>CM045987.1:118702123-119390648 GCA_025175895.1 Wurfbainia villosa | reverse complement strand
TCAAAAAACCTTAGCCAAATCCTTCTCCACGAGCTTCTTTTATAACCTGCATTCGGGCTAAATTTTGCCTACTAGTCGACTGATCGAGACCATCAGTCGACTGCTCCTGTAGCCGTTGTCTCACAACGGCCCGAGCCACGTTGGATAAGTTCTAATGGATAGACCATCAGTCGACTGATCATGCCCATCAGTTGACTGATCGAGTCATCACTCGACTGTCAAACCCTAACAGTCGACTCAGAAATATTCTATTTCGAAAACGACCACCATCACCGATCGCCTCTATATCACGATCCGACGATAAGGCATCGCCGATAAATGATCGCTAGGCCATTTTCTGCAATCGAACACCAGTCAACTTACATCAGTCGATTGCCCATAATATCAGTTGAATGATACCCTCATCCATGAGGTTTTAACACCAAGTATGATGCCCTCATACTTGCTAGACCACCCTTAGCCTAGATCTAAGCCTTCTAGCCACCTCCGTCAGCCTCACGTTTATCGGATCCCTTCAAGTCATCCATGACTTGTTCATCCATACGCTAGTCTTCAGGTGCTTCCATCAGCTATTGTCATGCTAACATGGTCTACACCACCAAGGCACATTAGGCTTACGCTACTAAGACTCCCGCTTAGACTTTACGCCGTCAACCATTGGACTTATGCTGCCAAGACTTTCGCTTGGATTTTACGCCGCCAATATCCCCCCTTGGACTTCTCTTGTCAACCCATGTTGGACTTTCCAATTTCCAAGACTCAAGCTTGGACTTTTCATCATATGGTCAACCCCATATCAACCATATAGTCAAACAATGGTCAAACCATCGTTAAACATCAAAATACCCTTCGAGTCAAACTTAAGTCCGGTCAATCATGACCCGGGTCGTTGCACCAACAATCTTCCTAAACCATTGTCAAACATTAAAACACTACTCGAGTCTAACTCAAGTCTGGTCAATCATGACCAAAGTCAATTGCACCAACACGAAGAGGGGGGTAAAAGAAAGAGGTGGAGGTAGAAGGAAAGAGGTCCGATCTCATATTGTTTTACATACACTCATTGTTCTCTACTACATTCAGTTTTCTCCATTACTGCTATTGTTACACCTACAACCTGCTTTCTCTCTTCTTCATACAAGCTCTAACTTAAGAATCGGAGGATCCCTACTGGGTAGGCCGGCGGTGATCTAATGTGTGTTAACTTTTACAGGAAGAGAGTAAGAAGGCATTTTACTATTGCGATCGAAGAGAACCCGCTCTCGACCATCCAATCTTGAGGAGAAAAATCTATGTCACATCACACACTCTTATATTTTAAAACTCAATCTTGAAACTCCTCCTAACTCTATAATCTCCCCATGATTTTAAACCAGTACTTTTTTATGCTGAGTTGGATCAAATGGTTTAATATCTATTATATAATATTGTCCTAAAAATAAATATCAAACTCCTATAATATGACATTAAACAATCATTTCAGTTTTCAACTTACGTTTAATTTGAAAAATATTAAGTTATTAAAAAAATTATAAACTTAATTTTTGAGAGAGAGTTGAACATAAAATAGTTTTGAACGTAAAACAATTTTGAAAACTAATTTTAAACAAAACATTTTGAACTAAATATATAATTTTGAAACATAAATTTGAAATATTTTTTAAAAATAATTTCGAACATAATTTATTCTAGGTTTCCCCTAAATTATTGCAAGATAAAGATTTTGAGTCTATAGAGTAATGGTTTGACCGTATTCATCTTACTCATTCTAAATTTTCAATGCAGATAATCTTATGAGTTGGAGATGATCTTTCAAATTTACTTGATTAATTTAATAATGATTTGGGAAAGATGGTTGATCTTGGATTAGATTCAAGTTTAACTTTGGGTTAGTTAAATGTTCATTTCTTAAACTAGCTTCGTGTCACATGAGAGACGCTGCCTTTTGATCGGAACAATGACTATTTCCTTAGACAAAGTTGATATGAGAAGTATCACACTTGACCAACTTAATACAAAACTTTGGTATAACCAGTTTAGAATTAGATGAGTCAACTTCAGCTGGTTCCACTTCTCGGTGCACTAGGTAGGATACTTCTTATCCAGACTAGACAAACATTTAGTTGAGCTTTCTCAATATACTATCAACTCACCTAGTTCTAATTACTATGTTATTAAGATCAACCTATCTTTTAACCTATTTAGCCATTCTAACCTAAGCATTAAATAACCAAGCATGCAAATCAATTAATTTATTAGCTCACCCTGAATTATAACTTTGATAAGTCTTATCCAAATAGTGAACTTTACATTTGGATATCTAATATTAGTTAGACCCTACTTTGTTGATTAGACATGCTTTTGGGACTCATACTTGGACTCATTTTCTAATATGTTGATTGACTAAAGATATGTAAGATCTATTTGTTGTTTTAGCTTTGTATCTGAGCCTGAATCTGTTGTACACGGCTTAATGAGACCAAAGTATCATGTTCAAATACTTAGAGCCCAAGGTGAACCTTTTCAACGTTCCCTTGAGTCCCTCCACTTTAACTTTCAAGAGAAAATTCTCTTCTTCAAGTCTTGCAACTTGAGTTGAGTTTCTATCTTGAATTTGGTTAGTAGAGGGGTTCAAGTTGACTTGTTCTTTATGGTCTTTGACTTCCTTAAGGAGCAACTTAACTCGATCCTCGAACTTAGCTAATTTCCAAATTAGGACATTGTAAAATATGCAAGGCACTTTGTAGATTATTGGAGAGAAATTAGCAGTCGAATGAGCTTCTTGATCGCAAGACAAGTAGTGTAGGTTGAATGATGAGTTGCTCTAGTGTTGCTTGAACCCTTCCTTTATAAACTTTTTCCAAGCATCTTGATCATATTCAAGGTGCTTCCAACTCAACTTGTTAATTTGGAAGTTTGGCCTATCTAAGCAGTTGAATCCCTTCTGGTTGCCTCCAACATGGCCTTATTCGCTCCAATTCATTTTCCTACTCATGTTGCCCGTATTGTTCTTGTCGCTTATATTCAACTACCAACTGGGTCTTCTAGTCTCCCAGATCACTTCTAATCCCCTCGAATATGATTTGACCAAATTTGCATTCCAAGCGCTCGGATCTGATCTGGTCATCTGAAACTAATTCGGACATCTGGACTTGATTCAATCGCTCAAATTTGATCTGGTCTCTTGAAACCAATTTAGATGCTAGGATATGATCCAATCATCTGGATTCCTGCATTACTGGGTCAACTTTGAAATTTAAGTTGGACCCTTAGTCAGATCGTTGCATAAGATTGTCCCTATAAAGAGAACTCATGTTTACCTATTCTTTTTTTTTTAGAAGAATCTCTCCATTTAAGGATCTTACCTTGCCAAACATTCAATCTACCTGACTTGTTGGGACTTCCTTTGCTTGACATCTGATCACTCAATCCACTAGAGCTTTCTTGACTAAATATCTGATTTGTTGACCCATCGAGCCATCCTTCCATACGTCCAATCCTGCTGATCCATCTTGGTTCTTTGTCTGGTATCTGATCCTCTTGATTCGCCAAGACTCTCGCTGCCTAATATCTGATCCACCTGACCTACTAGGGATTTCACTACCTAGTATATGATCCACTTGACCTACAAGGGTTTCCACTATCTAGTATATGATCTACTTGACCTACTAGAGCTTTTCCTATTAAATTCTGCACACTTAACAAAAACATTAGTTCACAATATATCCTAGCTTTAAACATCGTCTCATACATCAAAACATAGGAGTGGTACTTCCTACACCAATAAAGGGGGGTTGCATTCTTAGAGAAGGATGAATCAGTCTCTCTCTCAAGTGAACCAGATGTAGCTTTTTTTGAACCCCTCAAAACTTGAACCATTCTTCAATGAACTGATGGGGCTTTCTCATGATCAAACAACCGATTCAATTGAACCATGGATGAGATGAAGGAAATGAGTCGGTTCTCCTCAAACCAACTCTCAATCTTGAACCAACTCTCTTTAACCCTATCTATGGGCTAAGATTGGTTCGACTCAAGTCAAGTCCATGGCTCATCTTCAAAACATTACAAGACCACATTAACATTATGAGAAATAATGCCATAATTGCTGAAAAATTGTAATGAAACTCAAAATAGATCCAACTCATAAAACATAAGTAATGTGAATTAACCATCGAGCAAATTAAAACATCGAGAATTGAATCAAAATAACAAGATACACTCTTCTTAATTTTATTTGATAAATACTGACTTGTATATATCATAGTTCATATCTACGTGGGATCACACTTTTTAAATTTCTCAAAAAAGTTATCCATATAATGTGACTAACTTAGAACAAGCCCTTTTAATGTTCTAAGAATTTTGATCCCTAAAATTACATCAGCAATGTCCATGTCCTTCATGTCGAATCTTGAGTTCAATATATTTTTAGTGGATTTAATTATCTTATCATTACTTCAATGATAAATATATCATCTACATAAAGATATAAAATTGCATAGTCATTTTCTGTGTCTTTAACATAGACACATTTATCACACTTGTTGATTTTAAATTAATTTTTTTTTGGCATTGTCAAATTTCTTATGTCACTTGGAGTTTGTTTTAAGTCATATAACAACTTCACTAATTTACAAAACTTTTTTTCCTACTCTGATACAGAAAACCCTTCATATTATTTCTACGTAAATTTTCTCTTCTAAATCCCCTTTTAGAAATGTCATTTTTACATCCATTTGATATATTTCCAAATTTCATAGAGTGAAAATAGACAACAATACTTTTATGGAAGTTTTTCTCGACGTCGGAGAATAAGTATCAAAGTAATCGAGACCCTCGTTTTATTGGTAACTTTTAATTACCAATCTAGTCTTGTTCTTATCAATCATGCCTTCTGAGTTTATTTCCTTTTTGTAAATCCACTTGTAATCTAGTGGTTTAGTTCCTAAAGGAATATCTATAAATTTCCAAATATGATTTTGTAAAATTGAATCAACCTCAAATGCACTTGTCCTTTTTTCGTAAGGTCTCTCAGAAGAGCTTATAACTTCTGAAAAAATTTGGGCCACTTTCCAACATGAAAGTGATAAAATCCATTTCGAAGAATTTTTTCACCTAAACTCTTTTACTTTATTTGTGTTCCACCTCAATTGGTTTATCTTCTTCTTGTGGATATTTTGAAGAACTTACTTTCTCTCAGATTTTACTTGGAAACACATGTTTGAAGAAATAGACATTTCTCGATTCAAATATCAAGTTCTTGTGTATCTCTGATATTTGAGACTCATACACAATGAATTAGTAAGCATTACTATTATGTGTATATCTTATAAATGTACAATCAATAGTCTTTGGTCATATCTTAAGGATTAGGCATCAAAGCCTTTACAAGATACCCCCACACTAGTAAATATCTATAGGATGACTCTCTTCCATTTCACAACTCATAGGAATTTTTCTCTATTTTCTTTCATGTCATCTCATTTAAAAGATAATTAGCCATTAATACAGCTCCCCCACCCCACAAACACACACATGTTCTCTGGTAGTCTAATGCTCAATAAAAGAGTATTCGTCATCTCTTTTAGAATGTGATTCTTTCACTAAGTAAAATCATTTTATTGTAGAGAAGTTGTTGTTTTGTGGCTGATCCCATATTTAGCACAAAACTCAACAAATGGTGATACTTATTCATCACCTTGGTCACTTCATACCACCTTAATCTTCTTATTAAAATGGTTCTCAACCTCATTTTTATAGAAAAAAATTCTTTATAGTTCATCTTTACTTTTGAGAATATACACATAATAAAATTTTATATTATATCAACAAAAGTGATGAAATACTTATTTTCACCATATGTTGGTACCCCTTGTAGGACACACAAGTTTGTGTAAATTAGGCTGAGTGATTCACTACTTCTTTTAACAAGTTGAAATGATGTCCTTATCAATTTTGCCTCAACATAAGTCTCGAACTTGTGGTTCAGGTCAATATTCTCTTCGTGTTAATTAATCTACGCAATACATTATAGTTAATATGTACTAGTCTATCATTCCATGATAGAAAGACTCAAGAATATAAGCGAAAGAACTTTCATCTTTATTAATTTTGGGCCTAATAATCATTACACTCAGCTTAAATAGTACATCAATTATGTAGCCCTTGACTACAAACATTGAATTTTTCAACAAAATAATTATGTTCAACTCAAAAATAATGTGAAAGTCATGCTTACCCAAAAGTGATCTAGACACTAGATTCTTTTAAAATTTTAAATATACAATACATTGTTCAAAGTCAGCTCCTTGCCTAAGGTCATCTTTAGCACCACTTTCCCTTGGTCCTTAATATACGAGGTTGTTGAGTTCCCCATGAACTACTTATCCTTATCTTTGACTTCCTTAAAGTTGTGGAGTAACTCTTTATTGCATCATACATATTTAGTGGCACTAGTATCGATCCACCATTGTCATGGGTTTGAGACTACTAAGTTCACTTTGAAGACCATGGCGCAGAGATTCTTGTTTCATCCCTCGATCAAGTTGGTTTCCCACTTTTTCTTCGTCCTTTTGCATTTCAAAGATTTGTGACCGACTAGCGACTAGGTCACATTTAAAGGACTTTCTAGAGAATTTCTTTTTCTTGACACCTCCTTTGGGTCCCATCTTAGAATATTTAGGATTCTTTTATTTCGATCTTTGACCATGCTCAATTACATTGGCTTTAACACTCATTGGAGTGAGCATATTACTATTAGAGCTCTATGTTGGTGCAGTAGGCACCTAAGTCGAACCTGAGTTTTGATTATAGCAAACGATACAAAGTTAAGCTCACGTCGTTATCTCACGAGCTGAATCGAATGTGCAGAAGATTGCTATAGTTGGAGCTGAAGGCTAGCGACATCCGGAGGAAGCCGCGGTGGTCGGGCGACACTTGAGTGACTTCGAAAGGAGCCGAAGGAATCGAGTGGAAGGCCGGAAGCAAAAGCAACACGTAAGTATCGAGGTAAGCTCGTGTGTGCAAGCGTAAGTGAGGTCGTATCCTCGTTACGGGGATGATCTTAAGCGTAGATCCGACCAAAGATATCCTATAGATGGTCTAGGTCGAGATCGGACGGTCGACGACCGTCGAAATTATATTTTTGTTGAGCTAACTTTTACTTGCAGCATCACGATCGGAGGACTCATTGCCAATCGGCCGATCACGGAGGTCGCGACTGATCGATCGTCATCGATGATCGATGGTCAATGATCAGATTCGAGGAGTCAAGGCTTATCACCTCATTTCAAGGAGATTGGTGCTCAATTGTGATTGGCTAGGGTTCCTCTCGAAAAGGGGCTCAAAGGCTATAAAAGGAGGTCCTAACCTAGGGTTTTCTCATCAATTCTAAGTGCTCAAAAGCCTCCGCAATGCTGCGACTCTCCGACGACTCTACAACAACGAAGTGCTGCCAACAACCCTAGTCTAAGTCCTATCTTCGAGTTGTTGGTATAATCTTAGTTTGCCATTTCTCTTAATCTTGCAATTCGTTTGTTAATCGAGGCTTTCTACTGTTGCATTTTATTTTAATAGAAGAGAGGGGTTGTCTCTCTATCTTTTGCTTCGAAGGTTTTTGTAATCGTAAAACTCCTACCTCCAACGAGGAGGAGTATTTTAGTGAATTGCCCTCCGTACACGGTCTAGGATCGTTAGGGCCTTGGAGTAGTGGCCGAAGGCCACGAACCAAGTAAAAAAACTATTTGTCTCATTTAGTTTTTATTTACATTTCCGCTGCATTTAATTGTCTACCGAACGATTTAAAAGAAAAAGTGTTTATCGCTATTCACCCCCCCCTCTAGCGAACCGCCTCGATCCAACACTCTAGTTGTCCTCCTTAATGCGGAATCAGACAATAAGTTCCTCGATGTTTATCTTATTCCACTTATGCTTCAGATAGGTTTTGAAGTCCTTCAGCCAAGAGGGAACTTTTCAATGATAGCTACCACTTGAAAGGTTTTACTCAGCTTCATGCCTTTTGAATGACTCTAATGCAGTATCACTTGGACTTGACTAATCATTGCCTTAGAGTCAACGATTTTATATTCCAAGAATCGGCTCATAATGATTTTCTTAGCCCTCTCATCCTCTCTCTTGTATTTTTGGTCTCAAAACTCTCATAATTCCTTAATCATTCTCTACATGCTATAAACAAACGTATAATGAGTCAGCCAAGTAGTTGAGGAAATATTTTCGGCATAAGAACTCTAAATGCTTCAACTGCGATGATGGTTTGAGCCTCACTTGCACCCTAAACTAGCTTAAGAGGTTCCTCCATCAAGAATCGAGCCAGATTTAGTGTGTCAGAAGAGCATCTTTTGTTGGAACTTTGCAACCTCTTTGAGTTCTGTCTAACGACACTCGATACCATGAGGCGAGATCCTATCGGACATACTTGCAGTGGAAAACAAAAAGATCATACCTTCGCGATCCTTTAGAGATTTGTAGAAACCTTTAGCAAAACTGACAAGCTTTGTCTCTACCGGTATCCACATCAAATCTTCACGAGACAACCTTCCAAAGGCCACAAGCCTTCCTCTCCTCTTGTCGCTAGCCGAAACTTGGAGAAGAAGAGAAGAAGGGGAGGAAAGACAACATCAAGAACCCTAGGAAAACCGAAGAGTATCTCTCTTTTAGGGATTCAACAAAAACCCTATTTATAAGGGTGTGAAATAACTTGACAAAATGGAGAAGACGAGGCATCAGGGTGCAACATTGGTTGATCGTGCCTAGTGGCACGATTGTGTCATGTTTGTTGATCGATCACATGGTCATCACATGATCATATATCTTAAACACGCTCGAGTCATGCTATTCGGGTATGACTATGTGTCTTAATATGGCGAGGTCATGTTTGTTGGTACAATCGACCTAGGTCACGATTGACCAGACTTGAATGGACTCGAGTAGGATTTTGATGTTTAACAATGGGATTGACAATGAGATTGTCAATGTGTTATCAATATGGTTTGACCATATATTGACCATATGACTAGTGGATGATTGGGATATCCAAAGTCATATGGGGGAGATTATTTGGGGGAGATAGTTGGAGCAATCAACCTTGGAAGTCCAAGATTGGTCTTGGCATTTGGTAAAGTCAAAGTATGGATACTTGGCAAGGGAAAAGTCCAAGCATGGGTCTTGACATTTGTGAAAGTCCTAGTATGGATACTTGGCAAAAGAAAAGTCCAAGCATGAGTCTTGACAAATTGGAAGTCCATAGGGAAAGTCTTGGCAGCGCAAGTCCAAGTGTGTAGGCTTAGCGGTGTAAAATCCAAGTGAACCTTAGCAATGTATACTCAGTTAGCATGATAATAGTCGATGGAAGCACTTAAAGGTTAGCATATGGATGAACGAATCATAGAGGACTTAGAGGGATCCTATAGGTGTGAGGTTGATGGAGGTGGATAGAAGGTTTAGATCTAGGCTAAGGGTGGTCTAGCAAGTATGAGGGGATCATACTTGGGTTAAACCTCACTTTTGAGATTTACCAGTCGACTGAGACCTTAGGTCAGTTGATTGGTCGAGTGTTTAACACTCGAGAGCTTAGTTGAATCGTGGTAGTCGATTGGGATTATGACCTAGTCAATTGGTTGAGTAGTCAACTAAGGCTCGACTGCCGACTAAGTATTATGGAACTATACTAAAGGTTATTCCATTCGACTGGTCCACGACAGTCGACTGCCAATAATGGGCAGCCAACTGGTGGGTGTAAACTCAAGCACAGAATGGCTCATAGTCAACTGACCAATTGACTACTAGCTTGGTAGTCGACTAATGGTAATGGCAGTCGACTGCCAGTGTATCCGTTGGATAGATTCCAAAGTGGATTAGATTGTTGTGAGACAACGACACTATGGGCAGTTGACTAGAGCATTTTGATAGTCGACTGCCAGGTACGAAATCAACCCGATGTATATTTTAAAAGGAGTAGTTTGGGGAGGATTTTGTAATCGATTTTTGAGCCAATTTTGAAGGGGAAGTGTTGTTGAATTCTGGACCTTCAAGAGCAATCCAAAGCAATCAATCAAAAGCACTCTTGTAAAGTTTTTTTTGCATTTCATTTGTATACTTGTATTTACTTGGTGTATTACTTTTGTAATATTGTTGTAAGAGGTTTCTCCACCTTCGGAGTGTTTTCAGAGAAGGAGAAGTTTGATAGTGGTGGTGTGCATCACTAGAGCTCGATCCATGGAGTCGAAACTAGGTTTCCGAATCACATTAAATCTTCTTGTCTTGTGATTGTGTTTTGTCTTTATTTTCATTTATGTTATTTTGTATATTCCACTGCGCTAATGAATTGTAGGCAAGCACGAACGTAATCGAAATGACAAAATTGGTGAATCACTATTCACCGCCCTTCTCTAGTACGACCATATCGGTCCCTACAATTTGTATCAGAGCAAGGATGCTCTTCAAAGAACTAATTTCTAAGGAGAAAATGCACTAGAGAAGATGGAGCTACCTAATGATGGATTGGGGTACGTCATCAACATTCCTCCTCCATACGACCGAGAAGACTTTTCGACATGGAGGGCGAGGATGGAGACTTTCTTTATGATGGATATAGAGAGTTGGTTTGTCATCATGGATGGATTTGAACCTCCCATGGACAAGAAGGGATGACTTCTCAAAATCAAGAAATGGACCAAGGAGCAACACCTAAAATTTAAGATCGAGGTTAAGGTAATAAAATTTTTAGAAGATTTAATACCAAACGATGTCTTATCTAGATCAGGAGAATTTAGTGATGCTAAAGAGTTATGAAGCAAGTTGATTGAGCTCCATGAAAGTCCCACACCAGCCTATGAAGTAGAAAAGGAGTGCTCCTCATCTCAAGCTCAAGAAGACTCAAAAGTTGAGAGATGCTCAACATCCAAAGAGAAAGAATCATCATCATCATCTCAAGAGCTTGTAGAGTCAGAAGTTGAGAGGTGCTGAACGTCCGAAGGAGAAGAAGTCGAAGAGGTTAGAGAAGCCTCCACCTCAAGGATTGAGGGGGAGGAGATTAGGCCTTCAATGTCGGAGCAAGAGCAAGATGAACAATCTACATCCGAGAGAATTGAAGAACAAATCCAAAATTCTCCTACCATTCAAGAAGGAAATTCAAGCATGTGTATTAAAAATAAAAATCATATAACTTGCTTTAAGTGTAGGAAGAAAGGACATTACAAGATCAAGTGTCCAAAAAGAGTCAAGAAGACTCAACCAACACCAAAGGATAAGGAGAAGACCAAGGAAGCTGGAGCCCCGATAAGGAAGAGCAAGAGCACGTGGTGTGCTTTAAGTGCCAACAAAAAGGGCACTATAGAACTCAATGTCCTAGGGGAGTCACTCCAAGAAGAACAAAGTAAGGATCTCAAATGTAGGGGGAGCTAAGACAACCCCTAAGGTATTATTTAGTTATGCACCTACTAGTTTTCATAATAAGAACAAGCATGTTATTGCTATTACTCATGAACAAAAGCATGCTAGGAATAAATTTTATTGCTCAGATGCTAAACATGTCAATTTACCTAAGGATAATCCTAGAACTATTCTACTTAAGAAAACTATTAGGAAAATAGAGAACAATTTAGGCATAAACCCTAAGAAGGGTAGACATATACCTAAAAGGAAAAAAACAATACCCAAATAACACATGGAAATTCAAAATTGGAGGCATTAGTGGTGGAAAATCAAGTCTTGAGGTCAAGGCTTGATAAATTGAAAAAGACCCTTAGGAAGATGCAAAATTCACTTATGGGGTATGATGTGAGCATTTTATATAGGGGTTTATCTATCATTTTAGTACACATCTTACCTCGTTTTAAGGGTATTCATTGCATATTATCTTTGTTTACTCCACTTGTCTATTATCTTGGTTCAAAGATCTTCTTTTGTTAATTTTATGTATAGGACGACATTTTTGGAAAAAAAAATGAAGCATTTTATGGAGCATGGACTTTAGGGAACATGCTCTGGCCATGTCCCAAGACACGAGCATGTTCCCGAAGCGAAACGAATCAAAATGGAGGCTCCAGAGTGAGACACGGGTAGCCGTGTGAATTTCACACGGTCGTGTGTTTTTTCCAGCCTAGATTTCAGCAATTTCCAACCTTGCACAGGGTCAGCCATGTGAAATTCACACGGTCGTATAGTGGTGCCATAAATTTGAGGAAATAGGATTTTTCAAGCATTTATGGAAAGCCAAAGCCGCCTCTATATATAGGAAACTCATCTAAGAGGCTAGGGACCACCTGGATCGCGAGGATCATGAGGGAAGCCGCCCTAGGGCTCCCAAGCCTCGAAAGGGGGTCGTCCAAGGGCCCCCAACTTGTCGGAGGCTACTATTCTAGAGCTTCTCTACCTACCGAGATCAGATTGATGCAAATTTCTTCGCCATGACTCCAGTTCTGAATGTGAGCCGCACTCCAAGACCTTCTTTACATCAAGACTAAGCCTTCTTTTTTCCTTTTATGCAATTCCTTTCAGTTTATTCTTGGTTTGTCGATGTCTTGTGGTTGGATCTCCATCTTATGGAGTAGATTTCTATGATTCTTTGATTAGGGAGTAGCCTATCTTGATTTGTAAACATATGTATGCAATGAATTCATGTTATCTTACATCACTTTCATTATATATGCTTGCTTTTTATTCTATGATATGATTATTCATGGTTTGGATTTATTATGTTAACCCGATTTAGATGCCAAAAGCATTAGGTCGTATTTTAGAGGTATAGGGAAGGATGGAAAGGAGAACCCAATCCTCTGAACCATAGAGAATCGAGATGTGGGGGAATTGACTATGAGTGAGGAGTTGATCCGCTAGGATTCTAGTGACAGGTTTCCTGTGCGACTAAGGTTACTCCACAAGTAGATTGATTCACCATGAAGGCCCATAGATATCATAGAACGTAATGAACCTACTCTAGTAGAAGGCCTGAAGTAGGAGAAATCAACTCTAGAAGGGTTGTGGGACTTAATGACAGGGGGCTTCCCAAGATAGCAACCCTCTGATCTCTGACGATCCAAAAGGGAAACTTAACTAAAAATAGGGTAATCCAACATAGTTCCAAAAGATCACTTCGGATAAAATAGGATATCCTACCTACATGAACAACCATTGGGAATTAGGAGTAACACATATGTTTACAATTATTTAGGTAA
Organism: Wurfbainia villosa; assembly: GCA_025175895.1. Classification (NCBI taxonomy): domain Eukaryota; kingdom Viridiplantae; phylum Streptophyta; class Magnoliopsida; order Zingiberales; family Zingiberaceae; genus Wurfbainia; species Wurfbainia villosa. The sequence goes on along the minus strand of CM045987.1, from coordinate 119,377,452 downwards.
AACCGAAAGCATAGAATCATTCCGTCGATCATAACAGAGACCCAGTGATAGTGGCGTCCCTATAAAAGTGATCTCCTAATCCTCTCATGCATTCAACTCATTTTGCTTATCATCCAACCAATTTGATCTAGACAATCCTAATTCGCTTAGTAGACCAAAGACTGATTACTAGTCCCTATGAGATCGATATTTTATTACTTGACGATAATCGTGCACTTGCGGGCGTTGAGCGTGAGCGCGTGCTCCAAGTCCTTGGTAGTATCGGTCAAAGATTTAGGGTCGTGCTCGTATGCATCAGGGTCTAATGGGCAATGTTTAGGTGTTAGGAGGCAAGAGTCATCTAAGGATAAGAAAGGTTTAGGTCACAAACCTAAATCCAAGAAGGTAATATCATCCTACCATAATGTTCCATTTGACTATGGAACTAAATCTAGGTCTAGAAAAACCAAGGTCACAAGGAAAGTCATCCCTAGAGTTGACCATGGTAGATGTCTAGTGGTTATTTCAAAGAAACCTAGGAAAGTCACTAAATAGGTTACAAGGAGAGTTATCGCTAAGGTTAACCTAGACAAGACCACAATGACCAAAGCTTCAAAGCCTAGGAGGGTAGTCAGGGAAGTCATCCCTAGTGAATACCTAGTTAACCCAAGGAGCTCCAATAGATATTGGGTTCCTAAAAGTGTGATTCCCTCATGCTAGATGGGTTAGGGTGTGTCAACTTGAATTGTAAGATAGTTAACCTAACCATTGCAAAGTTGGCACCTTAGGTTATTTTCAAGGTTATAGGATAACTTGAAAATGGAATTAGAATTATATTCTAAAGGAGTTTAGGATGTGTCAATAGATATTATGGAAGTTGAAAAATGGATCAAAATTGGCACAAGATAGTTTAGAGTCAATGGAATGTCATTTGGGGTTTTGGCACTCTTGGGAATTTGGTCATTATGGAAAAATTGGGATTTAATCCTAACAAATGGCAATCAATATTAAAATCTAGGTATTCTTATATCTTTATTTTTTTATTTGTCATATGTCATGTCATGACATCATATTTCATTTAATCATATAAAATGTCATGATTAGTATTTAGGGTTAATATGTCATGTTTATATTTATTTTTTTATGCCATGAAATCATGATTATTGGTAAATTCTTTAAATTATGCTATCATTTATGCCATGATCATCATTCATGCATTAAGATTAATAAAATTGAATTAAGGACAATGACATGATTTGAAGTCCCATGATAAGGGAATCAAATAGAGTTGCCTAGATGAAATGCATGAGATCCTAGATTCGGAAAAAACTAAATCCACATCTCACAAGGACATTAAATTGACATGTGTGTGTATTGATACACCCTAGATACATGTGAGATGTTAGGAAAATGAGTCAAGTTCAATGTGCATAAATGTTGCATCTAGATGAACTCAAACTCATAATATACCATGGATGAATCATGAGGAAAGTTAATGTACAAGTCATGTATATCTATCCCATAGATCATGGTTTAATATAAGGTTTTAAAATCATTTCAAAATTATTTTGAAAAACCTTGGTGAAGTCTATCTTTTGATAGTTATCACCATTGATAAAGTTGATATAAAGTAGGCTTAAACATTGAAGATTTCAATGGTTTTGAACTTTGTATCAATCTTTCAATTTAATGGGTATTTTTATATAAAATTATTTTTCACCCACTGTATTTAGCATAAGTAATATGCTCATGAAGTTTCATGATTTTTTGAATTTTCTAAAATTACTTATGCATTTTTGAATTTCACTAAAATTCAATTGATTTCAAAAAATACAGAAATTAGTCTACTTCCATTTTAGGCAGTCAATTGGTGGTAGTTCAATTAACTGGTAGTTGAAATCGCTGATGTGTGTCTTATATTGGTTGAACAAGGGTTGTTTAGTTATATATCAGCTATGTTATGGTACCCTAACGTCTCCTAACCCTAGGATATGCTTTGGAAAGCATTAGAAGGGTTAAATATCATTAAAAATAATTATGATAGGTGTTTAGGATGGAGTATCGAATTTTAAGGGAGGTTAAAATTCAAGTTTGAACTTTTACCCTTATTTTTGATGGTTTAGGTTTCCTATTAGCTTAGCAACTCCAAGGACATTGTTGCAATGGTCAAGGGGGAGTAAACTTTTAGGGAGAAGTTATCCATCAAGGGATGATGGATGGGGTTTCCTCAATGAGGGAGAAATTAAGGGTTTGTCTTAGGAAAGCCTCATTGTTCTCACCTAAGGGGGAGAATTGAAGAAGTTAAGATTGTCTTTCATTTAGTGATATGGGATTTATCACTAAGAAGAGTGAAGGCATCCTAGATGACTTTGGACTAAGGGGGAGAGTGAAGGATCTCATTGGGATATGAGACATGGATATCCTTGGTAGTCTTTTTGATGTGTGTCAAAGGGGAAGAAGTGAGGTTTAAGTTAGTAAGCCTTCACTATGCTTTGGCATTGGAAGAAGTGAAGTTTGGGTTTATTGGTTAGCCTAACTTAAAGGTGTTGTCAAACATCGAAAAGGGGGAGATTATTGGTTCAATTGACCCAGGTTACGATTGACCAGACTCGAGTGGATTCGAATAGGATTTTGATGTTTGACAATGAGATTGACAATGGGATTGTCAATGTGTTATTAATATTGTTTGACCATATGTTGACCATATGACTAGTGGATGATTGGAATATCAAAAGTCATATGGGGGAGATTTTTGGAGCAATCAACCTCGAAAGTCCAAGATTGGTCTTGGAATTTGGTAAAGTTCAAGTATGGATACTTGGCAAGGGAAAAGTCTAAGTATGGGTCTTGGGATGGAAAGTCCAAGTATGGATACTTGGCAAAGGGAAAGTTCAAGTATAGGTCTTGGCAATTTGAAAGTCCATAGGGGAAGTCTTGGCAGCATAAGTCTAAGTGTGTACTCTTGGCAGCGTAAAGTTCAAGTGAACCTTGACAAAGTAGACCCAGTTAGCATGACAATAGCTGATGGAAGTACCTGAAGGTTAGCGTATGGATGAACGAGTCATGGAGAACTTGGAGGGATCCTATATGTGTGAGGTTGATGGAGGTGGCTAGGAGGCTTAGGTCTAGACTAAGGGTGGTCTAGCAAGTATGAGGGGATCATACTTGAGTTAAACCTCACTTTTGAGATTTACCAGTCGATTGGGACATTGTGTCAGTCGACTGGTCGAGTGTTTAGTACTCAGGAGCTTAGTTGACTCATGGCAGTCGATTATGGTTATAACTCAGTCGACTAGTCAAGTAGTCAACTAAGGCTCGACTGCCGATTAAGTGCTCTACCAGTCGACTGGTCCACGACAATCGACTGCCAATAATGGGAAGTCGACTAGTGGTTATGGACTCGGGAACATAATGGCTCGTAGTCAACTGGTCAGTTGGCTACTAGCTTAGCAGTCGACTGATGATAATGGCAGTCGATTGACAGTGTATCCGTTGGATAGATTCTAACGTGGATTAGATCGTTGTGAGACAACGACACTATGGACAGTCAATTGGAGCATTTGTGCAGTCGACTACTAGGTGTAAAATCAGCCCGATGCAGGCTATGAAGTAGCAACTTGAGGAGGATTTTGCAAGCGATTTTTGGAGTGATTATGAAGGGGAAGTGTTGTTGCATTATAGACCTCAAACCAAAGCAAGCAACAAGCAAGCAATCAAAAGTGCTTTTGTAAAGTTTTCTTTGCATTTCATTTGTATACTTGTATTTTCTTGGTGTATTTCTTTTGTAATCTTATTATAAGAGATTTCTCCACCTCCGGCGTATTTTTCGAGAAGGAGAAGTTTGATAATGGTGGTGTGTATCACTAGAGCTCGACCTGTAGAGTATGAACTAGGGTTCTGAACCACGTTAAATCTTCTTGTCTTGTGATTGTGTTTCATCTTTGTTTTCATTTATGCTATTTTGTATATTCCACTGCACTAACGAATTATAGATAAGCATGAATGTGATCGAAATGATGAAATTGGCAAATTGCTATTCACCCCCCCCCCCCCCTCTAGCACGACCATATCGGTCCTTATAGTGTTTCCCTCTAGACGTGTCAAACATGACCAAAAATATGCTCGTGTGTTCTAGGCACGCCCATACCATTACAAAGTCTCCGTTGTTTCACTTGGCAAGTGCCACACTACCATGCCAACCATTGACATGCTCATGTTCACCTCTTTCACTGCCATTTTGTTCCACTATAGGTCTAGACTAACTATACATCCTCTTCCTCTTTGAGAATTAGATTCTCTAACTATTTTATGTATCTTGAGACATCGCTATACATGTGACCCAATAGGTTCCCAGCTATATTGATCATTCATATTCATAACTAATCGTTAGTTATGAATAGATCATGAGTGACACCTAGAAATACATCATGCCCCCCAATTGATCGAAACATTGACGTTGACTTCAGAACAATTCTGAACCCTTCAACAGCTACAGCTATTTGTGCCTTTGTTCCTTTCACTCTTCCTATACCTACTTGGTTTAGGACATGATCTATTGTTCTCGTCCCCACTAAGATGACTATGTCATACCTAGCTCAAGTTAGTTTTCTTATCCAGTGGATTTAAGTTACTCCATACATGTGTCCAAGAAGACTGTCTGTTTTGTTGGGGAGATTGTTGGTGCAATCAACTTCAAGCTCGAGTGGGACTCGAGTAGAGTTTCAATATTTGACAATATGACTGGATGGTATGTGACATCCGTAGTCATATGGAGTTGTTGACCAAGAAGTCAAGGAGGTCAAGGTTGACCAGAGACTTGACGGGTAAAGTCCAACTGAGAGTTGGCAAGGAAAGTTGAAGTATGGATACTTGACAAGGGAAAGTTCAATTATAGAGACTTGGAAAGGGAAAGTCCAAGTATGGAGACTTGGCAAGTGAAGTCCTGATAGATCGAGGAGATCGTGCTTGACAAGTAAAGTCCCGAAAAATCGAGGAGATCATGCTTAGCAAGTGAAGTGCCAAAAGATCGAGGAGATCATGCTTGACAAGTGAAGTCCTGACAGGTTAAGGGTGACCGTGCTTGGTAGGTGAAGTTCTAAACAGTCTGGAAGATCATGCTTGTCAAGGGAAGACCCGGCTAGTCAAGGAGACTAAGCTTGGCAAGAGAAGTCCTAGTGGGTCACGGTTGACCGGATGCTAGGTAAGAGAGGTTCTAATGCACCGAGCACGACCTCAAATCTTCGACAAGAATCACCAAGGATTCGATGCGCGTGCTCGCGCTCAACGCTTGCAAGTGCATGGTTATCATCAAGTAATAATTTATGTATCGATCCCACAGAGACTGAGATTCGAATACCGATGTCATTTGTTCAAAGTAAATCTCCTGTGAGTCAGGTGGGTGAGGTTGACGAAAGTCTTGGCTTAGTTACGGTGTCACTTAGAGAAAGCAAAGGTGGGCTCAAAGTTCCTTCAAGGATTCTAGGGGTTCGGTTTCACTTGTGCATTGTTGAATATGCTATCAATCTAATGCTCCTAGGATCTCCAGTTATGATCTTGTAGGAGGATCATCATATGTTATCCCGATGAACTTTTTCTTCTTTCGGAAACTACCTACTCCTAACCAAGTTTCCCTTTCAAATCATCAGAGCTCATGGGGTTGATATCTTTGGGAACCCCACATCCTTTGGGGTTCCTCAACCCTTCTAGAGTTGATGTCTCCTACTTTGGGCCTTTTGCTAGAATAGGTTCTTGGGGTACGAGGATGTCCTAGTAATCCTTATGAAGAGACGGATCGTATTTCATATCCTACTCTATCATATTCTATCTCCTACGGTTATGGGAGGGAGGATGATCGCGAGGTTCCTCCTTAGTTCTCCTAGATTTTTGATACAAAGGCTTTCCGCCCTTGCATCGGCTATGTACAGTAGAAGTAGAATCAAAACATAACTTTCATGGATCTCAACAGCCTAAATTGAAAATATATATTCAAGAGCAGAGAATAAACATTTAAACTAACATATCCAACATACACAAGCTACTCCCTTATCCTAGAATCGAAGTATCTACTCCATGAATAGAGGAGAATAAACACAAGACATCATAAAGTAAATCATTACAATGCAAATATGGTTAAGAATAATGGCAGTACTCTCAGTTCAATCTCGTGTTGTGTCTTGGTCATTCTCCTAGGTGTTGGAGCGTAAATTCTGGTCTTTGAGCCACTTCCTCTCTCCTAGTTGTGAGCCTCTGGTGCTTCTTAAGGCACCTTCTTACCGTCCCAGCCATCCTTCCTCCCCCTAGGGTTTGGGTGTACCTTTCCTTTTATAGGAGTTAACCCGACTTTCCTTAATTACTCGTGAAACCCTGATTTGCATTAAGTCGAGCTAACATCACACGATCGTGCGGAATCCACACGGTCGGTCATGTGGCACATTGGAATTGTGCTCCGATTCTGCGTCGGGGTTGGGCATGGCCGTGTGAGCTCCACATGGTCGACCGTTTCATCCTCTAGAGCTCCATGCGATCGTTGTCCAATGGTCCAAAGTGCGTCCGTGTCTTGGGGAACACGGTCGTAGCATACTTTCCTTCCTTGAGCTCTAATTATGTGTCAATTTACTTTTGAAATGTTGTCCTACACATGAAAATAGAAAAAGTAGATCTTTGAACTACGAAATAGTAAATGAATGCAAAACAAGGAAGAATATGCATGAAACAAGTATAAAATGTAATATGATGTGTGCTAAAACTAATCCTAAAACCCTATATGATTTTCACACATTATGTTCCAGTAGATTAAGAGTGATCAGATGCTAGACAATGAAAGTCCTAATAGATTGAGGTCAGACGGATACTAGGTGAAGCGAGAGTCATCTTGAAACTAGGTTGAGATTAAGCTATCAATCAACTAGTAGCGATTAGCGAGCAAGCGTTGAGTTCAGAACTCAACTGCCAACTCGACTGGTTGAGCAATCGACTAATGAAAGTGATCAGTCGACTGGTAGCTTGACAGTCGATTAACGGCAAAGAGAAGTCGACTGGTGTCACCGACTAACTAAGGCCAATCGACTAGTGACACTGTAGCAGGACACAGAAAGGGCGATAGTCGATTGCTATGCAAAGAAGCAATCGATTGGTGTTACTGTGACTAGGCACGGATGGTTAGCAACTCGATTGACCAATCGACTGATGGCTTAACAATTAACTGATGGACAATGGAAGTTGACTAATGGACTAGAATCTAACATGAATCATGCCATTGAAGAGCAACGATTGATTGACCAGTTGATTGGGGTAAGGCTAGTTGACTGGTATGCGGAAATTAGCTCCATGAAGACTCTATAAAAGGGGGTTTCAAGGAGATTTCAAGATGTTGTTTCTTGGAGACTTAGAAGGGGATTTGCTGTTGCATTCTAGACCTTCCAAGGCATTCCAAAGCACTAAACTACAAACAAGGAAGATCGTAATTGTGTAAAGTACTTTCATTTATATTTTGCTTCATACTTTTTGTATTTGTAGTTGGTTGGTTGCACTACAAAAATACATCAAAATGACAACGAATTTTAGCAACAAAATTTTTTTTTGCAAATTTGCAACAAACTTTGCGATAAATTATTAAATTCATCGCAAATTAGTAACGAAATTTCCAACAAAAACTTTTTTATTGCAAACATAAAAATATTTGTAACAAATTAAATTTCGTGTCAAATATCATCGCAGTTCTGCAACGAATTCAATTTTTCGTCGCAAATTTGCGATGAAAAATTGATTTTGTCGCAAACTTTTGCAACAAAATATAAATTAAATCAATTTGCAATGAAATGAAATTGGGATTCGATGCAAACTCTACAACGAAATCTATGTTCATTGCAAAATTTGCAACGAATCTGAAAATTCATTGCAAATATTTTGACAAATTTGGCGACGAAATTCAATATTTTGGCGCAAGAGACAGCGATGGGAATTAAGAAATTTGTGATAAATTTAATATTCGTCGCTAATTTGGTGACGAATTTAATTTTCATCGCTAATTTTGCAATGAACAATAAAATTCATCATAGAATTTTGTGACAAAATATGAATTCATCATAGAATTTGCAACGATTTAATTATTCATTATAAATTTTGTGATAAATTTAGCGACGAAAATTTGTCGTTGGGATTTTTAATTGTCGATAAATATTGTATTCTTCGCCAATTCGGCGATGAATATTGCAATTGTCGTCGATTTCCCCTAAATTATCATCCCCTTCCTCTTTTCTCCCTCCTCACGTGCTCCTCCCCGCTCGATCGATCTTGGTATGCATCTCCTCTTCCTTCCTCTTCCATCGCCGGAGCAGTGATGTCGTTGTGCATGGCAGCTGCCACGAGGCGAGATCGCGACACCTGCCGCGAGAAATGCATTTCCACCCCCTTCTTCCCCGGTGGAGGCAATGGTTCCTCTTCGCCCACTCCCGCACGCATCATTGTCGAGGTGGCGCAACAGGCCACAACCTCACCTCTCCCAATCTCCATTCTGGTAGCGCCGGGGGCATCCCATGCGAAGACCACCACGGAAATAAATAATTTTAAGAGAATACACCGAGCGATCTTTTGCTTTAATCCTCTCTTCCGATCTTTTTTGCTCTCTTCTGATGCTCGAGAAATCGAGCGATCGCAATTGTGTTGTATAAGAAATAGGTTGTAAGAGGTTTCTTCGCCTCCAGAATGTTTTCGAGAAAGAGTAAGTGATAGTGGGACTATTAGTAAGAGCTAGGCCAGGAATCGGAGATTTCGAATCACGTAAAAATCAATTTGTGTTTGTGTGTTGTTTCATTTTTGCTTGTATCTTGTTTTCGCTGTGCATTAACCTCTTGTAGACAAGCACGCACACACTAACGCAATTGAAAGAAGAACGAGGTCGAGTCGAACGCTATTCACCCCCCTCTAGCATGCCAAGGTCCTAATAAATGGTATCAAAGTGAGGTCACTCTTCACTGGACTAATCGCCAGGGAGCACAAAAGCTAGAGGATAATGGAGTTCAACAATGGATTAGGATACGACATCCGAGTTCCACCTCCTTATGGATTCTATGAATTAGGAGGATTTATTCAATGGACGGTGAGAATAGAGACATTCCTTCAAATGGATATAGAAGATTGGTTCATTTTGATGGATAGATTTGAAGCTCCTATGGACAAGAAGGGAAGAATCCTCAAGAAAAAGAAATGGAATGAGGACCAAATTCAAAAATCCAAGACAAATGAGAAAGTAACAAAATTCTTGGTTAATTTAATTCCTAATGACCTATTGTGTAAGATAGGTAAATATCAAGATGCCAAGGATTTATGGAGCAAACTTGCCAAGCTCCATGAATAACCCTCATTGTCCCAAAGCCAAAGTAAAGATGATGATAAGTCCGAAAAAGAACGTTCATTATTATCTCAAGAGCTTGACAATTTGGAGGTTAAGAGGTACTCAACATCCGATGCAGAAGAAGTGGAAAAAGTCTCTACTCCAAGATTGAGGGGGAGATTTGATCTTCAACACCGGAACAAGAGGAACCTTCTATATCCTGGAATGATGAGGAACATGTCCAAGGTCCCTCTATAGGTAACTCAAGCATAGTCATTCAAAATATACATCATATAATTTACTTTGAGTGTAGGTAGAAAGGGCACTACAAGAGTAAGTGTCCAAGTAGAATCAAGAAGAAGGCTCAAGTGGTGCAAAAGGCAAAAGAAAAGTCCAAGGAGTCTGCAACCCCAATTCGTAGAGGAAAGGAGCACATAGTATGCTTTCGGTGCAATCAAAATGGGCACTACCAGAACCAATGTCCGAGGGGGAGGCACCCAACCAAGGAAAAGATAAAGAGCTCAAGTGTAAAGGAAGCTTCTAAGGCAAACCCTAAGGTACCTTTATTTAGTGCAATTTCAATACATCATGATAAAAAGCATGCTAGAAATAAATTCTATCATTTAGGTACTCAATATCTTGATTATGTAGCTAAGGACTATTCTAGAACTATTAGCTCAAGGACTACCCTACCTAAAGAAAATTTTAGAACTTTTAAAGGTAGACCTAATTCGACAAAGGATAGAAAGGATGAGAAAAATCTAGGCAATAACCTCAAGAAAACTAGGCACATGCCTAGGAAGAAAAATGCCCAAAGAAATAACAGAAAATCAAAAAATGAGGCATTAGAGGTAGAAAACCAATTCTTGAAGTCAAGACTTAGCAAATTAGAAAAGACCCTCAGGAAAATAGAAAATTCATTTAAAGGGTCTAAAGGACATGATCTAGGATTTGGTAGGAAAAAATCTTCTAAGGACAAGAAAGGCTTGGGATATAAACCTAAGTCCAAAGGATTCATATCATCCTACCATAGTGTTCCATATGAAAATGGAACTAAATCCAGGTCTAAGAAAGTCAAGATTACAAGGGAAGTCATCCCTATAGTTGACCTTGATGAAAGTTAAATGACTAAGGTTTTTAAGAAGTCTAGGAGAGCCATTAGAAAGATATCAAAGGAGGTTATCCCTAGTGAATACCTTGCAAATTCAAGAAGCTCCAATAGGTATTAGGTTTCTAGGAGTGTGATTCTTTCACACTAGATGGGTATAGGGTGTGTCAACCTAAAAGGAAAGGTAGTTAATCTAACCATAGTAAAATTGACACTTTAGAGCATTTTCAAGAAGGTATAGTGATACTTTGAAAATGATCCTAGGACAATGATCCTAAGAGATTTTAGAATGTTCCAATGAAAATATAGAAGATTGAAAAATTGATCATAACTAGCATAATTAGGTTAGTATCAATAGTGTGCCAAGTTGAGATTTTGGCATACTCAAGGGAGTCGGTTCGGTATTATGTCAAGTTTGGTCCTTTACATAATCATAGATAATGACAATTAGGTTCAAGACTTAGGCATCTTTATACCTTTGTATTTTTACACATTTGTCATGCTTTGATTGTCATACCATGTCATGACATCATATATTACATGATTGCTTAGAAATGTCATGTTAATACTTAGGTTATTTTTATCATGTCATGACATCATGCATCATCCTCAATGCTTTTAAATTATGCACATATAATATGTCATGATCATAATTCATGTACTTTTTCAAATTAAAATTAAGGACAAATGATATTATTTGACATTCTAGTTAAGGAGATCAAATTGGATCATGATCCCTTAGTCTAGGAAAGAACAAAATTACATCTTACAAAAATCATAGGAAGATATGTGTGCATATTGAAGTACTCTAGACACATGTAAGATGTTAAAAAAATGAGTTAATTTCAAGGTGATTATATGTTGCATCAAAATAAACTCAAACTCATCAAATCATAGGAAGAAATCATGAAGAAAGTTAATGTACAAGTCATGCACACTTAGCCCATAAATCACGATTGAAAATAAGATTTTGAAAATAATTTTAAAATTACTTTAGAAAACCTTGGTGAAGTCTATCTTTGGATAGCAATCACCATTGAGAATATTAATACAAGTTAGGTAAAAACATTGAAGGTTTCAATGGTTTTGAACATTTTATCATTCTTGTAAAATAATGGATATTTTAATAGAAAATTATTTTTCTCCCATACTATTTGGCATAAGTAATATTTGTATGAAGTTTTATGATTTTTCAAAAAAATATAGAATCACTTATGAGTTTCCAAAATCGGAATAAAAACACTAATTTCTGAGAAATCAAACACTAGTCGACTGCTTAAGGAACCGATCGACTGGTGCTAGGATCAATCGGCTAGTTACTGATAGTAGTAAGCTGTTAGAATGGTTTTTGGCTGAAAAGTTCAGATTGGTCATTTAACCACAACCCCAAGTACTTTAACTACTTCTAACCCTCTAATATGCATAGACAAGTAGGGTGAGATTTTCAGTAAAAATGAATAGGAGAATTAATTAAGATAAAAATCAATTTTAAGTGAGGTTAAAGTTCAAGATTAAACTTTTACTCTTATATTTTAAAGTTTTGATATCCTATAAGCTTAGGGCTTCTCCCAAGAAATTGTTAGTGCAATGATTAAGAGGGAGCAAGTCTTTAGGCGGAGGTTGTCCATCAAGGTAATGATGGATGAATTTTGAAAAGGGGGGGAATGAAAAAAAAAATGAAAAGAGGTTTCCCTTCATCAAGTGATAAGGGTTTTATCACTAAGAAGAATGAAGGGATTAAAGATGAAACATTGAAAAAGGAGAGAATAAAGGATCTCATTAGAGAATGTGATATGGAAGTCTTTGAGAGATTTTTTTGATGTGTGCTAAAGGGGAAGAATGAAGGGTTTAAGTTATGAAATCTTCATTATGCTTTGGCATAAAAAGAGGCAAGTTGGACTTATGGGCTAGCCTAGCTTAAAGATATTGGCAAACATCAAAAATAGAGAGATTGTTGGTGCAATCAACATCAGGTCAAGATTAACCAAGCTCGAGTGAGACTCGAGTAGAGTTTTGATGTTTAACAATATGACTGGATGGTATGGGGCACTCGTAGTCATATGGAGTTGTTGACCAAGAAGTCAAGGAGGTCAAGGTTGACTAGAGACTTGATGAGTAAAGTCCAATTGGGAGTTGGCAAGGAAAATCCAAGAAAGGATACTTGGCAAGGGAAAGTCCAAGTATGGAAACTTGAAAAAGAAAAATCCAAGTATGGAGACTTGGTAAGGGAAGTCTCAATAGATCGAGGAGATTGTACTTGACAAGTGAAGTCTCGGTAGATCGAGGAGATCATGCTTGGCAAGTGAAGTCCCGGTAGGTCAAGGATGACCATGCTTAGCAGGTGAAGTCCTGATAGGTCTAAAAATCATGCTTGGCAAGGGAAGACCTGGTTGGTCAGGGAGATTGATCTTGACAAGAGAAGTCCTAGTGGGTCACGGTTGATCAGATGTTAGGCAAGGGAGATTTCAGCAGATCAAGAGTGATCAGATGATGGACAAGGAAAGTCCTAGTAGGTTGAGGTTAACCATATACCATGTGTAGCGAGAGTCAGCTCGAAACTAGGTTGTGACTGAGCTATTAGTTGACTGGTAGAGTTTACCAATCAACGGATACAATGCTTGAGCAAGCGTTGAGTTCAGAACTCAACTACCAACTCGACTGGTTGAGTAGCCGACTGATGAAGTTGATTAGTCGACTAATGGCAAAGAGCAGTCGACTGGTGCCATTGTTTGAGCAATCATAGAGTTCAAAACTCGATTGGCTAAGGCCAGTCGACTGATGGATTGATCAGTTGACTAGTAACACTATTGTAGGACATAGAAAGGGTGGTAGTTGATTGCTAGGTAAAAAATCAATCTACTAGTGTTACTGTGACTAGGCATAGATGGTTAGCAACTCGACTGACCAGTCAACTGATGGTTTGATAGTCGACTGATAGACAATGACAATTGACTGATAGACCAAAATCTGACATGGATCATGATGTTGGAGAGCAATGATTGATTGACTAGTTGATTGGGGGTAAGGCCTATCAACTAGTAGGTGGGAATCAACCCGATGAAGACTCTATAAAAGAGGGTTTCATGGAGATTTTGAGATGTTGATTCTTGGAGACTTAGAAGGGGATTTGCTGCTACATTCCAGATATTCTAAAGCATTCCAAAGCAACTAAGCTACAAGTAAGCAAGATCACAATCGTGTAAAGTGTTTCCATTTTTATTCTGTTTCATACTTCTTGTATTTGTATTTGGTTGCTTGTGTTATATAAGAAATAGGTTGTAAGAGATTTCCCCGTCTCCAGAAGATTTTCGAGAAGGAGGAAGTGATAGTGGACTATCAGTAGGAGCTATGTTGTGGAGCAAAAATCGGAAATTCCAAATCACGTAAAAATTATTTTGTGTTTGTATATTGTTTCATTTTTGCTTGTATCTTGTTTTCACTGTGCATTAACCTCTTGTAGATAAGCGAACACACGAACGAAATTAAAAGAAGAACGAGGTTGAGTCGAATGCTATTCATCCCCCTCTAGCATGCCAAGGTTCTAACATTCTTGGCATGTATGCTTTAGTCAAAGACTTTTGAGTAATAATCCTGACAAGAGGCCTAGAGTATACATCTCCTTTATAAGAGCGGTGAATCTTCTATGATCTATTCAAACATCTTCGATCACTTTAATTTATACTCAATCAACCCGGAGTGACACCTCTTATGGAGATGGTTGCGAAGAAGTCAAAGTATATGTCATCATGACCGAGATGACTTGTATACCTCAAGTCTAAGGAAGCTTGCACTCGAGTTGCAATGGAACTTCATCAACATATAAAACCATATGAAGTTTCATAACAGGGAACTTCATTAACATATAAAACTATATGAAGTTTCATAGTAGGTCATTGTAATGAACTAGTTGCCCTTAACTAGCATCTAAATATTCACTCTCAACATCCCTATGTTTTCATTCAGTGAGTACCGAACGCTTGAATAAACCAAGGAGTATAACATGTATTAGTTTGACATAATTGATAATGTCTAAACTCATCAATTCATTTACTATGGATAATTTCAATGCTTACATAATTACATATGACAAGACACTCACTAATTATGATCCAATCATAATTTCTCTCATGCTATGTATTATATTGTGGACTTTAGTAAATAAGTTTAAGATTCAATTAAATACATAGAGAATGTATACTCAAATAGTGAATTTTATTAATAAATTCTAAGGTGATTGTCTTAGGACATCTCTTTATTATACCATCTTCTGCTGCCACTACTAGAAGTTTAATCCAATGAACTTCTTTAACTTTTCCCAATGTTGATTATAACATTTTTCAATTGAGGTAAAGAGGGACATCATGTTTGAGCATCATGCTTTTCAACATTTTGGTGGTCATCTCAATATAACGAATCTATTTTAGGATTATTAGACGATCTTACTTCTAAAATTATGGCCAAAGTTATAGGGTATAGTCTGAATTAAAATTGTTGGAAATAAATCAAACTTATCTATTATGATGTCTTGAAGCATACTGATCTCAAGCTACCAATCTGGGACGGTTGAACTACCAAGCTGAGTTGAGCTACTAGGGAAGGTTGAGCTGCGAAAGCTCAAGCCCAAATGGATCGCTTGAGTGGGATGTGCGAGGCTGAGTCACCCAACTGTCGAGTGTTGTCAAAGCTTGAGTGTGTTGCTTGAGTGTCAAGTGCTATTCAAATTGGCCAAGTGCTCAGTTGACTGAGTGCCAAGAGCCAACTTGGTCGAGTACTAAGTTTGTTGAGTGCCAAGAGCCAACTCAGTCTAGTAGTCAACTACCGAGAGTTCCGAGCATGTCAATTACTCAGAGCTTAGAACTAATTGTTCAAACACCAATTGCTACTAAGTGGAGGCTAATTGGTCGTGAAGCAAGGTCGAATGCTTGGGAGTCAAGACTGAATACTCAGGAAATGACGTCTAGTTCAATTGGGAGTGACCGAGCACTTGGGTGTTGACTGCCGAGTCTGAGTGATTGAGTATGAATGGGAAATTATCAAGGCCTATGTTTGACACACTTTTCTTAAAATAGATTCATCCTCTCCAGTAGTGTTTCAAGGTTCCAATGAATATTTATTTCTCAGGATAAAACGATATACCATAATCGCTACTAAGCACGAGTTGATCACAGTGAACTAAGCTGGTGCCTAAATGCTATCACGGGAAAAGTTGTCGAGCAGAGTGCATGCTAGAGAGAAGGAAATGAGAGGAAACAAAAATGGATGGACTAATTGCTTTTATATTTGTACCTTTTTCTCTAGATCGTAGCCTTCTTACATAGGAGCTTCAACCCTTGGTAGCATTAAATGAAAGGTCATTTACTATCTTTACCCACCAACTTGAAATGCCAACATGTATGGTTAGTCATTTCTATTTGGGCTATTACATATCTAATATTAACTTTCAATTATTTTAGGCTCGACTATTACGTTCAATAGTAGACAAGAAAAAGTTGATTTAGATGACAAAACATGAGTTGATCTATATGGGTAATATTTACTCCAATTGAATTGATATTCGATGCACACAGATCGTGCTCGTACACGAATCACTTGAATTCAATGCAATTTGAATCCTGAATTTATACCCCCTATGAGTGGACGCGTGAATGTGAATATATATATATATATATATATATACTTATGTTCATAACAATGGATATTTTGATTCAATATAAATTAATTTCTATGTCGCTCATCTCCCAATATGGAACTAAACTACCACACATGGAAATCCATTTCCATCCATCTTTTCCAACTTTTATTCATATTTTTTCCAACACTTATGCATGTCGCAGATAATGCATGTGATTTGTGAGGAGAGGCTTTGATACCGTGAGTAGAGTTGTTTTTTCTAGGGTTTGCTTATTTGATCCTCCTCGATCCAACTATTCATTTATACGACTCTATCAAGTCTGGGTGGATACTTTTTATTTTATTTTATTTTTTATGAAAACTGATTTATTATAAATTTGTGATATGTTTAAGATTTTCACACACTGTATCATGTATCCATATACTGCAAGTTGAACTTATGCTACCGTTGTGTCTCCTCAACTTTTTCTTAATTAAACCCTAGATTATCAAACAAATAAACAAACAAACTTCAGAACTAACGTCCTCACTGCCAAAATCAATCATTTGCCAGCAACAAGCCACCAACTTTCCTTATCATTTTTGTTGATTAAAAAACATA
Source organism: Wurfbainia villosa (assembly GCA_025175895.1). Lineage (NCBI taxonomy): Eukaryota > Viridiplantae > Streptophyta > Magnoliopsida > Zingiberales > Zingiberaceae > Wurfbainia > Wurfbainia villosa. Next base: position 119,360,802 of record CM045987.1, on the reverse strand, counting down.
CCGTTGACTTCTGTTCTGCATGCTCTGAGAAATTGGTCAATAATGTGATTGGTGGTGCCATATATTGTGGCCTGACAAATGCCCGGGAGTACTTTGTAGCAACCATCCAGAGACTAATTATTCTCGGTCAAATATTTTGATCCCCAAAACCATGTGTTGCCTAGGAATAATACATCTAGCTTGCCTGTGTTTCACTGTTTCATAGTTGCAGAGATAGATGGTCAAGTTTAGTTTCTGAAAAGGAGGACGAGTATTAAACTGGGAACTCTTGAACGTGGAATTCAGCGTACATTGGCACAGGTTGTTATTTGTCAGTATTTGTGGCATTATTAAGTTTCTAAATCCATAAAAGTAATCATGTTCTAAGGTCTTTCTTTAATTCAGTGTGGCCTTTATAATTTTATTTTCTTCCAGCAACAATCCATACATTTTTACTCGATAATTCCAATGATGTCGAATATTTATAATTTGTTCTGTTTACATTGTGCAACTCATCTGCAGATTGGAGTCAAAGATGTAAACTTGAAGGAAACAGATATAGATGTCCATGTCTACTACTATAGCTACTATAGCTGATCTGTTTATTTGAAACTAACACAATTTGATGATGACAACAACAATTTTTCTGCAAATTGTCCTGGTCATAGTTAGAAAATTTGGAGGCTTTAGGCCTCTAAATTGCTGGATTAGTCGAGCTCAAAGTTAAAAGGAAAGAAATGGATGAGTAGTACACAACTCTATGACCTTGCATATTTATACAAATGTAGTAACTTTTAATATTCTTCATCACTGGAACTAAATGAACCAGGATTAAAATTCCCACTGAAGTAAACAAAAATTTTGCTTGTTGAATTCATCATTCCATCCAATCCCAAACATCGCATTCTTTTTTTTTCCCACTTCAGCAAGCAAAAGGCTGTATTTATTTTGCTTCTTATCATCTTTGTAAGACCGATATCACCAGCCTCACACAATTTTCTACCTTGGAAAAGAAAGTTAATTTGACATGACAGAAAGAGACATGTGTGAGAACTACAGTTATTGTCTGAGAAAGATGCACGGGAAGAAAAAAAAAAATGGAAATAATTCTAAAATAATGGCTGGAAAGTAGAATTGAGTATGGTTCAGAGGATCCGTTACCGAAAAGGACAGTTTATTGATGTATATGAACAAAAATGCTGTTCAGAAGTCTTTTCTAGGTGCCTAACATACTTGTATCCTCACCAAACACAGTCGCCATTTCAAACTTCAATAAATAGATTTTTGAATCCCTTTCTGAAGGTTGAACTACCCCTAAATGAAACTTTTTCCTGCCTGGAATATCATGTTCAGAACAATGAATATCAGCAAGGTAACAAAAGGTGTACTGATTGTTGGCCACAATTTATCTATTCACTACCCACAATAGTGCAGCAATAAACATCCAGCTACAGAGACTCTTGGTACAATTGAACTACCATTTTCATGCTACCAAACCCTAAGCTCTTATGTTAAGTTGGTCAACTGTCACTGTTGAGTGTCAAGACTGCTCACTGGGTGCCATAATAAAAGACTACAGCTGCTTGTGAATTAAAATCTAGTATCATACATTTTGTTAAAAAATGGATTCCGCAGCAAACTTACTTTGCAGATCTGCTTCTGCTCTGACATATATATCTTCACTGTATAAATGAAACAGAAGACACTCTGATACTATGGTGATGTACCAGATATTGTGAGGTAGACTGACGACCTTCCTTGTTGCATGCTGCTAACCTTATCATGGAATCTTCCATAAATTAATGAAGCATGAGCATGATGTAGATCTGCTGCCCTCTATTATGAGGATGATATTCACATTCAGCCAAAGTTTATAATGGCATCACTTGCGTTGACTCCGTATGGAAAAAAAAAAAAAAAAAAGGCTAGTTGAGTCTTTTCTGGATACAGTGCATAAACTTGGCTGCCTGCAGCGTGTTCCTCATGAAATCAAAATATAAGGTTTAGTATAGAATAATATTGAAAGGATTCAAAGAAACAAACAATGGTAGATGCAAATGCTATCAGTATACTTCCACCGAGCGAAAGAAAGTAGATCAGTAGAAAGCAAATACGACTGAAGCTCTATGGGCAAAAGCCTATCCAAGGTTTAAGCTATAAAATTTTTCTACCTGGAGGTGATCTATAACATTAGACGAGAGTGTGACTAGCAGGCTCACCCTTTACCACTATCTCAAATCTTCAAAAGACGCGATAAAATGTTTTGTAATGAAAAGACAATGTTTTTGAGTTGGTGATAAACTGTCTAAAATGATACCAGAACTTTTAGAATTAGTGGCCCGTCTTAATTTGTTTAGTTGTGTTTATGGGATTGTTCTTGTAGAGATAATGTGTTTTTCATTTGCAGCACAGCAGGAACAATGCTTTACGTTGCAGTAACTCGGGTTTTGTTCATAGGCCAAGCTCAACTAAAACATCTCACCACCAGCTATTGAGAATTCCAAGGTTCTGTTAACATTACTGCACGCCGTCTATCAAGCTCAACTAAAACATCTCACCACCAGCTATTGAGAATTCCAAGGTTCTGTTAACATTACTGCACGCCGTCTATCATTACTGCTACGTGTAGTAACTGTTAATCAGAGTCGGTCTTTTTTTTTTTTGTGTGTGTAAAAATTCAAAAAAGTCTTCGATGAAATTTTAAAATAGACTCTAATTTATATGTATTATTTTTTATAAAATAAATTTTTAGATCCTAAATGAGGGCCTTAGTAGCTTTAAAAATTTTGAGCCTTGGATGGGAGCTCCAATAGTCTTGATCTAGAGTCGGCTCTGTTGTTAGCATTACTGCATGTAACATATATAGTATTGCTATGTGCAGTGACGATCAACGGATACAAGATCACTAGATCTTCTACTCCGAGGAACAAATCGAAGGTTTCAAGTAATCTATGAACTCATTGTAAGTGTTAACAAGGTTTTTTTGATAGGTTCATGCAATTACGAGATTCCTATAATGGTATCAGAGCAGTAGGTTTTCACGAATTCTTTGTTGTATGTTGAGTTCTCAAGTTCTTCATGAAGAATGATAAATAGTGTCGGAAACCTCGAAATCGAATGATTTTGGTTTTTTACTCAGCGCTGCCGAGCGAGAATCGACATTGCCAAGTGGGTCTTGGCATTTCCGAGTGAGAGCGGCTCTGTTGTGAGGAACTCAGTCGGCAAACCTTGCCTCGGGTGAGCACTTCAAGTGCTCGGAATAGAAGCCAACTCTGCTTAGGCTGAGAGGCCAAGTACCTGAGCTGGGTAGCCGATCTCATAACTTTAGCACCGAGTAAATGTTAAGTAGAACAACTTGAACTTGGATTAAACAACTCGGACTTGGCTTAGGAAACTCAGGTTAGAACCAACTCGACATGCCGAGAGTTTTAGAAAAGTGAGCATTTGCCAACTTGGCATTGATCGAGCCGAAAATGGTCGAGTAGGCAATGGAGGACTCAGCACTAACTCAGTCTAAAGGTTGAGTTGGCATTAGCTAACTTGGACTTGTCTGAGTGGTTCTCGAGATAGAACACTGTGGTGCTCGGGCTTGACATTGAACTCAGGTTGCTCAGGTGAGGAGTGCGTAGTTCTTAGTGCTCAGGGTGCTCGAGGTGCTCGGGGTAGGTGCACGCAGTGCTCGATGCTCGAGGTGCTTGGGACGTCAAGAAGTCAGGATGCCACGTGAAGTGCTCGAGCCCATCCACGTAGTGCTCAAGACGATGTTCAGGATGCCACATCGGATTCAGGACCGAGTGTAGGGGTACTCAGGACTATGCTTGTGTGCTCGGATAGAGCACATTTATGTTCGGGGTGCTTGAGATGTGCTAGAGTGCTCGGGCTATAGCACAGTGGTGTTTGGGATTATTCTCGAGATTGAGGCCAAGCCAACACCAAGGAGAAACCCAATTAGAACACTAGGAATTTTTCCCATAGATGATAGTTGTTAGTCCAGTTGACTGGTCTGAGATACTAGTCAATCGAAAACTTCTAAAATCAAGAAGATTTATTTTTTCTTAATTATTAGTGTTGGTTCCATACATGTATAAATTGAATTATATGGGTTTTGTATTGGTAAGTCAGTTTTGTACTGACATTGTTAATCTCAATTTCAGATGGCACAGATGATTTGTACTATGACTCGTCATGATTTATTGTGAAATAAGCTGAGGGAAGCTATCTAAGAGATAGTATACGATCCTTCTTATGGAGTCAGAGGACACATTGGGAGGCTTGATTGTTTGTTTTGGAGACTCAAGATGTAGGATTTTCTTATCTTGGACAACTATCAAATTTGGACTTTGGTGCTTTCTCTACCAGCAAATCTCTGTGTAGTAGCACACCACGTATGGGGGCGCTATGAAAGGCACATCGCATATACAGAGTCATGTATAAAGCTACTTCACCATGTGAATTGGATCCTACTAAGATTGAGGAGGATCCATAAGAAGATCTGAATGTAGACTCGATAGAGAATCTTGAAGTCGGTCAGCTTGAGTGTGTCCTAGTTGAGCTAAGGAAGATAGGGCTAGTAATAATTACTACTGCGTTAGTATTTGTCCTAGTAGGAGTAGTAATAACCTATCTAATTTATTAGAGTTGTTTATGTTATGAATAAAGAATGTTATGTGTTAACAGTATTTATAAAGTATATTATGTGTTAACAAACTTTTACATGTTAAATGATTAGTTCATTTTATATTAAAAACATGATAATTTAATGATTAGTTCATTAGATGAGATGTATATAATATAGTTCATCAATGTCGATCTAATTGGAACATATAGATAATGATGGAAACATAGTTACTACTTGATTTTGTAAACAAATTCATATTTATATTGAGTTAATTAGAAATTACACACATATAATTTACATTGAATAACTAATAAATAATGTGTTTATTTATGATAGATTATGACTACTAAAATATCATAGCTGAACTCAATAAGGGTGAGAATTGGGGATAACTACGAGATCTGGTACCTCAAGATACAATATATTCTTGAAGAACAAGAAGTTTTAAAAGTTGTTCATCAAGTTATAGAGGAACCTGTTGATGGTTCAGCAGCACAACATAGACGAGACATTGATGCCTATAAGGCATGGAAGAAAAAGAACTCCACTACTAAGGGAATATGATTAGTTCAATGGTGGATGACCTAGTTTTTGAGTATGAGTCATTTCCATCGGCTCATGGTGTCTAGGTAGCCCTTAGAGAGAAGTATAGTGGAGTGAATCTGAGCAAGCTTCGACAGCTGACAATTAAGTTTGACAACTACAAGAAGCACCCGAATGTATCATGGTTCAACACCTGAGGGAGATGTCTAATATGATTTAGGAGCTTAAAATTGTTGATCATTAGTTGACCGATGAATAACAAGTTCAGGTAGTGATCCATTTCCTTCCTGATACTTGGGAGACCATGAAACAGAACCTGACTCACAATGAGATTGTAAAAACTTTTGTTGATGTCTCACGCCTGTAGGATTGAGAAAATACTAGGGGGGGGGGGGGAGGGGGGTCAATAGCGTTTTTTTTTAAAACTTCTTTTCTAAACACAAAATAAACGCAACGGAGACACAAAAATAAAGGCAAATGACACAAGTAATTTTTACTTCGTTCATAGCCAACCGGCTGCTAATTCAAGGCCCACGATCCTAGATATCCGTCGAAGGGCAAAGCACTAAATAATCTCTTCCTCGTTAGAGGTAAGAGACAAACCGGTTACAGAGTGATGTGAAGGACAAGGTAACAATCCTACCTTTCCTCCTAGCAATTAAATGTTGGAGATCTTTGGAAGGCTAGAGGGGGGTGAATAGCCTCTTTTTGTTTCTACAAACAAGGTTAACAGAAGCAAAAAAAAAGCTAAAACGAAATTAAGAAACTAACAAGACAATCGCTAACAAGGAAGAATTTACGGGGTTCGGAGATTAAGATCCTACTCCACGGCGATCTTTAAGGTGGATCAATCCAAGTAATTCTCCACTAAAAAGCTTCCTTTACAACACTCTCCTCTTCTTGCAATTGATGAAAATAAAGTTTAGAGAAGAGGAGGATTTAAAACTCTTAGAAAGCTTAGAAATTTGTGGGGAGCTTGAGAGAAAGGTTGGAAGATAAGCACTAGCCTTCTCAGGCACCCCCATGGCCTCTTTTTATAGAGAAGAGACTATTTTTCCCATTGAGTCTCGATCGATCGACTGATGGCCTCCATCAGTCAACTATTATTGTAGCAGATGCAATCACGACCACGAGTCGATTCACAATAAATCCTTTGTCGAGCGGGAAGGCGTCGATCGGCCGATTGAGTAACGACCGAGTACTCTAGCGATCACTCGGTGATTACCTTTACGGCTAAAGTCCACTTATAGCGATCGATTGTTGGGTATAGCGATCGGTGATGGGTAGACGATCATTGTCAAACCCCTAGCGATCATTGTTGACCACGAACCACGTTGGACCTTCGAGTGGATCGAGGCGGTTGACTGGGACGAAGCATCAGTCGACTGATACTCTTCAAGTATGAATAAATCATACTTGAATTAAACCCCTAGATCTAGACTTAACCTTCTAGCACTTCCTTCAGCCTTGCGCCTCTAGGATCCCTCTGAGTCCGCGTCTCCTTTATCTTTGCACTTGCTTCCAAGAGCTTATATCGATTTCGTCATGTCTTGGGTTTCTCTTTTGCCAAAGGACCACTTGGACTTTATGCCGCCAAGACTACATGCTTGGACTTACATTGCCAAGTCCTTGCCTTTGGTCTTCCTTTGCCAAGGTCCACTTGGACTTTACGCCGCCAAGACTACATGCTTGGTCTTACGCTGCCAAGATCTTCCCTTGGACTTTCTTTGCCAAGATCATACTTGGACTTTCCTTTACCAAGTCTTCACACTTGGATTTCCTGTCACTTAATACGTTCACGATTAGATCACAAAACATTGCTTAACTATAGATGATTATCCAAATATCAAAACATATAAATACTTGGGGCATTGTTGCACCAACAATCTCCCCCTTTTTGATGTTTGACAATCATTTAAGTTAGGTCTTAACATATGCATATAATGAAAACATCATATTTCCAATATGAATTCTAACTTAAAGTTTCCTTCTCCCCCTTTGATATACATCAAAAAGAGAAGGATTCAAACAATGATAAGTTCATTAAAGAATTGAATCAGTTATGTCTTGAAGTAAGGTATAAGATAGATATGGAGTTCCCCCTTAATCCAAGATATGGTTTATGATGTGTGGATAACATGTGGAGCAAGGCATAAACAAAAGATATGAAGCTATGTCCTAACTTTTCACCAACAATATAATTTTAGGGAATGAAAAGATTTTACTATGAAGCTCCCCCTAAAATAATGCATAAATCAGTCCTATACCCTTCTAATTACTTGAATTATCATACCATGGGTTAGGACACTTAAGAGTATACTTAAGTCAAGAAAGAAAGCAGATTTGCAAAAAAATCAGAGTAGCAGTCGACTGATATTTGAATCAGTTGACTGCCACACCTGAAACGTCGTTTTCAGGTTTTTCAACCCAACTTCAGAAATGCGCCAAAAATTCTAGAAACATCAAAAAATCATATAATTTTGTGTACACATTTCTGAAATCACTATCTATAAAAAAAATAATTTGAAAAATATATGTTTTCCAGATTTTGAAAATGATACAATTTTGAAAACTAGCAAAAGCTTTAAGAATTTTGCAAACTTTGTATCACCTTTGCCTAGCAATTGAAAACTATTTTCCAAAGTATGATAAACATAGTTTAAAATATATTTTGTTTGACATTTCCAATCATATTCTTAGAGCTATATGCACATCAATTGTGCATAAGCTTTCCCAATGATTGGTCCAATGAAGAATTAATATCTCTAGATGACACTTTAGTTCATAGTAATGCATCATAACAAGCATGATGAACCAAGTGCATCTTACTAACATCTCACATGTTGTCTAAGTGGCTCAATACAAAAATCATGGTTTATTAGGTATTTTGTGAGATGCTTAAAGGTATAGTCTTAGAGTTTCTATAGGATCATGCAAGACTAGACCTCTACTCTACTAAGCACATTCCAAGTTCTCTCCTTAGTGATGAATAATCCACTTCGGGGAGAGCCTTGGTGAAAATGTTGGCTAGGTTGGACTTGGATTCTATGTAATTGAGTTCAATGTCCCCCTTAGCCACATGATCTCTGAAGAAGTGATGCTTCACTTCGATGTGGTTAGTCCTAAGTGATATACTGGATTTTTGGTCAAATTTATTGTACTCACATTATCACAATAAACCTTGACATTGGAGTAGTATAGCTCATAGTCCTCTAGAGTGTGTCTCATCCAAAGTAATTGAGCCACACAACCACCCATAGCCATATATTCGGCTTCGGTGGTGGACAAAGCAACACAAGGTTGCTTTCTACTACTCCAACTAACTAGGAAGGATCCAAGAAATTGGCATCCACTACTAGTACTCTTCCTATCCAACTTGCAACCGACATAGTCGGAATCGGTGTACCCAACCAAATCAAAAGATTTTGTCCGAGGGTACCAAAGTCCTACATTTAATGTACCTTTGATATATCTTAATATTCTCTTAACGACCACTAAGTGGGACTCTTTGGCACAAGATTGGTATCTTGCATACATACCTACCGAAAATAAAATGTCGGGTCTACTAGCGGTTAAGTATAAAAGACTACCAATCATGCTCCTATAAAGCTTAAGGTTAATTGATTTTCCTTCATGATCATTATCTATTTTTGTATTGGTTGCCATAGGAGTTGAAACTACCTTAGCACTTTCTCAACCAAATTTCTTGATCATTTTTTTGACATACTTGGTTTGGTATACATAAGTTCCTTCATTAGTTTATTTGACTTGTAATCCTAAGAAGAATTTTAATTCTCCAACTAGACTCATTTCAAACTCATTCTCCATGTTTTTGATAAAGTCTTGTAGGAGATCATCATTTGTTGACCCAAAAATAATGTCATCTACATATACTTGAGCTACAAAGATATCCTTTGATTTTGACTTTATGAAGAGAGTTTGATCTACTTGACCTCTTCTAAACCCCTTAGACACTAAGAAAGATGACAATATTTCATACCAAGCCCGGGGAGCTTGTTTTAACACGTATAGAGCTTTTCTAAGCTTGTATACATGGTTTGGATAGTCAATACTCTCAAATCCGGGAGGTTGTTCTACATAAACCTCTTTCTTAATGAACCCATTTAGGAATGTCGATTTTACATCCATTTGATGGAGTTTAAAGCCCATGTAAGAGACATACCCTAATAGGATTCTAATGAATTCTAACCTAGCAACTGGGGCATAGGTTTCATAATAATCAAGTCCTTCAACTTGATTGAAGCTCCTTGCTACTAACCTTGCCTTATTCCTAGTTATATTACCTTGATCATCTAATTTGTTCCTAAAGACCCATCTAGTAGTAATAATTGTGCTTTCAATGGGTCTAGGAACTAGCTCCCATACTTGACTTCTTTTAAATTGAGCCAATTCATCTTGCATTGCTAAGATCCAATCCAGATCAAATAATGCATCATTGATTGATTTTGGCTCAATTTGAGAGATAAAAGTTATTTGACTAGAGGGAGCTCTATGGAATGAATTAGTTCTAACACCTTGAGATAATTCCCCTACAACTTGATCTAGAGGGTGATTTTGACCAACTCTTATTGTTCTAGGAGGTGTATCAACTTGATTTTGATCTTGGATACCCTCAATTCTCCTTTCATCATCCGAATCCCCTCTTGCTCCCCCTTGATTGTTACTCACTAATCCTCCCCCTTGATTATTACCCCCTAAAGTCATGTTTTGCAATTTTTGGGTAATATCTTGATTTTTGTCATTGATATCATTATCAATGAGGGATTTTCTAGGGTAAGTGATAGAAGTCTTATCAAATTGAACATTTGAAGACTCCTCAACTATTTGAGTCCTTTTGTTGTAGACTCTATACCCTCTACTAGTGGATGAGTATCCAACAAGGATTCCTTCATCCGCTTTAGATTCAAATTTTCCTAAATTGTCCTTGGTATTTAGGATATAAGCTTTGCATCCAAAGACTTTAAAGTAATGAATTATTGGAATTATGTCATTCCATAATTCAAATGGGGGTTTTCCTAAAAACCTATGGATTTGGACTCTATTTTGGATATAACAAACGGTATTAACCGCTTCCTCCCACAAGTAATTAGGTAATGAGTATGCATTAAGCATAGTCTTAGCAACTTCTTGTAGGGCACGATTTTTTCTTTCCACCACTCCATTTTATTGAGGTGTTCTAGGACAAGAAAATTCGTGCTTGTACCCTTGTTCTAAGCAAAATTTGGAGAAATTAGAATTCTCAAATTCTCCACCATGATCACTACGGATCCGGTTGATTTTGAAATTTCATTCATTCTCTACTCTCTTGCTAAAACCTATAATTATTTCTAGGGTATTATCCTTATGTTTCATGAAATACACCCAAGTATATCTAGAAATATCATCTACTATAACTAAACAATATTTACTACCATTCAATGAAGGAGTACTATGACAATCAAATAAATTTAAATGAATAAGCTCTAAAGGTAAAGAAGTACTAATTAAATTTTTACCCTTGTGTGATGACCTTGATTGTTTCCCTTCTTGGCATGCATCACACATCTTATCCTTCATGTACTTCACTTTTGGCAATCCCTTCACTAGCTTCAATTTAGATACTTTAGCTATGTTCTTTATGTTGATATGCTCTAATCTCTTATATCATAGCCAACTCTCTTCTTCTTTTTCCATAAGACACTTAGGGGAAATGTTAGAAGTATAGGATAAATCAACATAATAAATATTTGATTCCCTATATCCTAACATGGAATCATTTAATTTCTTATGTCTTATCAAGCATTTTGAAGAGTTAAATTGCGCATCAAAATTTGCATCACATAATTGACTTACACTAAGCAAGTTAAACTTCATGTTTTCAACCAATAATACTTTATGAATGACAAGATTTGGGGATACCTCAATTGTGCATTTTCCTAGAATTTTAAGCTTTCCACTATTTCCAAAAGACACTTTCTCCTTGTTAATGTGGTTGATTGTGAAAAATTTTCTCTCATCACCGGTCATATGTCTTGAGCATCCACTATCAACAATCCACATCCCCCATCCTCCTACCTATACAACATGAAAAATACAAGCCTTAGGCACCCAAATTTTAGGTCTGATAGCATCAACTAAAAATTTCTTAGGAACCCAAGCCTTTCTAACATTGCTCTTAAGTGTTGTTTTTCTACTTATTAGGGAGGCAAAAGCTACTTCCTTTTCCTTAGATTTGTATCCTATTCCGGCCTTGTTGTAAATGACCCTTTGATCCCTAAGTATCATGTCTAGGTATTTTGAGTCATTTACAAATTTCTCTAAGCATTCTCTTAATTTATCTATTTCCTTTTTAAGCTCATCATTCTCTTCCTTAAGTGAACATGAATCATTACAAGAAGGTTCTACATCTCTAATTTTCCTAATTTCTACTTTTAAATCCTTAATCCTAGATTTTGATCTATTTAAAGCATTTTGAAGACATGCAATAGTTTTATAAAGTAATTCTATCCTAGGGGAGTCTTTTACCTCATCGTCACTAGAGGACGATTCATCACTTGAGGATGATGATGATGACTCACTTGAGTTTTTGGCTTCATCTTCCATGGCCATGAGTGCAAAATTACGGGTGACATGGCAAAGCTCCTTCTCATCCGATGAGTCTTCTAGGCTTTGCGTATCCCATGTTTGTGCCACCATGGTCTCCTTCTTTTTCTTCTCCTTCTTGTCCTTCTTCTTCTTTTCTTTTTCTTTAGCTCCGGGCAATTTGGCTTAATGTGCTCCTTTTTATTGCAACCATGACAAGTAACATTAGAAGTAGAAATTGAACTACTAGATGTTTTACCTTTGGAGGATTGGAACATCCTCCTCACATCCTTCTTGGTGAGTTTTCTTGTCCTCCCACCAAATCTCTTTACGTAGTGAGCCACCTCACTAGCCGATAGCTCCTCATTGCTACTTGAAGATTTTTCCTCCGATTAGGATGAAAAAGAAACCTCCTCCTCCTTCTTCTTCTTCTTGTCCTTCTTACCTACAACAAGAGCTATACCTTTTTCTTTCGAAGAAGTGTTAGCATACTCATGTAGCTCAAATTCACAAAAAAGTTCATCTATCTTAACTAAAGAAAGATCCTTAGAGACCTTATGAGCATCTACCATTGATGCCCATAAAGTTGATCTAGGGAAAGCTTGAAGGACATACCTTACAAGACCTCGGTTATCGACCTTCTCACCTATAACATGTAGTCCGTTGACTACCTCCTTGAAGCTACCGTGCATTTGGCTCATGGTCTCATTGGTCTTCATGTTAAAATTTTGGAGTTGACCTATCAAGAGATCCCTCTTTGCTCTTCTTGTCTCCTTTGACCCTTCATTTAGTTCGATGAGCTTCTCTCAAAGCTCCTTTGCGGATTCGAAGGGTCCTACTTTGGATAGTTGCTCCTTTGATAGACCACATTGGAGTGTGGTCTGCTTTTGCATTTGCTTGCACCTTCTTTGACATTTCTCTTGTCCAGTCCTTGGTTGGTAGTGGCACTCTAAACTCGTCGATCGGCTTCTCGAACCCATCTACAACACTAAACCAATTGTCAATATCATTCATAAGGTAGTATTCCATCCTACCTTTCCAATATCTGAAATCGTTGCTGTCGAAGAATGGAGGTCTCGCCATGCTATACCCCTCTTGAAAAGTCATTGTACTCCGGTTGATGGTTAGATCTTCCGATGCGATCCGGGCTCTGATACCACTTGTTGGGGATCTTTGGAAGGCTAGAGGGGGGTGAATAGCCTCTTTTTGTTTCTACAAGCAAGGTTAGCGGAAGCAAAACAAAAGCTAAAACGAAATTAAGAAACTAACAAGACAATCGCTAACAAGGAAGAATTTACGTGGTTTGGAGATTAAGCTCCTACTCCACGATGATCCTTAAGGTGGATCAATCCAACCAATTCTCCACTAAAAAGCTTCCTTTACAAACGCTCTCCTCTTCTTACAATTGATGAAAATGAAGTTTAGAGAAGAGGAGGATTTAAAACTCTTAGAAATTCGTGGGGAGCTTGAGAGAAAGGTTGGAAGATAAGAACTAGGCTCCTCAAGCACCCCATGACCTCTTTTTATAGAGAAGAGGTTGTTTTTCTCGTTGAGCCTCGATCAGTCGACTGTTGCTGTCGTCGATGCAATCCAACGACTTCTGATGAGCCGGATTTGCAATCGTCACTGTCCAATGGGAAGCTGATCAGTCGACTGATTGAGTAACCAGTCGAGTACTCCAAGCGATCACTCGACCGATGAACTTTCTATACCGAAGTCCACTTATAGCAGTTTACTGTTGGGTATAGCAGTCGACTGATGGGTGGACCAAGCGATTGCCAAACCCTAGCAGTCGACTGTTGGCCACAGAACTCAGCCACCTTCAGTTGAGTGACTGAGAAGTCGACTAGGACAAAGCATCAATCGACTGATACTCTTCAAGTATGAATAAATCATATTTGAATTAACCCCCTAGACCTAGACTTAACCTTCTAGCTCTTCCTTCAGCCTTACGCCTCCAGGATCCCTCCGAGTCTGCAACTCCTTCATCCTTGCGCTTGCTTCTAAGAGCTTCCATCGATTTCGTCATGTCTTGGGTTTCTCTTTTTCCAAAGAACCACTTGGACTTTATGCCACCAAGACTACATGCTTGGTCTTACACCGCCAAGTCCTTGCCTTTGATCTTCCTTTGCCAAGGTTCGCTTGGACTTTACGCCGCCAAGACTACATGCTTGGTCTTACGCTGCCAAGACCTTCCCTTGGACTTTCTTTGCCAAGATCATACTTGGACTTTCCTTTACAAAGTCTTCACATTTGGATTTCCTGTCACTTAACACGTTCATGGTTAGATCACAAAATATTGCCTAACTATAGATGATTATCCAAACATCAAAACATATAAATGCTTGGGGCATTGTTGCACCAACATTAAAGATTAAGTAACAATAAGCAAAATAATATCAACTTCAGGAAGTTGAAGTTGGAAGCTGTGATGGCGTCGCAATGTTGATGAGCAGAGATGAGAACTTCGACTTGATGCAGCACTCTTGAGCAGTTTTTCAGTTATTCAGTTATCTTTAGAAAAGTGATTTAGCTATCTTTTTATAGCCTAGTTCCTTGAACTAATTCCATATCTAGATCCAAAACTCGTAGATCTTATCTTGAGGTGGCAACTTATCTTCTCTCAAGGTGGCAGGTTTAACTTATCCAATTTGCGACTTCATGTTTTGGTTGATTCGTAGACATCAGTCGGCTGAAGTCTAACATCAGTCGATTGGCACTGAGTCGCACATCTTTCCCAGTCGGTATTTGAATTGCCTGCTCAGAAATTGTACTGACCGCTCGATAATTATACTGGTCTCTCGGAATTTATACTGATCGTTCGGCTGCTCGAAGTGACTTTTTCTCCATCGCGATAGATTGAGATTTATACTAACCGCCAATTACATCGATCGCTCGGATTTACACGATCGCTTCGCAATTGCAATCGGCCGCTTGGAATTTACACTGACTACTCGATAATTACACTAACTGCTCGGGATTTACACTGACTGCTCGATAATTGTACTAACTACTCGGGATTTACACTAACTACTCGGCAATTGCATTGATTGCTTGGCAATATGATAGAAAGCACATAAAACAAAGTTATCACAAGACCTATATATATAAGACAGTCCTTTATCATCCGATCTCAACTTAGACCTTCCTCCAGAAGTCTTAGTCGGATTGACGCCTAAGGTTGTCCCCGTACGGAGGACATGCCCTTACCATCACTCTACACCCGAAGCTTACCTTTGGTCCTTCTGACCTGTCGCTTAGCTTCCGGTCACTTGACCATCGAGGTTTCTCCTTCCGAGATTCTCCTAGTGTCGTTAACCTTAGCAAAGCCTAATACAATACCTGCTCACTTAGCATATATAAGATAACAAAATAGCTTAACTTTGAATTTTTGCCATTATCAAAACCTAGGTTTGATTATCTGGTGCCCCTGCACCAACAATCTCTCCCTTTTTGATCTATGGCAAACCAATTCAAAGTTAAGAGAAAATAAGTAGTAAGCTCCCCCTTAACCCTAGGTGAGTTTTGAAAAAACAACTACTTTTAGTTTTGAGAAACAATTGCTTTTTGAAAAAGTTTAATCTTTTAACCTCTCTCTCCCCCTTTGTCATATATCAAAAATAATTCCATAAGGGTTCCTTTCTAAGATTAATGTTTGAACATATATAGAGGAAGAAACTCTTGCACAAATTCAAACTCTAAAACCAAAAAAGGCACATTATAAGTTCAAAATATAAGGGACATAATTATAAGTTTTTATGAATCCAAGCATGTGCCCTTTTTATAAAATAATATTTTCAACATAACTCATCTAATAAATTGTTCTTATAAGAATGTTCAACTCTATCCTGACTCAATTGATATTAGATAATCAATAAGTCTTGATTAGAGTTGATTATTTTGAAAAATTATACTTCATGATTTATGTTGATGCACTTGTTCTACATCTAAAATCAGGAGTAAGGTCCTAACATCTCACATCCATCTATGTGGCTCAGTACACAATCACATTAACCCTATGTGTTGTGAGAAGTGTTGGATCCTTAAAACTATAGGATCATGCATTTTTAAGGTAAGTCCTATGCTAGCTCCATGTAGTAAAAAAAATTCCTACTCTACTAAGCACATACCTAGTTTTCATCTAAGTGAACTGAACTCTGCTTCAGATAATGGTTTAGTAAAAATGTCAACTAAGTTTGATTTAGATTCGATATAATCCAATTTTATTTCACCATTTGTTACATGTTCCCTAACAAAATAATGTTTAATTTATATGTGTTTAGTTCTTGAATGTTGTATTGGATTTTTAGTTAGGTTGATTGAGCTAATGTTGTCTATCATAACTCTAGTATCCTTAAAGTTTAGTTGTAGATCATTTAGAGTGTGTTTCATCCACATAAGTTGAGCTACACACTCACCCATCGCTATGTACTCAGCTTCGGTAGTAGATAATGCAACACAATGTTGTTTTCTACTAGACCAACTGACTAGGTTTTGTCATAGAAGTTGGCAGCTGTCACTAGTACTTTTCCTATCGAGCTTACAACCGACATAATCTGAGTTAGAGTATTCAATTAGCTCAAAGTTATTAGTTTTAGGGTACCATATTCCTACATTTAATGTTCCCTTAATATATCTAAGAATTCTTTTAATTGGGGTTAAGTGTGATTCTTTAGCGCAAGATTGAAATCTTGCACACATACCTACAACAAAAAGTATATCAAGTCGGCTTGTGGTTAAGTACAAAAGACTACCTATCACACTCCTATAATATTTTAATTATACTGATTTTTCTTCTAAGTCATTATCAATTTTTACATTAGTTGCCATAGGTGTACTAATTTCCTTAGCATTTTCCATGGCAAATTTTTTAATTAATTCTCTAGCATATTTATTTTGATACACATAAGTTCCCTCTTTTTTTTGTTTATTTGTAATCCTAAGAAAAAATTGAGTTCACCTACTAAACTCATTTCGAATTCATTCTCCATTAATGATACAAATTCATTTAAAAATGTACTATTTGTTGAACCAAAAATAATATCATCTACATAAATTTGAGCTATAAAAATTCCTTTTGTGAAGGTTTTTACAAATAATGTAGGATCGACATAACCTTGTTTAAACCCTTTTGATATTAGGTAAGTTGTTAATCTTTCATACCATGCCCTAGGTGCTTGTTTTAGTCAGTATAAAGCTTTTCTAAGTTTAAACACATGATTTGGTTGAGTTATATCTTCAAATCCTGGAGGTTGGGTTACGTATATTTCTTCCTTAATAAAACCATTTAGAAATGTCGACTTAACATCTATTTGAAATAATTTAAATCCTTTATGTGTGACATATGCTAATAACATCTTAATAGACTCAAGTTTGGCTACTGGTGCATAAGTTTCATCGCAGTCTAATCCCTCTATTTGACTGAACCCTTTTGCAACTAATCTTACTTCATTCCTAACAATATCACCCTTGTCATCAAGCTTATTCCGAAATACCCACTTAGTACCTATAATAGCTTTGTCCTTAGGTGCTGGTACTAAGTCCCAAACTTAGTTTCTTGTGAATTGAGCTAACTCTTCTTGCATAGCAATGATCCAGTCGGAATCAAGAAGAGCTTGATCTATAGATTTAGGTTCAATCTTAGATATGAGTGAGACTTGACTTAAATTTCTATAAGATGCTCGAGTCCTAATGCCTTGAGTAGGATCACCCAAAACTTGGTCTATTGGATGGTCAGATCTTACTCTATATGTTCTTGTATTAGGGTTAGTGTCACATTTATCTTGTTGGTTGACCTCAATTCTATCTTCATCATCTAGGCTTTCATTAGTTAAGTAAATTGTTGTTTTAGGTTTAGGAGGATTATTATTCTCATTAAATACTACATTAATAGTTTCTTCGATTTGTAATGTATTTGAATTATATACCCTATAGACTCTACTAGTAGTTGAATAACCTACAAATACACCATCCACTGATTTTGAAGTAAATTTTTCTAAAACGTCTTTGGTATTTAATATATGTACTTTACATCCAAAAATCCGAAAATATTTAATATTTGGTATTTTGTTGTAATATAATTCATAAGGAGTTTTATTATGATGTTTAGTTACTAATATTCTATTTTGAACATAACTAGCGGTATTTATTGCCTCGGCCCAAAATCTATCATTTAATTTATACTCATTTAACATTGTCCTAGCGGCTTCCTGTAGGGTTCTATTTTTCCTTCCGACTAACCCATTTTGTTGAGGAGTTCTCGGATAGGAGAACTCATGGTGATACCCATTTTGTATACAAAATTAATTAAACCTATAAATTTTAAATTCTCCTCCATGGTCACTTCTAATTTGTTTTGTCACGCCCCGAGAGTATGTCATGCCGAAAAGCAAACGGACGACATCTCCCCTGTACGTGGCAACATATCAGGTTAATACAAGGCTCGTAGGCCCACAACAACAATATAATATGAAGATATCAACATACCAAATACAGCGGAAACATACTACAGATAAAACAAGATACAAAGACCCAACTGTGCACTCCGGAGTGACTTGACACAACAAGAAACATAATAGAAACCACAACAACGGTCAAATACATACAATACGTCCGTATATCACAAATACAGAAATAATACAGGCTAAAACCCAAAACAACAATACGGAATACATCAATCCACAAGAATACAATAAATCGTAAATAAACCTCCATCCGTTCGGTGTGAGATGGGATCAGCTGGCGGAACTCCGAACGTCCAAGGAATCCTCTCACCGTACTCGGCGACAGAAGCCTGTGGTCCCGGGGTGGTGAGTATAAACTCAGGGGTAATATGTAGAGAGTGCACGAATATATAGGGTAAAGAGATCTACAAGTATACATGTGAAGATCTACAGGTATACAACATGAGTTCAATAGACATACAGTCTTATCCAAATCTAATAACGAGTAACCACAGTATAGTCATACTCAATGTATATACTAAACTGATCAACTGAATATGAAGTAATATACCAACGTACCTGACGGTCTGCAACACCATAAGCTATATCATCCTGAACAGATTTACAATAACATAACCCATATAACGTACCAAGTCAATCCCATACCTGACCAATACTCAGACATATAAATAGTATATAATCACCTATAATAACATCCCGGTCAATACCACACTATGACATGACGCTAATCAAATGCATACATCAGTCGAGACCAACACATATATCATGCTCAACACATAGCAGTATAAAATATGCAAATGACATGTATCATGATGTACAACCATATGCAACAATCAAATGCAGCATCTCATAGGCATATGTAAAACATATATCAAATACATGCATACATATATATCAGCAATGCATATGCATGGTCACTGTCTGCGGACCCGTCCAACCACGACCCCAGAGTGGCCAGGGTGGCACGACAATGACAACTATCCCGACTCCAGCTACCACTACTCTCGAGTGACCGAGTTGGGTAGTATGACTGGTAGCTAGCCGCCATAGAGCTATATGCTACCCTAGGAGCCTCTGCTGCAAGCGACTCTAGCTACCACTACCCATGAGTGGTCGAGTGCTGCACATCAGGACAAACTGCACGCCACTCTAGCTACCACTATCTATAGTGGCCGAGCGCGACACATCTAATGCTCTGCCCTCAACCCTGCTACCACTACCTCGAGTGGCCAGGGAGGCAGGATGACTGACGACCCGTCTCAACCACAAGGGAGACCCAGTCAACAACATGCATGCAATGTAATGATGCATAGCTCCACACAGGTATCCTCGCAATACTCTCTATCCCATGGGGAGTCTTGGTCAACCAAAAGTGAACTATGCAAGGACTACAATCCACAAGACTCTCTCTATCGCACAAAGAGTCATACATATCCGACAATCAACCACGCTAAGACCTCTAGTCAGTAGCGAGATACCATCGACCGTCCATATAACCATACACAGACACACAATCCATAATGGATATACCATCACGCTAGGACCTCTAGTCCATAACCACATACTGACAACCATACACTTATCTATGCACAGACGACTAGATCCACCATAGATGCACAACTAATATGTATACGATACATTTATCGACTTCATAATCCAATCCATCACCTAACCCTAGTGATGTACACAGTAACCCAATCTGAGATCACAAAGATAACCCTAACCACCTGTACTTATTGAACATCCATCAGCTAATACATAATAGAGTTTATAGTTCTTATCCGTGCTAGATAATCAATGAAGTAATAGAGTATATATCTCAAAGGTCAAAGGTAGTACAAGCATATGATTAAACATGAGTGGATTTAAGGTAAACAGGTATAAACATATATCCAAAATCATGCACTGGAATTTGATCAAAACTACCGGACCAGGTAGATATTACCCACCTGATACAAAGCTCGAATAATCCTCATGATCGTGGACCTGCTTCGTATCCCAAACCTGCACATAATAGCAACAATGATTAAGTACAAGTATCCAACAAACTTAGGAACTAAACACTACATCGTTCCTATACTTGCATCCTTTCCTCGTTTACGAATTAAAAACCCCGTTATCCCAATCTGATCCACCATAACCCACTCACAATAATTCACCGACATCCTCAAGATTGATTTAGGTGAATATATTTAACCACAATACGCTCTCTTACAATAGATCATATTCATCTAGCTTTCACCAGCTCACAACCTATCTGGAAGATAAACCCACTGCCAATCTACCATAAACACAATAACATATAGGTCGATCAACAACTTTGCTATAAGATGAAGGAACTCATATATCAATCAATCTACCACATTCATCCATATCAAATCCAAATTCACCTACCTCACTAATCTAAATTCAGATCCACCGCCTAACCATCACCCGATTAATATAGCCACAATAACACAAAGAACCATGATCGACACTCTAAAATCAGCGTAAATAACAGATCCATCGACATCCAAGAATCACACCGACACCACAACGCATAGCAATCATAGATGAAACTTCCAAATCACAAATCACAAATTCCTAACCATCGAGAACACAACAACTTGAATTTCCTAATTCATTGCATCAATCGACAAACCACAAGTTCACATCAATTAAGACATCACAAACACATCCGAATCAAACGAATACCAAAATCACAATAATGTAACATAACTCAACACCAAATCAAATATTACCACTCCAATAATCCGAACAAATCACCATACAAATCAATCACTACAACTTCACAGAAATTCTACACACCACGGGGATGAAGGAACGAATCTACTTACCAACACAAGATCCTCCGACGCTGCCTCCCTATTCCCCGCAACTAATCCAAGCTCCGATCACGGCATCCCATAGATCTCACTAAAAACAACTCGAAAACCCAGTCGCACTCGAAAGGAAAAGGAAATGATCGATCCTTACCTTCCAGTCACGCCGCGGCGGAGACTCACCGCTCTGCCGAGCGAAAGAAATGTTGCCGGATTTCAGCGAACTCCCCTTGATCCTTGGCCGGGAGATCACCAAATGGTGGCGCTTAAATCGCTGCTCGCGACGTGCCGACGATCTAGAACCCGGCGACGTGATCGCGCGGAGCAAAGAAACGAGGCGGAGAAGAGAAGGAGACGGTGAAATCGCGAGAGATCGATTCGTTCGGAGCTTTTAAAAGTCGTTCGAGCGATTTGGTTAGACCAGCCCAAACCAGTTCAAGCCCATTCACCCCAAACCCAATTTACCAAGCCTAATACAGCCCAAGCCCAATACAACCCAATAGATTCTAGCCCAATTAGTCCACTTATTGAGCCCAATTTAATCCACTAATTAACCCCACTTAATTAAAGGGTTAATCCATATTAATTTTTTTTTTCGTATTTTACATTCTCCCCCACTAATAAAAATTTGGTCCCCAAATTTTTGACTCATGTACAAGTACGAGATGTCACAAAAATCATCTCAAGTATCCGAAGCAAAGTCACACCTCAAGTGACTAAGTGGGGTACTGAGCTCGAATATTACATTCCAGCTCTTATATACACTCTCAATCAACCTATTAAGAGGTCAATAACTGTACCAGAGTGGAGCTCTATACCCGTAATCGATGGGAAACTTTGCCAGAATCGTAAGGTGAATCATGAATCACTATCAGAAATGATACTCAAGGTTACTCCATGGATATAATTCCATCAAGCGATCCAACGGAGTCCATCTTACGGCTCGGAAGAAAATGAGCAGACCTAGCTAATCGATCATCGACTACCCAAATCCGATCAAGTCCTTTCCGAATTCTAGATAATCTCCCAATACAGTCTAACGTACTAGGCTCTTACTTCATCACGGTACGTAACCCTACCGATCATAATATTCCACCTTTGCTCATATATCGTTCCACCAAAATGAACATCTCAATACTCACTATTTTTGGATACACTCTGAATAAATCATCACTCTCGAATGAAGAGTCTCCTGAAACAACTCTTCCTAAATCGAATGCAACTCTAGGAACCACTATCCTTCCCAGAGATGAAGATTTATTCTCACAAGAGAAATTAATCTAATGTCCAAAATTCACTCTGACACACAACACTATAAGTGACTGGAAGACAGTAATGACCCATCTCCCCAATTGCATCTATCTATGCTCTAACAACCCTATAGTAGCTACCCAGTAGCTAGCCAAAACTCCCTGAGCACTCCTGCTCTATACATCTACTACTCAAGATAATAACTGCTAAACTCCACGTCATATATATGACAGCTTATCCCGCAGTTCCTCAACTGACGTAGGCATAAGACACGTCTCATACAACTGCATCGGAATCGCACCAATCCCTGAAATGATGCATCTGCGTACAATACCCTTCCATCCCCAACGGAAGGACTAACTAACACTGATGCAAAAGTCAGTCACCATCTAGGCCCTGAAACTTAGCTTCACAAACTTCCGACCAGGTGATTTCCATCACCTTCTTGGTCCAACAAGTCGGTGGTATAGTATCGCTAGAACATCCTATCCACATTTATGGTGAATACCAAATCAATCTAGGGAAACCACAACTTCCTTTAAGATTGTGAATATATCCCAAACATATATCCTCCATAGATATGATAACAATCGATCTCAAATACTCCAAGAGTACTTGATTCCTAACATCCATGAACGACTAAATCGTTAATAAGTCTAACGACATTATCAACATCTCCTAAAATTCATACCAAGTATGAAATGTCGTCTTCTACACACCTGTATCCTTTTTACTCCAAGCTGATGATATCTCAACCTTCACACCGACCATGATAATTGTATGACATTAAGTCACTACAATATCAACACACCAGTTATAATCAACCCTAGAGTAAACTTAGGTGTCCTTTAACTGATCTAAATAGATCATCTATCCACAATGAAGGATATTCATTCACAGCAACTACTGCATTCCATCATCAATAATCGATGCATAACCTCAAAGGTTCGTCTCTCTTTTAACAAAGAGTTACAAGTCTTCTCAAGAAGAAACACTGAGGCAGATAAATCTCCCATAGTGTTTAGCAACACTGATACCAATAAAATCATCTCCCGGTATGAGGTCCTCAATGTCGGAACTATTCCTGAAATCACTCCAATCGCATACTCCTCTTTCCTATGCAGTGGCAAGCCCGAGAGTTTATATGAAACTACATCCGAGTACTCTCAGATTATACCATAATCTTAATCATTTAACTATCCGTAAGGATATGTCTATAGTAGAGGTATGTCTAGCAAAGTCTAAGGATATCCCTTGACTTCTCAGTTGTTGATCAACATCTCACCTGACGGTAGAGAAAAATCACCAACCCACAAGTCGATAGAAACCCTTCCAATCCTATCTAACAAGGTTCTAGATAAAGATACCTGTAACCTACCAGTATCTCTCGATATACCAGCAAATATGGTAATCTAAAGTAATACCCCGAATGACCAATTCTTCGGTCTACTATATCCTTCCTCGAGTAATCATGTAAACTCGTCCAACATCTGTTCTTGACGGCTGAGCTCCTGTAAGTGCAAAGGACTACCATGGAAGAACTGAAGTCAACTGCTGAAACTGAGGTACAAACCCAAAATGACTACAATGGAGATGGTAAACACTGTTGTACTGGTAAAGGGTACACCACCGACTGAAAAATACTGAAGAACTGCCAACATCGTAGCACGCTCCAACTCTGTAAATAGTATAACTGCGTCTGAAGAATACAGCATAGATACGACCATCGTCGTATACTCTCTCTCCTCTCAACAAATCGTAACCACGTCTGGGAAGGTAACAGTTGTTGTCATCTAGATAGGTAACAATTGTTGTCTGAACGTCTAAGTCTTCTGAGATGTCTTTTGCTGATAGTGCTGAGTAACTTACTTCTTCCCGGATGGAAGTATCAAAAAGCTCCAACTATATCTGAGGTAGTAAATCGCTGCTGATGTGATAACCCAATCTTCTGTAATGATCTTAGCTTTCGAGGTTGTAGATCGTCCGCTCGAAAGCATCATCCATAGTCTTCAACTGAGTCTTCAAAGTACATACTCTCCTTGTAGATATCGGCTGCTTATACTAGAAACATATAAAATGATCCGTCGGATAATCTGACTCTGTGTGTCGTCGTGACCCACACTGCACGCACATAATCTCCCTTCGGAGTCTTTCCTCTGATTTCACTGATAAACATAAGAAGATGCTGATGATCTGCAGTCGATCTTCTATGATCGGAAAATTCTCCAATAGTCGCTCGTGACTCATGACTCTAATCTTGCTCCTTTTGTCAAACATTCGGAGACTTCTAATTCCAATCATTTGATTTGCAATATCTGCTTATCAAATCTCCAACTCTTAAAATACTTGCTACAGAGTTATTTCTATACACATGACTCGGTCTAATGCCTTCCGGTAGGATCTGGTAGGAGATCCAAACATCCTGATTAAGATGTCAACCGATAAACCATAGGTGGCTTAAGACATGTCAATCACATTCTCAAGCTATTAGGTGGTCGTAATCTTCGCAAATCTAACGACTTTGCATGGTACCCTCGTTACCAAACGATCACCCAACCTAAAGCTCAAGAATTCTCTGACGACAATTCAAAGAAGATGACATGGAAAAAATACTCTCTCACAACATCACTACACCATGGCCAAGTGATGTGTGATTTCCCGAAAGTTATTTCCTATCTCTTCTACCAAGTACCGGCTAGATCCGGATAATGGTATTAAACCAACTCCACTCTCTTCGTATAACACGAGTTAAGTACTCAAAAGTACTCTCAATGTTATACAACCTAGAACGACCAGTCCGGGGATCAAAATCCCCATGAATATCATCCCCTAATTTTCTACTATTTGCATCAGCAATAGTATACTCGCTTAGTCCAATACCCCTCAGATAACAATCTGACAAGTATAATTAGTGAAAATCCTTAGGACCGTAATCTTTGATCTCCACGAGAAATGTGACTACCTAATCCCTGCTTTCCGACTTGGTATCAATCGGCTCTCAAAGGTAATTACCTTTTCGATAGCAGGTACATGTCTAATAACCTCTACATATCGTTCCCGTGGTCAACTCAAACCATGGTTATGAATACTAACCAACAACCTACAAGTCATCCCTGTTATAAGCAACTAAATGCAAAGCCAACAGAAGGATATTTAATAACAGTTAACATACCTTAAACCTTGTAGCTCGGAGATGTCCGCAATAGCCAGATCCCAGAACTCACAAAACCATGACCGAGTAAAGCAAAACTCGATGTCCGAACGAAATAAAATTCGAAAATGGACTTCGCAAACCTAGGGCTCTGATACGTTTAATTTTCAAATTCTTTTCATTTTCTAATAATTTGTAGAGATTTATAAATTGATCAATTGTTTCACTTTTATGTTTTAAAAACCTAACCCAAGTGAACCTAGAGTAGTCATTTACTATTACTAAACAGTATTGACTACCACTTATGTCACACCCCGAGAGTATGCCGGTCCGAAAATCAAACGAACGACATCTCCCCTGTACGTGGCAACATCTCGTGTTAATACAAGGCCCGTAGGCCACAACAACAACAACAAATAAATATGTAAAAAAACTAACTACAACAAATACACAGCGGAAACATAAAACACAACATCACAAACATGCATATCGGTATGACTAACATCGACTCAGAGCACCATAACAAAATCGAAAAAAGAAAGGTACAATATTTACAATGTCCAATCACTACAAAACATCACCTAAACCAAATCCATATCGGAACACCAATGAAAGAGTCCAATAGACATACAAATGTTATCCAAATCTGTGGGTAATAACGCCCAAAGAACTACACCGCTAGGTTATAAGCTGTACTCAAGTATATATACTAAACTATATGAGTGAACATAAAGTAATATACCAACATTCATTAAGGATAGGCAATACGTAACTGAACGAAGTAACGATTTAATCTACTCGTACAATATGTATACATCAGCATAACAAGCATACATGCATGCATACACTAAGTAAACTGAACAACAAACGATGTTGACATACCTAACAGTCAGCTACTCTATCCTCATCCAACCTGGGCATATATCCACAACATAAGGTATAAAGAATAATACTAACTCACACTACATCCTGCTATGGGTCGAGGGTATGAAAGTGAATAACTAACAAGTATACAAGTACCGGTCTACTACCATACATAAAATGCAATAGTATGTATGAATATGTACAAACAAATGCAACAAACATAGTACATACAAATGCAGCATCACAATAAGCATATATATATATACTGCATCTATATATGTATACTAATCACAATCATCTATATATATATATATATATATATATATATATATATATATATATATATATATACATATATGTATATATATGGCAATATGCAAAAATGCCATAAGTCGGCAATGCAGTATGCATGGTCATGTCGGCTCACCCTAAAGCTACCACGACCCCAGTGTGGCCTCGGTGGCTCGAGCATGACAACTGTCCCAACTCAACACCAATCACTACTCTCGAGTGGCCGAGTGGCCAGTATGATCGAGAGTGCTCTGAAAACCCCAAATCAACACAAATGGTGATGTACTCTGGATCGGGAACCATCACAGAAACACAACGACGATCATCATGTGCAGGGCTAGCGACAGTGCAGAAACACAGATAAAATGATGATAGCGGTGTCGACCTGAGCTCAGAGAAAGGAGAGGTCGGCGAAGCTGCAGTTATTGTAGAAGAAACGACGGCTCAACCACAACCAGTCACCATTGCTATCGGAGGCGAGCCAAGCTCGCGTCGCTCAACTCAAACACGAAATCGGAAGGTTGAAGATGCCATCATCGTTACTTCCGTCGATGATAGCTATGATTCTCCCTCTCGGACTCAAAATCTCCTCGTGAGATGTCGTTGATGGCTGAAGGTGCTTGCTGCCGCCAAGATCGAGAGGAATAAGGTACAACCGGCGGAGATCAGGCTGAGACAACGACTAGCACGGTGAGGAGAACTCGAGAGGAGACTGCGGCAGTGGCATGTGTGACGAGCGGCTCGAAGAGGCGACCATGGGCGGAGACAACGAGCTCAGGCGGAGATTAGGCGGAGATGGGGTGAGCTCGAGCATCGGCGGCGCGCGGGGAGAAGATCAGGCTAAGGAAGGAGATGTGATCGCCTCTGGTCGCTTCAGAGAGGAGGAAAGGCATTCGGGAAGAAATCGATCGGGCGAGTAGAAAAGAAATCGACGAAACGAAGAAACACCTGTGGAAAGCGACAATCGGGTTATTTTAGTTGGTCTAGCTAGCCCAATTCTAACCCAATCATCTATTTAAGCCTTCATCTTCCTCCGATTCAGTCATATGAACTCAATTAAATTCTAGGAAAATTCCTAAAAATTCCTGTAAAATTCTACAAGATAATTTCTTAATTAACAAGGGTATTTTCTATTATATATTTTTTTTTGGTATTTTACAACTTAGTGACTTGGCCCCATGTGAATCAAATAGATTCAAGTGTAGGAGCTCAAGAACACTCTTGGTTCTATCTGAATTAGTTAATTTATGTGAAGTTTTAGTTTGTTTTCCTTGTTGGCAAGCATCACACACTTTATTTTCTAAATTGCTTAATTTGGGTAGATCTCTAACTTGTCCATTATGACTTATTTTCGAAATAAGTCTTGGATGGATGTGGGCCATTCTCTTGTGCCACAACCAAGATTCCTCTTGTTGTGTCATTAGACACTTGAGTGAGGAAGTTGGCAAGTCTATGGTATAAATATTATTTTTCCTAAGTCCTTTAAGTATGACTTCTGGGCATTCAATTTTTCTAACTAAGCAGTCATTTGAAGAAAATTTAACCTTATATCCACTATCACAAAGTTGACTTATACTTAGAAGATTAAAGTCAAAATTTTCAACTAACAATACTTTGTGTATAACTAAATCTGAATTTAGCTCAATATCACATGATCCGATGATCTTGATTTTTCTATTATTTTCGAAGGCTACTGATCCATGGTTTTTGAATTTTAACTTCGTAAATTTCAGTCGGTCTCCGGTCATGTGTCTGAAGCATCCACTATCCAACATCCATTGATCCTACACATAAAGTAGTTGGATTGAATATTGGAATTTTAAATTGGTTTTAGAAAATTTTATTCTAACTTTCATCTCACCCAATCTATATGATCAATCAGGTTAACCTTATATGTTTTTTGAGATGACTTTTCAATTTTACTTAGTTAATTTTAATGATTTGAAAATTAATTAACCTTGGGTTAGATTCGGATTTAACCTTAAGTTAGTTAAGTAAACTTTTCAAAAGATAGCTTCTAGGTCGTGGCGAGACACAGAGGCCTTCTTTGATCGGAACAACGATCACTTCCTTAGACAAAGCCAATCTTAAGAAATTGTGCACTTAATTCACTTCAGGGTTACGTCCTGGTCTAACTAGTTTAGGATGTGGTGAGGTAGCTTCAGCTAGTTCCACTTAGCCAAGTGCACCAAGCTAGATACTCCTTATCTAACCCGGACACACGAGACTTCGTTTCCCTAACGTACTATCATCTCATCGCGTCTTGATACTAAATTATCAAGGTTAATTAACTATTAGTCCTATCTAGCCGTTCTAAGTTCAGCAAATAAAAACTAACTAAGCATGCAAAGCTAAATTAATCAAGTAATTGAGCATACAATTTAAGTATTGGCTTCCCCTAGATCATTGAATCGATATGATCTGTCCACATAGTGGATTTGATCCTTGGGAACCCAATACTTGGTTGACGCTAGTTGTGATTTTAGACTCAACTTGGGGACCCATGCTTGGACTTGTTTACGATCACGATTTACGAGTGAAATAAAAGATCTATTTTCTACTCTAAATCCAAGTCCAGTCTTGTTGTACACAACACGTTGAGACCCAAGTATTAGGTCGAGACCTTTGGATCCCAACATGAACTTTTTCAACATTTTCTTAAGATCTTGAACTCGTCCTTTCAAGGAGGAATTCTCTTCCTCAAGTGTCTTGACTCGAGTTGAGGTTCCTTCTTGAATGTGACTAGTTGAAGAAATTAAATTAGTCTTCTTAAGGGTTTCAACTTCCTTAAGAAGAGACTTGACCATAGACTTGAACTTAGTTAACTTTTTATTCAAATATTTAATTGCAATATATAAGTTTCTAATTGTAGAGCGGCGTACCTTTAATGAAACTTTGGAAATGGATATGGATCCGTGGCTTGTCTCGGACTCTGACTCGGAGTTGGACTCGCACTCGGATTCTGACTCGGACTCGAATTCGGAGGGTCTTGCCATGAGGACGAGGTTGTTGATTTGTTCTCTTTCTTCTTCATCCGACAATTCTTCCCATGTTGCTCTAAGAGCCTTCTTGGTAGATTTTGACTTTAGTTTGGGGCAGCCAACTACGAAATGACCCTTCTTGTTGCATTCATAGCACTTGTAGTCTTGCTTGACCTTTTGATTTGTCTTGGGATTTTTCTCTTTAGCTAACTTGTTTGTATGCCTTCTTTTCTTAATTAGTCTTCGAACAAGGTTGATAATCTCCGTTTCTAATTCATCGTCTAGATCCAAATTGGACTCATTGTCTTCGGGAGTTGGTTTACCTTTTGTTTTCTTTTTCCTTGCAAACAGAGCTATACTTTTCTCGACCGAAGCCGAATTAGTCTGTTCGTGTAATTCAAATTTAGAAAATAGTTCATCTAATCTAATCTTAGAAAGATCCTGGGACACTTTGTAAGCATCAACCATTGATTCCCACGATGTAGTCCTAGGGAAGGCCTTAAGTGTGTACCTTATAATATCGCGATTCTCCACCTTCTATCTGATCGAATGGAGGTCGTTCAGGATGTCTTGGATGCGAGCATGAAGTTGACTCGCAGTCTCGTTGTCATGCATTTTTAAATTAAATAATTTATTTAAAAGTAAATCCTTTTTACATACCTTTGTATCGACGGTTCCTTCGTTGGGCTCGGTAAGTTTATCCCACAAATCTTTAGCACTGATGAAGGGGCTGATACGGTTGAACTCCTCTTTTGATAGACCACATTGCAAATTTTGGGTTGCATTGGCATCCGCTTTAATTTGTTTCTTCATTGCATTGGTCCACAGATCACACTCCAATAGCTCACCCTTTTCGTCATTTGGTAGATCAAACCCTTTCTAGATGATGATCCACATGTCGACTTGAGTCTTGAGGAAATACTCCATCCGACCCTTCCAATAACAGAAGTCATCTCCACAAAAATACGAAGGTCGAACAGTGCTAAATCCCTTTGACTAGTCATATAAATCAACAACTGCACGAAACAGAAACAACAAAAATATTCCAAGACTGGGTCTTGGGTTAGTAGTCTGGGATAAAACTTATGCAAAGAATATAAAGGGAAAAAAAACTTGCTCGACCAGTGGTTGCACCGAATCTGAGCGCCCCGCTCTGATACCAATTGTAGGATTGAAAAAATGCTAGAAGGTGGGATAGCATGTTTTTTTAAAAAAAAACTTCTTTTCTAAACACAAAATAAATGCAGAGGAGACACAAAAATAAAGACAAAGAATACAAGTGATTTTATATGTTCCTTCGACCATGGGATTCAAGTCATTCGATCATGAAGACCTTTCAGATGACGGATTAGCTGAAACAAATCTAGGACATCAAAAACCATGCTAATAGGGAATCGTTATCTCTCGAGAGATGACCCGGATGACGCCGAGGTGTCGATGACTTCAAGTGGTTTAGCAAGGTGTTAGAAACATCTATAAGAAGCAGCATGTAACTGAACGAATGGAAGTCGTGGACGGCATAGCAACGTTGATGAGCAGAGATGAGAACTTCGACTTGATGCAGCACTCTTGAACAGTTTTTCAGTTATTTAATTATCTTTAGAATAGTGATTTAGCTCTCTTTTTATAGCCTGGTGCCTTGAACTAATTCCAGATCTAGACCAAAAGCTCGTGGATCTTATCTTGAGGTGGCAGCTTATCTTCTCTTGAGGTGGTAGGTTTAACTGATCCAATTTGCGACTTCGTGTTTTAGCTGATTCACAGACATCAATCAGCTAAAGTCCAACATCAGTCGAATTACACTAAGTCGCACTTCTCTCCCAGTCGATATTTGAACTGCCTGCTCAGAAATTGTACTGACCACTCGATATTTGTACTGATCACTCGGAATTTATATTAACCGCTCGACTGTTCGAAGTGACTTTTTTTTCTCCATCGTGACAGACTGCTCAATATTTACACTGACTGCTCTGCAATTGCATCGACTGCTCGAGATTTACACTGACTACTTGGCAATTGCACTAACTGCTCGGGATTTACACTGACTTCTCGGCAATTGCACTGACTGCTCGGGATTTACACTGACTACTCGACAATTGCACTGATTGCTTGGGATTTACATTGATTGCTCAGCAATATGATAGAAAGCACATAAAAAAAAGTTATCACAAGACCTATATATATAAGACGATCCTTTACCATCCAATCTCAACTTAGACCTTCTTTCGGAAGTCTTAGTCGGATCGACGCCTAAGGTTGTCCCCGTATGGAGAACACGACCTCACCATCACTCCACACCTGAAGCTTACCTTTGGTCCTTCTAACCTGTCGCTTAGCTTCCGGTCACTTGACCACTGTGGTTTCTCCTTCCGAGATTCTCCTAGTATCGTTGACCTTAGCAAAGCCTAATACAATACCTGCACACTTAGCATATATGAGACAACAAAATAGCTTAACTTTGAATTTTTGTCATTATCAAAACCTATGTTCGATTATCCAGTGCCCCTGCACCAACAATGCCATGTTGAACTGGAGGCAGAGAGAGTTGAATCCGTAGGGATTTCTAGACAAGCTTTTGTAGTTATTGGTTCTATTGGATCATCAGGATCCAAAAAGAAAAAAAAATGGTTCAAGAAGGGAAAAGGAAAGTCAAAGGATGTTGTTGTTGGGCTGGGTTCAAACAAGAAGAAAGGAAAGAAGACTGGAAAGAAACCTAAAAGCAAGTTGACTTGATTTAACTGTGGCAAGAAAGACCACTTCGCTCGACAATGTACTAAGCTGAAAAAGGTATATCCAAGTCTGTCTTCTTTTCCTGAGCATTATGTTTCTATATTGTTAGTTGACTCTTATCCTTTATGGATTATAGTTTTGGGAACAACAAACCATATAGTGTTGGGATTATTGGGAATACAATTAAAGTCCCACATTAGTAAGGCATAGAAAAGATCATGCACTTATAAGATGAAAAGATATCTCCATTGAAATGAAGTCTTCTAGGTATAGCCCGAAAATAAAACTGAGGGCTTAGGCCCAAAGTGAACAATATCATATTATTGTGGAGATATGTGAATCTTATTTGCACCAACAATTGGTATCAAAGTCATGGTCCATGTCAAGTCATACACCTTGAATGAAAGAAGTGAGGCTCCCATGTTTGGATCAAGAGAACCAAACATGAGGCAGGAATTCTAATTGGGTTAAGAGGATCGGATAGTTGGTAGGAAGTACAACTGGGTTAAAAGGGACAAACAGTTGGCAAGAAGTCTTGGCAGGTTAGGGATCATATATCAAGAAGAAGAAGTTTTTCGAGGATGGATAGGCTTGAGGGGGGCCAATGTGGTCCTTCGTTTGAGGGGGAATTATTGGAAGTATTGGGAATACAATCAAAGCCCCACATTGATAAGGTATGAAAAAGATCATATGCTTATAAAATAAAAAGATATCTTCATTAGAATGAGGCCTTTTGGGTATAGCTCAAAAATAAAACCATGAGGGCTCATTCCCAAATTGGGCAATATCATACCATTATGGAGATATGTGAATCTTATTTGCACCAACATATAGCTCATGAGCGAGTTACATTTGTGAAGTATCATCGGATACCAACTGATAACAGATGGATATATGTAGGAAATAATGTAAGGATTGAAGTCAAAAGGTTTGACACTTACAAACTCAACCTTCGTGGTGACATACCTTATTTCTACATGATGTCCTTTATGCTCTTGAGATTCGACGGAATTTAGTTTTTGTTACATGTCTTCTTTATTTGGGATATTGCATACATTTTTACAGCCATTGTGTTGAACTTCATATTGACTCTATGTTAATAGGATATGATTTTTTAACTAATGGTTTCATAGTTCTTGATATGGAATCGGATATCAATTATAGAATTTATGGTTGTTTTTTTAAACATTGTTCTTACTAGTGATGTGGATATAACTAATGATATTTGACATGCTAGATTGGGATATATATGACAAGAACATATGAATCGGTTAGCTAGAAAGAACTTGTTGGGCACTCGTGCTAGGATTAACTTGTCTATATGTGAGCATTGTATTACTAGGAAACTATTTGGTAAGGCTATTAGAGATGATTCACCATTGCAATTAATTCATTTGGATATTTATGGTCCAATGAATGTGAAGGCTAAATATGGAGCTTCATATTTCATTACATTCATTGATGATTTCACTTGTTTTGGTCATATGTACTTGATTTCTCATTAATCTGAAGCATTGGATTACTTCATTTGTTATATTAATGAAGTTGAGAATCAATTAAACCGTAAGGTTAAAACCTTAAGTACTGACCAGGGAGCACTACAAGAAAAATGGTATTTAGCATCGAATTTTTTTCATCGCTCATACATAATATTCGCCGCTAAATCACATTAACGACAATAATATTTTGTCGTCAATTTCATCGCAATAAGCTTGTCGCTAATAAACTATAATGATGAATTATTATAATTTCATTGTTAATATTAAAGACAAAAGCAATAACGTGGCTAAACAATTAAAAATCACCACTAAAAAAATAAATTAGCGACAAATAAAGTATTTTCGTTGCTAACACTGGATTTTCAACAAATCGACTACCTACTTTGTTAGCAACGAATTAATTAATTTTGTCGCAAATCGCAGTCGACTATTATGTTTTGGCAGTCAACTGATACGAAGAAATTTGGCCTGACATAAACCAACAGTTGACTAATTGGGTACACAATGTTGAATAGGCCCACAGAATATTTTTAGCCATAGCGATCAATCGCAATGATTAGCGATGAATTTTCATAAATTTATAAATTTCATCGCAAACCATAGATTATCTTGAGAACAGAGTAGCAACGAATTAATTAATTTCATCACAAAACCACAGTCGATTGCTAAATTTATGAGATCAATATGTAATTTCCCGATGAACTTTTGCTTCTACCGAGAGCTACCTATTCCTAACCAAGTTTACCTTTCGGATCATTAGAGCTCAGGGGGTTGATACCGTTGGGAGCCCTCTGTCACTAAGGTCCCTCAACCCTTCTAGAGTTAATTTCTCCTACTTTGGCCCTTCTGCTAAGATAGGAAATTGGGTACCAAGATGTCCTAACAAACCCTTTGTAGAGGTGGATCTTATTTCATATCCTGTCCTATCATATTCTATCTTCTACGATTACGGGAGGTAGGATGACCGCAAGGCTCATTCTTGATTCTCCTAGGTTTTTGATACGAAGACTGTCACCCTTTGTATATGCTACACACGGTAGAATTAGAATCAAAACACAATCTTCATAAATCTCAACACACAAAACTGCAAATAAAATCAAAGGAGATAAATGACTATTTGCACTAACATGTCCACAAACATAAGTTACTCCCTAATCCTAGGATCGAAGTATCTACTCTATAAACAAGGAAGAATAAACACAAGACAACTTAGAAAACATCATTACACTAAAAATAGAACAAGAGGATAAAGAAGATACTCTCTATCCTAACCAATATATGTGTCTTGGTTGTTCTCCACAATGTTGGAGCGTCGGGATGGATCTCTTAGCCACTTCTCTCCTCCCCGTTGCGAGTCTCCGGTGCTTTTTAGGGCACCGTTTGTCGTTCTAGCTATCGGGGCCTCCCCCTAGGGTTTGGGCGTGCCTTCCTTTTTATAGGCGTGAAGCCGACTCTTCATAAATCCCACGAAAACCCTAGTCGTGTCAAAACTGCCCAGTGCCACATGGTCGTGTGGAATCCACATGGTCGATCGTGTGGAGTGCTGGGATGGTTGGCCTCGGGGGTTTGGACATGGCCGTGTGGAATCCACACGGATGGTCGTGTCCGCCTCTGTTCCACCAAGTGAATGCCTTCCTTTTGCTCCAAAAGTGTGACATTTCACTTATAAAATATCGTCCTGCACACAAAAGTAACAAGAGCAGATCTCCGAACCAAAAAATAAGAAATGCATGCAAAATAAAGTAGAATATGCATGAAACAAGTATAAAATGCAATGAGATGTGTACTAAAACTACTCTTAAATCCCTATATATTTTGCTCACATCACCAATTCACCAGAAATCAGGTTTGGGACTTAGTACCAGCACCTAAGAACAAAACTATCAGAGACACAAAATGGGTATCTAGAAACAAGCATGATGACAAAGGTGAAATTGTTAGAAATAAAGCTAGATTAGTTGAAAAAGAGTTTAGTCATATAGAAGGTTTAGATTATGATGAAACCTATGCACCAGTAGCTAGACTTGAGTCAATTAGAATGTTATTAGCCTATGCCTCACATAATGGTTTTAAATTATATCAAATGAATGTCAAGTTGACATTTTAAAATTCTTTCATTAAAAAATAAATATATGTGAATCAACCACTAGGATTTAAAGACCTAGACTAACCTAATTATGTATACAAATTGTGAAAAGCTTTATACAGACAAAAACAAGTGCCTAGAGTTTGGTATGAATGGCTAACAATTCACTTAGAATCTAAAGGGTTTAAACAAGGATAAATTAACCCAACCTTGTTTGTAAAAACATTAAATCAAGAAATTTTCATAGCCCAAATTTACATAGATGATATAATCTTTGGCTCAACAAACACTATGTTTTTAAATGAGTTTATATCATTAATGGAGAGTGAATTTGAAATGAGTCTAGTAGGCAAACTTAGTTTCTTTTTAGGGTTACAAATAAAGGAGGGAAATTATGTTTATTAGAATAAATACACTAGGGAGTTAATTAAGAAATTTGGTATGGAAAATGTTAAAGAAATTAGTACACCTATAGCAATTAATGTAAAAATAGATGATGACTCAGAAGGAAAACCTATAGACTTGAAATACTATAGGAGCATGATAGGAAGTCTTCTATACTTAACTGCAAGTCGACCTGATATTATCTTTATAGTAGGTATATGTGCAGAATACCAGTCTAATGCAAAGGAGTCACACCTAACTTTAGTAAAATGAATTTTTAGGTATATCAAAGGAACCCTAAATGTAGGTATTTGGTACCCTAGATCCAATCCAATAGCTTTAACTTAATAGGATTTTCTAACTCAGATTATGCCTGATGTAAATTAGATAGAAAAAGTACAAGCAATAGTTGTCAACTTTTAGGTCAAAGTCTAGTTAGCTGGTGTAGAAGAAAATAACACTGTGTTGCACTATCCACTACCGAAACAGAATGCATAGCCTTAGGTGAATGTGTAGCTCAATTTCTTTGGATGATGCATACACTAAAAGATTTTCAACTAGAATTTAAAAATATTAAGGTTATGATAGATAATATTAGTTCAATTAACCTAATAAAAAAAATCCAATTCATCACTCAAGGACTAAACACATAGAAGTAAAACATCATTTTGTTAGGGAACATGTAGCCAAAGGTGATATAACACTTGAGTATGTTGAATCTAAATCGAGCATAGCAGACATATTCATGAAACCTTTACTCGAAGATGAATTTAATTTACTTAGAAGAAAATTAGGAATGTGTTTAGTAGAATAGGATTTTACCTACGTCACTTATCTATCCTTCATTTTATTTTTGGAACTAGCATAGGACTTATCTTAGAAATCATGTTCCTATAGATCTAAGGAGCCAATAGATCTCACAACACTCAGGTCTAATCTAGTTGTGTACTGAGCCATGTAGATGGGCATGAGATGTTAGAAACTTACTCCTAATTTCATATGTAGATTGAGTGCATCGACATGAATCAAAAAGTACAATAATCAAACAAATCACTTAGGTGACCCACTAAGACTTAGTGATAATTTAATATCATTTGAGTCAAAAGAGAGTTGGACATTTTATTAAGGACAATTTATTATATGATATTATTTTTCTAAAAGTAATTTAAAGCTCAAGGATACATGCTTGGATTCATAAATCTATTTATTAGATGTTTATTTAATTCATGAATTATCATTGGTTCTTTATCAAATACTTGGAATTAACATGTATTGTTTTTTATATATGACAAAGGGGGCGATATATAAAAGTTAAGAAATTTTGAATTTTGAACTCTTTAATTATTTTTCAAAACTCATCAAACATTAAGGGGGAGGTAATATTAAGCGAGAGTGTTTTTTTAATAACTCTTTTTTACATATTATGATTTCCTTAACTTTGAACAGGGTTGTCATAAATTAAAAAGGGGGAGATTGTTGGTGCAGAGGCATCAGATAATCGAATTTGAGTTTTGATAATAGAAAAGGGTTCAAAGTTAGGCTACGTTGTGATCTTATATGTTGTTTTAAGCTTGTAGGACTTAAACAGGGTAAAATTCCTAGTAGGTTTACATGACTTGATTAGGCAAAGGAAGTATTCACAGAGATTGAAAACACCAGGAGAATCTCAATGGGTCAGTGGAGTCTAGACATCGGAGAAAGCTAGGTTGGTTTGAGGATTGAGGGCTAAGTAGGAAAGTCCAAACATGTCAGAGGACCAAGTGTTTGGCAGAGGTAAGCAAGGTAAGGACCTTGTGTGGAGTGGTTCTTCTGGACAAGAAGAATTGGTAATGTTGCATCCTTGGTATGGGGACAACCTTAGGTGTTGATCTAGCTAAGGGTTCTAAGGGAATACCAAGATTGAGATCGGACAATCGAAGACTATCATTGCTACTATGTTGTGCTAACTTTGTGGTACAAAATCTTTTTAAGCTAACGAATAAGCTTCATGCAACTGGATTGATCCAGACAACTAGAACAGGTCTAGGTGATTGGAATAGGTCCAATTGATCAGAACAAGAGTTAAGTTTAATCAGCTAAACAAGATGCCACATCAGCATTCCAGGCGCTTGGACTAGGTTCAGGTGACTAGAAAAGAGATAGATCTTAACGGTTGAAATGGGATCAAGATTAAATCGGAAGTGTCACATCGATTCAAAGTGATGGAATAGGTCCAGCACTTAGGAATGTATAAACTCTAGCTAGATCAACCTATCCGGATGAGCCGGAGGCGCTGAAAGGTCTATAAAAGAAGTTTTGGACAAAGTCCTAAATCATCAATTCTAAGTGCTTGTGCTTCCATTTCGGCCTTTCATTGCGTTGTTGTGGTGCTACAACTCTGTACTTCTTTTTTGTCATCGTTAAAGTCGGTATACAAGTTATATATTGTCTCTTTCTTTAATATGGGTATGGTAAGATTGTTATTGCTCCTTATATTTTGTAAATAAGTGAGTCTCTTATCTTCAACGAGAAAGAGACACTTAGTGGATTTCCCTTCGATAAGCGATCTCGAATCGCGGGCCTTGGATTATGATTTTACGATTGTGAACCAAGTAAAAAGCTTTGTGTATTGATTTTTATTTTACATTTTACATTTCACAAGTGACTCTATGAGTTTTAACAAAAATAATAAAGAAAAGTTTTACTCTACTCATCCCCCCTCTAGCATATTTTTGATCCTACATCCTTGACATGGAGTGAAAGAGAAAGACATATAGAAGGGTGAGGTGGCGACCAAACAAGGTTCTTAGCCTTTTACCAATAGTAATGTGTGTGTGCTAATTGGCACAAAGGTTGAATTTTAAAATTAGACTGTGCAAGGCTATGTAACCCTTAAGGATAAGAGCTTAGAGTAAGATTGCACCCAGGGTCACTGCGGAAACCTAATGGACTTGGATTGGGTTGAATAGGAGGCGAATAGAGTCATCAATAGATTTTGATTGAAATCCATTAATGGACCTAGACGAGTTGAAATTGTGAATGCTTGATATGGAGTGGATGAGGAAGACATATATAAGGTTTAGGTTACGACCAAACTAGATTCTGAGCCTCCTACCAGCAGTAATGTGTGTGTGCCAATTAGCACGGAAACTGAATTTTAAAATTAGGCAGTGAAGGCTATACAAACCTTGAGGATGAGAGCTTAGGGCACAGTTGCACCCAAGGTCACTTCGAAAACCTAATGGACTTGGATTGGGTTGAATAAGAGGTGGATAGGGTCATCAATGGATTTTGGTTGAAACCCTTTGATGGATCTAGAGGAGTTGAAATTGTGAATCCTTGACATGGAGTGGAAGAGGAAGGCATATATAAGGTTTAGTTGGTGCCCAACTGGACTCTGAGCCTCCTACCAGTAGTAATTTGTGTGTGCCAATTGGCATGGAGGCTTTTGAAATCAAACTATTCAAGGTTATGCAACCCTTGAGGATGAGAGCTTAGGGAATGGTTGCACCCAGGGTCACTTTAGAAACCTAATGGATTTAGATTGGGTTAAATAGGTGGATAAGGTCATCAATGAATTTTGTTTGAAACTTATTGATGGACCTAGAGGAGTTGAAATTGAGAATCCTTGACATAGCGTGGAAGAGGAAGGCATATAAAAGGTTTAGGTAGTGACTAAAATGGGTTATGAGCCACCTACTAATAGTTATGTGTGCTTATCGATTGGCATAGATGATGAATTTTGAAATTAGGTTGTGAAAGGTATGCAAACTTTGAGAATGAGAGCTTAGGGCACAGTTGCACACAAGGTCACTTTAGAAACCTAATGGAATTGGATTGGGTTGAATAGGAGGTGGATAGAGCCATCAATGGGTTTTGGACGAAACCTATTGATGGACCTAGAGGAGTTGAAATTGACAATTCTTGACATGGAGTGGAAGAGGAAGGCATATAGAAGGTCTAGGTTGCATTCAAACTGGACTATGAGCCTCTTACCGGCAGTAATGTGTATGTGCCAATTGGCACAAAGGCTAAATTTTAAAATCAGGTTGTATAAGCCTATGCAACCCTTAAATATGAGAGCTTAGAGTACCATTGCACCCAGGGTCACTTTGGAAATCTAATAGACTTGGATTGGGTTGAATAGGAGGTGAATAGGGTCATCAATGGATTTTTGTCGAAACCCATTGATGGACTTAGAAGAGTTGAAATTGTGAATGCTTAATATGGAGTGGAAGAGGAAGACATATAGAAGGTTTAGGTGGAGACCAAACTAGGTTTTAAGCCTCCTACTAGCAGTGATGTGTGTGTGTCAATTAGCACGGAGGCTGAATTTTGAAATCAGATTGTGCAAGGCTATGCAACCCTTGATGATGAGAGCTTATGACACGGTTGCACCCAGGGTCACTTTGAAAACCTAATGGACTTTGATTGGGTTGAATAGGAGATGGATAGGGTCATCAATGGGTTTTGGCTGAAGCTCATTGATGGATCTAGAGGAGTTGAAATTGTGAATCCTTGACATGGAGTGGAAGATGAAGGTATATATAAAGTTTAAATGGTGGCCAAACTGTACTATGAGCCTTCTACCAACAATATTGTGTGCATGCCAATTAGCATGGAGGCTGAATTTTGAAATCAAACTATGCAAGGCTATGCAACCCTTGAGAATGTGAGCTTAGGGCACGGTTGCACCCAGGATTACTTCGGATATATAATGGACTTGGATTGGGATGAATAGGAGGTGGATAGGTATCAATGGGTTTTAGCCAAAACCCATTGATGGACCTAGAGGAGTTAGTGTTGGTGCAGTGGCACCAAATAATTGAACCAAGATTTTGATTATGGCAAAGATCCAAAGTTAAGGTCATATCGTTATCTCATGAGTTGAACCTAGTGTGCAGAAATGATTAAGCTGAGTTGAAGGTCGGTGACACCCGGAGAATCTCGAGTCGAGAAACCGTGGTGGTCGGGCAATACCGAGAGAACTTCGGATGGAGTCGAATAACCCAGGTGAAGACTGAAAGCTAAGCTGCAAGTCACAAAGGACCAGAGGTAAGCTCAAGTGTGAGTTAAGGC
Organism: Wurfbainia villosa; assembly: GCA_025175895.1. Lineage (NCBI taxonomy): Eukaryota > Viridiplantae > Streptophyta > Magnoliopsida > Zingiberales > Zingiberaceae > Wurfbainia > Wurfbainia villosa. The sequence continues at coordinate 119,319,499 of CM045987.1, read as the reverse complement.
GAGGTCGAGTCCTCCGTACGGGGACATTTTTAGGCGGCGATCCGACTAAGACTTCCAGTGGAAGGTCCAGGTCGAGATCGGATGGTAAGTGGTCATCGAATTTATCTTTACTCATGTGTTTTCGAACTAACTCTTTGTTGCAGTTGAATAACCTAGCTAGCAGTCGACTGCTGGCTATTGGCAATCGACTTCATCAAATCGGGCCGATGATGAAGGCCATCAATCGACTGCTGTTCAAACTGCCAGCTTCAATGAAGGTCAAACTTGATCCCTTTATCTTGGGGCGATGTGGCCTTTTTGTTGGATCTTGATCTCATCGATCAAAGGGTTGAAGGGCTATAAAAAGAGGAGGGTTCACACCTTTTTGCATCTAATTCAAGCTCTCGAAGTGCTCCCACAACGTCGCATCTCTACGACTCCGAAACGCTACCGCAACACCGACAACACGCCATCAACTTCAAGCTCCGATCGTCGTCGGTATAGTTTAGAATTTGCATTTCAATTACTTGTATTCAATCGTTGATTTCTGAGATTTTAATCGTAACGAGGAGAGGTGGATTTGTACCTCTATCTCGAGTTTTTATTCTCTTGTAATCTTCATCTCCTACCTCCAATGAGAAGGAGACTTGTTAGTGAATTGCCCTCCGTACGCGGTCCAGGATCGCAGGGCCTTGGATTAGCAACCGTTAGGTTGTGAACCAAGTAAAAATAAATGTGTATTCATTTACTTTTCCACTGCATTACTCGTGTCTTGTTTTAATCGAATGAATCAAAAAAAAATTATCGCTAGCTATTCACCCCCCCCCCTTTAGCGCACTTTTTGATCCTACAATTAGTATCAGAGCGGGGGCACCACGATTTGGTGCAACCACCAATCTAGCATTGTTTTTGGATTTTTTTTTCGTATTTAGTTTTATTCTCTTTTCATATTGTTTTTTGTTTCATTAAATTTTCTTTTCTCCCGCACTACTAATCCAAGACGAGTGTCTTGGAAATTCATTCATTCTTGGTGTCGTCTTTGTTTTTGCAAGGTTTTTTCCTTGATGGCCCATCTCGAAAGGTTTAGCACCGCCCGACCTCCATTTTACAATGGAGATGATTTCCATTACTGAAAGGGTCGGATGGAGTGCTACTTGAAAACCCAAGTAGAGATGTGGATTGTGATACAAACCGGCTTCACGCTTCCAACAAATGAAGACGGTGAATGCTTGGACTGCGATCAATGGACCAATGCTATGAAGTGTCAAGTGGAAGCCGATGCCAAGGCTACACAGATCCTGTAATGCGGACTGTCCAAAAAGGAGCTCAACTGCATCGGCTCGTTCATAAGCGTGAATGATCTTTGGAACAAGCTCATCGAGATTCACAAAGGAACCGTCGACACTAAGGTATGTAAAAGAGATCTCCTTCTAAATAAATTATTTAATTTGAAAATGCAGGAACACGAGTCGGCCACTCAACTCCATGCTAGAATTCAAGACATTATGAATGGGCTACACTCGATCGGACAGAAAGTTGAAAATCGAGATGTGATCAGGTACCACTCAATGCATTTCCTAGGACCACCTTGTGGGAATCCATGATCGTTGCCTATAAGGTTTCTAGAGATCTATCAAAAATTAGGTTAGATGAACTTTTCTCTGAGTTTGAATTACATGAGCAGTCTAATTCGGCCCCCGTCGAGAAAAGTGTTGCTTTATTTGCAGGTCCGAAGAAGAAGCCGAAGAGCAAACCTCCTCCCAAGGAAGAAGACGAGTACGAATCGGAGGTGAACGATGAGATGGAGATTGAACTAGTAAATCTAGTTCAGAAAATGATCAAGAGCAGAAGATGACTGATCCATCAATCCAAGGAAAACAAGTCAAAGAAAAATTCCAACAACAAATGCTACGAGTGCAACAAGATGGGACACATCAAATCGGAGTGCCCAAGACTCAAGAACAAGCCATCTCAATCCAAGAAGGCACTCAATGCAACGTGGGAGGAATCGTCGGAGGAGGAAGACGAGCTCAACAATCTTGCCTTCATGGCCAAGCCGACCGAACCCGAAGATGAGTCCGAACCCGAAAATGAGTCCGCCTCCGGATTCGACGATGAGTTCTAATTCAAGACAAGCCACGGATCCGTATTCGGTTCAAGAGATTCATTCAAGGTGAGTAGGTCATTAATTGATACACTTTACAATGAAATTAAGTTTTTAACTGAGAAATTAGCTAAGTCTGAGTCCAAGGTCGAGACCTTAGTTAAAGAGGTTAAACTCCTTAAACACGAGGTCTCCCTAACCTCTTCGACTAGGCAAGTTCGAGAGGAGAACTCGACTCGAGTTGAAAAACTTGAAGAAGAGAACTCTCTGTTAGGGCAATCAACCCAAGTATGGTTTGGTTTTGATGTGTGACAAAGGTTTTAAGTTAGGTTGTTTATGTGATTTGATGTGTGTGCTTAACTTGTGCAGGACTTAAGTTAATCACACATGGTTGACTTGATGAAAGCATTGGCGAGTTCACCATCTCATGGCTCGGGTCCTTGAGTTGGTGAAGGATGACATTGCGGAAGTCATGCGCTTGGTGCATCTGAGGGACTGCCAGATGAGGAGCATTGGAGTGAAGCCAAAGGAAGTAGACTTTAGGGTGAAATGCAAAGGATGGCACTGGAGGAGCCACGAGCTTAGTTCATCCGAGGGATGTGATCGGACGAAGAGAACTTCGGTGAGGGACTCCATGGGAAGATGAGAGATTTAGCGATTGTAACCCAGGATGGGGTAGCTCATAGGTGAACTTGGCCGAACGACTAAGTCAAGTGTCGAATGCTCAAACTTAGGTTTGAGGTTTTACCCGATAAGTCGGATGCTCAAACTTGTGTTTGAGGTTTTACCCAACGATTGGATAAGTCGGATGCTCAAACATGAGTTTGAGGTTTCTACCCGACGAATAGAAGTGTCGGATGCTCAAATAGGAGGTTTTAGGTTTACCCGACTGTCAGATGCTCAAACAAGTGTTTGTTTGAGGTTTTACTCGACACCAGTCGACTGCTATAGATAGCAGTCAACTGATCCAAGTTGAGAGCAATTGATTGGTGTTCAACTAATGGGTTTCTGGCCCAGCAGTCGACTGCTAGGGTTTGGCAGTCGACTGCTGCACCATTAGTCGACTGCCAAGGTATGGCAGTCAACTGTTCAAGGGTGTTGCAGGCACAAAACCATTTTGAGTCGACTGATTGCTTGGAGCAATCGACTGATGGTTCGATCAGTCGACTGATAGGGTCTAGCGGTCGATTGATGGGTTATCCGTTGGCTGGATGCCAATGTGGATGAAGCCGTTGTGAGACAACAGCTATAGTAGCAGTCGACTGCTGGCATGTAATAGTCGACTGCTGCACCCAACGGGAAGAATGGCTTCCTCTCTATAAGAGGAGGCCTTGGGTGCCTTGGGGAGGTTAATGCTTAACTCCCTTTCATACTCCCAAATGCCCTAAACGTTTTCCACTCATCTTTCTTGTGCTTACTTCTATTCTATTGTAAGAGGGAGTGAATTATTGTAAAGAGGTTACCTCCACCTTGTTTAAGCTAAAGGAGAGATTAGTGATTTGAGTTGAAGAGTGATTCTCCTTACGAATCGTCCGTGGATTAGCGGCTAGAGTCGTGAATCACGTTATATCTCTTGTTAGCATTTGCATCTCTTAATCTTTGTCTTTAGTCCTAATTGTTTTTGTTTTAGCATATTCCGCTGTGCTAATTACTCTTATAGACGATTAAGACACGAGCGATTTCCATCTATGACATCGAGGCTATTCAACCCTCTTCTAGCCGGGCCACGATCCTCCAACACTCTTTCTTGAAAGGACAAGTCCAAGATCATAGGCAAACGTTGGAAAGGTTTACTTTGGGATCCAAGGGGCTTGACCTACTACTTGGATCACAAAGGGTCGTGTACAACAAGGTCGGACTAGGATTTAGATTAACCACGACCAATAAATATTATATGTCAATCGTGAATCGAAATAGACAAATAGTACAAGCATGGGTCCCTAAGACCGCTTTAATTTCATAATTAGGATTCAATAAGTACTGAGTTCCCAAGGACCAAATCCACTATGTGGAAAGACCGAATCGATTCAATGGTCCAGGGGGAGCTAGTACTAAACTTGTTTGTTCTATTTCTTGAAATTAGTTTTGCATGCTTAGTTAATTTTTTCTTTTAATTTTTAGAATGACTAGATAGGATCAATAACCACTCAATCTTGAAGATAGTATCAGGACGCGGTGAGATGATAGTACATTAGGGAAACGAAGTCCTGTGTGTCCAAGTTAGATAAGGTGTATCTAGATTGGTACACTCGACTGAGTTGCACTAGCTGAAGCTACCTCACCGTATCCTAGACTAGTTAGACCAGGAAGCAATCTTAAGTGACTCAAGTAATCAATTTTTTGAATTTGACTTTGTCTAAGGAAGTAGTCCTTGTTTCGATCAAAGAAGGCCTCTGTGCCTCGCCACGACCTGGAAACCAATTTCTCAAAAAGTTTACTTGACGAGCTAAGGGTTAAATCTGAATCTAACCCAAGGTTGATTAGTTTCAAGACACTAAATTTAATCAAGTAAAATTTAAGTCATCTCACAGAACACATAAGGTTAACATATTTGATCATGTAGAAAGGGTGAGATGATTACTAGGATTAATAACCTTCAACCAATTCTTAAAATCCCAATATCCGATCCAACCACTCTATGTGTAGGATCAATGGATGTTGGATAGTGGGTGCTCCCGACACATGATCGGAGATCAACTGAAATTTTTGAAACTCAAATTCAAAAATCAAGGATCGGTAGCATTCGTAAACAACGAGAAGCTCAAAATCATCGGATCAGGTGATATTGAGCTAAACTTAAAGATAATAATTCGTAACATCCTTTTAGTTGAGAATTTTGATTTTAATTTACTTAGCGTAAGTCAATTGTGTGATAACAACTATAAGGTTACCTTTTTACAAAATGAATGCTTAATTAAAACTAATGATACCTCAAAAATAATACTTAAAGGAACTAGGAATAACAACATTTACACAATCAACCTACCCAACTCCTCAACCAAGTGTCTTATGACACAGCAAGAGGAATCCTGATTGTGGCCCAGTGACTCGGCCACTCTCACCCAAGACTCGTATACAAAATCAATCAAAGTGGTTTAGTTAGAGGTTTACCCAACCTTAATAACTTGGATAATAAAATTTGTAATGCTTGTCAACAAGGGAAACAAACTAGGACATCACATCAACTAACCAAACAAGAAAGAACCAAAAGTGTACTTGAGCTCCTACATTTTGACTTCTTTGATTCTCATGGAGCCAAGTCACTAAATGGAAGCCAATTTTGTTTAGTTATAGTTGATGACTACTCTAGGTTTACATGGGTTAGGTTCTTAAAACACAAAAGTGAAACCCTAGAACAACTCACCAACTTATGCAAATTAATAGAAAACGAAAAGAATCTTAAGGTTAAAAGAATTAGAAGTGATCATGGTGGTGAATTCAAAACCATAGGTTCACCGACTTCTGTAAACTAAATGGATACCATCATGAGTACTCTTGCCCTAGAACCCCACAACAAATTGGTTTAGTCGAGCGAAAGAATAGAACCCTATAAGAAGTCGTTAGAACCATGTTAAATGAATACAACCTTCTTAATAGGTTTTGAGCAGAAGCCGTTATTACGACTTACTATGTCCAAAATAGGATCTTACTAGTTAAAAGACACCTTAAAACCTCATACGAAATCTATCATGAAAGACTACCTAACATTAAGTACTTTAGGGTATTTGGATGTAGGGTACATATATTAAATACTAAAGACTACCTAGGAAAATTCACTTCTAAAATAACTGCCGAAATATTTTTAGGATACTCAACCACTAGTAAAGCCTATAGGGTCTATAATCATGAAATCCTAAAAATCGAAGAAACAATTAATGTAGTATTCGACGAAGAAGATAAACCTACAAAACCTGAAGTAGAACTAGTTGATAAATAAATTGATACTAGACCTGAATCTAATAATGAAATCGAGTCTAGCATAAATCCTAACCCAAGTTAGTCTAGGTTACAATCAAATCACCTTATTGATCAAGTGATAGGTGATCCCAACTTAGGGGTTCGAACTAGAGCATCCTATAGAAACCTAAGTCAAATTTCACTAATATCGAAAATCGAACCCAAAACAATTGAACAAGCTCTTCTTGATCCCGATTGGATTATAGCTATGCAAGAAGAGTTAGCTCAATTCACTAGGAGTGAAGTTTGGGAATTAGTACACCCATCCAAAGAAAAAACAATCATTGGAACAAGGTGGGTATTCCGGAACAAACTCGATGATAAAGGAAAAGTAGTTAGGAATAAGGTAAGATTGGTTGCTAAAGGATTTAGTCAAGTAGAAGGGTTAGACTATGACGAAACCTATGCACCCATAGCTAGACTTGAATTGATTAAAATGTTATTAGCATATGCTGCACATCGAAGATTCAAGCTATTTCAAATGGATGTTAAGTCAGCGTTTTTGAATAGATTCATTAAGGAAGAGGTTTATATTAGCCAACCACTGAGATTTGAGATTTTAGACAAACCCGACCATGTTTTCAAACTTAGAAAAGCCTTATATGGACTAAAACAAGCTCCTAGAGCTTGGTATGAAAGGCTTTCGATTTATATCAATTCTAAAGGGTTTAGTCAAGGTTTGGTAGACCCAACTCTCTTTGTGAAATCCATAGGAAAAGAGATTTTCATTGCCCAAATATATGTAGATGACATAATCTTTGGAAAAACTAATTCAATATTACTAAATGAGTTCATTTCACTAATGGAAAGTGAATTCGAAATGAACTTAGTAGGGGAATTAACATTTTTCCTAGGCTTACAAATAAAACAAACTAGGGAAAGAATTTACCTACATCAACATAAATACGGTAAGGAGTTAATTAGTAGATTTGGAATGCAAAATGCTAAGGTAATCAATACACCAATGGCTACAAATGTTAATATAGGAGAAGACTTAGAAGGAAAACCAATAGACTTAAAATACTATAGGAGCGCGATAAGTAGTCTCCTATACTTAACTGCGAGTCGACCCGATATACTATTCGCAGTGAGTATGTGTGTGAGATTTCAGTCTTGTGTTAAGGAGTCGCACCTAACATTAGTCAAACGTATTTTTAGATATCTAAAGGGTACACTAAACGTAGAAATTTGGTACCCTAGATCTAACGAGTTTGAACTAATCGGCTACTCTGACTCAGATTATGTCGGTAGTAAACTCGATAGAAAGAGCACGAGTGGGTGTTGCCAAATTCTCGACTCGAGTCTAGTTAGCTGGTGCAGTAGAAATAAATATTGTGTTGTCTTATCTACCATCGAAGCCGAATACGTCGCGATGGGTGAGTGTGTAGCTCAGCTCCTTTGGATGAAGCACACTCTCCAAGACTTTAAACTAAACTTTAACAACACTAAAATTTACGTCGACAACATTAGTTCTATTAATTTAACTAAGAACCCTATCTATCACTCTATAACCAAACATATAGAGGTAAAACACCACTTCATTTGAGAACATATAACAAATAATACCATACAACTCGAATACGTGGAGTCCAAATCGAACCTAGCAGACCTATTTACCAAACCCTTATCCGAAGCAGAGTTTAGCCTGCTTAGACAGAAATTAGGTATGTGTGTGATAGAGTAGGACTTAAAACATTTTTTTTATACTCTATTTTTATTTTTCATGCTAAATGGAACTAGCTTAGGGTGTATCCTAGAAAGCATGCACCTATAGATTTAAGGAGCCAACACATCTCACAACACATAGGACTAATGTGTTTGTGTACTTAGCCACGTAGATGGGCGTGAGATATTAGGACCTTACTCCTGGTTTCAGATGTAGATCTAGAGCATTGACATAAACTATGGAGTATAATTATCTAAAATAACCAACTCTAATCAAGACTTATTGATCATTATATATCAATTAAGTCAAAAAGAGTTGAACATACTATTAGTTGAACTTATGTTTAAACTATTATTTTCAAAATCTACTAGGGACATGCTTGGATTTACAAAGCTTATTTTCTAATTTTTTTTTAACAAACCCCCATACTTTTCGATTTATGACAAAAGGGGGAGAAAAAGGTCAAAGTTAAGGGATCAAAAATTGGATCAAGAGGAAGGTTACCTCAAGGGGGAGAGCTAAGATCTTTTTTCAAGTACTCATTTAAGGTCAAGGGGGAGGTTACCTCAAGGGGGAGGACTTTAAAAAGAGTTTTACTCATACTCTTACTCATGCTAAACTTACTAAGTTATGCATTCATACTTCTTTCATTTTTATGCTAATTGGATCTAATCATTTCACTTACTTAATATACTTTATGCTTTAATTTTCCCTTAACTTTGTGACGGTTTTCCATAGATCAAAAAGGGGGAGATTGTTGGTGCAGTGACACCAGATAATCGAACCTAGGTTTTGATTATGGCAAAGGCCCAAAGTTAAGGTCATATCGTTATCTAATGAGTTGAACCTAGTGTGCAGAAATGATTAAGCTGAGCTAAAAGTCGGCGACACCCGAAGAATCTCAGTCGAAATTCGGTGGCTCGCGACACCGGGAGAACTTGGATGGAGTCGAAGAACCCAGGTGAAGACTGGAAGCTAAGCTACTAGTCACAAAGGACCAGAGGTAAGCTCAAGTGTGAGTGAAGGTGAGGTCGAGTCCTCCGTATGGGGACATTTTTAGGCGGCGATCCGACTAAGACTTCCAGTGGAAGGTCTAGGTCGAGATCAGATGGTAAGTGGTCATTGAATTTATCTTTACTCATGTGTTTTCGAACTAACTCTTTGTTGCAGTTGAATAACCTAGCTGGCAGTTGACTGCTGCTGGCATCGGTCAACTGATGAAGGTCATCAGTCGACTGCTATTCAAACTGCCAGATTCGATGAAGGTCAAACTTGATCCCCTTATCTTGGGGTGATGTGGTCTTTTTTGTTAGATCTTGATCTCATCGATTAGAGGGTAGAAGGGCTATAAAAAGAGGAGGGGTTCACACCTTTTTTGCATCTAATTCAAGCTCTCGAAGTGCTCCCGCAATGCCGCATCTCTATGACTTCGAAATGCTTCCGCAACACCGAAGACACGCCCTCAACTTCAAGCTTCGATCATCGTCGGTATAGTTTAGAGTTTGCATTTCAATTACTTGTATTCAATCGTTGATTTCGAAGCTTTTAATCGTAACGAGGAGAGGTGGGTTTGTCCCTCTATCTCGAGTTTTTATTCTCTTGTAATCGTCATCTCCTACCTCCAATGAGGAGGAGACTTGTTAGTGAATTGCCCTCCGTACGCGGTCCAAGATCACAGGACCTTGGATTAGCAACCGTTAGGTTCTGAACCAAGTAAAAATAAACGTGTGTTTATTTACTTTTCCACTGCATTACTCTTGTCTTGTTTTAATCAAACGAATTGAAAAGAATTTGTCGCTCGCTATTCACCACTCCCCTCTAGTGCACTTTTCGATCCTACAGTTAGAATTATGAATCCTTGACATGGAGTGGAAGAGGAAGACATATAAAAGGTTTAGGTAGAAATCAAACTAGGTTTTGAGTCTCCTATCACTGTTATATGTGTGTGCCAATTGGCACACACCGCTAAATTTGAAACAAGATTGTGAAAGATGAGGTGCACGGTGGTGTTGATATTGAAGGTCTAGCAACACCTTAGTGTTATACTTTAAAAAGCAAGACAATTAATGTTTGAGATCAGTTACACAGTGGTGCTGATGTTTAAGGTCCAACACCATCATAGTGTTGTACTTGGAAAATTAGCATCATTAATGTTTAGGATCAACTACACGATGGTGCTGATGTTCAAGGTCCAACACCACCTTGGTGCTATACTTTGAAAACCAACACCATTAATGTTTGAGATTAGCTATGTGGTGGTACTGATGTTCAAGATCTAGCATCACCCTGGTAGTACACTTTGAAAATCAACGCCATTAATGTTTAGATGAGTTACACGATGGTGTTGATGTTCAAGGTCCAACATCACCATCGTGTTGTACTTTGAAAATAAGCACTATTAATGTTTGAGAATAGATACACAATTGTTTCCATGGGGATGGCGTGTTAGTAAGGTTGTGTGGTAGCTTGTGGATAAGGCACGGGTCGAATCTCGGAGGGAGGTCTAAAACTCTCCCCCGGGCTCAGAATGGCTCTCCACGGCCTTGCCAATCGTGTCAAGGTCCATAGGACCCTCGTGATTTACCTCCCTCACAATGGTCTTGGGACAGAATGGTGGGGGCTGCTAGGTTGGCGGTTCCAACCTTTTGCGGAGAATAGCTACACAGTGGTGATGATATTCAAGGTCCATCACCATCTTAGTATTGTACTTACAAAATCAACAACAAGAAGGTTTGCCATAAGCTACATGGTGGTGTTGGTGTTCCAAGTCCAGCACCATTATTGTGTTGGACTTTGAAAACTAGAACTGTGAAGGTTTGAGATGATCTACATGGTGGTATTGATGTTCAAGATCCAACATCATTCTTGTGTTGTACTATCAACCCAACACAAAGAAGGTTTTTGATGAGCCATATATTCGTGTTGATGTTCAAAGTCCAGCACTACTTTGGTTCTGAACTTTCAAACCAACACCGTCGTAAAGAACAACAACACTGTGTTGTTGAATGGCGCCATCATTGTAGTGTTGTGTTTCGAAATAATAATTGTGATACTAGATTATAGATTTCAATAGGACCAAGTAGGAAATTTGAAAATATTAGAACAACTATGTTTCGGATTTTTAAACCCGAGCCTCTTTACTTTCTACTACATTTGCAAAGTTTTGCATCGAGTAATAAGTATGCAAAAAATATAAAAATTCAAAACGTCTACTAATGGAAAGTAAGTAAAAGATTATATTGTATAAGTTATTTGTGTGTACTATATTTTTTCATTTTATATATTTATCTTGTAAAAAATCTTTAAATCTCTAAATAAAAAAGTCTAGCCTATACAAAAACTAGTATCATATACACATGAGAATACTTTGAGAAGTAGAAGTTGAATGAGTTACATCGAGTTCTATAAATCTTAATCAATATTCTTTAAAGAAGAATTAGTCTTCAAGAGTTTCTTCTATCATTTCTTTAAAAAAAAATTCTCTGTTGTTGGGTGAGGGAAGACTTGCGTGTCCAACAAAATTTAGTATGGGAAGCACAAAGTTCGATGATGTATTTGGATAGGTAATAATGCACGAGGGTCGACGTGATGTGTGGATGGCTCAGAATTTTTTATTGTGATTCGAATGCATGTAAAAAAAATTAAATAAAATGATTGACAAGAGAGGTAATGTAGAAATTCTAAAATTTCAATGCATTTTTTAGCCAGTAGAAAATTTTATATGTGCTCTTTGATAATTTGCTGAATAATTCAATGTCCCTTCTTATATTTTTGAGGGAAAAGTGAATCCATTTTATTCATTTTCCCCCTTTTTCTATTTGTTGAATTTATGAGTTGGAATGCAGTCAATTACCTATCTCGCAGTTGTCAATGGCAACCATTTTTGTCCTCAACCTGTCTTGACTTGTCTGCGAATGAACTATCAATATCTCATGGTCACTTCTTACAAGTTCACCAAAATCTGCAGTATAATCTCTTACTTTCATGCATAAACTTTTCTCACTTTGTTAACTAATTATAATTTTGCTTAAATTTAGTAACTAAGGTGGAGAACTTCTAAAGTAAAAGTAGACAATGCCATCAATCGAAAAGGATGTATGTTATTTGCGGTAGAAGATAGAAACATAACATTGGAAGCTAAAATCTTCATAGCAAATCAATCAGTCGAAGCAGAGATGAAAACAATTAATGCACAAGAATCCTTCAGTTGCTAGATATTTCATTGGCAAGTAATTAGGCCAAAGTGACAAATTTGGATATAGATTATTCACATCTTTAGCAAGCTTAATATCTTATTTTTGGTTACAAAAGGTAATAATATTCATCTCGAATGCCCTTCCAGATCGATGTCACAATATTTGAAGAGCAATAAATCATGATGATCGAACGACCTCCTAAGTGAGAAGATCATTTATTCCAAATAACATGTGCCCCAGGAAAATTGATTTTATCCATTATTACACTTCTACGATTCGAGAACCAACTCGACTATGTCCACGGAGACTTAAGATCTTATTTATAAATCATACAAAGAATTGATTCAAATTTTTAAATGTGAATTCTAAACCATAGTAAGGTAACCTAATATTGTGCACCTCCAAATATTGCGCACTTCCAAAAGAATATGTTTGATTCTTTTGGAAGGATAAAGTAGTGCCAACATATATAAGAATGTAGAACCGTCATATTAGTGATCTCCCTATGACTGTCCCATGCATGAAGGAGAGAAGTAAATCGAAAAGTACTTGTGCGGACAACTTCATCAGTCCTAGCTTCCCTAATTTGTCATCCTATTTGGAGAAAAATCCTACAAATTCATCGTAATTGGGGATCAAACTGTGGATACCTAATCTAGGAGTCAAACTGGATACTCTGCCGTTGCACCGTAGTCCTGAGGGCAATGCCAACACATATGGATTTTCAAAAGAGATGATAATTGAGGAGCATATGATAGAACTTTGAGGACTACTAAAATTTTTGACAAAAAAAAAACAACCAAGTTTACATCTAGTCCTAACTAGTTTCTCCATTTGAAAATTTTGCACAACACAACTAAAGGAAGAAAAATGTGTCAACTAAGCCTTGTCCAACAAGTTTACCAATGGAGACTAAGTATATAAATAGTTGCGAAGCACAAAAGACATTGGGAATATTTATTTGACTAGAATAAATGTTATCAAAGAATGCTGCACTAATAAGGTTATCATATGTAATAGCAGTAAAGATGATTATGTTCACTCCTAGTACCCCTCACCACTAGTCCTTCGATGATGATTGTTGGTGCAATCGGCGCAGGTCACGATTGACCAGACTCGAGTTTGACTCGAATAGTGTTTTGATGTTTGACGATGAGTTAACCATTGTTTGACAATGGGTTGACTATATGGTTGACATGAGGTTGACCATATGATGGAGAAGTCCAAGTGGGACACTTGGCATGAAAAGTCCAAGCAATGGTCTTGGCAATGGGAAAGTCCAAGTCTTGCATACTTGGCATGGAAAGTCCAAGCATGAATCTTGGCAATTGGAAAGTTCAACATGGGTTGGAAAGGAAATTCCAAGGGTGTAGTCTTGGCCATGTAAGTTCAAATGTGTAGTCTTGGCAGTGAAAGTCCAAGTCATGGGTACTTAGCAATTGGAAAGTCCAAGGGTGTAGTCTTGGCCACATAAGTCCAAGTGTGTAGTCTTGGCAATGAAAGTCCAAGTCATGGGTACTTGGCAATTGGGAAGTCCAAGAGTTGATATTGGCGGTATAAAGTCCAAGGGTGGAGTCTTGGTAGCATAAGTCCAATGGTTGATGGCGTAAAGTCCAAGCGTGTGTCTTGGCAGCGTAAGCCCAAATGTTTCTTGGCGGTGTAGACCAGCTTAGCATGACAATAGCCGATGGAAGCACCTGAAGGCTAGCGTATGGATGAACAAGTCATGGATGACTTGGAGGGATCCAATAGGCATGAGGCTGATGGAGGTGTCTAGAAGGCTTAGGTCTAGGCTAAGGGTGGTCTAGCAAGTATGAGAGCATCATATGGGGTAAACCTCATGGTTGAGGTGTAGCAGTCGACTGGGGTTATGGACCAGTCGGCTAGTCAAGTATTTTGACACTTGGCAGCTGAGTCGACACTGAACAGTCGACTAGGATTATGACCAGTCAACTGTCATGAGTCGACTGACGTTCGACTGTGACAAGTGGCCTTGACAGTCAACTACCAGCATTGGGTAGTCGACTGTACATGAGCAGTCGACTGCCATGGAGGGCAATCAATTGCTTTTTGTTTTTGTTGCGAGGACAGAATGCTCGATAGCCGACTGAGCAGTCGGCTACGGGCTTGAGCAGTCGACTGTTGGAAATGACAATCAACTACCAGTGTATCCGTTGGCTTGAATGCTAACGTGGATCAAGTCTGTTGTGAGACAACGACATTGTTGGCAGTCAACTGGGGTCTTTTGGCAGTCGACTGCCAGGCAAAAATTCAGGTCGTGCGGAGGCATAAAAGGAGCTCGACGAAAGGATTTCTACAGTGGTTTTCTTGGGCGATTTGAGGGGGAAAAGTTAGTGCTTTCCAATCCTTCGAGGCTAGTCCAAGGCAATCAATAAGCAAACATTCAAAGCAACCGTTTGTAAAGTTTTCTTTACGTTTTTTGTTATATTTACTTTGTATTTGCTTATTGTATTTTGTTTATTGTTATAAATGCTTGTACAAGGTTTCTCCACCTCCGACTTATTATCGAGAAGGAGATTTATTAGTGGTGTGTACATCACTAGAGCTTATTGAGCTTGTCCCATGGAGTAGGAACTCTAAGGTTTTGAACCATATATATCTTGTGTATTATGTTCTTGTGTATTTCATTTATGCTTTATTATTATTTCCACTGTGCATATTAACAAATATTGTAGACAAGCACACAAACACGATCGAATTTCATCAAGTGAACATAGCACGATGCTATTCCCCCCCCCCCCCTCTAGCACTCACCGAAGTTCCTACAATGATGAAGGTAAATTACGCCGAGGGAGGGGCAATGCGCCTTGTCCCGTTGGCCAGAACACCGAAGGGCTTCTAAGCTCGGGTGAAGATTTTAGACCCTACGTCGAGAATCAACCTCTACCCATCTGTAGCGGCATATGCACTACTCTAGCCAATGGATCATCTCGAGGGGGTTCACTCTGAGCTAGTCTCGCATGTGCGCGTCATATGACCCTCCACGTGTATGCATACTTCCAATTTTGCTAGTAACTATTGTAACTTTTGCTCCACGGATATCCTAAATCTTGCAAATCTACATGAAAAACATTCCTACACTCAACAATGACTTTCTTAGTGGCACAGTGACACACGCACATCCAACAACCCTTATTTTAAGATGCAATCTCATCTTCCTCTAAGTCATGATGAAAAGAAAAGATGGAGGAGTAGTACTTAATCAAAGAAAACATAGAAAGCCCTGTCTACAAGGATGATGGCATTGACATCATCTATAACGATGATAACATTGACATCATCTACACTGATGATAATATTGATGAAATAATTGAAGAAGACATGAAAGAATCCATCTACAACAATGAAGGAGACAAGGAAGATCGTGCCTATGATTAGGTTGACTTTGAGAGCATTAAGTTCAAAGAAGACATGGAAGACCCCCTTTAAAACGAAGATGACATTGATGAGTAAATGAAAGACCTCATCTACAATGAAGACAACATGAACAACTACGATGAAGATAACATGAGCATCTATAATGAAGATAACATATTGGTTGAAGAAGACATTAACATAGTGGTTGAAGAAAACATGGGCATCTACAATGAAGATGACATATTGGTTGAAAAACACATGGGCATCTATGATGAGGGTGATGATGACAAGATACTTTACGGAGATGACTACAAGACACTAACTTTTCAAAAGAATCTTTTTTCTCCCCGAGGTTAAAGCGATGATTCCATGTTGCATATTGTTGGAACAACTTTTGCAATATGATCATGAAGCTATCAACATTGGATGGAAGAGCACATGTACCAGAGGTCAAAAGATTGTACCAGCACCATGGTGAAAGAACCCCACTACTATTTTAGTATCTTCTATCTCTTCTCTTATTTTTATGTCCAGATATATCAAGGTGGTCACACAAAAGGAAGTCGCCTATACCCTACTACCTCACCCGAGTAGCGTTTTAGATTTATTGACAAGGAAATAGGTAATGAAGCTAGTGGACCGAGGACACACTTGAGAGGGCATGATTCCTTATGCCAAAGAAGGTGATGCATAGCATTGGTTCGAACTCAATGATAAGTTCTTTTCAACCCCGGACAACTAATGCAGGCGCATCCAGTAATTTGATCAACTCTTATCTTAAGATGCAATCCTGCCTTCCTCTAAGTCATGACAAGGAGAAATTGAGCCCAAAAATAAAATTTTCAACACCTCCATAGCCCTCTGGCACGGATATGTTTCATTTTGAATCAGAATGAGATGTAAAGGAGCTCCCAAAGACTACCACGACCTATCCGTGGTCACTACCATGGATGGGGCTATTCCGTGGTTTGACAAAGGCCTCCAGTGACAACCATGGCATGCCCGTGGTCCCCACCATGACTGTGATTCCCAACACCACCATGTCATGCTCAATGACACGGTCATGTCCCAAGTTGTTGAAGAAGTTGTCTCCCAAGAGGAGCACAGCTAGCTCGTGGCATTCACCACAGTCGTGGTTGTCAACACAGCTAGCCCGTGTTACATGACACGACCGTGTCATGCTGCCACTTCAGCCTAGTAAATTAGAGTTTCTGGTTTTGCTGTTTAGTTTTTTTTTACTTTTTTTTTATTATTTAATAATTTTTTATTATTTCTTTTGATTGTTTGGACTTTTCTCCTTCTATAGCCTACTTAAACATAGGCTTATGCTCTTGTAATGCATTGATTATTTTTGGATTAATGAAAGTTATTTCGTTTCATTTAAACCTATAGGTGAATCCTCTATGTTTGTGAAGTTTCCCTCCACCTTCAATTAATCTGCAATCTCTCTTCTAATAACTCACGTGGAAGGATGTATCATCCCAACCCACCTGCATTAATTGGTATCACTCCTGGGGTTGAAAAGAACTAATTCTCAAGTTTCGATTAGGTAGACTTGATCCTTGGTTGGTAAATCTAGACCCGAGTCTAATATGTGGCTTGGAACAAGTAGCAAAGCAAACAAAACTTCTTCTTGTGCGACCACCTCTAAATACTTGGACATAAAAAGAATAGGGGAGATGGAAGATACCAAAATAGGAGTGAGTTCCTCTCACCAAAGCACAACCTTTTATCCTTCGATATATGTGTTTTTTTGTCCATCTTGTATAGCTTCATGATCATGCAGGCAAGGTGATTCCAATGATATGCAGTCACATGCCTCCATTGCTTCTTCATTGGGAGTGAAAATTGTTGGGGAATCGGTGTTGTGCTAGAGGGGGTGAATAGCGATTTTCACGATTTCACTCGATTCGATTACATTCGTGCTTGTCTACAAGATTGTTAATGCGTAGTGGAATACGAAATACAAGTAGAAATAAAATACACAAAATAATCACAAGCACAAGATGAGATTTTATGTTGTTCGGAACCTACGGTTCCTGCTCCATGACCGAGCTTTATGTCTACTCCACTAAACTACTTCTTCTTTTCGGAATACAATCCGGAGGTGAAGAAACCCCTTACAATATGAATTACAATAGTAATACAATCAAAAACGAAATACAAAAGCAAATGAAGAAATACAAGTGAAAATATTACAAATGAGAGCTTTTGATCGCTTTGCTTTTTGGTTGCATTGAATGGCTTTAAAGACCAAGAATTACATCAGCACTTCCCTTCAAATCCCTCAAGAACCGACAACTCCCAATCTTTCTGTCAAATTCCTTTTTAAGTCATGCACGACCTAGATTTCTTCCTGACAGTCGACTTCCCTATGTGTCATTATCTCACAACGAACTTAATCCACTTTGGATTACTCTATGGATACCCTAGCAGTCGACTGCCCATACCAACAGTCAACTGTCGAACCACCAGTCAACTACCCAGTCGACTACCAGAGCTTATGTGCTCTGGCCACTCATGATTAGTCGATTGCCTATCCATGGTGTTAGGGCAATCAACCCAAGTATGTGTTTGATTTTGATGTGTGTGGTAAAGGGTTTAAGTTAGGTTGATTATGTGATTCAAGTTGTACAGGACTTGGTGAATCACACATGGTTAGCTTGATGAAGCATTGGTGAGTTCATTATCTCATGGCTCGGGTCCTTGAGTCGGTGAAGGATGGAACGGTGAGAAGCCATGAGCTTGGTGTATCCAAGGGACCATCGGACGAGGAGGGAATGGAGTGAAGCCAAAGGAAGCAGACTTTAAGGCATGACGCGAAGGATGGCACTGGAGAAGCTGCGGGCTTAATGCATCCGAGGGACGTAGCCGAACAAAGAGAGCTTCGGTGAGGGACTCCATGGGAGATGAGAGATTGAGCGATTATAACCCGGGTTGGGGTAGCTCAAGCTAGGTGAACTTGACCGAATGGCTAAGTCAAGTGTCGGATGCTTAAACATGATGTTTGAGGTTTTACCCGACAATAGTCGACTGGTATATGTAGGATCGTTGGCGTCGCTAGAAAGGGGGGGAATGAATAGCTATGCTCGTCTTTTCGATTCGTTGTACCTTTCTACAATGATTAGTACGCAGCGGAAACAAGACAACGAATACAGAAAGAATAACAAACGCAAACACCCCAATTTTACGTGGTTCAGAACACAAGTCCCTACTCCACGGTTGAGCCCTCGTCGGCTCTAGTGATGCACACCACCACTATAAACTTCTCCTTCTCGGTGATACACCAAAGGTGGAGAAACCTTTTTGTACAGTCTATCAGAAACTTTACAAGAAAGCTTACAGTAGTCACTGAAGAAGCAATAAAACAAATATAGATTTCAGAGAGAATGGTACTGCTCCTTGCTTGCTGAATAGTTGAAGCTCCTGTGGGATGATGAAGGCTTTTTGAATCAAGAAGCTCTTTCACCCGTGTCTTTTCTTCAGAAAATTGTCGTAAGTTATTCTTCTTAACTTTGAAATATATAAGCCCAGAATACTTGATAGCTCGAGCCTGATTAAGGCTTTTCTGCCCGCCCAGTCGAGTCGTCTCAGCTGGTGCCTCGACTGGAGCATTAATTAGCATTTATTAATGGCTTCAACGGTAAGATTTAGACCATAATTAGTTTTATTTCCATTGAAAACATAGGTCGGTCGGCGATGATCAAGCGACTCATTGGCGAGCTTTGGTTCCAAGCGAGCGAGCAAGCGGTCGAGCTCGGATCGCGATCCCTTGCGTCTGTTCGGTTGGATCAAAGCTCTAGTCGAATCGCCTCTCGGTGGTAGGCCTTGGTTCCAACGAGCAGAACAGCGATCGAGCTCGGATCGGCGGTCCCTTGCGTCTGTTCCGTTGGATCAAAGCTCTAGTCGAGTCGCCACCTCGACTGGTAAGCCTTGGTTCCAAGCCGAGCGAGCAACGATCGAGCTCGGTCGGCGATCCCTTGCGTCTGGGTTGGATCAAAGCTCCGATCGACACCTCCTTGCTTCTTCTTAGTTGAACCAACCATCGCCGGTGGCGTCGCCTCGGTGATATGAATCAACCTTGCTCGACAAAAGCGATGGGTTCGATCGGCGTCACCTCGACTACACCTTTACGATGCCTGAATTCGTTCATGGGTCTTCCCGAGAATCATCTCGGGACTTCGTGCCAAGACTCCGGTCTTCGCGCCCGAGGCCGCCTCAGGACTTCCTTGCCAAGACTCCTCGTCAGGGTCTTGCCAAGACTCCGGGTCTTCATCAATCTTGCATCCAGTCCTCGACCTACAAGAGATTTCCTAAAAATACCTCTCAGACAACCGTATGAGATAACACATAATTATCACCTTGACTTAAACCCTTGTCAATCACCAAAAACATCCTTTGGGTTTGATTGCACCAACAATCTCCCCCTTTTTTGATGTTTGACAATACGGTTTAAGTTTAGGTGATGAAATTATAGCACAATATAACGTATTCGAAATTTAATATGTAAAAAGAAGAGATATAGATGTGTAGTTTCAAAAGCTTTAATTTCAGACTTAAAGCCCATCTTCTCCCCCTTTGGCAAACACCCAAAAAGAAAAATTGCTTATAGAAGCACTCCCCCTGAATTCATTACCCTTAGGTTATCAAATGCACTAACAATATATTTTAGCAAGATAAATGTCAGTCGTGCATTTCTAAAGAAAGATATAAACCACCGGAAGAAAACTTTGACATACACAGAGATATTAGAAATACATATACAAGCATACACCCAAAAAGTCACCCAAAACATCCTGATATATATATATATTCTTGAATTCAAACTGTTCATACAGATAAATAAAAATAAAAACTAAACTGCTGAAGATGATGTTTCTGATGAATCCGACATCATGGCATGAAGGAGAGATAGAATTTCCTCTTGCTGGGTAGAGATCTCGGAAAACCGAGCATCTAGCTTGGAGTGAAGCTCTTCGAATTTAGTGTTGATTGACGTACTAAGGTCCTTGAATTTAGTATCAATTGAGTTTATGAACTCAGCTTGATCTTTTCACAGATTCTCCAGCTGTTCAGACATGGTGGAAGATGGTTCAACAATTTGGGCGTTCTTGTTCACCTTCTTCCTCCATATCCCACCTTTCACCCGCTTGATGTCCATCCGCCCACTCAACGGTGCTACCAACTTTTGACATGCCGGCCAAAGAAAAGTTTCTCTACTTTATGAAATCAAAGTCTTTCATCTGCCTAATTTTCCCCCTGCTTGTGTTGATGCCTATGGATTCTAGCCAAAATGTGATGATATGACCAAAAGTCATGTAAATTTTCTTTTGGACAGGAGTTGAGAAGTGGACTATGCAGAGAAAGATGTTTAAAGCAACATTAAAGTTTAAACGTTGCTTTAAGAGATGTAGAGCTAGTAAATGATGTGGTCTTATCTTAGCTTGCCCCCTAGTAACAATTGGAAGGATGCAACCTACAATGACCTTATATAGGATATTATCGGGGGCAGCTAATGCCATGGCCGGAAATAGAGTAAGACCAGGTTGTCTAGGTTTTTTAAAGAAGTACTCATGAATTACATTTATGGAGTATCCCTCAACAGGTTCTTGAATGCTTGGATAGCATTCAAAGGTTGAGTTTGACTCTTGACACTCTAGAAATGCTCTGAGGATATCAGGAGTGAAAGATATGTCCTTTCTGGCTACCCTACTCTTAAAGATGAGCCTATCACTTGTAGGCTGTAGATTGTTGTAGAATTCACTAACTAAGTCTATATTGATGTCATGATCACAATAGACTAGTTTATTAAGTCCATAGTAGTTGATCATTTGTATAACATGGTGAGCATGTTTTTCAAAAAATTCTTTATCTAATGATCTAGTATGCATCAACTTAAATTTGTGGGCAGTAAAGGGATGTTGATGATGTGCGGAGGGAAACCGGGGATCCGTAGATGGATTTTCCTAAGGTGTTTCACTTGACTCGCCTATCCTACGTTTTTGTCTAATGAATGCCAAAATGATGTTAAAAAAAAAATCAATATGATGGTATGATGAATGCCAATAACCAACACCCAATTAGTTTACCCAATATTACTAAGTCTTGTAATCAAAGAGATGAGTATAGAAATTTACTTAGGTGCCATTTTTCCTGTTGTTGACTGGTCTTGAGGAATCAGGAAGATGACTTCTGTGAAATCACCTTCTCCAGCTAGAGAAAACAGAACTGGCGAACCCTAGAAAATCTGGCAAAATCTAGGGTTTTAGAAAATCGTCGACTAGGGTTAGGGATTGACCAAAAGACGGAATGAGGGTCTGGAGAACTTACTTGAAGTTAGTTTAGGAGTGAGTGAGGTAATCTAGGGTTTTGTCGGTGTTAAACTTGGTAGGAGACTTGAGCAAGCGACAGCGAAGGAGAAAGAAGCAGGCGAGGAGGAGTTAGGCGAGTCGCGAGTTTGGGAGAGTCGGTAAGTGAAATTCCTTATATATTTCTTAGTTCTGTGATCGGTGTAAGTTGAGCGCCTCGTAGTTATAT
This sequence comes from Wurfbainia villosa, assembly GCA_025175895.1. NCBI lineage: Eukaryota > Viridiplantae > Streptophyta > Magnoliopsida > Zingiberales > Zingiberaceae > Wurfbainia > Wurfbainia villosa. Next base: position 119,297,682 of record CM045987.1, on the reverse strand, counting down.
CGATCGGCGTCGGTCAGTGCGCCTCGCTTCTGTTTGCTCACACCCTCTATCAGTCGAGGCGATTATTGAAATGTCTCATTTGTTTATTAGGTTCGTTTTTGTCTTAGATATTTTAATTTACAAATTAGTTGTATTTAGGTATTTAAAAAATTTTAAAAGTGACAATATCCTCTATCGACCATATCAAACATATATTGGATGTTTCACTTGAGTTTTAAGATGTCCAATTTTACTTGGTTGGAATGTCAATTATGTTTTTAAACCAAATACACATGAATTATGTATCAGTCTTCCCCATAATTGGTCAACTTAATGATTCATGCAGTTTTCAACCGCATTACTCAAGTTATGCATCATAACAAGCAATTTGAGTAAATTGGTTGCTCCTAACATCTCACCTATCTAGCATACACAAGCATAGTTAATCCTATGATTTGTGTGAGATGTTTCCCAAAGGCATCCCAAACATTATTTTCCCATTTCTTTTGAACTTATGAATTAGTCCTTATGATCATGGAGAGTTTTCACTCAGCTGCACACATTCCCAACTCTCTTCTTAAATGACCAAATTCATCTTGGAAGAGGTTTTGTGAAAATATCACAAGATTTGCCTTAGACTCAACATAATTGAGTATAATATCTCCTCTTGCTACATGATCCTAATGAAGTGATGTCTCACTTCAATGTGTTTTGTTACGGAATGATGGTGGGTTTTTGTTAAGTTGATCGTGCTAATATTATCACAAAGCACTTGCGTTCTTATATGAAAAACCATAATCCTCAATGTGTGAGTCATCCATAACAATTGTGACACACTCTCTCCCATGGCTATGTACTCGGCCTCGGTGGTGGAAGAGCAACACAATGTTGCTTTCGACTTGACCAACAACTAAAAATGAACCTAGGAATTGTGACCCCGCTAGTACTTTTTCTATCTAGTTTGCATCTGCATGTCCCGAATCTGTATAGCCTACTAAATCAAAAGACTCAGTTGGGATACCACATCCAGTGATATTGTTGCTTTAAGATATCTCATAATTCTTTTAATGACAACCCAATGAGACTCTTTAGCACCACGATTGATATCGTGCACACATACCACATAAATACTATATCGGGTCTACTTTGTAAGATATAAAAAGACTACCTATGGCACTCTATAACGTTTTTAGATCAACAGGTTTACCATCTACATCACTATCTAGATGAGTGTTTTGTGCCATTGGAGTGGCAACCTCCTTCACATTTTCCATGTTGAATCTTTTTAGCAACTCCATGGCATATTTTGATTAACAAACATGAATTCCTTCTTTAGTTTGTTTGATTTGAAGTCCAAGGAAAAATGTCAACTCCCCTACTAGACTCATCTCAAACTCACTCTCCATGTGTTCTATGAATTCATTGAGATAATCCCTATTGTTTGAACCACAGATTATGTCATCGACATAAATCTGAGCTACAAATATGTCTTCACCGTTTTTTTTCAGAAAAAGTGTGGGATCAATTTGACCTCTTCTAAAACCCCTCTCAACTAGAAAAATTGACAACCTTTCGTACCAAGCACGAGGTTCTTGTTTCAGCCAATAAAGAGCCTTCTTTAGCTTATACACGTGATTTGGAAATTCAGAATTTTCAAATCCCGGTGGTTGTTCAACATAGACCTCTTCCTTTATAAACCCGTTCAAAAATGCTGACTTCACATCCATTTGATATAATTTGAATCCTCTATATGCTGCAAATGCTAGCATTAATCGAATGGATTCTAACCTAGCCACGGGTGCATAAGTTTCACCATAATCAAGTCCCTCAATTTGATTGTATCCTTTGGCTACTAACCTAGCTTTATTTCTCATTATTTCTCCTTTATCATTCAATTTATTCTTGAATACCCATTTGGTTCCTATTATGGTAGCTTGATCAGGTCTTGGAACTAAATCCCAAACTTGACTTCTCTCAAATTGTCCCAATTCATCCTGCATTGCTATAATCCAGTCCGGATCAAGCAAAGCTTCATCAATTACTTTTGGTTCAATTTCAAAGATTAATGCTACTTGATTCACTTCATTTCTAAAGTATGATCTTGTCCTCACCCCTTGATGGATGTCTCCAACAACTTGGTCTAGGGAATGACTAGTGCCCATTCTAGTGGATCTTGGTACTTGAGATGTTTCTTGAACCTCATTGTTAGATACAATCTCAAGCAACGACCCTTCTGATCTAGATTTTTCATTTTCGGAGTCAGATTTGACTCCCCCTACACTTGTGTCCTCCTTCAAACTTAATCTTTTGAGTTCGACCTTTACTGCATCACTATTATCCTTAGAATCAATTTGGTCTTTACATTCCTCAAAAACCACATTCGATGATTCCTCAACCAAATTTGTTCGTTTGTTGTAAACTCGATAAGCCTTACTAGTGAGGGAATATCCTAACAGGACACCTTCATCTGCTTTTGCAGTGAATTTTCCTAGATGATCCTTAGTGTTTAATATGAAAACCTTGCAACCAAAAACCCTAAGATGTTTGACTGTTGGTGGTTTTCCAAACCATAGTTCATGAGGTGTTTTTCCTAAGAATCTATGTATCAAAACTCTGTTTTGAACATAGCATCTGATGTTAATTGCCTCAGCCCACAAGTAACTAGGAAGAGTATACTCATTTAGCATCCTCGCAGCTTCTTGCAAAGCTCTATTCTTCCTTTCTACCACACCATTTTGTTGTGGTGTCCTAGGAGTGGAAAACTCATGTTTATAGCCTTTTTCTGAACAGAATTCCTTAAACCTCATATTTTCAAATTCTCCTCCATGATCACTCCTAATTGTTTTAATTGTTGAGTTTTTCTCATTTTCAATTCTTCTACAAAAAGGAATAAAAATTTCTAATGTTTGATCCTTATGTTTGAGAAAGAAAGTCCATGTATATCTAGTATAATCATCTACAACTACCAAGCAATATCTACTTCCATTCAAGGTTTTTGTGGAGCTACTATCAAACAAATCTAAATGCAATAAATCTAAAGCATTTAAAGTACTTACAGTGTTCTTGCTTTTATGTGATGCTCTTATTTGTTTACCTTTTTGACATGCATCACATAGCTTGTCCTTTTCAGTGCTTGAGAAATGGTAGACCCCGCACAAGCTCTTCCTTGGCCAACCTCTTGATATTTTTCATGTTGACGTGTGCTAGTCTCCGATGCCATAGCCATGATTCATCTTCTTTGGACAAAAAAACACTTCACATGCAGGTTAGTAGCACTACTAAATTGAACTTGATAGATATTTTCCTTCCTCGTCCCTACTAGCATGATAGTGTCGGGCCATTATGTTTAATTAAGCATTTAGTTGAATAAAATTCTACTCTATATCCTTCATCACATAATTAGTGACACTTAATAAATTAAAACCATTCCTCTAACTAGCAAAACATTCTTAATCCTAAATTGTTCAGATATTACTATGTCTCCTACTCCTATGACTTTTAGTTTGCCACTATTACCAAAAGAAACAGTACCTTTACTCCTGTTTTTAAATGTAGCAAACTTTGTGGAGTCCCCGGTCATGTGCTTGGAGCATCCGCTATCTACGACCCACATCATTGGATACTCCCCCTCGACCGGTACCTAATCAAACACGAAAAACAAGATCTTTTGGAACCCATATTTTGGGTCCATTAGCACTTACAACATACTGTTTAGGAATCCAAGCCTTAGTTGTGTTTACTTTACCAACATGAGTTCTATTGACTAATGACATGAAACTGAATTCCCTTTTTGTTGGTTTGTAGCCTATTCCTGCTCTGTTGTAAACTGCCCTTTGGGCATCTAAAATCATGTTAAGAGTTTGAGAGCTTGTTGTGAATCTCTCAAGTGTGCACTTGAGATCATCAACTTGTGCTCTCAAGAGATTGTTTTCTTCCCTAAGTTTTTCGATTTCATTAGTCTCAATCCTAATCTCTGCAGAAACAGAATCCTGAGTTTTAAGCTCCTCTAATTCTGATTTTAACATCTTAGCTTTAATTTTTTATCTACTCAAGGCATTAGTTAAGCATGCTACTGTTTCATACAATTTATCTAGTTCAGGAGATGTTACCTCATCATCATCAGATGATGATGATGTGTCCTTCCGTGAAGACTCATCTGAATCTGTGTGATCAAACGCCATTAGTGTCGTATGCTTGGCTCCTTTTGCCCTGTCTTCATCTTCTGAGGAACTGGAAGAAGAGTCATCCCATGTTGCCCTCAACGCCTTCTTCTTCCTGGACTTGTCCTCTTTCTTGTTGAGATCAGAACATTCACTCTTGATGTGACCTTTCCTGTTACACTCAAAACACACCACATCAGATTTACCTCTAAATTTATGTGATGACTTACCTTTCCTCTTGTCTGCGAAGATTTTCTTTACATCCTTCTTATTGTACTTTCTGCTTCTCCTCATCATTCTTCTCACGAAATTGGCTACCTCGCTGGATGAGGACTCGTCGTCACTGTCACCACTAGTCTCAGATGAGGATGAAGATGACTCCTTCTTCTTCTCCTTTTTCTTGTTCTCCTTGTATTGCTCACCTGCAACAAAAGTAATACCTTTCTCTTTTGGACCCTTGTTAGCTTGCTCATGTAATTCCATTTCACAAAATAATTCATCCAACTTTATAGTAGACAGATCCCTTGATACTTTGTAGGCATCTACCATAGATGACCATAAAGCATTTTGGGGAAAAGACTTTAGGACGTACCTGATAATCTCTCTGTTCTCCAAGTTTTCACCGACCGAATGCCTTCCTTGAACCTTCCATGCAACTCACCAACAGTCTCGCCATCTTTCATAGCAAGATTTTGCAGCTGGTTCATGTAGAGATCTCGCTTTGCTATCCTCGAGTCTCTTGTCCCTTCGTTCAGTTCTATCAGTTTATTCCAGAGATCTTGCGCGCTGTTGAACGGACCCACTTTGTTGAGTTGATCCTTCGCTAGACCACATTGCAGAGTCACGGTGGCCTTAGCATTTGCTTGCGCCTTGCGTTTTTGTTCAACAGTCCACCTTCCAGACTCAAGTACTTTGCCTTCTGCGTCCATCGGTGTCGTGAAGCCTTCGGTTACCGAAAACCACATATCTATCTCAGTCATGAGATAGTACTCCATCCGGCTTCGCCAATACTGGAAGTTCGTTCCGTCAAAGAATGGAGGCCTGTTTGTGCTGTAACCTTCTTGCATCGCCATTTGAACTTGCTCTTGCGGTTGTGAATCCGAAGAAGAGCACCAGGCTCTGATACCAATTGTAGGATCGTTGGCGTCGCTAGAAAGGGGGGGGAATGAATAGCTACGCTCGTCTTTTCGATTCGTTGTACCTTTCTACAATGATTAGTACGCAGCGGAAACAAGACAACGAATACAGAAAGAATAACAAACGCAAACACCCCAATTTTACGTGGTTCGGAACACAAGTCCCTACTCCACGGTTGAGCCCTCGTCGGCTCTAGTGATGCACACCACCACTATAAACTTCTCCTTCTCGGTGATACACCGAAGGTGGAGAAACCCTTTTGCACAGTCTATCAGAAACTTTACAAGAAAGCTTACAGTAGTCACTGAAGAAGCAGTAAAACAAATACAGATTTCAGAGAGAATGGTACTGCTCCTTGCTTGCTGAATCGTTGAAGCTCCTGTGGGATGATGAAGGCTTTTTGAATCAAGAAGCTCTTTCACCTGTGTCTTTTCTTCAGAAAATTGTCGTAAGTTATTCTTCTTAACTTTGAAATATATAAGACCAGAATACTTGATAGCTCGAGGCTGATTAGGGCTTTTCTGCCCGCCCAGTCGAGTCGCTTCAGCTGGTGCCTCGGCTGGAGCATTAATTAGCATTTATTAATGGCTTCAACGGTAAGATTTAGACCATAATTAGTTTTATTTTCGTTGAAAACATAGGTCCAGTCGAGGCGATGATCCGACGACTCGACTGGCAGGCTTTGGTTCCAATCGACAGAGCAATGAGCTCCCGCGATCCCTTGCGTCTGTTCGGTTGGATCAAAGCTCTTGTCGAGTCGCCGCCTCGACTGGTAGGCCTTGGTTCCAACTGAACAGAGCAACAGTCGAGCTCCCACTCGACAGTCCCTTGTGTCTGTTCGGTTGGATCAAAGCTCTAGTCGAGTCGCCGCCTCAACTGGTAAGCCTTGGTTCCACCAACAGAGCACAATGAGCTCGGCCGATCCCTTGCGTCTGTTCGGTTGGATCAAAGCTCTAGTCGAGTCGTCGCCTCGATTGATACAGTCAGAACCTGCTGTTTGTCTAGAGCAGTCGAGCTCTCAGTCGACACCTCCTTACTTCTGCTTAGTTGAACCAAGCATCAGTCGAGGCGTCGCCTCGACTGGTATGAGTCAACCTGCTGCTCGACAAGAGTAGTAGGTTCCAGTCGAGGCGTCACCTCGACTACACCTTTACCTGATGCCTATGAATTACTGTTCATAGGTCTTCCATGCCAGGAATCATCTCCGGGACTTCGTGCCAAGACTCCCTGTCCGGGTCTTCACTGCCAAGAGGTCGCGCCTCCGGGACTTCACTGCCAAGACTCCTCGTCCGGGTCTTCACTTGCCAGGACTCCACGTCCGGGTCTTCATCAATCTTGCATCCAGTCCTCGACCTACAAGAGATTTCCTGAAAATACCTCTCAAACAACCATATGAGATAACACATAATTATCACCTTGACTTAAACCCTTGTCAATCACCAAAAACATCCTTTGGGTCTGATTGCACCAACAGTATAGGTACCAGTTGATTGCTCCAAGTCGACTATCAGTTGACTGGTGTTCAACTAGGTTTTGTGGCCCAACAGTCGACTGCTAGGGTTTGGCAGTCAACTGGTCCACCATCAATCGACTGTTGTTAAGTGCGATCAACTGTTATAAGTGGACATAGGCACAAAACCATTTTGAGTCGACTGATTTCTTGGAGCAATCAACTGATGGTTCGATCAGTCGACTGATGGGTTGATCAGTCAACTGATCAAGGTGTCGTTGGACTATGACGATCACGATCAAGCATGGTCAAAAGTCATAGAACGGCGAAGCCGATCGATGGCATGCAAGAATGATCGCCTGAGAAGAAACCCTTCGTCTCTATAAAAAGAAGGGTTGGGGGCCGTAGGACAGCTAATGCTTCACTCCTATTCATACTCCAAGTGCCCTAAATGAGTTTTCTCTCCTCTTCCTTATTCTTATCTCAATTATATTGTAAGAGGGAGAGATTGTGTAAAGAGGTTACCTCCACCTTGTCTTGAGCTAAAGGAGAGATTAGTGGATTGATTTGAGGGAGTGATTCGCCTTACGAATCGTCCATGGACTAGCGGCAAGGGTCATGAACCACGTTACATCTTTTTGTGTTAGTGTTTTTCTTCTCTTTACATTGCTTTAGCTTAATTGTCTTTGTTTTAGCATTATTACTATTATTCCACTGCGCTAACGATCATCTAGACGATTAAGAATGAGCGAAGTCCATCAAGCATGAGTTTGGCTATTCAACCCTCCTTCTAGCTGGGCCACGATCCTCCAACAAGTGGTATCAAAGCTAAGGTAGCTTGTCAACGGACTCACCACCGCAACAAGCACAACAACGAAATGGCCAGCATGAACATCCATCCACCCAAATTCGAAGGCGACTTCTCTTGGTTGAAGAAGAGAATGATAGTATTCTTCGAAACCAATTTTGAAATTATGTTAATTATGGAAAACGATTTCGAAATGCCTAGAGATGAAGAAGAGAGGCCATTAGAGAAATCAAGATGGTCAAAGAAGCAAAAAGAGGAGCACCTAGCAAATTCGAAAGCCAAGCATCATCTTTTCAATGTGCTACCTCAACAAGAAATCAACCGGATTGGAGAGTGCTCAAGCGCCAAAGAGATATGGGAGAATCTAGTGGAGCTTCATGAAGGCACCTTCGAAGCAAAATTCGCAAGAAGGGACCTTCTCCGATCGCAATTAAATAACATCAAGCTAGACAAAGGAGAAAAGGTACTATCTTTGCATTCTAGGTTTAAGAAAATAATTAATGGTTTATCAAGTGTAGGGGAGAAGCTTTCAAACTGAGACATGATAATGAAAGCAATTGATGTCTTCCCCCGGTCATCAAAGTGGAGCTCAATGGTGGATTCATTTTACATCTCAAGAAATCTAGAGGTAAGTACTCTAGAAGAATTTTTCTCTACTATGGAGCTTCACGAAACTAGACTTGAAGGAATAATAAAAGAACCAAGCAACAATTCAAGGGGAGTAGCACTAGTAGCAAACAAGGGAAAGAAGAAGGAGACTACACCGCCTTCACCAGATGATGACTCATCTTCCTCCATGAACACCGATGAAGAGGCTTATATGGTAAGAAAGGTAAGGCGTGCTCTTAAAAGTTTTAAATTTAACAAGTCTCATGAAAGGAGAAGAAGGAGAAAGGTTATATGCTATAATTGCCAAGGAGAAGGACACATGAGGGATAGTGTCCACTATTGAACAAGAGCAAGGAAGAGAAAAAGAATGATAGCAAGAACAAAGAAGAGAAGAAGTCTAAGGAAAAGGAGAAGAAAGCCCGGAACCTTAAAGCCACATGGGACGATCTATCCTCATCGGAGGAAGAAGAAATTGTCTCCCATTTTGCACTTATGGGAATAGATGACATTGCCTCCACCTCCTCCGAGCAAGAAGAAGGAAGCACAAGTGAGGAGGAGAGCTCAAGTGTAGGGGGAGCATCATCATCATCGAAATCTGAAGGAGATTGGGTAAGTGAGGTAAGAAAACTCCCTACCCAAGATATTGTTTCTATGATTTCAAGTTTAACTAAAGATTTATTTAGAACCAAAAAGAAAAATAAATGCATGAAAAATGAAATTAAAAATCTAGAAGAAAAGATCAAAAATGCATGTTCACATGATAATGCTTCTTCTTCTAGTTTGAATGATGCATGCTTAGAAGAAAATAAAGTTTTAAGGGAAATGGTAGATTATCTCACTAAGACCCTTGAAAAATTTACTGTAGGCTCAAATACTCTGAACATGATCATTGGGAGCCAAATGACAAATTTCAATAAGAAGGGCCTAGGATATAAGGGATTTAAAAATGAAAAGGCCTACCATTGTCTAATTGCTAGAGGGCAATCAAAGACTACAATGGTAGCTAGAAAATGGATCCCTAAGGAGTATTTGGTGAACCCTATTGGAAAGAACTTATATTGGGTTCCCAAGTTAATCCTTAAAGGTTAGAAAAATCTAGGATAGTCAACCATAAGTGGACTTATTTCATATCATGTTATTTGGTTGACTTATGAGCATGTTGGGTGATAATATTTGACTTGTGATCATGATGGATAATACTTAACCTTGATAGTATTGTATGAAACTTATGGTTAAGTATAAATACCTTAGTTACATCTCACAACCCACCATAAGGCTAACTTGATTGAAAACATAGCAATGGGTTAGATGTAAGGTTGATACAAATGATTCACTAATGCTTATGGCATTTTGATGAGTCATTAGGTGTATCATGATATAGTAATCATAGACCAACTATGGGGAAAGCATATGTTTAATTCATAGACATATTGCCCAAAAATTATAGTTGGATATTTTTAATAATTTAAAAAATATTTTATGTTTTGAAAACAGAGGGTTTATGTTTTGAAATGTTTTAAGGTAAAACTAGCTTTCAAAGTTGATACATAATTGAAAATGTTTATAACTTTTGAGTTTTTGTCTAATTTTCTAAAATTGGATGAATTTTCATGAAAACTTATTTTTCCTTGATAGAGGAACTCATTAGAAATGTGTTTCCCAAATTTCGTGATTTTTTATATTTTCATGAATTTTCAATGTATTTCTGAAGTTGGCTTTAGAAATCAGAAAATGTTGATTTTCATGTACCAGTCGATTGGCGTTCTGATGCAGTTGACTGCTGGACTGTGCACGAGCACAGTAACCTATTTTGGGTGTTTTTCAGCCTGGTTTTGGTGATTTTATTCCCTTAGATATTGATGCCATGTTGTTTAACATAAGTATGATGTTTTTGATAGTGTCAAAGGGGGATAAATGTTAGAGTTTAAGTTAATCATGCTAGGGAGAATTAGCATGTGTTAAGGGGGAGTTTTGATACTCATGTTATGATTTACATGCTCACTTTCCTTATGTATTTTGTTAATGTTTTACCTAACTTAAACATGTTTCCACACATCAAAAAGAGGGAGATTGTTAGGACAATCAACCCAAGTATGTGTTTGGTTTTGATGTATGTGGCAAAGGGTTTAAGTTAAGTTGATTATGTGATTTGATGTGTATGTTCAAGTTGTGCAGAACTTGGTGAATCACACATGGTTATCTTGATGAAGCAATGGCGAGTTCATCATCTCATGGCTCGGGTCCTTGAGTCGGTGAAGGATGGCATGGGGAGAAGCCGTGAGCTTGGTGTATTTGAGGGACCACCGAACGAGGAGTGAATAGAGTCAAGCCAAAGGAAGCAGACTTCAGGATAAGACGCGAAGGATGGCACGGGAGAAGTCATGGACTTAATGCATCCGAGGGACATAGCTGGACGAAGAGAGCTTCGGTGAGGGACTCTATGGGAGATGAGAGATTGAGTGATTGTAACCCGGGTCGAGGTAGCTCAAGCTAGGTGAACTTGGCCAAATGGCTAAGTCAAGTGCCGAATGCTCAAACATGATGTTTGAAGTTTTACTCGACAGTTGGATGCTCAAACAAAGTGTTTGTTTGAGGTTTTACCCGACAATAGTCGACTGCTCTAAGTCGACTATCAGTTGACTGGTGTTCGACTAGGTTTTGTAGCCCAACATATGACTGCTAGGGTTTGGCAGTCGACAGGTCCACCATCAGTCGACTACTATGAAGGGCAATCGACTGTTATAAGTGGACACGGGCAAAGAACCATTTTGAGTCGATTGATTGCTTAGAACAATCGACTGATCAAGGTATCATTGGACTGTGACGATCGTGATCAGGAGTGGTCAAAAGTCGTTGGAACGACAAAGCATTAATCGATGGTATGCAAGTGATCAAATGGGAAGAAACCCTTCTTCTCTATAAAAAAAAAAGGGTTGGCGGCCTTAGGGAAGCTAATGTTTCACTCCTATTCATACTCCAAGTGCCCTAAATGAGTTTTCTCTCCTCTTCCTTATTCTTATCTCAATTATATTGTAAGAGGGAGAGATTGTGTAAAGAGGTTACCTCCACCTTGTCTTGCTAAAGGAGAGATTAGTGGATTGATTTGAGGGAGTGATTCGCCTTACGATTCATCCGTGGACTAGTGGCAAGGGTCGTGAACCACGTTACATCTTTTGTGTTAGTGTTTGTCTTCTCTTTACTTTGCTTTAGCTTAATTATCTTTGTTTTAGCATTATTACTATTATTCCGCTACGCTAACGATCATCTAGACGATTAAGAACGAGCAAAATCCATCGAGCATGAGTTTGGCTATTCAACCCCCCTTCTAGCCGGGCCACGATCCTCTAACTCATGGCAGTCGACTACTCAAAGCCAGTTGACTGCCCATCCATGGCAATCAATTGCCGCGGTGACACATGAGCGCGATCAGAGTCGACTAGTCATAATCTCGCTTATTCGTAAGTCAACTGAGCTCCCGACTATTAAACACTTGACCAATCGACTGATCCATAACTCTAGTCGACTTGTAAACCTCAAACATGAGGTTTAACCCAAGTATGATCCCCTCATACTTGATCGACTACCCTTAGCCTTCTAGTCACCTCCATCAGCCTCACGCCTCTCGGATCCCTCGAGTCCATGACTCTTCATCCTTCGCGTTAGCCTTCAGGTGCTTCCCTCAACTGTGTCATGCTAACCCGTTCCTTTGCCAAGGTTCATTTTGTTAGGGCAATCTCTTTCCATGATAAGGTTTTGATGTGTATGGCAAATGGTTTAAGTTAGTTTGTTATTGTGATTTGATATGTGCGTTGAAGTCGTGCAGGGACTTAGTAATTCGCACATAGAGCCTTGGCGAGTTTCACATCTCATGACTCGGTCCTTGAGTCGGTGAAGGATAGCTTTGCGGAAGTCGTGCGCTTGGAGCATCCAAGGGACCGCCGGACGAGGAGCTTGGAGTGAAGCCGTAGGAAGTAGACTTCGAGGCAAGAGATGCGAAGGAGCATTGCAGAGTCGTGCGCCTGATGCTGCCGAGGGACATGGCCGAGAACGAAGAGAACTTCAAAGGCGAGGGACTCCGAGGGATGAGAGTGAGCGAATGTAACTCGGGAAGGGGTAGTAGCTCTTAGGTGAAACTTGGTCTTTTGGCCAAGGGTCGGATGAGTTTTCCCAACACCAGTCGACTGTCATGTCATGGCAGTCGACTGCTCTGAGTCGATGGTTCGATCGACTGGTTTAAGGAGCTAAATCAAGTTGATCGGATCAAGACATGGGCGATCGTGATGGCTTGATCGATCGCTCTCATGAGCAGTAGTCGACTGATAGCACTGTGCATGGGCACAGAATGGAGTCGAGCTCGAGAGCACTCGACTGATGGTTCATCAGTCGACTAATGGTAGGATCAGTCGACTGATGCCTATGCCGTTGGATGAAATCCAACGTGGAAAGCAGTCGTTATTGGGCAAGCTCTGAGGACCCGGTCGTGATCGGGGTCATCGATCGTGATCGAATAAACCCTCTTCCTCTATAAAAAGGAAGGGTATGGGGCTTTGGGGGGCTAATGCTTCAACTCTAATCTTCTCCCAAAGTACCATAAACGTCTTCCCACTCTTCTTACTTGCTTTTACTTCATTCTTATTGTAAGAAGAGTGATCTTGATTGTAAAGGTTACCTCCACCTAGCTTGGTGCAAAGGAGAGACCATTAGTGGATTGGTTTTGGCGGAGTGATTCACCGAGGACGAATCGGGGACCGTGGATTAGCGGCGTAGCCGTGAACCACATTATACTATCTTGTTAGCGTTGTTTGTATTCTTCTTTATTGTTTATTTGCTTGTCTTGTTGTTTCCGTTGCACTAATCTTTTGTATACGAGCAAATTTCGTTATCCATCGATCGAGGGCTATTCACCCCCCCCCCCTCTAGCCAGCCACCACAACTACACATCGATCCTACAAGTGGTATCAGAGCCAAGTCGCTTATCGAGGGCTATTCACCCCCCTCTAGCTGGCCACCACAACTACACATCGATCCTACACATTTGGACTTATGTCATCAAGACCCATGCTTGGACTTTACACCACCAAACTTACACCCTTGGAATTTAACATTGCCAAGATCTATCTGGATTACGCGACCAAGACCTATGCTTGGACTTTACGTCGCCAAACCTACACCCTTGGACTTTCACTTTGCCAAGTACCCATGACTTGGACTTTCTATTGCCAAGTACCCATGACTTGGACTTTCCAAATGCCAAGTACTCATGACTTGGACTTTCCAAATGCCAAGATCATGCTTGGACTTTCCATGCTAAGAACATGCTTGGACTTTCCTTACCAACTCCATGTCAAACTTTCCAATTGCCAAAGTTCACTTGGATTTTACGCCGCCAAAACTACATGTGTGGACTTATGCTGACTATACCTTTAGACTTCCCTTGCTAACTATCCATATTTGGACTTTTCTTGCCAAGTATCCAAACTTTGACTTCCAAGGTTGATTGCTCCAATAATCTCTCTCATATGACTTTGGATATCTCAATCATCCACTAGTCATATGGTCAAACTATATAGTTGAACAATGGTCAAACCCATTGTCAAACATCAAAACACTACTCGAGTCTCACTCGAGTTTGGTCAACATTGACCCAGGGATTGTTGCACCAACAATCTCCCCCTTTTTGATGTTTGACAATACCTTTAAGTTAGGCTAAAAAAACCTAACTTAACTCTTCCAATGTCAAAGCATAGTGAAGGTTTACCTAACTTAAACCTCACTTCTCTCCCTTTAGCATACATTAAAAAGACTACCAAGCATTTTCCAATGTTTCATCTCCCAATGAGATCCTACATTCTCTCACTTGGTCTAAAAACATTTAGGATGTCTTCACTCTTCCTAGTGATAAATCACATATCACTAAATGAAAGGCAATCTATAATGAAAGTTTACCAAACCCTCACTTCTCCCTTTTGGTCAAAATTACATCCATCATTCCAAGATGGTCACACTCTCCCTAAAGGCTTGCTCCCCTTGACCATTGCACTAGTAATGTCCTTGGAGAGTTCCTAAGTTTATAGAAAACTTAAACCATCGAAAATAAAGGTAAACATTCAAACTTGAACTTTAACCTCCCTTAAAATTTGATACTCCACCCTAAAAACTCTCCTAATCATTTACAATGATTATTTCACACTTCCAATATTTTCCAAAGCATATCCTAGGATTAGGAGACGTTAGAGTAACATAAAATAGTAGATACATGACTAAACAAATCTTGTTCAGCCAAAATCAACACCATCAGTCGACTGACTTACCACCAGTTGACTGGTTTCTGCAATGTGCTTTCAAAAATAGAGTTTTAAAAAACCTAAGTAAATATACATATTTATAAAAATCTTGAAATTTCATACGTACATTACTTACATGAAATACAATGAGTGAAAAATAATTTTAAATTAAAATACCCATTAAATTGCAAAATTGATATAAAGTTCAAAACCATTGAAAACTTTAATATTTTTATCTAACTTTATATCAATTTTCTCAAAGGTGATTGTCATCAAAAGATAGACTTAACTAAGGTTTTTCAAAATGATTTTAAAATATTTTCAAAATTTTATTTTGAACCATGGTCTATGGGCTAGAAGTACATGACTTGTACATTAGCTTTCCTCATGATTCATCAATGTCATATTATGAGTTTGAGTTCATCTAGATGCAAGAACTATGCACCTTAAACTTAACTCATTTTTCTAACATCTCACATGCGTCTAGGGTGTATCAATATACACACATATTAATTTAATATTTTTGTGAGATGTGGATTTTTGTTCTTCCTTATCTAAGGTTCATGAATTTTATCTAAGACACTCTAATTAATTCCCTTATCATGGGACTTCAAATCATGTCATTATCCTTAATTTCATTTTAATTATCATAAATGCATGAGATATGATCATGGCATAAATGATAGTATAAATTAAAATATTTGCTAATAATTATGATGTCATGGCATAAAGATAGACCTAAATATAAACATGACATATTAACTTAACATTTTCATGGCATTTAAATAATTATATGAAGCATGATGTCATGACATACCATGAAAACAAAGCATGGTAAATAAGATATAAAGGTATAAGAATACCTAAATTTTAAGCCTAATTGTCATTTACTAGGATTAAACCTAATTTTGTCATAATAGTTCAAATTTCTAAGTGTGCCAAAAACCCAAAATGACACACTATTGACTTTAATCTAGTTTGTACCAATTTTGATTGACTTTTCAAATTTTATAAATTTTATTGACACATCCTAAAATCTTTTAGGATTAAATTCTAAAACCATTTTCAAAGTATTACAATATTCCAAAAATGTCCTAAAGTGTCATCTTTACCATGGTTAGGTTAACTACCTATCCATTCAAGGTTGTCACACCCTAAACCCATCTAGCATGATGGAATCACACTCCTAGGAATCTAATACCTATTGGAGCTCCTTGAGTTAGCTAGGTACTCACTAGGGATAACTTCCCTAGCTACCCTCCTAGTGACCCTCCTAAGCTTTGAAGCCTTAGTCATTTGGGTCTTCTCTAAGTTAACCTTAGGGGTAACTCGCCTTGTAACCTTGTTAGTAACTTTTCTAGGTTCCTTCGAAACCTTAGCCACGGTCAACTCTAGGGATGACTTCCCTTGTGACCTTGAATTTCCTAGACCTAGTATTTGTTCCATAATTAAATGGAACACTATGGTAAGCCGGCATTATCTTTTTGGACTTAGGCTTGCGACCCAAGCCTTTCTTGTCCTTAGACAATGCTTGCCTCCTAGACCCTAACCTTTGACTACTTGACCCTTGACCCTTGACTTGAATTTGTCATTTTTGCAAGGGTCATTTCTAATTCCTCAAGTCTTGACCTCAAGGCTTAGTTTTTCTTTTCTAATATCTCAATTTTTTTATTTATATTATTTCTTGAGATATTCTTCTTCCTAGCTATGTGTCTAGATTTTTTGGGATTTATGCCTAAATTTTTGTTATCCTTAGGTGGGGTCTTGACCTTATCTCTAAGATTACAATGTTGGCACCTGAATAAAAATATTTATTTCTACTAGCATACTTCTTATGATCATGAATAATTGAAAGTAAATTTCTAGCATTCTTCTTAACCTTAGAATTTGAAAGTGCATTAATAACTGTTACCTTAGCCTTAGAAGCTCCCCCTACTTTCGAGCTCTCTCCCTTGTCCTTCCTAGGGTGACTCTGTTAGTGATATATGAGAGATGTCCTAAGGCAATCGCTTTATGTTTGAACCATTTATATGATAAATGAAGATTCACTATTTGAGTATACATGTTTTCATGTATTTGATTAGATCTTAAACTCATTTACTGAATGTCCATGATATGATTCACAACATAAGAGAATTTGTGATTGGATCACAACTAGTGAGTATCTCTAAATGTGTAATTGTGATGTATCGGAATTATCCCTAGTCGATGAATTGATGGATTTAGACACCATTGATTCTGTCGAGACTAGCACGAGGTATACTCCTTGGTGTATCCAAGCAGCTGATTCTCACTGGCTGGAGACATTGTGATGTCCGGAGTTAATCATGAATGCTAGTTATGGTAACTAGTTCATTGGAGTGACCAGCCGTAAGACTTCATATGGTTCTCTGCATATATAGATATGTCAATGAAGTTCTTACTGCAGCTTAAGTGTGATGTTCCTTTGACTTGCGGTATTCAAGTCATCTTGATCATAAAGACTTATGCTTTGACATCTTAAGCAAGCATCTCTGAGGAGATGTAGACCCGGGATGATTGGGTATAAGTCGAAGTGATCGAAGGTGTTTGAATAGCCTATAAAGAATTCAACACTCTTTGCAAGGAGATGTATACCCATGGCCTCTCGTCGGATTGTTACTAAAGTTTTTGGCCAAAGCATTACATGTTTAGAGTAAGGTACTCTTCGATACATGTGCAGTAACTAGAATCCGTAGGACGAGGAAATGATACTTGGGCTAAGTGTGACGTAGTCAACCTAGTGGGGACTGACACTATAGACCATGTCCTGAACTAAGTGGGTATAAGATGAGTGAAGGGAATGAGGCACGATTCATTCGAGCTGCTGAAGGGTTTCAGAAATTGTTCTGGATCAACCGTTGATCTTTTTGGTTAATTGAGGATCATGATGTACTACTAGGTACCACTCATGATCGTTCTATAATTAATGGTTAATTATAGATGGCCAACATAAACCGAGAACCTATTTGGTCACACGCACAACGAGCGTAATCCGATGGATTTAAAACGAGCTTGAGAATGAGATTCTCAGACTGAGATAAACTAGGTTTGGTTGGACCAAACATGGAGCGAGCATGAAATCATTTCAGTCATAATGGAAGCATGGATGGGTCGTGTCTTATGAAGACATGATGGATGAACCAAATTGGTTTGGTTCTAATCCAATGGAGGAGAATAAATCAAAGGGTTTGGTTTGTTTTTAACGAATGAACCAAAGTTGATTCGGTTCGTTTTAACTTAAAATAGACCAACATGATTTGGCTTATTTTAACTTAAATTAATGGAGCGGGTTAACAGGCTTTTGGTTATGATCCGATAACCATTAAGAGAATTTGTTCTCTATAAAATAGGGCTTAAGGGTTTTTGTTAAACCCTAATTGATGCAACCCTAATTGTCGCCGCCCAGCTCCTTCGCCCACCGCCCATCCTCTTCTTCCTCCGGTGATCTTCCTAGGCCGAGGAGCTCCGGGTGAGCACTTGGCTTTCCTTATTTGGCGCCGCAAGGTTCCACCAAAGCTGTCCAATTTTCTGACAGCTTGTTTCCTTGAGCATCGCTTTGGAGCGACGGTTAGAGTAGACTTTCCGGGGATTCGATCTCCAGCAATCCTCATAGGTGGAGAACGAAGGATTCGTCAAATGGTTGATGAATACTTCTCTGGAGAAGCGAGTTTTTGAGGACTCATTTTGGATCCGAATTTTGATTAGGATCGTGATCTTCTCTCGATCACATCGTCTTCAACACGTGGCTAGTAACCCATACGAAGACGAGGCTCACGACTTAGTGAAGTCATCCCGAAGATACTCGGCGTGGATACGGATAGAGACGATTCTAGCGAGGATCGTTCCGGTTGATGCCCTTCCCGCTACACGTGATACGTCAGGTATACGTAGTGTAAATTTCCTTTTATTGCAAAATTTGAATTTACGGTTATGTCTACACATGTTGTACTATGCATGTGTGTGATGTGTGTGTTGTAATAAATTAGATTTATTATTTTATTCCTTCCGCTGTGCACATGTTTACGAAACATGTTTGAACACACACTCGCCATGCTTTAAACCCAACAAAGGGTATAAGAGCCTGTGTTGTGTTTCGACATAATCGTAAAATTATTTTGCGATAGTCATAATGATATTTCTGGAAATTTTTTACTTTTGGAAAGTTAGAAGTATTTATAGAATTTTTTTTAATTTTGGAATGTCTAGAAGTATTTATAGAAATCTTCTACTTTTGAAAAGTTGGAAGTATTTATGGAAATTGATATTTTCCATGAATAAAATATTTGATTAGATTTTGGAAATTTGTTTCCTAATTTAATCATGATTTGATTTGGGAAATCAAATCTGAAAATATTTTATTTCCATAAGTAGTTTTGATGATTTAGGAAATTGGTTTCCTAAATTGACTTTCCTTAATCAACTATTTCCACAAATAAAATATGTGATTAGATTTGGAAATTTGTTTCCTAATTTAATCATGATTTGATTTGAAGAATCAAATCTTAAATATATTTTATTTCTATAAATAGTTATGACATATAAGGAAATATTGTACATGACATAATTGTATGTCATGTAATTGCATTAGATGCATATCATTATGTCATGCGTGTCGTGACATGTAGATGTATGCCATGTATATCATGCCATGTAGATAATAGTTATTTGCATGCAAAGAGGATGAGACATAAAACCCTAACTCAATATTAAAGCCTACACCTTCCATTAATATGGTTAGAACCAGAGTTCCGTTTCTTGTTCGGGTTGTTGGACTCTCTCCAAGCCCGGCTCGAACCCGAACATGTTCAAACCATGGAATAGTTTAATACTAAAATGGTAAGAGTCAGAGGTCAATCGTTAGCTTTGGTTGTTGGACTCTCTCCAAGCCGGGCTAATTGGTTGAATGCGCTCTAACCATATTAAAACTATTTCTCGATTAATGGGTTGACTTTATCCTGGAGCATCGACTTGTTGGACTCTCTCCAAGGTCGATGTGAAGGGAGGTGAAGTTGGGTGCTATGCATATGATGCATACTTGTTAATATGTTAACAACCCGATGTATGTGTGAACATTCAATTAGTTGATAGCACATTGTGATAGTTGCATATACGTGATATGCAATCGGTATAATTGATACCTACCATCGTAGTTATGAATGGCTTGTTGGACTCTCTCCAAGGTTGTTCATATCTATGATGGATATCAGCCCATTCGGAGATGGACCTACGATCTCCCGAAGTGATTTTGGGGTTTTTGAAATTCGAAAAATGAATGGGATTTATAAATGTATGTTGATACATTTAAAATCATCTTTCTCATATATGCTCGATTTGTATTTCTAAGTTAATCAATTGATCATGATGTCTTTGAATTTTGCTCCATTTGGATTCGAATAAATTGATCGGGCCGAACTTCATGGATCGCTTAGAAACTTGAGAATTATTCTCAAGGTGGAAAAGCTTGTATGTCCTCGAAGAGCCTTTCCCGCTCGTCCTAGTGATAACGCAACTCGACCAATTGTTGGCCCATCGTAAACATGTGAGTGATTCAACAAGTGAGTTGCATCATACTAGCCGCGATGGATACCTAAGCTACGAAGCGCATGAGCATATGGATGCTCATACCATAATCTTCATCTTTATGAGTTGTTTGATGAGCAAGTGAGATTCGAAAGGTTCAAGTCTCAAAGCTCCTCTTCACCTCAAGATGCAGAAGGTTCATCTGCGGTAATACTTAACATGTCAAGATTGTGGAGCCTTCTGAGAAGCATGAGCAGGGGACGGTGATGTTAGTTGATTCCTTGAAGAAAGGTTCTAAGAGGGAGTCAAGGGAACAGCAGAAGGGGAAGAAGAAAAAGGCTAAAAAGACAGAACTAGCTCAAAAGGGTACTTGCCATCATTATGGCAAGGAGGGTCATTGGCGAAGAAATTACAAGATTTATCTTGAGTTCATGAAGAAGAATAAGGCATCGGATGCCCCATCTTCTTCAGATATCTTCGTTATTGATTGTCATTCTATTTCCTCAAACACTTGGGTATTGGATACTGGGTGTGGCTCACATATATGTAATGACATACATGGGCTAAGGAATAGAAGAAGACTCGTCAAGGGAGAGTCAAATTTACGTGTTGGGAATGGAGCAAAGGTTGTTGCACTCGCCATTGGAACGTATTTGCTAAAACTCCCTGCAGGACTTGTCTTAGAACTAGACAATTGCTATTGTGTTCCTTCTCTAATAAAGAACATTGTTTCTATTTCCTGTTTAAATAGAAATGGTTATCATTTGACGTTTAGTAACAATTGTTGTTATATAACTTTGAATGGCGTACTTTATGGAACTGGAACTTTGAGCAATGGCATTTATACATTGGACGTATCCAGTGACATTTTCAATATCGAAGAAAGCAACAAACGTGCTCGAAAGGATAATCAATTAGACTCCTACATGTGGCATTGTCGTCTTGGCCATGTAAGCAAGAAACACATGTCCGAATTACACCGATGTGAAATTCTGGAATCGTTTGAATTGGATTCATATGATACATATGAATCATGCTTAAAAGGCAAGATGACTAAGTTACCTTTTACAGGAAAAGGTGAACTAGGTCTAATACATACTGATGTATGTGGACCTATGTCAACTCAAGCTTTAGGAGGCTATAGCTACTTCATTACCTTCACCGATGATCACTCACGGTTTGGGTATGTGTGCTTGATGAAACACAAGTCCAAGCCTTTGAAAGGTTCAAAGAATTCAGAATGAAGTAGAGAAACAACATGACAAGAGTATTAAAATACTTGATCGGATCGAGGTGGTGAATACTTAAGTCAAGAGTTTCTTGATTATCTAAGAGACAATGGTATATTGTCTCAATGGACTCGCCATATACACCACAAGATAATGGTGTATCCGAGAGGCGAATCGACCTTGTTGGACATGGTCGTCAATGATGAATCATGTGAATCTTCCCAAGTCCTTTTGGGGCTATGCACTGCATATTGTTTACTTGTTAAATGTAATGTCAACTAAGGTAGTCTCAACTACTCCATATGAGATATGGAATAGTAAGAAACCTCATGTATCTTACTTGAAGATATGGGGTTGTCTCGCTTATGTGAAGATATCAGACGTATAAATTGGATGCTAAGTCTGATAAATGTCTATTTATTGGATACCCTAAGTAAACAAGGGGTTACCAATTCTATCATCCTGTGGAACAAAAGGTGTTTGTTTCAAGGCAAGCTGTGTTTCTAGAGAAAGAGTTTCTCTTGCAAGAAAATAGTGGGAGTGTCGTCGAGCTTGAGGAGGCTCGAGAGACTCAAATAGACATTGATGAGATACCTGGTGAAGCACAACAGCCGACAACTCATAGTGATGAGCAATCGGTTGGACCTATTGTAACACCACATCTTCGTAGATCTGGTAGAACACGCAATATTCCTGAGAGATATGGATTTCTCGTAAGTGAATCGAACGACGTGTTACTCATTGATGATGAGGAGCCTACCAGTTATGAAGAAGTGCTGACAAGTTCAGAAAGGGATAAGTGGCTTGATGCCATGAAGTCGGAAATGGATTCCATGTATGAAAACCAAGTTTGGAACTTGGTTGACCCACCTGAAGGCATAAAGCCTATAGGGTGCAAGTGGGTTTTCAAGAAGAAAACCGACATGGATGGTAATGTGATTACCTATAAGGCTAGATTGGTGGCGAAAGGATATCGTCAAAAACAAGGTGTTGATTATGACGAAACCTATTCGCCTGTAGCTATGCTTAAATCCATTCGGATGCTCCTGGCCATAGCAGCTCATTATGATTATGAGATATGGCAGATGGATGTGAAAACAACTTTCCTTAATGGAAAACTGCTCGAGGACGTGTCTATGATACAGCCTGAGGGTTTCACATCGGTTGATAAAACCAAGGTATGCAAATTGCGAGTCCATTTATGGATCAAGCAAGCATCCAGAGTCGAATATCCGCTTTGATGAGACAATCAAAAGGTTTGATTTCTCACAAAATCCGCATTTAACCTAGTGTGTACAAGAAGGTTAGTGGGAGGCAAATGTGTTCCTAGTATTGTATGTCGATGACATATTACTTATAGGAGACGATGTTTCAGTCTTACAGTCAGTTAAGATTTGGTTATCCAAGACATTCTCCATGAAAGACCTGGGAGAAGCAACCTACATCCTCGGGATTAAGATCTATAGAGATAGATCGAAACGGTTGCTTGGTCTTTCGCAGTCTACATATATAGACCGAGTGCTAAAGAGGTTTAGCATGTCAGAATCCAAGAAAGGTTTCTTACCCATCAGGCATGGGATACACCTTTCGAAGTCTATGTGTCCGCGCACAGAAGACGAGAGGATTTGCATGAGTAAGATTCCCTATGCATCCGCAATAGGATCTATCATGTATGCTATGTTATGTACGAGGCCCGATGTATCGTATGCTCTGAGTGTCACGAGTAGATACCAGTCTGATCCAGGAATGGATTATTGGGTGGCTGTTAAGACGATCCTTAAGTACTTGAGAAGAACTAAGGATGTGTTCCTAATATATGGAGAAGGGTACATGGTGATACGTGGGTATACGGATGTTAACTCGCATGCATAAGGATGATTCCATGTCTCACCGGGTATGTATTCACCTGGATTGGAGGCGCAATAAGTTGGAAAGGTTCCAAGCTTGACACTATAGCGGATTCTGCCACTAAGGCAGAATACATTGCAGCTTTGGAAGCAGCAAAGGAAGCGGTTTGGATCAAGAAGTTCATCTCTGAACTTGATGTGGTCTCATCAATGATCCAAACATGTGCTTCGCCACTATCATCTTATCAGAGAGATCATCAGTAGGAACGAAATACAAATCGAGAAAACTCCCACTGAAAGGAACTTAGCGGATCCTTTGACTAAGGCATTACCTCAAAGTAAGTTTGAGGGTCATGTTAGAGCTTATGGTATTGGATACCGTAGCGATTGGCATTAGGCCAAGTGGGAGTTTGTTAGTGATATATGAGAGATGTCCTAAGGCAATCGCCTTATGTTTGAACCATTTATATGATAAATGAAGATTCACTATTTGAGTATACATGTTTTCATGTATTTGATTAGTTCTTAAACTCATTTACTGAATGTCCACGATATTTATCTACAAAGATGAGAGAATTTGTGATTGGATCACAACTAGTGAGTATCTCTACATGTAATTGTGATGTATCGAATTATCCCTAGTCGATGAATTGATGGATTTGGACACCATCAATTCGCGAGACTAGCACGAGGTATACTCCTTGGTGTATCCAAGCAGCTGATTCTCACTGGCTGGAGACATAGTGATGTCCGGAGTTAATCGTGGATGCTAGTTATGGTAATTAGTTCATTGGAGTGACCAGCCGTAAGACTTCATATGGTTCTCTGCATATATAGATATGTCAATGAAGTTCTTACTGCAGCTTAAGTGCGATGTTCCTTTGACTTGCGGTATTCAAGTCATCTTGATCATAAAGACTTATGCTTTGACATCTTAAGCAAGCATCTCTGAGGAAATGTGGACCCAGGATGATTGGGTATAAGTCTAAGTGATCGAAGGTGTTTGAATAGCCTATAAAGGATTCACCACTCTTTGCGAGGAGATGTATACCCATGGCCTCTCGTCGGATTGTTAATAAAGTCTTTGGCCAAAGCATTACATGTTTAGAGTAAGGTACTCTTCGATACATGTGCAGTAACTAGAATCCGTAGGACGAGGAAATGATACTTGGGCTAGGTGTGACGTAGTCAACCTAGTGGGGACTAACACTATAGACCATGTCTTGAACCAAGTGGGTATAAGATGAGTGAAGGGAATGGGGCACGATTCATTCGAGCTGCTGAAGGGTTTCAGAAATAGTTCTGGATCAACCGTTGATCTTTTCGGTTAATTAGGGATCATGATGTACTACTAGGTGTCACTCATGATCGTTCTATAATTAATGGTTAATTATAGACGGCCAACATAAACCGAGAACCTATTTGGTCACACGCACAATGAGCGTAATCCGAAGGATTTAAAACGAGCTTGAGAATGAGATTCTCAGACCTAGAGAAACTAGGTTTGGTTGGACCAAACATGGAGCGAGCATGAAATTGTTTCAGTCGCAATGGAAGAGTGGATTGGTCGTGTCTTATGAAGACATGATGGATGAACCAAATTGGTTTGGTTCTAATCCAATGGAGGAGAATAAACCAAAAGGTTTGGTTTGTTTTAAATGAATTAACCAAAGTCATATACTTCATGGCTAGAAGTACATGACTTGTATATTAGTTTTCCTCATGATTCATCAATGTCATATTATGAGTTTGAGTTCATCTAGATGCAAGAACTATGCACCTTACACTTAACACATTTTTCTAACATCTCACATGCGTCTAGGGTGTATCAATATACACACATATTAATTTAATATTTTTGTGATATGTGGATTTTTGTTCTTCCTTATCTAAGGTTCGTGAATTTTATCTAGGAAACTCTAATTGATTCCCTTATCATGGGACTTCAAATCATGTCATTATCCTTAATTTCATTTTAATTATCATAACTGCATGAGATATGATCATGGCATAAATGATAGTATAAATTAAAATATTTGCTAATAATTATGATGTCATGGCATAAAGATAGACCTAAATATAAACATGACATATTAACTTAACATTTTCATGGAATTTAAATAATTATATGAAGCATGATGTCATGACATACCATGAAAACAAAGCATGGTAAATAAGATAAAAAGGTATAAGAATACCTAAATTTTAAGCCTAATTGTCATTTACTAGGATTAAACCTAATTTTGCCATAATAGTTCAAATTTCTAAGTGTGCCAAAAATCCAAAATGACACACTATTGACTTTAATCTAGTTTGTACCAATTTTGATTGACTTTTCAAATTTTATAAATTTTATTGACACATCCTAAAATCTTTTAGGATTAAATTCTAAAACCATTTTCAAAGTATTACAATATTCCAAAAATGTCCTAAAGTGTCATCTTTACCATGTTTAGGTTAACTACATATCCATTCAAGGTTGTCACACCCTAAACCCATCTAGCATGATGGAATCACACTCCTAGGAATCCAATACCTATTGGAGCTCCTTGAGTTAGCTAGGTACTCACTGGGGATAACTTTCCTAGCTACCCTCCTAATGACCCTCCTAAGCTTTGAAGCCTCAGTCATTTGGGTCTTCTCTAAGTTAACCTTAGGGGTAACTCCCCTTGTAACCTTGTTAGTAACTTTTCTAGGTTCCTTCGAAACCTTAGCCATGGTCAACTCTAGGGATGACTTCCCTTGTGACCTTGACTTTCCTAGACCTAGTATTTGTTCCATAATTAAATGGAACACTATGGTAAGCCGACATTACCTTTTTGGACTTAGGCTTGCGACCCAAACCTTTCTTGTCCTTAGACAATGCTTGCCTCCTAGACCCTAACCTTTGACTACTTGACCCTTGACCCTTGACTTGAATTTGTCATTTTTGCAAGAGTCATTTCTAATTTCTCAAGTCTTGCCCTCAAGGCTTAGCTTTTCTTTTCTAATATCTCAATTTTTTTATTTATATTATTTCTTGAGATATTCTTCTTCCTAGCTATGGGTCTAGATTTTTTGGGATTTATGCCTAAATTTTTGTTATCCTTAGGTGGGGTCTTGACCTTATCTCTAAGATTACAATGTTGGCACCTGAATAAAAATATTTATTTCTACTAGCATACTTCTTATGATCATGTATAATTGAAAGTAAATTTCTAGCATTCTTCTTAACCTTAGAATTTGAAAGTGCATTAATAACTATTACCTTAGCCTTAGAAGCTCCCCCTACTTTCGAGCTCTCTCCCTTGTCCTTCCTAGGGTGACTCTGTTAGTGATATATGAGAGATGTCCTAAGGCAATCGCCTTATGTTTGAACCATTTATATGATAAATGAAGATTCACTATTTGAGTATACATGTTTTCATGTATTTGATTAGATCTTAAACTCATTTACTGAATGTCCACGATACGATTCACAACATAAGAGAATTTGTGAATGGATCACAACTAGTGAGTATCTCTAAATGTGTAATTGTGATGTATCGGAATTATCCCTAGTCGATGAATTGATGGATTTGGACACCATTGATTCTGTCGAGACTAGCACGAGGTATACTCCTTGGTGTATCCAAGCAGCTGATTCTCACTGGCTGGAGATATTGTGATGTCCGGAGTTAATTGTGGATGCTAGTTATGGTAACTAGTTCATTGGAGTGACCAGCCGTAAGACTTCATATGGTTCTCTGCATATATAGATATGTCAATGAAATTCTTACTGCAGCTTAAGTGCGATGTTCCTTTGACTTACGGTATTCAAGTCATCTTGATCATAAAGACTTATGCTTTGACATCTTAAGCAAGCATCTCTGAGGAGATGTAGACCCGGGATGATTGGGTATAAGTCGAAGTGATCGAAGGTGTTTGAATAGCCTATAAAGGATTCACCACTCTTTGCGAGGAGATGTATACTCATGGCCTCTCGTCGGATTGTTACTAAAGTCTTTGGCCAAAGCATTACATGTTTAGAGTAAGGTACTCTTCGATACATGTGCAGTAACTAGAATCCGTAGGACGAGGAAATGATACTTGGGCTAGGTGTGACATAGTCAACCTAGTGGGGACTGACACTATAGACCATGTCCTGAACCAAGTGGGTATAAGATGAGTGAAGGGAATGGGGCACGATTCATTCGAGCTGCTAAAGGGTTTCAGAAATTGTTCAGGATCAATCGTTGATCTTTTCGGTTAATTGAGGATCATGATGTACTACTAGGTGCAACTCATGATCGTTCTATAATTAATGGTTAATTATAGACGGCCAACATAAACCGAGAACCTATTTGGTCACACGCACAACAAGCGTAATCCGAAGGATTTAAAACGAGCTTGAGAATGAGATTCTCAGACCGAGATAAACTAGATTTGGTTGGACCAAACATGGAGCGAGCATGAAATCGTTTCAGTCGTAATGGAAGCGTGGATGGGTCGTGTCTTATGAAGACATGATGGATGAACCAAATTGGTTTGGTTCTAATCCAATGGAGGAGAATAAACCAAAGGGTTTAGTTTGTTTTAAACGAATGAACCAAAGTTGGTTCGATTTGTTTTAACTTAAAATAGACCAACATGGTTTGGTTTATTTTAACTTAAATTAATGGAGCGGGTTAACGGCCTTTTGGTTATGATCTGATAACCATTAAGAGAATTTTTTCTCTATAAAATAGGGCTTAAGGGTTTTTGTTAAACCCTAATTGTTTGGCCGCCCACCCTCTCCCTCTTCTCCAAGTGGTCGGCGCTAACCTCCTTGCCGCCGCCTAGCTCCTTCAACCGGCGTCCAGCTGCTGCCGACCATCCCTCTTGCCGGCGTCGAGCTGCTGCCGGAGGAGCTCCGGTGATCTTCCTTGGCTCCGGCGACAAGGTGAGCACATTGCTTTCCTTATTTGGCCGGCACAAGGTCTCCACCAAAGCTGTCCAGTTTTCTGGACAGCTTGTTTCCCTCTTGTCGGAGCGTCATTTGGACGACGTTTGGAGATCCGACAGCGGTAGACTTGCCGGGGATTCGATTTCCGATAATCCTCATAGGTGGAGGACGAAGGATTCGTCAAACGGTTGACGAATACCTCTCCGGAGAAGTGAGTTTTTGAGGACTCGTTTTGGATCCGAATTTTGATTCGGATCGTGATTTTCTCTCGATCACATCGTCTTCAACACGTGGCTAGTAACACGTACGAAGACAAGGCTCGTGACTTAATGAAGTCATCCCGAAGATACTCGACGTGGATACGGATAGAGATGATTCTAGCGAGGATCGTTCCGATTGATGTCTTTCCCGCTACACATGATACGTCAGGTATACGTAGTGTAAATTTCCTTTTATTGCAAAATTTGAATTTACGGTTATGTCTACACATGTTGTACTATGCATGCGTGTGATGTGTGTGTTTTAATAAATTAGATTTATTATGTTTACTAAACATGTTCGAACACACACACTGCCATGTGGTCTAAAACCCAATGAGACTCCCCCTCAGACATTGGCTTCGGTAATACCCTCTTTAGTTGCACTTGAAGCATACAATGTGCTCCTTGCTCTTGCGGATCGGGGGCTCCAGCTTCCTTGACCTTCTCCTTCCCCTTGGGCACTTGAGTCATCTTCTTGACTCTTTTTGGGTATTTGCTCTTATAATGTAATATATTAAAAAAAAATTAATAATAATAATATTTAAAATGAAATAAATAGATAAAATAAATTTATTTTTATTAAGACAAAATTAAATTATTTAACATTTATTAGAAGTTCGGAATAAATTTATTAGGCTTTGACTAAGCCTAATTGACCTTATCCAATCATAACTAGGAGTTGATAAAATGTTAGGTTGGATAATTAAAGCCTAAATTTCATCTGAAATAATTAAATATTTATTAGAGATTTCGGGATAAAATTTGATTAGGTTTGATAGAATTTTATTAGGTTTGACTAAGTTAATTATTATTGATTAGATCAATTAACCTAGGTTATATAACTTAAAATCCTAGGTTAAAGAAAAGGCCTAAGTTCCCTTTTTCCTAATCTTGTCTTCATCCCCTGTTCTTCTCGCGTCGGCTCTCACGCATACGCACCGCTGCCAGCATCGACCTTCCGATTCATCGGTGCCTTCTTCCCCACGCCCCATCTCCGCACGCCGTAGCTAGAGCCCTCCGCTTGCACACCCGCAACTTGCCGCCAGCAGCCCCTGTAGCCATCAACTGCCACCTCCATGGCCTCGTGACCAACCTTGCTCGCGATTTCCAGCGGCCCCCCTCCACGATCGGCGTGACCCAGCAACCCACCACCACTGTGGCCCCGTAACCAGTTCCACCTCCCCTCCTGCTCGCACACCACCTTGTCGGGCTGCCTCCACTACTGCAGCTTGCACCACACCACGGTCGCTCCGCACATGACACCACTTTACCATGGCCTTCACCAGCTGCTCACGCATGCGCATCATGCGCCAGTCATCGCGTCGTCACCCACGGCAGTCGTCAGCCCCATCTCCGACCACTATCAAACCCCACGCACCTCCTACCTCCTTTTCGTGTTTCCATCATCAGCTTTCCCATTCGATGACAATGGAGATCTCGGATTCTCTCTTCCTCTGGGACTTAGTCCGTGCCACCTCCGAATCTACTCCTCTAGCCATGGACTATCCAACGAGATCGATGGCATCGATGATGTCACAGTGGTTTGGTCGAACAGCAGCGTAGAAATTTCTTCTGTGACCGTTGCGTTGCCTCCGTCTCCTGTGCCTGGCTAGGTTGCTGACTCATTCCCCCCTGGTGGCGACTCTTCAACATTTGATCGATGCATTCCATGGTTTTAGCGGTCTGAACCGATGGCCTTCTATTGCTTTACAATTGTATTAATCAGAATGGCGACCATCCCACGTATTAATTAGAGTTGCGACCATCCCACTTATATTGAATTAAATGAAATCCACCATGAAGCTTAACATGATGAGGCCAAAAATACAGCAAATTAAAGAACAAATGAATCCAAGGGTTCCTCGATCTGTGCAGGAGGGGCAACAACAAATGAAGGCACTGTTCATCAAATTTGAGAACGGACGCATAGATTCAAACTTGGAGATAGCTAGGATGCCCGAAAGTCAGAGGTGGATGATTCTGTGATCTCTTTAGAATTTAGTGCATGGTTATATTAATTACATTGCTTACTTAGGTTATATTATAGTTACACTTTACATTCTTTCTAGAATTTCTTTAACCCTATATCTACTGGACCGTTGGATTCTAAGTTCCTTGCTCATCATTAGCATATAGTTTTTGATTGATATTACTGTTATACGTGCCTATTTATTGCTGCGATATAAATTGGAAGATATTACTGGTATATGCTTACCTATTATTTTTTGGATTGGTATTATGGTTGGACTAGTGGGGTAGTATGACTAAGATGAGATAAATTTTTAGAAGGTATATATTGGTTCTATGACCTCTTTAGATTTTAGTGCATGATTATTTCGATTACGTTGTTTACTTAGGTTATATTATATTTACACTTTATGTTCTTTCTAGTATTTCTTTTACCTGACTTGACCCTTGTATGTTCTACTTAGTTACTGAGTTGCTTTTCATTATTAACATGTAGTTATTTATTTTAGTGTTTGATTGATATTACGGTTATGTGCTTATTTATTGCTTCGGTATAAATTAGTAGATGTTACTGGTCTATATTTATTTATTTATTCCTTCAGTTGATATTTTGATTAATACTAGTTGAGATAGTATAATTTGGATGAGGTTATTCCTTAGGAGCGAATCTAAGGAATGAAACAACATTAATAGAACCCTAAGTGTTGGAACCCTAGGCGTAATAATCCGGATGTGCTTATTGGTAGATGCTACTGGTATATATTTATTTAGTTATTATTTTGGTTGATATTTTGATTGAGACTAGTAGATATAGTATAATTTAGATGAGGTTATTCCTTAGGAGCGAATTTAAGGAATGAAACAACATTAATAGAACCCTAGGTGTTGGAACCCTAGGCGTAATAACCCAGACGTGCTTTTTGGTAGTTGTTACTGGTATATGTTTATCTATTTATTGTTTTGGTTGATATTGTGATTGGACCAGTAGAGGTAGTATGATAAAGATGAGATTAGTCCTTAGAGGGTATATATCGTTTCTCATATCTCGGCAGCCAACTATATCTTCCATTCGTGGTTAAGAGAGTCTGCAGTAGAGTTTTTCTATGGTTACCTATGGTCGATCATGTCTCCCATTCATGGTTGAGAGAATCTATCATAGAGTTATACTCTGGCACTACCCGTTCGGAGTTAGTGGTACTTGGAATCGTGTGTCGTCAGTAGCTAGATAGCTACCTTACATTTTAAGTGCCCACGAGACCCGTTCGTGATAACATATTGTGGTGTGCATGATTGAACTGGTAGAAATAGTATAATTTAGATGAGATTATTCCTTAGAAGGGAATGTAAGGAATGAAATGTCATTTTATGGAACACGTGCTTATTAGTAGATTTATGATCTTTATCGGCCTTGATAGGTGTTTTATGTTAGTTGGGTTAGAACTCTAGGATTAACCACCTCGACATGCTTCTGAGTAGATTTATGATCTTTATCGACTTTGGTAGACGTTTCATATTAGAGGGTTGAAACCTTCGCTTAACCACCTCGATGGGCTTATTAGTAGATTGATGATTTTTATCGACTTTGATAGACGTTTCATGCTAGACGTGTTGGATAACCCTAGGCTTAACAACTTAGGGTAATCGATTGCCCACGAGGCCCATTCGTGGTAGCACGACTTTGATAAACATTTCATGCTAGACGTGTTGGATAACCCTAGGCTTAACAACTTAGGGTAATCGATTGCCCATGAGACTCATTCGTGGTAGCATAACTAGATAGTTATATACTCTAATTTCCCATGAGACCCATTCATGGTAGCATGTTATTGCATGCAATTAATAGCTAGATAGCTATATACTCTATCTACCCACGAGACCCATTCGTGGTAGCATGTCGTTGCCCACAGACATTGAGTCTTAATATTGTCTGTCTATCCATGAGTCACATTCGTGGTAGCATGTGGTTGCACGTAGATAGTGCTCTGTATATTGTCTATCTGCCCACGAGTCCCGTTCATGGTAGCATGTTGTTGCTCGCAGATAGTGCCCCTTTGTATTACCTCGAGAGCCACGAAGCTTTGTTGCAATATCTTGATGTGTATTGCTTGTAGATTTCAGTCGGTTGTGTATGTCACAGGTGCATTTATTATATTGCTGACCAGGTTAGTTGCAGATTGATATTGGTACTCTAAGGTTTGGGTTACTCTAGTTTATTTTCTTTGACCTCCATTATGTTTATATAATCATGCACTATCTTCTATCCACCCACTGAGTGGTTGTACTCACCCCCTCTTCTCTTATCCTCCAGGTTAGCTGATAGAGGGCATGTCCTGTTAACCTACTTTCGCGTCGCTCAGATAGTCCCTTGCCGTGCTGGTCCCACTACATCATCGAGATGTCATTTTATTTTCTTTATTGTTATCGTATTTTATGTACTCCCTTCAGATTTTGGTTGCAATTTGATTTGGCGTCATAAATCTATTTTACTTTTAATTGATTTATATTTTAGTCGTGCATGCATGAAGTTAATATAATAATTGTATTCTATTATTATTTTAAAGTTTTACCATATCTGGTTCCAGCGATGTATTTCAGAATATTGTCACTAAGGGGCTCCTCCGTCATTTGAATGACGAATATGCTCCCGAGGCGTGACATATAATGTCCTACTTCCCTACATTCAAAGCATGTTATATGATTTTTAATTTTAATTCGTGCATTTGAGTTACCTTCTTGGTTCATAGGGAAATGGTGGATTTCTTCTTCATTTCTTCCGAAGGTAGATGTTTCCTCTTGTTCTCGCTCCAGAGTGGATGGTCTCTCCTCCCCCTCAATCCTAGAGGTGGAAGCTTCCCCAATTTCTTCTTCGGATGTTGAACACCTATCAACCTCCAACTCTACAAGCTCTTAAGATGATGATGATTCTTCTTCTTCAAATGTTGAGCATCTCTCAACTTCTGTGTCTTCATGAGCTTGAGATGAGGTGCACTCTTCCTTGGACTCCTCCTTATCTTGTATTTGGACCGGTGATGGATCTTTATGGAACTTGACCAAGTTGTTCCACAAATCTCTTGCGTCCTTATAACCACCTATCTTCAGAAAAATATCGTTAGGTATTAAACTAACCAATATTTTACCTACCTTATCATTGATGTCGGATTTTCGACGTTATTCCCCAGTCCATCTTTTCTTCTTGAGAAGTCCACCCTTTGAACCTCTTGGTCATTCAAATCCATCTATAATAATAAACCAATCTTCTATATTACACATAAGAAAATGCATCATCCTACCTTTCCAATATGTGGTCTTCGCGGTCGAAGGCGGGTGGAATTGTGATGTCGTCCCTCAATCTTTCTTGAAACTCCATTTCTTTTAGCACGTGATCTCTTGGTTGTTAATCCGGTGATTATCTCTGATACCAATTGTAGGGTTGGTAATCAGAGTGATTTGTTCTTCTAAGTGCACCGGGCTCTGATACCACTTGTTGAGGAATCAGTGTC
Source organism: Wurfbainia villosa (assembly GCA_025175895.1). Lineage (NCBI taxonomy): Eukaryota > Viridiplantae > Streptophyta > Magnoliopsida > Zingiberales > Zingiberaceae > Wurfbainia > Wurfbainia villosa. The sequence goes on along the minus strand of CM045987.1, from coordinate 119,264,007 downwards.
AAGGTAGAGGGGTGAATAGAAGTTTTCATGATTTCACTTGATTCGATTGCGTTCGTGCTCGTCTACAAGATTATTAGTGCACAACGGAATACGAAATACAAGTAGAAACAAAATACACAAAACAATCATAAGTACAAGATGAGATTTTACGTGGTTCGGAACCTACGGTTCCTACTCCACGGTCGGACTTTAGTGTTTACTCCACTAAACCACTTCTTCTTCTCGGAATACAATCCAGAGGTGAAGAAACCCCTTACAATATGAATTACAACAGTAATACAATCAAAAATGAAATACAAAAGTAAATGAAGAAATACAAGTGAAAACACTTTACAAATAAGAGCTTTTGATTGCTTTTCTTTTTGGTTGCTTTGAATGACTTTGAAGACCTGGAATTGCAACAACACTTCCCTTCAAATCCCTAAAAAACTGGTAGCTCCATATAATCCCGACAAGCACCTTTTAAGTTACGCATGACTTAGATTTCTGCCTAGCAATCGACTGCCAAAAGGCCTCAGCCGACTACTCAGTGTGTCGTTGTCTCACAACGAACTTAATCCATGTTGGATTACTCCAACAAATACCCTAGCAGTCGACTACCCATACCAACAGTCAATTATCGCACCACCAGTTGACTATCTAGTTGACTATCAGAGTTTCTATGCTCTGATCACTCATGATCAGTCAACTTTCCATCCATGGTAGTCGACTGCTCAAGGCCAGTCGACTGCCCATCCATGGAAGCCGACTGATCATCCATGATACTGATCATAAAGAATAACGATGAGTCATGCGATCGATCATAATCCTAGTCGACTGCTGTAAGTCAACTGAGCTCTCGAGTGTTGAACACTCAACCAGTCTACTGGTCCATAACCCCAGTTGACTTGTAAACCTCAAACATGAGATTTAATCCAAGTATGATCCCCTCATACTTGATCGACCACCCTTAGCCTAGACCTAAGCCTTCTAGCCACCTCCATCAGTCTCACACCTCTCAGATCCCTCAAGTTCGTGACTCTTCATCCTTCGCATTAGCCTTCAGATGCTTCCATCAGTTGTGTCATGCTAATCGAGTCCTTTGTCAAGTTTCATTTGGACTTATGCCGCCAAGACCCATGCTTGGACTTTACGCCACCAAATTGACACCCTTGGACTTTCACATTGCTAAGATCCATTTGGACTTACAGCTCAAAGATCCATGCTTAGACTTTACACCACCAAACCTACACCCTTGGACTTTCACTTTGCCAAGTACTCATGACTTGGACTTTCAATTGCCAAGTACCAATGACTTGGACTTTCCATTTCCAAGACCATACTTGGACTTTCCATGGCAAGACCATGCTTGAACTTTCTTTGTCAACTCCATGTTGGACTTTTCAATTGCCAAAGTTCACTTGGACTTTACACTGCCAAGACTATACCTTTGGACTTCCCTTGCAAAATATTCATATTTGGACTTTCCTTGCCAAGTATCCAAACTTGGACTTTCGAGGTTGATTGCTCCAATAATCTCCCCCATATGACTTTGGATATCCCAATCATCCACTAATCATATGGTCAACATATTGTCAAACCATATAGTTGAACAATGGTCAAACTCATTGTCAATCCATTATTAAACATCAAAATACTACTCGAGTCCCACTTTGGTCAACATTGATCTGGAGCTTATTGCACCAACAAAAACAACTAACTTCTCATGGTCATCTTCATCAAGTTCATCATCACTCTTGTCGTAGATGAGGTCACCTATAACTTGGTCATCCACCAAAGGTTGCTCCTCTGTCTTCTCATGCCTATCTCCATAAAGCTCCTCATCATCATCATACTCGTCGTAGATGGGATCGTTCATGTCTTCTCCATTCAATAGAATTTTGCATTCGGTGCTCTTGTATCCATCTTCGTACATAACCTCATCAACATCATCGTCATAGATGAGATCTTCCATGTATTATTTGAACTTGGTGCTCTCAAGGTTATCCTTATCATAGATGAGATCTTCCATGTCTTTTTCAACATCATCATCATCATAGATGGGGTCTTCATACCATTCTTTGCGACCACGGTATTCATGATGAAGTGGATTTTTAGAGTGTCAAAGACTTACCTCAAATTCTTGCAATCTTACATGCTAAACTAACACTTTGATTTTTCTCTGTAGATTCTTGATGATCTCTTGGGATCTTCGATCCTGGGGTGCGGCTTCCTCAATCGGAACCTACCTGTCACGACCATGATGATCATCCATGAATCACCAATATAACTTCGTGATTTGTCCCTATAGATCGATGAGCTCGTGTATACTTCGATCATGGGGTGTGGCTTTCTCAATCAAAATCTATTGACTATGATCATGATCATGATCATGATCACGACCACGACGTCCTTCCATGGATCTAGGGCTTTGATACCAACTAATACAGGTGGGGTAGCGGGATGGGTGCATCCTTCTACATGCACTATTAGAAGAGAGGGACAGAGAGATTCGAAGGAGAAGAGAATTTGCAAACAAAGAGGAATCCACCTCTAGGTTTAAATGAAATGAAATAACTTCATTAATTCAAACTAATTGCCTCTACAATAGCCTTGTCTCATATTTAAATAGACTATGAATTGAAAAAAAAAATCATAACAAAAATAGAAAATTTCAAAAACAAACTAAAACATTCAAAACCCTAATTAACTTAGCTTGTGGAGGAGGCACACTAAGGTCGTGGAGGTGTCCACAACCCGTCCATGATATGGATCACTGTCGTGGTGGTGGCCATGGCTTGGTCGTGGTCTAGACCATAACCATGGAAGGGAACACTACCAAACTTCTAATTGAGCCCCAGAATGGGGCATAGTTGTAGAGGTAGTCACAGTAAGCCCGTGTTGGCCTTTGAAAACTTCATTTTGCTCCATTTTGATTTAGAATGTTGCCGCCTATATCAAGGGGCATGGGCAAGCCGTGTTGTGTTGAATGTGCCTGCATCAGACTCCTGAGTTGAAAAAAAAATCATCCTCTATTTTTAATTAGGTAGACTTGATCCTTGGTTGGTAAATCTAGACCCGAGTCTAATGCGTGGCTTGGGCCAAGTAGCAAAGCAAACAAAACTTCTTCTTGTGCGACCACCTCCAAATACTTGGGCATAAAAAGAATAGGGGAGATGGAAGATATTAAAATAGGAGTGGGTTCCTCTTGCCGGGGCACAATCTTTTGTCCTTTAATATATGTGTTTTTCCGTCTATCTTGTATAGGTTCGTGATTGTGCAACCAAGATGATTCCAATGATATGTAGCATGCTTTCATTGCTTCTTCCTTGGGAGTGAAAACAACCAACATCTCGTGGTCATCTTCATTAAGTTCCTCATCACTCACATAATAGAAGGGGTCGCCTATGACTTCGTCATCCACCAAAGGTTGCTCCTCTATCTTCTCACGCCCATCTCTATAAAGCTCCTCATCATCGTCATACTCATTGTAGATGGGGTCACCCATGTCTTCTCCATTCCACAAAATTTTGCATTCGGTACTCTTGTATCCATCTACGTACATGGCCTCATCAACGTCATCATCATAGATGGGATCTTTCATGTCATCTTTGAACTTGGTGCCCTCAAGGTCATCTTCGTCATAGACGAGATCTTCCACGCCTTCTTTAACATCATCATCATCGTAGATGGGGTATTCATACCATTCTTTTGTTGGGGATCGATTGGCTGGCTAGAGGGGGGTGAATAGCCCTCGTTCGTTGGATGTCGTATTTTGCTCGTCTATGAAAACGTTAGCGCAAGCGGAAGCAATAAACTAAGACAAGCAAATAGAAATAAAACAAAGACAATACAAACACGGAGATGTAACGTGGTTCACGGCTATGCCACTAATCCACGGTCCGATTCATCCACGGTGAATCACTCCGCAATCTATCCACTAGATCTCTCCTTTGCACAAAGCTAGGTGGAGGTAACCTCTTTACAACAACACTCCTCTTACAAATATAATGAAAATAAGCTTGGGTAAGAGGATGGAAAGCTTTAGGGAACTTTGGGAGAGTGTTAGAGTGTAAGCATTTGCCTCCCAAAGCCTTACCCTCTTCCTTTTTATAGAGGAAGAAGGTTTCTTTCCGTTGACACAGGATCAGTCGACTGATGGCACCCATCACCGATCGTCCTTAGCCGCTGCCCAATAATCGGCCGCTTCCACGCTGGATATTATCCATCCAGATCGTATCACCGATCGATGGCACCCATCAGTCGACTGATGTCAACCAGTCGAGTCCTCAACGAGGTCGACTCCATTCTGTGCCCGCACGCGACATCATCGACTATCACGATCGCCGACCGCCATGCCGCAATGATCGATCAACTTGATTCACCACATTAGACCCCGATCGACCCATCGATTTCAGAGCCCGACCGCCATGACATGGCAATGACCGTGTCGAAAAACCATCCGACACTTGGCCAAAGGGCCAAGTTTCACCTAAGAGCTACCCTACCCAGGTTACACTCGCTCACTCTCATCCCTCGGAGTCCCTCGCCTTCGAAGTTCTCTTCGTTCGCGGCCACGTCCCTCGGCAGCATCATGCGCACGGCTCTGCAATGCTCCTTCGCGTCTCTTGCCTCGAAGTCTACTTCCTCCGGCTTCACTCTAAGCTCCTCGTCCGGCGGTCCCTCGGATGCTCCAAGCGCACGGCTTCCGCAAAGCTATCCTTCACCGACTTAAGGCACGAGTCATGAGATGTGAAACTCGCCATGGCTCCATGTGCGAATTACTAAGTCCTGCACGACTTCAACGCACATATCAAATCAACATATCAAACTAACTTAAACCCTTTGCTACACCATCAAAACCATATCACGGCAAGAGATTGCCCTAACAATCTCCCCCTTTTTGATGTGTGGCAATCCGTTTAAGTTAGGTAAAAACATTTGATATAAATTCTAAGGTAAAGAAAGCATGTAAACATAATCATGATATAGCAACATGCAACTCCCCCTTAATCCATGAAACTCTCTATGTAAATTTCTCCCTATCATAAATTTCTCCCCCTTTTATAATTAACTTAAACATAATATTTTCTCCTTCGACACCATCAAAAGATTATCACTAAGTTAAAAACACATGGCATCAAGTCTAATAGAAAGAAAATACCACAAGTTGATTTAAAATCGAAATTCACCGATATTCACCATCGAGTAGTTCGGATACTAGTCGACCGCACGTGAATTCGGATTTTCGATTTTAGATCGAATTTCAGAAATGCATTAAAAATTTCAGAAAACTCAAAAAATCATGAAATTTGGGGAACACATTTCTTTTAAGTATATCTATCAGTGAAAAATATGTTTTCATGAAAAATCATTATATTTCCACGTATTTGCCAAAAATCCAAAAGCTTTAAAAACTATTAGGTTTTTGATCATAAGAGTATCCATTTTAACACCTAGTCTTGCATCCAATTGTTTCAAAACATGAATACATATATTTTAAAGTAAGGAATTGTTTTGAAAACATATGAAATATCCAACCATGATCTTTGGGAAATATGTCTATGAATTAAACATAAGCTTTCCCCATGATTGGTCTATTATTGCTATTTTGATACTTTAAATGACCATCTAAATGTCATAGGCATTAGTGGACATTTGTATCATCCTAACATCTCACTCATGCTAAGTTTTCAATCAAGGTAGCCTATGGTGAGTGTGAGATGCATCCTAGGGGGTATTTGTATATACTTAACCAATATGTTCATGCAATTCTATCATGGTTAAGTGTCAACCTAACATCCTACATGATCATAATGACATATATGAATTAATTTCACATTATGATCATGAAATTCATGTTTTTATCAAATTATAATCATGCATTAGGTATTATATTATGATAAGCATGATTTAAACCTATTTCTCATGATAATGTGCCAAATGTCAAAATCATAAATCATGATTGCACACATACATAGCAATTACATTAATCATCATGATTTAAGCAATATTATCTATTTATGGGCACGTTATCATCACCCAACACTATCTAAAAAATGTTGTCCCGTCATTCTAAGTCAACCAAAATATGATATAGGTTAGGTCCATATGGTTGACTACCCTAGGGTTATTCTAACCCTTAAGGATGGATTTTGGAACCCAAAATAAGTTCTTTCCTATTGGGTTCACTAGATATTCCTTGGGGATCCATTTTCTAGCAATTACTTTCTTTTTATCTTGTCCCCTAGCTATTAGGCATTTGTAGGCCTTTTCATTTTTCTTTTCCTTATATCCTAGGCATTTTTTGTTAAAACTTGCTCTTTGGCTCCCTATGATCATATTTAATGTGTTAGAGCCAATTGTGAATTTCTCTAGGGCTTTGGTTAAATAATCTACCTTTTCCCTTAATGCCCTATTTTCCTCTATGCATGCATCATTAACATCCAAAGGCATATAGTCATGTGAGCATTCATCATCATTTAAGCTAGAAGAAATATTATCATTTAAGCATGCATTTTCTAGCTTTTGTTCTAAATCCTTAATTTGATTAAGCATGCTTTTATTTTTATTTTTCATTCCAAATAAGTCCTTAGTTAAACTAGAAATTATGGAAACTATTTTCTTAGGAGAGGCTTTCGTTACCATAGTTTCCATATCCTCTTCTTCTTCTTCGGATGAGGAGGATGTAGAAGCTCCCCCTTCATTTGAGCTCTCCCCACTTGAGCTTGATCCTTCATTTTCGGTAGAGGAGGAGCAATCCGAGTCATGAAGAGTCATTAGTGCTAGGTTGGAGTAGACATGCTCTTCTTCTTCGGATGAGGATGAAGAGGCAAGATCATCCCATGTCTTGGCTTTGAGTGCCATGGCCTTCCCTTTTCCTTTTGCCTTCTTCTCCTCTTCCTTCTTTTTACTTCCCTTCTTCTTCTTCTTTTCTTCTTTCTTCTTCCTTTCTTCCTTGCTCTTGTTTAGGAGGGGACAATTATCCCTTATATGTCCCTCTCCTTGGCAATTATAGCATATGACCTTCCCCCTTGGTCTTTTATTCCTATCATGAGATTTATCAAATCTAAAATTCTTAAATGCACGCCTTACCTTCCTTACCATGTAGGCTTCTTCCTTGCTATCCATGGAGGAGGTAGAGGCTTCATCGGATGAGGAGGAGGGGACTTCCATCTTCTTCTTCCCCTTGTTCGCTATCAAGGCTACTCCTCTTGAGGGTTGGATTCTAGGCTCTTCTTGTATTCCTTCTAGCCTAGTTTCATGAAGCTCCATTGTTGAGAAGAATTCCTCCAAGGTGCTTACTTCTAAGTTCTTGGAGATATAAAATGAGTCCACCATGGAGCTCCATCTTGAGGACCGGGGAAAGACATCTATGGCCTTCATTACCATATCCTGGTTTGATAGCTTCTCACCTACACTTGTTAGCCCAATTAATATTTCTTTAAATCTAGAATGTAGGGAAGTTACATTTTCTCCCTTTTCTAATTTGATGTTCGAGAGTTGGGAGCGGAGGAGGTCTCTTCTTGCTAGCATAGCCTCCGAGGTACCTTCATGAAGCTCCACTAGCTTCTCCCACATCTCCTTAGCACTAGAACATTCCCCTATCCTATTGACTTCTTGTTGGGGGAGGACATTGTATAGGTGGTGCTTGGCCTTTGAATTTGCCAAGTATTCTTCTCTTTGCCTTTTGCTCCACCTTGATTTCTCCAATGGCTCCCCATCCTCGTTCCTAGGCAACTCGAAACCGTTTTCCATTATTAATAGAATTTCAAAATCGGTTTCGAAGAATACCTCCATTCGCTTCTTCCACCAAGCGAATTCGCCATCGAACTTCGGTGGATGGATATTTGAGCCGGCCATTTTGAAAATTGCTTGTTGTGGCGGTTAGTCCTCGACAAGCTTTCCTTGGCTCTGATACCACTTGTTGGGGATTGATTGGCCGGCTAGAGGGGGGTGAATAGCCCTCGTTCGTTGGATGTCGTATTTTGCTCGTCTATGAAAACGTTAGCGCAAGCGGAAGCAATAAACTAAGATAAGAAAATAGAAATAAAACAAAGACAATACAAACACGGAGATGTAACGTGGTTCACGGCTATGCCACTAATCCACGGTCCGATTCGTCCACGGTGAATCACTCCGCAATCTATCCACTAGATCTCTCCTTTGCACAAAGCTAGGTGAAGGTAACCTCTTTACAACAACACTCCTCTTACAAATATAATGAAAATAAGCTTGGGTAAGAGGATGGAAAGCTTTAGGGAACTTTGGGAGAGTGTTAGAGTGTAAGCATTTGCCTCCCAAAACCTTACCCCCTTCCTTTTTATAGAGGAAGAGGGTTTCTTCCCGTTGACACAGGATCAGTCGACTGATGGCACCCATCAGTCGACTGGTGCTGAAGCCGTTGCCCAATAACGGCCGCTTTCCACATTGGATATTATCCAATCCAGATCGCATCGCTGATCGATGGCACCCATCGATCGATGTCAACCGGGCCGAGTCCTCAACGAGGTCGACTCCATTCTGCGTCGCGTACGCGATACCGCTGATCGCCGCCTTGGCGGCCGACCGATCGTTTACCGCTTGATCGCCCATGCTTATGCCGTCCGATCAACTTGATTCAACCACATTAGACCCGGTCGATCGACCCATCGATTCGAGCACGACCGCCATGACACGATCGTGCCTGAAAACCATCCGACACTTGGCCAAATGGCCAAGTTTCACCTAAGAGCTACCCTACCCAGGTTACACTCGCTCACTCTCATCCCTCGGAGTCCCTCGCCTTCGAAGTTCTCTTCGTTCGCGGCCACGTCCCTCGGCAGCATCAGGCGCACGGCTCTGCAATGCTCCTTCGTGTCTCTTGCCTCGAAGTCTACTTCCTCCGGCTTCACTCCAAGCTCCTCGTCCGGCGGTCCCTCGGATGCTCCAAGCGCACGGCTTCCGCAAAGCTATCCTTCACCGACTTAAGGCACGAGTCATGAGATGTGAAACTCGCCATGGCTCCATGTGCGAATTACTAAGTCCTGCACGACTTCAACGCACATATCAAATCAATATATCAAACTAACTTAAACCCTTTGCTACACCATCAAAACCATATCACGGCAAGAGATTGCCCTAACATCTTTATGACCACAGTGTTCACGTTGAAGTGGATTTTTAGAGTGTGAAGACTTATCTCAAGTTCTCGCAATGTTACATGCCGAGTTAAGACTCTGATTTTTCTTCGTAGATTCTTGATGATCTCTTGGGATCTTCAATCTTGGGGTGCATCTTCCTCAATCGAAATCTGTCTGTCACAACCACAACGACCATCCATGAATCGCTGATATAACTCCATGATTTGTCTTTGTAGATCAATGAGCTCATGGGTACTTCGATCTTGGAGTGTGACTTCCTCAATCGGAACCTGTCGGCTATGACTATGATCGTGATTATGATGTCCTTCCATGGATCTAAGGCTATGATACCAACTGATGCATGTGGAGTAGCGGGATAGATGCATCCTTCCACGCACTCTATTAGAAGAGAGGGGCAAAGGGAATCAAAGGAGGAGAATTTAGAAAAAAAAAAGAATCCAACTATAGGTTTAAACAAAATGAAATAACTTCATTAATCCAAATTAATCACCTTTACAAGAGCTTTGGTCCATGTTTAAATAGACTAGGAATTGAGAGAATTTTGTAACAAAAATAGAAAATTTTAAAAACAAACTGAAACAATCAAAACCCTTATTAACTTGGCTTGTAGCGGTGGTGCACCACAACCATGGAGGTATCCATGACCCAGTCGTGGTTTGGACCACGTCCATGGAGGTGGCCATTGCATATGATTGTGGTCTGGACCACAATCATGGAAGGGAACACGATCAGGCTGTATTCCCTACTAGAAGTTTTGGTTGAGCCCCATAATAGGGCACGATCATGGAGGTGTTGAAATTCTTAATTTGGGGCTCAATTTCTCCATGTCATGACTTAGAGGAAGGCGGGAATGCATCTTAAGATAAGAGTTGATCGAGTTACTGGATACATATGCATCAGTTGCCCAGGGTTGAAAAGAACTCATCCTCGAGTTTGAACTAGTGGCATCACCTTCTTTGGCATAAGGAATCATGCTCTCTCGGGTGTTTCCTCGTTACACTAGCTTCATCACCTGTTGCCTTGTCGGTAAATCTAAAATATTGCTCAGGCGAAGTAGTAGGTGTTGGTGCAGTAGGCACCTAAGTCGAACCTGAGTTTTGATTATAGCAAACGATACAAAGTTAAGCTCATGTCGTTATCTCACGAGCTGAATCGAGTGTGCAGAAGATTGCTATAGCTAGAGCTAAAGGCTAGCGACACCCGGAGGAAGCCGCGGTGGTCGGGCGACACCGGGAGGACTTCGGAGGGAGCCGAAGGAATCAGGTGGAGACCAAAAGCAAGGCTTCAAAGGTAAATGTTGAGGTAAGCTCGTGTGAGTGAGCGTAAGTAAGGTCGAGTCCTCCATACGGGGACATCCTTAGGCGATGATCCGACCAAGACTTCCCATGGAAGGTCTATGTTGAGATCGGATGGCAAGTGGCCGTTGAATTCACTTATATTTCGAGCTAACTCTTTATTACAGTCGAAAAGTCTAAAAATCAGTTCAACCGGCCAAAAATCAGTTCAACTGCTAAGCCATCAGTTCAACCGGCCAAGGATCAGTTCAACTGCTGAGCCATCAGTTCAACCGGCCAAGAAATCAGTTCAACCGATGGTCAAAAATCAGCCTCGAGGAGTCAAGCTTTATCACCATTTTTCAAGGAGTTTTGTGCCCAATTCCTATTGGTTGAAGACCCATTCGATGAGGGGCTTAAAGGCTATAAAAGGAGGTCCTAACCTAGGGTTTCATCATCAATTCTAAGCCTCCAAAAGCCTCCGCAAAGCTACAACTTCTCCGACAACGAAGTGCTTCTTCTCCGACGTCTAGGTTTATTTGTTTTCATTTTATTACGTTGGTTAGAGTTTTATTTCAGTTTAGTACTTTCATTTTCGGAGCTTTTATCGTAACGAGGAGAGGGGGAGTGTCCCTCTACCTCAAGCTTTGTGCTTTACTTGTATCGATTAAACTCCTACCTCTAAAGGGGAGGAGTTCTTTAGTGTTTTTGCCTCCGTGACGCGTGGTCGAGGACCGCTAGGGCCTTGGAGTAGTAGCCGAAGGCTACGAACCAAGTAAAACTCCTTTGTCTCTTTTTACTTTACATTTACATTTCCGCTGCAATTAATTATCTCTCGAGTTTTAACGAACGAAAAGAAAAGAAAAAGGTTTTATCGCTATTCACCCCCCCCTCTAGCGATCCGCTTCGATCCAATAGTAGGGTATAGGCAACTTCCTTTTGTTCAACCACCTGGATATATCTAGACATAAAAAAGAAGAGGAGAGATAGAAGATACCAAAATAAGAGTGAGATCCTCTCGCCGTGGTGCTAGTACAATCTTTTGACCTCCGATATATGTGATCTTCCATCCATCGTGGATAGCTATTGATACATAAGGGTGTTCCAACAATACGCAACATGAAATCTTGCTTCAACCTTGGGAAAAAGAAGATTCTTTTGAATAGTCAATGTCTTATGATCATCTCCGTAAAGTACCTTGTCTTATTGCCCTCGTCGTAGACACCCATATGTTTTTCAACCAATATGTCGTCTTTATCATAGATGCTCATATTTTCTTCAACCGTTATGCCAATGTCTTCTTCAATCGATATGTCATATGCATCGTAGATGCTCATGTTGTCTTCATCATAGATGGAGTCTTCCATTTCCTCGTCAACATCATTTTCATCGTAGATGGAATCTTCCATATCTTCTTTGAACTCGGTGCTCTCAAAGTCAACCTCATCGTAGATGAGATCTTCCATGTCTTCTTCATTGTCGTAGATGAGTTCTTTCATGTCTTCTTTAATTACTTCATCAATGTTATCATCGTCATAGATACCATCAGTTGGTTATTTCATTTCAGATCGTCCCAAATTTCACTGTGTCATTAATCGCCTAAATTGCAATATTCTATCTCTATAACATCTATATGGTTAATAACATTCCCGATAATGGATTTCACCTTGGAGATATCTCTACCTTCAAGCTACCAGCACTAATCTTCCCTATGGTGGACAACACCTTTGACATAGCTTGCTCTAAGTTAGCAACTTGAGCTTCAATAGCATTGCCTCCACTACCATAACCTTGTCATACCTATCTTATATATACTACTACTATAGTGCACAACATTGATTTCTTAAGATCTGAGTGTTAGACGTCATTGCTCTTGAGCACAACATTTATATATATTCTAGATGATAGGAACTTGTCTCTATCACCAATTCTCATTGAGTTTATTTAGCACCTCACCTGTATGATATTTATGTTGGTACAATCGGCCCAGGTCACGATTGACCGAACTCGAGTTTGACTCAAGCGATGTTTTGATGTTTGATATGGAAGTTTGACATTGATGTTTGACATTGATATCAGATATTGTTTTGGGGAGATTGTTGGCACAATCGACCCGGGTCATGATTGACCGGACTCGAGTTTGACTCGAGGGGGATTTTGATGGTTGATTGGAGTTGACCATATCATGGAAAGCCCAAGTCTTAAGTACTTGGCATGTAAAGTCCATGCATAGGTCTTGGCAAGGAAAAGTCCAAGCATGGGTCTTGGCATGGAAAGTCCAAGCTTGAGTCTTGGCATTTGAGAAGTCCAAGGGGTTTAATATTGGCGGCGTAAAGTCCAAGCGGGAGTCTTGGCAACATAAGTCCAATGGTTGGTGGCGTAAAGTCCAAGCGGGAGTCTTGGCAGCGTAAGTCCAATGTGCCTTGGCGGTGTAGACACCGTTAGCATGACATAGTCGATGGAAGCACTTGAAGGCTAGCGCAATGGATGAACAAGTCATGAATGACTTGGAGGGATCCGAGAGGCGCGAGGTTGACGGATGTGGCTAGAAGGCTTAGGTCTAGGCTAAGGGTGGTCTAGCAAGTATGGGGGCACCATACTTGGGTTAAAACCTCATGTTGAGGTGTGCCATTAGACTAGTATAAGTCAACTAGGGTTTGACTGCGAGAAGTGTCCTAACAGTCGACTTCCAGAGATGGGCAGTCAACTGATTGGTCGAGCAGTCGACTGATCTTGTGATCAGTCGATTGGTGCTCAATTTTTTGGGTACAAAATGGAGTCGAGACACGACTGTGGGGGTTAGCAATCGAATGAAGGCTCCATCAGTCGACTGATGGGTATGATCAGTTGACTAATGATGAATCCGTTGGATTTTTCCAGTGTGGATCTAGCCATTGTCTCACGATAATAGTGGCATCAATCGACTGATGGTCCCAAGCAGTCGACTGATCGGCGATTTCTAGCTCAAGCAGAAGCTTTAAATGGAGCTCGTGGAGGAGGAAATCAAAAATGATTTTTGAAGGCTTTTGAGGCGATTTGTTGCTGCAAATTAGGGTCTCCAAGTGCAATTCAAGCAACCACAAAGCAAGCAAGCAATCAAAAGAGCATTTGTAAAGTTTTTCTTTGCATAGATTATTGTATTCTTTTTGTATTTGCTTGTTTTACCTTGTATTACTTTTGTAATCTGTTGTAAGAGGTTTCTCCACCTCTGGATTGTTCCGAGAAGGAGTTATTTGTGATTAGTGATTGCGTGTGCATCACTAGAGCTCTTTAGAGCTCGATTCATGGAGTACGAACTGTTCGATTCCGAACCATGTTATATGATTGTGTAATTATGTTTGTCTTGTTTCGTTATTGCTATTATTTCTATTTCCGCTGCGCTAACGAGATTTGTAGACGAACACGGAACGAAATCCATCATGCAACGAATCACGCTATTCACCCCCCCCCCTCTAGCGGTCAATATTTTCTCTACAATTGGTATCAGAGCCCGGGGCTCTTCTACGAACTAACCGTTGGGAGCAAAAGACGCTAGAGGGAAGATGGAATTCCAAGACAAGCTTGGATGGGACATCAACACTCCACCACCATACGACCGAGAAGATTTTTCGATGTGGAGGGCTAGAATGGAAAATTTCTTGATGATGGATATAGAGAATTGGTTCATCATCATGGAAGGCTTTGAATCTTCTAGGGACATGAAGGGAGATGTCCTCAAGTTAAAAAGGTGGACCCAAGAACAACGCCAAAAGTTCAAGACCAAAGTCAAGGTAACAAAGCTTTTAGAAGATTTGATAGCTAATGATATTTTGTCTAGTTTAGGTGAATTTCAAGATGCTAAGGAGCTATGGGACAAATTGGCCAAGTTCTATGAGAAGCCTCACTTGGCACAAGTAGGAGAAGAAGAATCTTCATCGACTCAAGAAGAGGAAGAAGCCGAGGAAGAATCATCATCATCCTCACAAGAAAGTGAGGAGTTGGAAGTTGAGAAGGAATCAACTTCCGGATCGGTGGAAGAAGAGGTGGAAGAAGTGGAAGAAACATCCACTTCTAGGATTAAGGAGGAGAGACCATCTACTCCGAAGCAAGGGCAAGAGCAAGGAGAGCCATCTACTTCCGGGAGAAGTGATGAACAAGCTCAAGAGGCCCTAACCACCACCCTAGGTAACTCAAGCATTTTGGTTCAAAATAAAATTCATATAATTTGCTCTGAGTGTAGGGAAATCGGACACTATAAGAGCAAGTGCCCAAAGAGAGTCAAGAAAAGTCCACCGGCACCAAAGATCAAGGATGTCGGTGCCCAAAGTCAAAAGAGCAAGGAGCACATTATTTGCTTCAAGTGTCATCAAAAGGGGTACTATAGGAGTCAATGCTCTAGGGGGAGCAAGAAGACTCAAGAGGGAGTATCACATGAAGGGGGAGCTTCTAAAGCAATACCTAAGGTAAAATTTAATAATGCACCTTCTAAATTTAAAACTCAAAAGCATGCTTTTAATTCAATTGATATTACTCATGAAAAACATAATAGTAGAAATAGATTCTATTGCCTAGGAGCTAAGAATGTTAGCTTAGGAAAAAAGGAGGAATTTGGGACTAATGTCCCTAGAAAAACTCTTCCTAAGGAAAGCATTAGGAAAATAGAAAACCATTTAGGCATTAACCCTAAGAAGGGTAAGCATATGCCTAGAGGAAATGATATTGCCCAAAGACCAAATCAAAATTCAAAAATTGGGCAATTGGAGTTGGAAAATCAAACCTTGAGGTCAAGGCTTGAGAAAATGGAAAAGACCCTTAGAATTATGCAAAACCAAATAACAAGGTCAAATGGTCAAACTATAGGGTCTAGAAGTCAAAGTCAACACCTAGGGCCTAGGAAACAAGAACTATCCAAGGGCAAGCCTAAGCCCAAAAAGACCTATCACAATGTTCCATTCGATTATGGAACTCAAATTAGGCCTAGAAAAGCCAAGGTTACTAGGGAAGTTATCCCTAAGGGTAACCAAGGTATGTGCCTAGTGGCTAGGGTTTCAAGGAAACCTAGGGAAGTCACTAAGAAGGTTACAAGGGGAGTCACCCCTAGAGTTAACCATGGCAAGGCCCAAAATGACCAAGGCTAACAAGCCTAGAAGGGTCATTAGGAAGGCATCTAGGGAGGTTATCCCTAAGGAATACCTAGTAAACCCTAGGAGCTCAAATAGGTTTTGGGTTCCTAAGAGCGTGATAGATTCACACTAGATGGGTTTAGGGTGTGCCAACTTTAAATGGAAGGGTAGTTAACTTAACCATGGTAAAGGTGGCACTTTAGGTTATTTTCAAGGTTATGGTACCTTAGAAATAGGTTTGATCTTTGATCCTAAAATATTTTAGGATATGCCAATACATTGTTGGGATTATGAAAAATCAATTAATTTGGCACAATTTAGGTCTAAAGGTCATTGTGTGTCATTTTGGGTTTGTGGCACACATTGGGGTTTAGTAGCAATATGGCAAAATATACTTAATTATATCAAATGGCAACTAATTTTAAAATTTAGGTATTCTTATACCTATACCTTTTATTTGGCATGCCTTGATTGTCATATAACATATCATGACATTATGTTTATTTTTATCATTTATATGTCATGATTATATGTAGGAGTAAGGTTTAATGTCATGTGTTTTTAGATTATATCATATGTCATGACATCATGATCATTGGGCATGCTTAATTATTGCTATCATTTATGTCATGATCATTCATGTATTTAAGTTAATGAAAATTGATTTAAGGATAATGCCATGACTTGAAGTCTCATTTATAAGGGAATCAAGTATGGTTGTCTTAGAAAATGCATAAAACCCTAAATTAGGATGAACAAAACTCACATCTCACATCACATTGATGTGTATGTGTATTTATACACCCTAGATACATGTGAGATGCTAGGATATGAGTTAAGTTCAAGGTGCATGCTTTTTGCATCTAGATGAACTAGAACTCATCTTATCTTAATTGTGGATCATTAGGAAAGCTTGTGTACAAGTCATATACATTGAGCCCATGGAACATGATCCAATATAGGTTTTCAAAATCATTTTAAAATCACTTTAGAAAACCTTGGTGAAGTCTATCTTTTGATAGCAATCATCATTGATGAAGTTGATACAAAGTGAGCTAAAACATTGAAATTTTTCTTCACTTTTGAATTTTGTATCAATTTCGATATTTTATGGGTAAAATATTTTTCTATCATTTTTCACCCATTGTATTGGTCATAAGTATTATATGTATGAATTTTCACGATTTTTCAAATTACATATAATTACTTATGCTTTTTGCAATTTCATTTCTGATAACTGAAATTCTGATATTTGATTATCGATCGCTTCATAGTGGCGATCGTGGTGACATATGATCGTGATTTGAGAGACTGATCATTGTCGGGCTAATTTCGAGAAAAATAAGATTGTTTAGCCCATTTTCAGCCATGGTAAAGTTCCCTAACCACTCCTAACACTAGGATATGCTTTGGGAAGCATTATAAAGGGTGAAAATCCATTGGATATGGATTAGGAGAGTTGTTAGGGTGATGTATCAAATTTAAGGTATAGGAAAGTTCAATGTTAAACTTTAGACCTTATTTTTGATGGTTTAGAGTTCCTATTGGCTTAGGGACTTCCCAAGGACATTGTTGGTGCAATGGTCAAGGGGGAGCAAGCCTTTAGGGGGAGGTATCCATCATGGGATGATGGATGGTATTTTTTTTCTTATGAGGGGGAAAAAGGGATTTTAAGATACCCAATTTGGAAATTGAGAGTGTATAGGATTGTCTCTCTTGAGTGATATGAGACTTATCACTAGGAAGATGGTAGACATCCTAGGTATTTTTGGACCAAGGGGGAGATTGTAGGATCTCATTGGAACATGAGACATTGACCTCCTTGAAGAGAAAACCTTTTTGATGTTAGTCAAAAAGGAGGAGAATATTTTGGGGGAGAATGTTATGGAGAGTGATATCAATTGATGTTATCAATTGTCAATTCGGAGAATTGGGGAGAATGTTTGAAATTACCAATTTGGGATAATTGGTAAGGGAATTTGAGTTAGTGTTCTAACTTAAAGGTATGTGTTTTGGTCAAACATCAAAAAGGGGGAGATTGTTGGTGCAATCGACCCAGGTCACGATTGACCGGACTCGAGTTTGACTCGAGCGATGTTTTAATGTTTGACATAGAAGTTTGACATTGATGTTTGACATTGATGTCTGATATTGTTTTGGGGAGATTGTTGGCACAATCGATCCGGGTCATGATTGAACGGACTCGAGTTTGACTCGAGGGAGATTTTGATGGTTGACTGGAGTTGACCATGTCATGGAAAGCCCAAGTCTTGAGTACTTGACTTGTAAAGTCCAAGCATGAGTCTTGGCAAGGAAAAGTCCAAGCATGGGTCTTGGCATGGAAAGTCCAACATGGGTTGGCAAGTCTAAGCGGGAGTCTTGGCAGCATAAGTCCAATGGTTGGCAGCGTAAAATCTAAGCAGGAGTCTTGGAAGCATAAATCCAATGTGCCTTGGCAGTGTAGACACCATTAGCATGACATAGCCGATGGAAGCACCTGAAGGCTAGCGCAATAGATGAACAAGTCATGGATGACTTGGAGGGATCCGAGAGATGTGAGGCTGATGGAGGTGGCTAGAAGACTTAGGTCTAGGCTAAGGGTGGTCTAGCAAGTATGGGGGCACCATACTTAGGTTAAAACCTCATGTTTGAGGTGTAGTGTCATATGGCGTGTAAGTCAACTAGGGTTTCGATCTGGAAGTGTCTAGTGATCGCGAGGTGGGCAATGATCGATTGGCCAGAAAGTGGGTGATCGATCTTGTGATCACGACCGTCGGTGCTCGGTTTTTCGGGCACAGAATGGAGTCGAGACTCGATTGCGGGGGTTAGTAGTCGAGTGAAGGCTCCATCAGTCGACTGATGATGGATCCGTTGGATTTTTCAAGCGTGGATCTAACCGTTGTCTCACGACAAGGCGGCATCGATCGATCGATGGTCCCAAGCCGATCGGCGGTGATTTCCAACCCAGGCAGAAGCTTTAAATGGAGCTCGTGGAGGAGGAAATCGCAAGCGGTTTTTGAAGGCTTTTGGGGCGATTTATTGCTGCAAATCAGGGTCTCCAAGTGCAATTGAAGCAACCACAAAGCAAGCAATCAAAAGAGCATTTGTAAAAATTTTCTTTGCATAGATTGTTGTATTCTTTTTGTATTTACTTGTTTTACCTTGTATTACTTTTGTAATCTGTTGTAAGAGGTTTATCCGCCTCCGGATTGTTCCGAGAATGAGTTATTTGTGATTAGTGGTTGCGTGTACATCACTAGAGCTCTTTAGAGCTCGATTCGTGGAGTAGGAACCGTTCGGTTCTAAACCACGTTATATGATTGTGTAATTGTGTTTGTCTTGTTTCATTATTGCTATTATTTCTATTTCCGCTGTGCTAACGAGTTTTGTAGACGAACACAGAACGAAATCCATCATGCAACGAATCATGCTATTCACCCCTCCCCCCTCTAGCAGTCAACATTTCCTCTACAATTTAGACAACTTACTGTCGCAAAATGCATAAGTTTGCTTAGCTTATCAAATACCCCATCAAAAAAGGTAAATAGCTTGAGTTTAGATGGAAAAAAAATAAAACACCTTGTGCCGATTAAAATGTAAAAATGTATCTTTTTATTAGTGATTATAAGATTCATATAAGTCCACAGTGATATAATATTATCTATTTTGAATCTAAGTCCTCATAATTTTATTTTTTTATTTTATCCAAAAGATCTCATATCAATAGAGATATTTTTTTCATCTTATAAGCACATGATATTTTTCATGTCTTATCAACATGGAACTTTGATTATATTCCTAATATTGGACTTCCTTTGTTTGATGTTCAATCCTCAATCCACCAAGTCTTCTTGTCAACTGTCTAATCCTCCTAATCTATCTAGACTTCCTATCAGTTGTTCGGTCCTTCTAATTCAACTAGACTTCTTGCCAGTTGTTCGGTCCTCCTTGATCCAACTGGACATCCTGTCTGGTATCTAGTTCTTTTGATCTGGATATGGAAGTCTCACTTCCTTCGTTCGAGGTGTATGATTTGATATGTATCATGACTCTAATACCAATTATTAGTACCTATAAGATTCATATTTCTTCAAAATGATATAATATTGTCTATTTTAGATCTAAATCTTCATGATTTTATTTTTAGATTTTATCCAAAAGATCACATATCAATAGAAATATCTTTTCATCTTTTAAATAATAATCTTTTTCGATTTTAATTGTATTTTCAATTGCCTTATGCTTTTGCCAAATTATATTCCATCATTGCATATTGCATTACAATGTACATCGATAATAACACAACTGTAAAAACCAAAATTACTTCCCATAATTATTTGCAACAGAAAATGACATCCCAAAACATATGATG
Source organism: Wurfbainia villosa (assembly GCA_025175895.1). NCBI lineage: Eukaryota > Viridiplantae > Streptophyta > Magnoliopsida > Zingiberales > Zingiberaceae > Wurfbainia > Wurfbainia villosa. The sequence continues at coordinate 119,244,137 of CM045987.1, read as the reverse complement.
TTGCATAATTAGTGATATCAGTCATCGTCGCCATCGCCAAGAGGATTGGAGGCGTCTGTGTAGTCGCAGGCCGGAGAGGTGAAGTAGAAGGGCCCGACAGTGTACTTAACGAGGCTGCTGTGGAGGGCGGAGGGGTGGTGCGGGCGCACGCCGGAACGGCCGCCGCCGAAGTCCGTCATGACGTTGCAAGTGGAGTCCGACGAGGAGACCAGCCGCACCGTGCACTCCTCTACCTCAATCGCCTTGCCGTACGACCGCCGCCGGACCACCTCCAGCTTGAACTCCCCCTTCTCGTCGGTAAAGTCGCTGCCGTGGTAAACCACCCGCCCGCGGCAGTCCATGCAAGTCACCGCCACCTTCGCGCCTGGTGACGTATATACATATGCATATCTAAATTACGTACCGAATTGATTGTGCCTTAGTTTGGAATCAAAGAATCGTACGTACCTTTGATGGGTTTGCCGTCGATCCACTCCGCCCATCCTTGGTTGCAGTCCTGGCACAATACCTCGCCGGTGATGTGCACCGCCTTCACCTCCTCCCCGTAGCCACGCCGGCCTTCCACCCTCCCTGCCACCGCCAATATGACTACTGCAGCTGCCGCCGCCGCCATCGCCACCCAATTGCCTTTACCCATCATTAACGCTCTCAGCATATTGTAGTACCTTGCGTATGTTTTCAACTCCAATCCATTTGCCATTTTATAGAGAGCGAGGGGAAGAAGTAAGCGAACGTGATGACGACGACTAATCAATATAGAGACGTGGATGCCATTTAATCTGGAGCTCAGGCTCAGATCTTTAATTTAGTCTATCCGCACTCTTCAAAGATCGTTCCCGACTCTTTTTATTATTTCATTTTTTTTAGAGTTATAAAAATCTAATGTGAATAAATGACCATGATCGAGTTGAAACTGTAAAAAAAATAAAATACAATGATAATAAATAACAGAGACCGGCTGACAGTGATCAGAAAATTATTTTGATCACTAGATAACTTATTGTACTTTGCCTTTAATTTGATCATACAGATCGATGTTGATTCTCTCCCAACTTGTTGATTTTTGTCTAGTCCCTATTGTTAATTAGGGTGCTTTTTCTTCTTACTAGTTCTTGGGTTGGCTAGGTGAGTTTGTGCTTTCGTTGGAAGCTTTCAATTCACTCTCTTTTCAAATATCCTATTGTTCTTTAAGACTGGGAGTCAGACAAATTAGATCCTTTTTTTGTTAATTTTATCTCTTTGCTTTTATGCTAGAGATCGTTTTGACAGTAAGTTACCATTCTTCACGTTGTGTTTATTGTCTAATAACTCTGATGGAGCCTTGGCCATCATCATTGCACTATACATACACATTGTATAGTGTATCTTCTAGCCCTTTTTGAAGACGTAGTTCTTGCATAGAAAAGTTTTTTTTTTAATGCAATTAATATTTTAGTCACTTGAAAGTCATCTTTCGATTTGGATATGATAGGACATTAATTTTCCAATATGAACTCTTGCAAGTACAACGCTTTTAAATAAATATATAGTATTATTATTACGCCGTTTAAAAGTCAATTCCAAAGAATTTATAGTCGTTGTAATTGTAAACTATGATCTTAAATTTATTGTTGAAAATATCTCTTAATGAGATTGGTTCGATTGTGCGAGGTCTAATCAACTAGCTTCTCCGTAAGATAATAGTTTAAAATGACGAGATAAGGTACGAGAAGGTAGATATCGAGATATTCTTTCATGGATTTGATATTGTGCAATTGTATAAAGATTGGAATCGTAAATCTAATAGTTCTTTTATTTCATTTTCTCAAATATTGAAAGAGGAAATTACAGAAGGAATACTATACTCTAGATACGATTGATAAGACAATGAATGACCATCTAAATCATATCCAAAATAAAATTTTAAATTGTCTTCGAAATAACTCCTTATCCATTGTATAAATTTTTCTACGGACTTATTAACGAGGAGACTTCATGTGGTAGACATAATATATTATTGGTTAGTGGTCGTTGAATTGCTTTTATGGATATTGACATTTTATTTAGTAAATTTATTTTTTGAGGTAAGAAAATTTGAAGTTAAGGCAAGGGTAAAACATCTCTCTTTAATATAATATTATCCTACTCGAATATTTATGATTTATTAACAACCTTCTTCTAAGATACAAAATAAAACCACTCTAAAATCTGAGTCCTAGAATTTTTCAAAACCTTTGAAACTTTTTAAGAGTGAGAAAGAGGGGGAAATTAACAGGAGAAATCACAGAATTAAATAATTTAAATCAAAGGAAATAGGTTCCTTTTATAAGGTGATTTTTTTGAAAGGCAAAAAGGCAAATTTTTAAAGCATCTCTTTACAGAAAAGTCCTATTATTTAATTGATTAAATTAATATATTCTCTCCCTTTTGGCACAAAGATTAGTTGTACTTGTTATTTGTCATTCTAAGTGGACGTCACAACCAAGGAGTGGAAACACTTTGGTGGTTTGTGTTCGAATTCCTCCTATACGCATGCTTTTAAGAACCAATAAGTGGACAATCTAGAATTTTGAAAGACATTTTTGTATTTTTTTAGAAAATGTGTCCCTCGACTCTGTTGGAGAATTGAGGCCGCTAGAGAGGGGTGAATAGCGTTTGATCGTACGTAGATGGAATTCGTTCGCGATCGTCTCTACAAAACTCGTTATGCGCAGCGGAATAGAAATAATAAAAGCAATAACGAAAAGATACAATCACGAACACAAGGATATAACGTGGTTCGGAACCGAACGGTTCCTACTCCACGGATTGAGCTCTAACGAGCTCTAGCGACGCCAATGCAATCACTAATCAATAAACTCCTTCTCGACAACAAGTCGGAGGCGGAGAAACCTCGTACAAACGTTTACAACAATAAACGAAAGAAATACAAGAAAATACAAGTGAAAATGTAAAGAACACTTTACAAACTAGGGTTTTGAGCGCTTGCTTGTCGGTTGCTTGGATGAGCTTGAAGGACCCTGAAATGCACCTGCAAATCGCCTTCAAAATGCCTCACCAAAGCCCCCAAAGAACTGATTAATGAAATCCTCCACGAGCTCCCCTTTTTATCTTGATTTTTACTTCGTCGATCGTATCATTAGTCCCCAGTCGATTGATGTCACTGTTGTCGTGAGACAACGACTCAATCCACGTCGGACAAGTTCCAACGAGACTCTTGACGATCGCCAACATTGGCGATCGTTGTCGCGCGTGCCGGATCGCGATCGGCTACTGAGCGTCGGCTTGACATTGATCGGCGAATGACTATCGACGCCGACAATGACCGCCAGAGCATTTCCAGCTCTAAACTGGCAGTCGAACTCAAGTCGACTCACGGCGAATGAGCCATAATGCCACGATCGCCAACCTAAAAAATGAGGTTTTAACCCAAGTATGGTGCCCCCATACTTGCTAGACCACCCTTAGCCTAGACCTAAGCCTTCTAGCCACCTCCATCAGCCTCACGCCTCTCGGATCCCTCCAAGTCATCCATGACTTGTTCATCCATCACGCTAGCCTCTAGGTGCTTCCGTTGGCTATGTCATGCTAACGATGTCTACACCGCCAAGGCACATTGGACTTACGCCGCCAAGACTCCGCTTGGACTTTACGCCGTCAACCATTGGACTTATGCTGTCAAGACTCCCGCTTGGACTTTACGCAGCCAATATCAAACCCCTTGGACTTCTCATGCCAAGACTCAAGCTTGGACTTTCCCTTGCCAACCCATGTTGGACTTTTACATTGCCAAGACCCATGCTTAGACTTTTCCCTTGCCAACCCATGTTGGACTTCTCAAATGCCAAGACCATGCTTGGACTTTCCCTTGTCAACCCATGTTGGACTTTTACATTGCCAAGACTCATGCTTGGACTTTTACATTGCCAAGACCCATGCTTGGACTTTTCATGTCAAGTACTCAAGACTTGGACTTTACCAAATGCCAAGTGTTCCACTTGGACTTTCCATGCCAAGTACACAAGACTTGGACTTTCCCATGACAATTACATTGTCATATGTTTTTGTCGAAACATCAAAACATCACTCGAGTCAAACTCGAGTCCTGGTCAATCGTGACCTGGGCCAATTGCACCAACAATCTCCCCCTTTTTGATGTTTGACAAAAACCAAACAAATCATTTGAGTTAGACCACTAACTCAAATCCCTTATCAATTATCCCAAATTGGTAAACACTCTCCAAATGTTCTCCCCCAAACATTCTCCCCCTTTTTGACTAACATCAAAAAGGTTTTCTCTTCAAGGAGGTCAATGTCTCATGTCCCAATGAGATCTTACAATCTCCCCCTTGATCCAAAAATAAATACCTAGAATGTCTACCATCTTCCTAGTGATAATTCACATATCACTCAAGAAAGACAATCCTATACTCTCTCCCAATTTCCAAATTGGGTATCAAAAATCCATCAATTTTCCCAATTGATGATACTCTCCCAATAACTTCTCCTCTTCAAGGAGAAAAACACATCCATCATCCCAAGATGAATACCTCCCCCTAAAGGCTTGCTTCCCCTTGACCATTGCACCAACAATTGTCCTTGGGAAGCCCCTAAGCCAATAGGAACTCTAAACCATCAAAATTAAGGCTTTACGTTCAACATAGAACTTTCACTCACCCTAAATTTGATACTTTGACCTAACATAGCTCCTAATCTATATCCAATGGATTTTCACCCTTTATAATGCTTCCCAAAGCATATCCTAGGGTTAGGAGTGATTAGGAACCTTTTCAATAGCTGAACACGGGCTAAACAAACCTTGTTAACCCGAAATCAGACTCGACTCAGCGATGTCGACAAGAATCACGATCACTATATCACGATCGCCACTGTAGGCGATCGATAGAAATTCTAATTTCATTATCGTAATCGAGTTTTAAAAAATCATAAGTAATTCTACGTATTTTGAAAAATCACGAAACTTGATACGTATATTACTTATAGTCATTACAATGGGTGAAAAATATTTGAAAATTATTTTACCCATAAAATAGTGAGTTTGATACAAAACTCAAAACCATTGAAATTTTCAATGTTTTGGCCCTATTTTGTATCAACTTCATCAATGGTGATTGCTATCAAAAGATAGACTTCACCATGGTTTTCTAAATTGATTTTAAAATATTTTCAAAACCTTATTTTGGATCATATTCCTTGGGCTCTATGTACATGACTTATACACATGCTTTCCCAATGATCCACTAATCATATAAGATGAGTTCATCTAGATGCAAAACCTATGCACCTTGAACTTAACTCATATCCTAGTATCTCACATGTATCTAGGGTGTATAAATACACATACATGTCAATTGGATGTGAGATGTGAGTTTTGGTTCATTTAAAACTAGGGTTTCATGCATTTCTTAGGCAACCCTACTTGATTCCCTTATAAATGGGACTTCAAGTCATGTCATAGTCCTTAAATCAATTTCAACCAATTGTCTTAAATGCATGAATGATTATGACATTAGAAATGATATAAATAAGCATATGCTCATAATCATGATGTCATGGCATAAGATGAAATCTAAAAACACATGACATTTAAAACCTTAATCCTAAAACATGAACATGACATATAAAATGATTAAAAGTAAGCATGATGTCATGACATGTTATATGACAAACAAAGCATAACATATAAAATATATAGGTATAATAATACCTAAATTTTAATATTAATTGTCATTTGTTGGGATTAATCATATTTTGTCATATTAACCTAATCTCCCTAGTGTACCAAAAACCCAAAATGGCACACTAACCTCTAAACCTAAATTTGTGTCAATTTAATTGATTTTTCTTACTTTCAAAAGTGCATTGGCACATCCTAAAATCTTTTAGGATATTGATTCAAATCTATTTCCAAGATAACCATAACCTTGAAAATATCTGAAAGTGTCACCTTTACCATGGTTGAGTTAACTACCCATCCAATCAAGGTTGGCACACCCTAAACCCATCTAGCGTGAATCAATCACGCTCTTAGGAACCCAAAACCGATTTGAGCTCCTAGGGTTAATTAGGTATTCCTTAGGGATAACCTCCCTAGATACCTTCCTAATGACCCTCCTAGGCTTGTTAGCCTTGGTCATTTGGGTCTTACCTAGGTTGACTCTAGAGGTAACTCCCCTTACAACCTTCTTAGTGGCCACCCTAGGTTTCCTAGAAACCCTAGCCACTAGGCACAACCTTTGGTCAACCTTAGGGATGACTTCCCTATTGACCTTGGTCTTCCTAGACCTAGTTTGTGTTCCATAGTCAAATGAAACACTATAATAAGCCACTTTAGGCTTAGGTTTGTGACCCAAACCTTGCTTGCCCTTGGTTGACTTTTGACTCTTAAGTCCTTGGTGTTGACTTTGACTTTTGGACCTTTGACTTTAACCATTAGACCCTTTAAATTGGTTTTGTATATTCCTAAGGGTCTTTTATAGTTTCTCAAGCCTTGACCTCAAGGCTTGGTTTTCTAATTCCAATTGCCCAATTTTAGAATTTTGATTAAGTTTTTGGGCATTACCATTTTCTTTAGGCATATGCCTAGTCCATTTAGAGTTTAGACCTAGGTGCTTTTGCACCTTTCTAATTGTCTCCCTAGGTAAAATTGATCTTGAGTTATTTGACCTAGGTTTGTCCTTAGGTAAATTATTTTTAGGGACATTAGTCCCAAACTTCTCCCTATTATCTAAGTAGACATTCTTAGCTCCTAAGCAAAAATACTTGTTCCTATTAGCATGCTTTTCATAAATTGCAAGTGAATTGAAATCCCTAGCATGCTTTTGCTTGTAAATTGAAGAAGGAGCAAAATTAGAAGTTACCCTAGGGTTTGCCTTAGCTCCCCCTACATATGATGCTCCATTTTGAGTCTTCTTGTCCCCCTTCTTGCATTGACTCCGGAAATGTCCCGGTTGTCGGCACTTGAAGCAAATTACTTGTTCTTTGCTCTTTTGCGTTGAGGGACCAGCATCCTTGACCTTTGGAGCCGGTGGTGTCACGCCCCGAGAGTATGCCGTGCCGAAAAGTAAACGGACGGCATCTCCCCTGTACGTGGCAACATATCGGGTTAATACAAGGCTCGTAGGCCCACAACAACAATATGATATACACAGATATCAACATATCAAACGCACTAAACACAGCGGAAACAATACAAACAGATCAATAAGATACAAAGACCAACTGTGCACTCCGGAGTGACTTGACACGACAAGAATCATAACAGAAATCGAATCAAAGACCAAATACATACAGTATGTCCGTATATCACAAATACGAAAATAGTACAGGGAAAAACCCAAACCCACAATCCGTAAGGATACAACAACACGGAAAACATATCTATTCGTCCGGTGTGAGATGGGATCAGCTGACGGAGCTCCGAACGTCCAAGGAATCTTCTACCTGTTATCTGGGCGACAGGAAGCCCAGGGTCCCGGGGTGGTGAGTATAAACTCAGGGGTAATATATAGAAAGTGCATGAACAACATATAAGGATAGATCTATAAGTATACATGTAAAGATCTACAGGTATACAGCATGAGTCCAATAGACATACAGTCATATCCAAATCTAATAACAAGTAACTATAGTAAAGTCATACTCAGTGTATATACTAAACTAATCAACTGAACATAAAGTAATGTACCAACGCATTCTGATTCGGTGCAACGCCATATGCTAGATCATCACGAATGTATACTATAACATAACCATATAACGTACTGTCAATCCATACCGACCAATACTCCACATATGAACAGTATATGATCACCTGTATAATAACCCGGTCCGTACCACACAATGACATGATGTTAATCAAATGCATATAACAGTCTGAATCAACGCATGTATCATGCTCAACACACAACAGTATATAATATGCAAATGACATGTAACATGATGAAAAAACATATGCAGCAATCAAATGCATCATCTCACAGACATATGTAAAATATATATCAAATACATGCATATATATATATATCATCAGTGCATATGCATGGTCATGTCTCATGACTGGCCCAACCACGACCGATGGCCCGGGTGGCACGACATGACGACTAGCCTGACTCCAGCTGCCACTACTCTCGAGTGACCGAGTTGGGTAGTATGAATGAGTAGCATATAAGCGTAAAAAGCTAACTACTCCCCGGGGGTCTCTGCTGTTGGTCGCTCCGTCACTACCCATGAGTAGACGAGCTCTGCACACAGGACAACTGCACGTCACACAACCACCGTCTATAGTGGGCGAAGCAACACCACTCGCTGGCCGCTCTCCAGCTACCACCATCCATAGTGGCCGAGCGCGGCACATCCAATGCTCTGCCCTCAACCCTGCTACCACTACCCCGAGTGGCCGGGGAGGCAGGATGACTGACGACCCGTCTCATCCACAAGGGAGACCCAGTCGTCAGCATGCATGCAAATGTAATGATGCATAGATCCACACAAGTATCCTCGCAACACTTCCTATCTCACGGGGAGTCCTGGTCAACCCAAAAGTCAACTATGCAAGGACTATAATCCACAAGACTCTCTCTATCGTACAAAGAGTCATACACATCTGACAGTCAACCACGCTAAGACCCCTAGTCAGTAGCGAGATACTATCGACCATCCATATAATCATACCCAGATATACGATCCATAATGGATATACAATCATGCTAGGAACCATTGACAACCACACGCTTATCTACGCAGACAACTAAATCCATCATAGATGCACAACTAATATATGTACGATACAACAATCGACTCCATAACCCAATTCATCACCTAACCCTAGTTATGTAACACAGTAACCCAATCTGAGGTCACAAAGATAACCCTAACCACCTGTCCTTACTAAACATCCATCAGCTAATACATAATAGGGTTTATAGTTCCTATCCGAGCTAGATAATCAATGGAGTACCAGAGTATATATCTCAAAGGTCAAGGCAGTACAAGCATATGATTAAATAAGAGTGGATTTAAGGTAAACAGGTATAAACATATATCCAATATCATGCACTAGAATTTGATCAAAACTACCGGACTAGGTAGATATTACCCACCTGATACGCAGACTACATTGTCCACCTTCACATCCGAGACTCCGTCACATATCAACGTCCTATACAATAGGATACAATTAAGTACCATCAAATATCTAATTGATCGAATCAAATTCTACATCATCCTGGTATCTCAATCAACTAAATCAATATTAACAATCAAGTAATACTAAATCTAAGCTATAGCAGTAGCTTACCATCCAGTCTCACACACCGATCGGATCAGACCATAGGAAAAAAAAACATCTCAGTGACCCCAATTGCTGCCGGAAAGTCCAAGCTCTGTTGCAAACAGAGTTATCCAAGTTTAATGTTACTATGAACAATAATAATAATCATATGCATTCATAACTTACCCGAATCCATCTCACCTAGCCTAGCATCCGTTAAGCAGCTTCTGGATCCATGGTAACTTAGCCCTGTACAATTCTTCAACCAACTGTAATTCTAATGCCAATTCAATAGCACTAAAATCCAAGCTTACCTCGTGATATTACCATTGTCCACAGCCTATCTTGAAGCATAAACTTCTGTCCAAACGACTGAACCCTAGATCAATTCAAATCTTACCTCAACTGTTCAGCTTGCATAACCCATCCAGAAAATCCAATGCATAATTACAACACATCCAACTAGTATAGCTTCAATTCCAGATTCCCGAATCAATTTATTTGCATAAAGCCTCAACCCATTCTGCATCACGTTGTGCTAAGCTGCCGGTGAAGGTGACGACAGATCCATAGCCGATGAGTTGAACTGTCGGTAAAGAAGCAATTATCCAAATCTCTGCCCGACGATGAGCTCACTGCAATCAGACCCCATGAAGTTGTCGGCGTCGTGATTGGCTAGAAATGTTGGCTTCTCGGGAGGAATGGAGAAGACGCAGATCAATCCAAGCTGCGGAGGTGCTGAGGCGGCTCGGAATGGTTCACCGGAACCCATCGAGTTGCTAGGCGAAAGAAACGACCCTTGTTGATGTTGAGATCACAAGAAGAGGCCGGCGACGGATCGAACTCGATGAGATGAGTGTGATCTGCTCGATCGGGGAATACAAAAGGAATCGGCAACTCCATCACTGAGCTGGACTCGCTCGAAGAAAAGGGCCGGTGAGATCCGCTGTCGTCAGAAGGTCGGCGGCAACTGGTTCTCGCGGCGAGGAGATCAGTCGTGGCGACGAAACAGGGAAGAACTCGCACGATCGGGTTCAGCGGGGCGTCAATGGAGAGCTCCGATGACCTAGGGCGGCGGCGAGGATGAGGAGATGTCGCGGGATGGCTAGCTTAGCCGCCGACGATGAGGCGGCAACCATCGGGCTTGGCGACGGCGAGGAGCTGCGCTCGATCGCAGGGGGAGAAGGCTCGCGACGGAAGAACAGAGAAGGGCATCGCGTCGTTTGGCTTCGGGATTTAAAGGCCGTTCGGAAACTGGTTAATCCGACTCAAGCCTACCGGCCCAAACCCATTTCCAGCCCAACAAAGCCAACCCAATGGACTCAACCCAATGGGCTCAGCCCAATAGATTCAACCCAAGTCCAATCCTTAAATAAATCACTAATTAAACCCAATTAACCCACTAATTAAATCCAAATCAATTAAAGGGATTAATCCATAATATTTTTTTAACCGTATTTTACATTCTCCCCCACTTATAAAAATTTGGTCCCCAAATTTCTGACTCATGCACGAGTACGAGATGTCAAAACAACCATCTCAAGTATCCAGAGCAAAGTTACACCTCAAGTGACTAAGTGGGGTACTGAGCTCGAATATTATATTCTAGCTCTTATACGCTCTCAGCCAACCTATTAAGAGGTCAATAACTGTACCAGAGTGGAGCTCTATACCCGTAACCGATGGGAAACTTTGCCAGAATCGTAAGGTGAATCATGAATCACTATCAGAAACGATACTCAAGGTTACTCCATGGATATAATTCCATCAAGTGATCCAACGAAATTAATCTTACGGCTCGGAAGAAAATGAGCAGACCTAGCTAATCGATCATCGATTACCCAAATCCTATCAAGTCCTTTCCGAATTCTAGATAATCTCCCAACACAGTCTAACGTATTAGGCTCCCACTTCCTTCTCGGTACGTAACCCTACTGGTCATTTATATTCCACTTTTACATGTTGGCACACCAACATCAAACTACGAAATCACCCATGTCTCACATATCGTTCCACCAACCGAAACGTCTCAATACTCACTATTTTCGGATACACTCCGAATAAATCATCACTCCCGAATGAAGAGTCTCCTCCAACAACTCTTCCTAAAGCGAATGCAACTCTGGGAACCACTATTCTTCCCAGAGATAGAGATTTATTCTCACAAGAGAAATTAATCTAATATCCAAAATTCACTCTGTCACACAGAACTGAAAGTAACTGGAAAACTATAATGACTAATCTCGCGAGTTTCTCAACTAGCATACACATAATATACGTCTCATTCAACTGCATCGGGATTGCTCCAATCCCTGCAATATTGCATCTATGTGCAGTACTCTTCCATCCATATCGGACGGATTAACTAACACTGACACAAAAGTCAGCCACTGTCTAGGCCTTGAAACCTAGCTTCACAAACTTCCGACCAGGTGATTGTCATCACCTTCTTGGTCCCACAAGTCGACGATATAGTATCGCTAGTGCATTCTATCCACATCTACGGTAAATACCAAATCAATCTAGGGAAACCACAACTTCCCTCAAGATTGAGAATATATCCATAAATATATCCTCCACAGATATGATGACAATCGATCTCAAATACTCCAAGAGTACTTGATTCCTCAAATTCATGAACGACCAAATCGTCGATAAGTCTAACAACATTATCAACATCTCCTAAAATTCATACCAAGTATGAAATATCGTCTTCTACACACCTGTATCCCTTTTTCTCTAAGCTACAGATAGCTCAATCATCACACCGACAATGATAATTGTATGACACTAAGTCACTACAATATCAAACCTCCAAATGAGGCCAACCCTAGGATATACACAGTGTCATTTAGTGATCTAAACAAATCATCTATCCACAACGGCGATATTCATTCTCAAAACAACTATCAGATTCCAATCATCGATAATCGATGCATAGACTCAAAGGTCCGACTTTCTTCTAACAAAGAGTTACAAGTCTTCTCAAGAAGAAACACTGAGGCAGATAAATCTCATAGTGTTTAGCAACACTGATACCTATAAAATCATCTCCTGCATGAGGTCCCCAATATCGTGACTATTCCCAAATCACTTCAATCGATATTCCACTTGCCCATGCAAAGGCAAGTCGAGAGTTTATCCAAACTATATCCGAATACTCTGATTATAGGTACATCCGAGAGTCCTAGTATACCAACGCCCAACAATCCAACTATCCGTAAGGATATGTCTATAGTGGAGGTATGTCTAGCAAAGGCTAAGGGTATCCTTGACTTCTGATTGTTGATCAACATCTCACCCGACGAGAGAAAATCACCAACCCACAAGTCGATAGAACCCTTCTAACCCTATCCAAGAATGTTCTAGACAAAGATACCTAAAACTACCAAGATCTCTCGATATATCCGCAAATATAATAACCTAAAGTAATACTCAAGGACCGATCCTTCTGGCCTTCTATACTTTTCTCGAGTAATCATGTAAACTTGTCCAACATCTGCTCGACTACGAGCTCATGTAGATGCAAAGACTATCATGGAGGAATCAAATCAATCAAACCGAGGTACAATCAAACAACCGCAATGGAGATGGTAAACACCGCTGTACCGCAAAAGATACACATCCTAGGTCAGATAATATCAAGAATCAGAACATCATAGCACGCTTCCATCTTCGTGAAAGGTAATAGCGAATCGAGAATACTACATAGATCGACTATAAATCGTAAAATCTCTTTCCTCCGAACAAATCATAATCACTTTGAAGGTAACAATTCTTGGCATCCGGATAAGTAACTTGTTGTTGTCGCTCGAGTCTTCGAGATGTCTTCTACGTCACGAGTAACTTACTTCTTAGGATGAAAGTATCAAAGAGCTCCAACTATATCTGAGGTAGTAAATTGCTGATGATGTGATAACCCAATCTTCTGTAATGATCTCAGCTTTCGAGGTTGTGGATCGTCCGCTCGAAAGCATCATCCATAGTCTTCAACTGAGTCTTCAAAATATGTACTCTCCTCGTAGATACCGGCTGCTTATAGTAGAAACAGATACAATGGTCCATCGGATAATCGACTCTTGCGACCGCACACATAATCTCCTTTCGGAGTCTTTCCTCTGAGTTCACTTGATAAACATGAGAAGCCGCTGACAATCTGCAATCGGTCTTCTATGATCGGAAAACTCTCCAATAGTCACTCGTGACTCATGACTTTAATCTTGCTCCTTTTATCCAACATTTGGAGATTTTGAATTCCAATAATTTGACTCGCAATATCTGTTTATCCAATCTCTAACTCTTTAAAACACTTACTACGGAGTCATTTCTATACACATGACTCGGTCTATACACTTCCGGTAGGATCTGGTAGGATATCCAAACATCCTGATCAAGATGTCAACCGATAACCCGTGGGTGGCCAAAACCAACCCAATCACATTCTTGGGCTATTAAATGGTCGTAACTTTCGCAAGTCTAACGACTCTGCATGGTACTTCCATTACCAAACGATCACTCGACCTAAAGTCCAAGAATTTCCTTGACAATGAGTCACAGAAAATGATGTGGGAAAATACTATCTCACAACATCACTGAACTGTGACTAAGTGATACGTTATTTCCCGTAGGTTATTTCCTATATCTTACACCCAGTACCGGCTAAATCCGGATAATGGTATGCAGCTAACTTAGCTTCCTCTGTATAACACGAGTTAAGTACTCAAAAGTACCCTCAACGTTATACAACCTAGAACGATCAGTCCGGGGATCAAAATTCCCATGAATATCATCCACTAATTTTTCTACTATCTACATCAACAATAGTATATTCGCTTGTTCATTACCCTATAGGTAATGATCTGACTAGCATAATTAGTGAAAATCTTAGGACTGTAATCCTTGATCTCCACAAGAGATGTGACTATTAATCCCTGCTATCCGACTCAGTATCAGTCGGCTCTCAAAGGTAATTACCTTTTCGATAGCAAGTACATGTCTAATAACCTCCACATGCCGTTCCCGTGGTCAACTCACCATGGTTACTAATAGTAATTAACATACTACAAGTCATGCACTGTTATAAGCAACTAAATGCATAGCCAACAGAAGGATATGTAATAACAGTTAACATACCTTAATCCTTGTAGCTCGGAGATGTCCGCAACAGCCAGATCCCAGAACTCACAAAACCAATACCGAGTAAAGCAAAACTCGATGTCCGAACGAAATAAAATTCGAAAATGGACTTCGCAACCTAGGGCTCTGATACCAATAAAATTGTCACGCCCCGAGAGTATGCCGTGCCGAAAAGCAAACGGACGACATCTCCCCTGTACGTGGCAACATATCGGGTTAATACAAGGCCCGTAGGCCCACAACAACAATATGATATACACATATATCAACATATCAAACGCACTAAACACAGCGGAAACAATACAAACAGATCAATAAGATACAAAGACCAACTGTGCACTCCGGAGTGACTTGACACGACAAGAATCATAACAGAAATCGAATCAAAGACCAAATACATACAGTATGTCCGTATATCACAAATACGGAAACAATACAGGGAAAAACCCAAACCCACAATCCGTAAGAATACAACAACACGGAAAACATATCCATTCGTCCGGTGTGAGATGGGATCGGTGGAGACTCAACATCCAAGGAATCTTCTACATTATCAAGGCGACAGAAGCCCGGGGTCCGAGGTGGTGAGTATAAATTCGGGGTAATATATAGAAAGTGCATGAACAACATATAAGGATAGATCTACAAGTATACATGTGAAGATCTATATACAAAGATGAGTCCAATAGATATACACAATCGTATCCAAATCTAATAACAAGTAACTACGAAAGTCATACTGTATATACTAAAAGTAATGTACGCCATATGCTAGATCATCCCAATGTATACTATAACATAACCATATAACGAGTCAATCCCATACTAACACTGACATATACGAATAAAGATATAATCACATGTATAATAACCCCCATACACACAATATGACATGATGCTAATCAAATGCATATAATAGCAATCAATCACATGTATCATGCTCAACACATAAGAAGATATAATATGCAAATGACATGTAATACATGATGAACAAACATATGCAAGAATCAAATGCATCATCTCACGACATATGTAAAACATATATCAAATACATGCATACCAACCACGACCCCAAGATGGCGGGTGGCACGGCATGACGACTAGTCCGACTCGTACCACCACTCTCGAGTGACCGAGTTGGGTAGTATGAATAAGTAGCATATAAGCGTAAAAAGCTAACTACTCCCCGGGGGTCCCTGCTACTGGTCGCTCCATCACTACCCATGAGTAGACGAGCTCTGCACACAGGACAACTGCACGTCACACAACCACCATCTATAGTGGGCGAGTGCTAACACCACTCGCTCGGGCGGTGCACATCTCCGGCTACCACCATCCATAGTGGCGGCGCGACATCCAATGCTCGCCTCAACCTGCTACCACTACCCCAGTGGCGGGAGGCGGGATGACTGACGACCGTCTCATCCACAAGGAGACCCGATCAAGACATGCATGCAAATGTAATGATGCATAGATCCACACAAGTATCCTCGCAACACTTCCTATCTCACGGGAGTCCCGTCAACCCAAAAGTCAACTATGCAAGGACTATAATCCACAAGACTCTCTCTATCGTACAAAGAGTCATACACATCTGACAGTCAACCACGCTAAGACCCCTAGTCAGTAGCGAGATACTATCGACCATCCATATAATCATACCCAAATATACGATCCATAATGGATATACAATCATGCTAGGACCTCTAGTCCGTAACCACATACTGACAACCACACACGTTTATCTATGCACAGACAACTAAATCCATCATAGATGCACAACTAATATATGTACAATACAACAATCGACTCCATAACCCAATTCATCACCTAACCCTAGTTATGTAACACAGTAACCCAATCTGAGGTCACAAAGATAACCCTAACCACCTGTCCTTACTGAACATCCATCAGCTAATACATAATAGGGTTTATAGTTCCTATCCGAGCTAGATAATCAATGGAGTACCAGAGGATATATCTCAAAGGTCAAGGCAGTACAAACATATGATTAAATAAGAGTGGATTTAAGGTAAACAGGTATAAACATATATCCACCTTCACATCCGAGACTCCGTCACATATCAACGTCCTATACAATAGGATACAATTAAGTACCATCAAATATCTAATTGATCGAATCAAATTCTACATCATCCTGGTATCTCAATCAACTAAATCAATATTAACAATCAAGTAATACTAAATCTAAGCTATAGCAGTAGCTTACCATCCAGTCTCACACACCGATCGGATCAGACCATAGGAAAAAAATAACATCTCAGTGACCCCAATTGCTGCCGGAAAGTCCAAGCTCTGTTGCAAACAGAGTTATCCAAGTTTAATGTTACTATGAACAATAATAATAATCATATGCATTCATAACTTACCCGAATCCATCTCACCTAGCCTAGCATCCGTTAAGCAGCTTCTGGATCCATGGTAACTTAGCCCTGTACAATTCTTCAACCAACTTTAATTCTAATGCCAATTCAATAGCACTAAAATCCAAGCTTACCTCGTGATATTACCATTGTCCACAGCCTATCTTGAAGCATAAACTTCTGTCCAAACGACTGAACCCTAGATCAATTCAAATCTTACCTCATTGTCATTGCGTAACCCATCGGAAAATCAATGCATAATTACAACACATCCAACTAGTATAGCTTGATTCCGATTCGAATCAATTTATTTGCATAAAGCCTATTACGCATCACGTTGTGCTAAGGCTGCGCGGTGAAGGTGACGGCAGATCCATAGCGATGAGTTGAGCGCCGATAAAAAGCAATTATCCAAATCTCTGCTCGACGATGAGCTCACTGCAATCAGACCCCATGAAGTTGTCGGCATCGTGATTGGCTAGAAATGTTGGCTTCTCAGGAGGAATGGAGAAGACGCAGATCAATCCAAGCTGCGGAGGTGCTGAGGCGACTCGGAATGGTTCATCGGAACCCATCGAGTTGCTAGGCGAAAGAAACGACCCTTGTTGATGTTGAGATCACAAGAAGAGGTCGGCGACGGATCGAACTCGATGAGATGAGTGTGATCTGCTCGATCGGGGAATACAAAAGGAATCGACAACTCCATCACTGAGCTGGACTCGCTCGAAGAAAAGGGCCGGTGAGATCCGCTGTCGTCAGAAGGTCGGCGGCAACTGGTTCTCGCGGCGAGGAGATCAGCCGTGGAGACGAAACAGGGAAGAACTCACGCGATCGGGGTTCAGCGGGGCGTCAATGGAGAGCTTCGGCGACCTAGGGCGGCGGCGAGGATGAGGAGATGTCGCGGGATGGCTAGCTTAGCCGCCGACGATGAGGCGGCAACCATCGGGCTTGGCAACGGCGAGGAGCTGCGCTCGATCGCAGGGGGAGAAGGCTTGCGACGGAAGAACAGAGAAGGGCATCGCGTCGTTTGGCTTCGGGATTTAAAGGTCGTTCAGAAACTGGTTAATCCGACTCAAGCCTACCGGCCCAAACCCATTTCCAGCCCAACAAAGCCAACCCAATGGACTCAACCCAATGGGCTCAGCCCAATAGATTCAACCCAAGTCCAATCCTTAAATAAATCACTAATTAAACCCAATTAACCCACTAATTAAATCCAAATCAATTAAAGGGATTAATCCATAATATTTTTTTTTAACCGTATTTTACAGGTGGAGTTTTCCTATTCTTCTTTGGACACTTGCTTTTATAGTGCCCGGTTTCCCTACACTCAAACATATTATATGCATTTTATTATTAACACATATGTTTGAGTTACCTAGGTTAATGGAGACCGGAATTGGACTTTGGGCTTCTTCATCTTGACCGGAAGTCGAAGCTTCTTCTTGATATTCCGGTGTGGAAGTTATCTCCTCCCCCTCAATCCTTGAGGTGGATGCTTCTTCCACTTCCTCTACCTCCTTGGAGATTGATGGCCTCTCAGCCTCCAATTCTTCACACTCTCCTCTTGCCCCGGATGTTGACTCTTCTTCAACTTTCGAATCCTCACTTGCTTGTGAGGAGGAGCTTGCTTCTTCGGCCTCTTCCGATTGAACCGATGAGCATTCTACATCTTCTTCTTCTTCTTGGACCAGTTGAGGGTTTTCATGGAGCTTGGCCAAATCGCTCCATAGCTCCTTGACATCCACATAGTCACCTAGACTACACAAGAGGTCATTAGGAATTAAATCAAAAATGAATTTGATTACCTTCTTATTTTTCTCGAATTGTTGGAGTTGCTCCTCACTCCACTTCTTCTTCTTGAGAAACCCTCCCTTTGGTCCCTTAGGATATTCAAATCCTTCCATTAATGCGGACCGCTCCTCAAGGTCTCTCATCATCAAAAAATCTTCAATTCTCGCCTTCCAAGAATTGAAACCTTCTCGTCCATAGAAGGAATAGGGAATTGGGGTGTTGATGTCTCATCCCAATGGTTCTTCCATCTTCACCCTCTAGCCTCTTTGTCTTAGCTCCCGGCGGTTAGTCCGTAGAAGAGCCCCGGGCTCTGATACCACTTATTGGAGAATTGAGGCCGCTAGAGGGGGGTGAATAGCGTTTGACCGTACGTAGATGGAATTCGTTCGCGATCGTCTCTACAAAACTCGTTATGCGCAGCGGAATAGAAATAATAAAAGCAATAACGAAAAGATAGAATCACGAACACAAGGATATAACGTGGTTCGGAACCGAACGGTTCCTACTCCACGGATTGAGCTCTAACGAGTTCTAGCGACGCCAATGCAATCACTAATCAATAAACTCCTTCTTGACAATAAGTCGGAGGCGGAGAAACCTCGTACAAACATTTACAACAATAAACGAAAGAAATACAAGCAAATACAAGTGAAAATGTAAAGAATACTTTACAAACTAGGGTTTTGAGCGCTTACTTGTCGGTTGCTTGGATGAGCTTGAAGGACCCTGAAATGCACTTGCAAATCGCCTTCAAAATGCCTCACCAAAGCCCCCAAAGAACTGATTAATGAAATACTCCACGAGCTCCCCTTTTTATCTTGCGTCGGGCTGGATTCCCGCCTATCAGTCGACTACCATAAGTCCCCAGTCGACTGATGCCACTGTTGTCGTGAGACAACGGCTCAATCTACGTCGGACAAGTTCCAACGGGACTCTTGGCGATCGGCGCCAACATTGGCGATCGCGCGGTAGCCCGGCGGCACGGGCGTCTGTGCTCGACATTGATGGCAATCATCAGGCCCTTGGCGATCATTGCCGTCGACACCCGATCATTGCGAGCATTTCCAGCTCTAAACTGGCAGTCGAACTCAAGTCGACTCACGGCAGTCGAACCGGCCATAATGTCAGTCGACTGTCAACCTCAAAAATGAGGTTTTAACCCAAGTATGGTGCCCCCATACTTGCTAGACCACCCTTAGCCTAGACCTAAGCCTTCTAGCCACCTCCATCAGCCTCACGCCTCTCGGATCCCTCCAAGTCATCCATGACTTATTCATCCATCGCGCTAGCCTCTAGGTGCTTCCGTCGGCTATGTCATGCTAACGGTGTCTACACTGCCAAGGCACATTGGACTTACGCCGCCAAGACTCCGCTTGGACTTTACGCCGCCAACCATTGGACTTATGCTGCCAAGACTCCCGCTTGGACTTTACGCAGCCAATATCAAACCCCTTGGACTTCTCATGCCAAGACTCAAGCTTGGACTTTCCCTTGTCAACCCATGTTGGACTTTTACATTGCCAAGACCCATGCTTGGACTTTTCCCTTGCCAACCCATGTTGGACTTCTCAAATGCCAAGACCATGCTTGGACTTTCCCTTGTCAACCCATGTTGGACTTTTACATTGCCAAGACCCATGCTTGGACTTTTACATTGCCAAGACCCATGCTTGGACTTTTACATTGCCAAGACCCATGCTTGGACTTTTCATGCCAAGTACTCAAGACTTGGACTTTACCAAATGCCAAGTGTTCCACTTGGACTTTCCATGCCAAGTACACAAGACTTGGACTTTCCCATGACAATTACATTGTCATATGTTTTTGTCGAAACAGCAAAACATCACTCGAGTCAAACTCGAGTCCTGGTCAATCGTGACCTGGGCCGATTGCACCAACAGACTCTTCTATGAATGCTTGTGTTGAGGCTACTACCAAGCGTGAGCGCCAAAGTCCTCAATTGCCATGTAGACACATGCGTCGAGATCCTTGGTTTTCATGTGGTTGAGGCTACTATGAATGCTCGAGTGGGTGCGAAGTCATCACTCGTGGCAAAAGACAATAACCTCTGCTACTGAGATCTCTCACCGTTAGTCCCTTAGTTATGATGAGAAGAGGTAAATTATATATGGACAAAACGACAAAGATTCTATTGATCCCAGGGATGATTTTAATCTCCTCTGGAATCAAACCGTACTTCACTTGTGACAAATCTACGTTGCTCTAGCCAAAGTCGATCCTCGGTGCTTTAAGGTCTTAGGTGAAACAATAAAAATTGAGCTCTTTTATAGATAAAAAAATTATTTTTGATAAAAAATTAGGCTCTTTTCCTTTTAAATTTTGAAAAAAAAAAATCTTTTGCCTCTTGACAGAGGCCCCAGCTGCGCTTGCTCGGGACCGGCCCAGGCTCTAGCCACTAGATCGTCCCAAGAAGATAGGTGCAAAGTCATCACAAATTGCCCTTACCTTGTCATGCATATCTCGTTGTATGATATTATTATAGTCAAATGTGATTTTTTCGCACGTGAATTGCGAGGCTAGCATTTTTTTTATTATTTAAGTTGAAATTAATTAAATTTGACTAGAAATTAGTTCTCTTTTCATAGTTGTAATTTATCAGTCAATCTAGTTAATATTGTTTGTATTTGTATATTGTAAATGCTTAGGAGAGGCGAATCTTCAATTTTAATGCACATAGTAGTTAATTAGTGCAAGTAGAGTTTTGATCTTGTAGATAATCTCCCCCGGCAAGCAGAGTTTCATCCATCTCAGAGATCATGTTTACCTTTGATGCCCTTCCACTCCAATCCACCACCGATCTTCCTCTAGGAATTATAGCTACTTAGCTCGAGAAGTCCGGTTCCACACCAGATTATACTTCTACATTTGTATGTTTTGTTTGCTTCATCAGTGTATTATCTGATGCAATAGGAACGTGCTGCTTAAATCTGAATGCTTTGCTTGAGGATTGCTTTGCCACTCAATAGTCAATGAATTTTTCACATCAATTAGACGAATGCCAATGGCAGAATTTATAGTGCTAACATTGAGCAATGAAAGGAATTCATTGCCATTGGAGATAAATGCCAACGAATTGAAGAAAGCAAATAGATGATTGGAATGAATGGGAGAGCAAGTGAAACAATTTATTGTGCCCTTTCTATTGAGAAATTTTTTGCAAAATTGATGTGTCCTCGAACCTATACAACTGTTTCTCTCTATTTATGTTGGTGCCACTGATCCTCAAATGCACAGCAGCTAATCTGTGCCCGGCATACTGGCAAATTTGCATCGGTGACACCTAAAGGGAAAGTAAAATTCTTATTCCAGAAAAAGAAGACTCTGAATTGGTGGCTAGTCGCTAAAGGATTCAAATAAGTCCCTGATCATCTGTCTTTCCTCCTTTGTAAGGTCGGCATCTTTGTTTTCTAAACGGTTGCTTAGATCCATTGCCTCAGTATTCATGTCCCTATTGACAATCTGCAGTCCAAAGAGAGAACACCATCCAATCAAATAATTTCTGAATGCAGAGACCATGGAAGAATTCAGAATGGAATATCTTACTTCAACATAGTTGTTTACATGACCGTCACTATTTGGAAAAGTCATCAACTCATTTTGATTACACATCCATTCACCATCAATTATGTACTTGTACTCGTAGCGCCCCTCCTATCACAAATTCAAATCGACATATGTTGTTCAAACGATGGTTCTAATTATATAACCTACAACACATTCTAGTTAGTTTGGCTAAACCAGTTCAATATATCAAAATAAAATTTTTATAAGCTCAACTAGATAAAACTCTAACACGAAGGCATAAAAAACATATTATTTCAAGAGTTGCCTATTAAGAAAATTTTAATAAGTTCAACTAGAGGAACTAAAAATACCCACATTTAATTCCTTCTCGAGAATCCACACACCTTGTTCCTCGTTGAACTTCAGAGGAATTCTCTGAAAAAGTAAGAATACACACTTCATTGGTCAAAGAAATCTTTTCACGATACACAACTTTAAAAGGAAATTTTTAAATGATATAAATATATATAAGAACATATACTTTTGAATTTCAAAGGAATTCCATCACTAGTAATTATGTTAAACTATAGTTTCCTCGGTCGATTGCACATCCAGACCTACTCAATAACATTTTTTAAATAGTGCAGCATGGAAATCATCATATCCAATTTGTTCAAATAGTGCAGCATCGAGAGGTAGGGTCAGCATGTAGGGAGAAAAGTTTTAATTGATTGAAAACTAGAGGAATTGTTGGAAGAGAAAATGGTAAAGAAAATGAATATGCTTTATGTATTGCTACTCAAACATACTTGAGAAAAAGTTCTGCCAATACACTATTTTAATTAAGAAAGAACAAAAGAATGCAAAATGATTAATAACTACTAACTGTTACATGACTCTGAAGTAAGTACAGATATGCTGCAAACTTTAATTAAGTGGTTACCAAATATGATTTATCATTTCAAAAGCAAATCAACAGAAGTTAGGATTATGGTTGCAAATTATTTTATTAAAATCACGGTAAAGAACACACCTGCCCCCATCCAACGTCAAGTCCAGAAATCTCTACTGAGGAATATCCACCTCCTTTCCACATAAGAGTGACAGGACTCTTAAATAGTCCTGTAAGCTAAAAACATAATGCATGTTTGTTAAAATAATAACTACAAGAATAAGACAGTAAAAGAACAATCTATGGTCTAATTTAATTTACCAAGTATTAACTAGTGGTAAATCTTCATGTTTAAGAAAAGGGATTTGTCAATATGAAACAAACAAAATCAACTACGACAACATATGCATCTGACAATTAAACTCCTGAACATTCAATTTATATAGGAAACAAAAGTCATTAAGCCAACAACTTCCCAAATGAAGGTTGTCATTTCTTCACAGAATAGATAAAATGAATTATGCTAATTGGTTTTAGAAAGAAATTCAACTCACCATATCAATTGTTGCACTTTTTATCACATCCAACTTTGGGAAGCATGCTCGCCGACTCTGAGAAAAAAAATTAATGAAAAAGAAGACAAGGTGAAACAATGCTGCAGTCTTGTTTAACAAGAGTCAAATATTTTCATAAACATTCCCAAAATTGCAACAGAGTGCCTAAGTTTTGTTATGTTTCTAATTGATGTGCAGATGGGTTCTTGCAAGGTCTCATCACTTTATTTTGCATTCATATTTAAACATAACAGAAAGATTGTTATATTACATCAAGGCACCAGCTCAAGCTTGACAATATAACATGCTGAATATTATTACAGTACCTGCAGTAATTGGTGGCCTTCATTCAGCTTGTAGCCTTCAATCCAAAACATATATGCCAACTACAGATTAATAAACAAAGAAAAATTACAATGAATTCACACATGACATAAATCTATTTTTAATAACAACAGCTGCAATTAAAGATTAGCTTTTAAGAGTTAAGCTTTCAATTATTAATAAAGAGTTGCTGTAAAGCTACACACTTCCTAAAGGGGAAGATGTCACACATACAATAGAGTATCATTCATATGTAGAGACTAATAGTAGCACAGAAGTTTCTTCTTTGGTAATTGTAATAAACTCACATAGCTACCAAGGTACAAACAATAAAATTTCTTAATCCAACTTCTACAATCTCCAATAACAAATTTATGAGAAATGTACGCTGAATATTACCATATTTTTGAACAACCATAAAGATGCATTGTAAGTTAGGCAAAATGTGAGATCGTCCAATTAGAAAGTTATGGCAGTGTCAATGCCTCAATGACAGAAAGCACAACTGATCCAGTAGTGTGATAATATTCTCATTGTCATCTTCATTATGATCAAGCTACATTTGTCCCAATATATTAGATTGAGATGGTATGGACGTGCTCAAAGATACTAATAAATTTTATAGCTAGAAGAGTTGAATATATTAGACTGGAGGGATAGAGGTAGAACAAAGAAAAACAATGGTCAATGAAATAAAAAACAATGGTGCAAGGGTTAGTGGTATAGTTTTTTTTTCCCTTGTATAGCTTACTAGTATATGAGCTAACTTTTGCTTATGAAAAACAAACTATGAATGATAAGATGAGGCATGCACAGATAGTCTACTACCACGACAGAAGGTGCTCTTCCAAGCCCAGCTGTACAATGAACATAAGTTACTCCATGGTTTAATGGCCCTGTATAAGTTGCTAACAACTGCAGGAAGTCTGATCCTCAGGTCAAATGCATCAAAATCCCTACAACATCACCAACAATAGAATAATATAAGGGAATAATTTATACAATTTCCAACTATGAATACTCCTTGGTCATTACTTATTTTTAGTACTAATCAAAATCCAAGAATGAAATGTAGGAACCTGTTGTACGACAACAATAGTCCTTATAAATCTAAATCATTGTGATGATAATGCAGATGATAAACAACAGATGTATAATATGGTGGTTGTTTTAAGCAATCTATTGTTGATGACATACATCATATAAGTTTGATCTATGAATTCATCAATAATCATTTCCTAACTCACCTAATTTGAGCCCGAATATGCTCAATATCACCACATTTGAAGGCATGTTCACGGATGGCACCAATATCCACCCCAAAATATCTGCACATGAATGAAAGAAACAAGCCATATAGGCAAATCTTTTTGACAGCATTGAAGGAAAGTATAATGAATGGCCTTGATAAAATTTTCTCAATCACTATTACTGGGTCAAAGAAATGAAACTGCATTGAAAAATCAGGTCTTTATCATAGGATGTATATTCAGTTTTACCTTCTCAGCGTGACAGGTGTATTTTTAAGGGTTTGATACCACTAGATGTTTCCATGCTGAATTCAAAGTGCCTTGTTCAATGATTACAAGTAAACTCCACTTTATAGAACATGCAAGATGGAAGCATGCTTCAACTTTTCTTCTATCAAAGATTTTTAATTAAGATGCATATGAGGAATTGCAATCACTCATTGCAATTTCACTAGACTCGACATGTCAGGAAACACCCATTGTTCAAGAATTTCTTAGTTGTACTCCCTCACAAATAAAACTAGTCCATTAAAATCATGTATAGGTTAATTTTGAAAAAAGACTGTCACCACTAATAAAGAAAAGAACAACCAGGATACTCAAGATCTGAGTTTTGCTGCAAGCAGAAGATAGTCCTCACTCCAATTTCTGAAGTTTATCGGCGTCTAGTGGAGTCTGAATTGAAACAAACTTAGATCAAAGATAAAATAAATAATATTATTTATTCAAGATACAAACCAGAAGAGAACCTGTAGACAGGAACCAACTATCATGCCAGGATATATGAAATTATAGTTCATTCCAAGCTCATGCCTATAGGTCATCACTGAACACATTTGCACAAGAGAAACCCTTTAAATAGTAAATTAGAACAAATATTCACCTAAAATAAATTGAAAACAGATCATTATCCAACATAACAAAGTTGAAAAAATTACCAGTACCCATTGCTTTTGACATGTCATTGCTATATATGTCAGACTTTTCAGCATTAGCATTATCCATATTTGAACCAGAGTTGTGAGAGAACTGGAAAATGATGGAATTAAGGAAAACAACCATCACCCTTCTAAAACAACACTACCATGAAGATTGAGAGGAACTGGTCGAACAAAGTTGCATATATCGGACTCTTAATGCCAAATGATTCAAAATTTGATTCAGTTCAGACTTAGGAAATGACTTCCTCATTTTAAAGGGTAAGTTGATTTTACATACAAATTAAATCTATCCTTCCGAAATGTTTTTCATTAGCAAAAGATTTCCCAATCCATACGCTAAAGGCATCAAAGGTTTCCTTAATGCATGTAATAAAAGGAAAGCAATGATATAAGATAATAATATATAATTAGAGAACAATGTATGAAAGAAAAGAGAAAAACAAATTACTGAACCGCATAGGGTTAATCGGAATGGACACAAAACGGCCAGAACGGGCGTTCCGACATGGGAACACCTTACGCCGTATTAAATTTCCGGGACATGGTCGCGGTGCCTCATGCAAGACTCTTGCAGCCGCTGGAAGCCTCATGTGAGGCTTCACAACCGTGGACAACCTCACGTGAGGCTGCGAGAAGCCTCATTGTCGCAGAGCCTCATGCTCGGGAAAGCTTTTTTTTTTCTTTTTTTTTTTTATAAATTTTAAAATTCTAAATTTTTCTTCTCTCCCTTTATTAATTTTGTTGTTATTCCTTCATT
Organism: Wurfbainia villosa; assembly: GCA_025175895.1. Classification (NCBI taxonomy): domain Eukaryota; kingdom Viridiplantae; phylum Streptophyta; class Magnoliopsida; order Zingiberales; family Zingiberaceae; genus Wurfbainia; species Wurfbainia villosa. The sequence goes on along the minus strand of CM045987.1, from coordinate 119,217,309 downwards.
CTTTTTTCAGTTAATTCTTTCTTTTTCTCTCTTTATTAATTTCTTTTATAATTTCTATGGAAAAAAATTATAATGTACATTTTTTCTCTTAATTCTTTTACTTTCTCCCTTTATTAATTTGTTTTATTATTCCTTTGTTCTCTTAATTTTTCTCTTTATTAATTTCTTTTGTTATTTTTCTTTTTCTTTAAAAATATAAGAAAAAAATTTATAAGTGAATTTTTTCACTTTCTCCCTTTATTAATTCTTTTTTGTTCTTTTTCTCCCTTAATTCATTTTCTTTCTCTTTTAATTAATTTCTTTTGTTATTCTTTTCCTTCTTAAACACACCGAATTAAATTTTAAAAAAAATTGAAAATTTTTATTCTTCATTAATTTCTCTCTTTTGTATTTTTCACATAGACAATTGCAAAAGTCAAAAAAGCTCTTCAAAGAAAAATCACTTTTTTAAAAATACTAAAAATAAAAATGATATATTGCTAGAAAAGGATAACAAAAATTAAATATAATATAATTCCTAAATACTACTATGATTTAGATTAAATTATAATATATATTAATTTAATTTAATTTAAATCTATATGATACTAATCATGATGTGTAGACTACAAACTGATTTTTAGTAAATCCTAAATTTTAAAATATTAGTTTAACCTAATAATAAACATTTATAACAAACAAAATATTAATAATAATATTTTTTAATTAAAAAGTATCAAAACTTTATCGGCACAACACGATATGATACCGAAACCGTATCATTCCGGTCAAGACCAAAACGTCAGTATAGGTTAAAATTTTAAATCATGCCTAGGTCTCCCCTAATTCAAACCATTTTAATTTTTTAAATTATGAACACTGTAGGCCATCAGCGAGTTTTAAATAAATTTTATTGATAGCCTTAGGAAATTCATAATCACTTCTAACCAAAACTATTGCACTCTTGGGAAACTCTTGAGTGTAACCTTGCCCTTGAACCTAGATTTCACAAACTCAATAAGTCCATGACCCTTTAATGAGCTTGTGCCAGATTTTCTTAAGATTGTGAAAATTTCAAAAACTCATAGCTCTCAATCTAGATTGTGAAATTCAAGTTCAAGGGCATGATTACACTCAAGAGACTCTTGACACCCAAGAGTGCAATGGTCTTGGTTCGAAGTGATTATGAGGTTCCTAAGAGTATTAGCGAATTTTGGTCAAAAGTTGTTAATGGTTTTACAGTTTTCAAAATTTTAAAATCTTCACACAATTTGAACCAGGGAAGTCTTGTTAGTGCAGGAAGCACTATATATCAAACCTATGCTTTAATGTACGGTAAAAGAGTTTAAAGTTGGTTATGTTTGGTCTTATGTGTGTGTCAAATATGCAGGTACAGGAAACTTGATAAGGAAAGACTTGTCAGTTTAAGTGACCAGATTTCAAACAGAAAGAAAGTCCCAGGGAGTCAATAGGAAGCTAAACCTGACACCTAGCAAGATGATAGGTCAAGGAGATCAAGTAACAAAAGTCCTGGAGGTGAGCGAGCAGCTGTACCGAACACTTGGCAAAGGTAAATCTTGAAGGTACCGATCAAAGTATACTTCGAGAGACCTTTTGATGTAGAAGGTGGTAAGAAGAGCATTCACTTTTTGGGACGAGTGTAGTCTCTTAAGCTAGATGCAAGTCTGATGAAGATACCACTTGAAATTTCGAAGTAAAAGTGGACAATGGTTATTGTCCAAACTTAGATGTATTTATATTATGCCCTGTGGACTAACATTGTTGCATAGGAAATAGGTCAGGTTTATCGGAATCAAGTCAGGGCTACTTGATTATCCAGACGATCAAAAGAGGTCTGAGCGACCTAAAGATGAGATCCAAATCGTTCAGAATGAGTCGGACCTAAATCCAATCTGACCAAGCTTCTAGGCAATTGGAACCAATCCAAGCGCCCGAAAGGCCTCTGGCCGACCCAGAGACTTGGTCAAGCCGATTCGAGCAAGGCGGTCAAAGGATTTGAGTTGATCAGGACTCCAGGCAACCTAAGATAGTCCAGGCGACCATAAAGGTGCTAAGTCAGCCAGATTCAATATGTTCGTGGATAAAACTGAAGTTGAGTCAGCAAGGATCCGAGCATCCGATAGGCCTCCGACGATCAGATTTGTACCATGTCAGCATTTCGACAGAAGTTTATAAGAGAGGCTAAGGAGCTCGAGTTCAAGAACAACATACGATCGAAAAATCATTGCTTCATTCTCGTTAAACTACTCAAAGTGCTCCAACCCGTCAAGTCTTGATTAGGCTGCATTGCATCAATTTTGCTATTGTATTAGTCGTCTAAATTTGTTTTTCTTACTCGTAATCTATTGACCGACAATAGATTTGTCAGAAATCGATCCGAGAGTTCTATCAATAGTACGCTCAATACCAACTCACACTCCTAAATCAAATCCCGATTACTCAATCCCTCGATCACAAACCAAAACACAAATAAGCGAAAAGTCTCAGAAAAACGAAACACACTCAAACTCAACAAATAGTCGCAGAAGCACAACAGTTATCTCTAAAAAAACTAAGACAAAATTGACAGAAGAAAAGAAAGGTTCCACTCACATTAATGGCGATGTTTCCTCGACGATGATGACTTCGGATCAACCCCTAAACAAAGAAATAGAGGGCAAGAAACTAAATCCGGAGAAATTCGTGTCAAACAAAGGCCAAAAAAATAAAATCAAATCCACAGCAGAAGTCAGTCACCAGATTTGAGATCCGAGGTGTTCTTGAACGGCTTCCCAAGGCGGGCAAAGGCGGAGTCGAGTAGCGGAGAGTGTTCATGATTGGAGGGGTGCGACAAACGACAAAAGAGTGGAAAAGGAAAAGAAGCCAAGAAAAGTGAGACAATATTTTTAAGCGGATTATTTGATCCGTATTTATAGGGCAGACACAGGATGACATGTCTTGGGTTCTTGAGCCATACCATAACCAACCATTTAATTGAACCCAAAATGAATTTGATCGAGTTCTTAGGATTTGGCTCCCCATTTTAAATTAACTCCAAGTTGGACTCAGGGCACAAGAAGACGGCTTGGTCAAACTCATATTTGTAACACTCATTCAAGATCAGAGTTGAATTCAAAATGAGAGAACTGAGTGTTGATGTAATAGATTTTGATGTTAGATTTAAAAAGTTAAGTTAAGAAATATATTTGATATGCTTTTGTGATAAGTGTATGGCCGCCGAGACACATAACAAGAGGAAGCCTGGTGATTAGATTAGATGTCTAACAAGAGGAAATTCTAGAAGATCAAAAGTAATTAAATCATGAATATAAGAAAATAAAATAGATACAATATAATTCATGATAAAAATCTTGTCTTATCAAAATTTACGATGAATAATAATTATAAATGGCGATGACATAAACATAAGCGAGAATCGATTCTGGTGAGCGATCATCGTTAGTAAATGTCTGTAAAATCCAATTCGAAGTTACTATGAAGAAGTAAAAAAGACAGGTCTTTCATGAAATTCTGGAGTACTGTAAAATTCTCCTTGCTAATAGGTGTTGGTTTTATAGCATCTATTGCATGAATTTAGATGATACTGGAAAAATAAAAGTAGACTGTAAATACAGAACTTACAGTGAGTCGTCAAAAACTTCATGCTTCCTGGATCTATAGGGATGACGATCTCTGCTCACCGTTTGAGGAACGATCACGATTATCAAATCGAAAGGATCCTACTCTTCCATGAACCAAGTTCCAATCGCGCCTCGGCGTTCACGGAACTCTCTGTTCTCTTTGGCAGCCTGACGGCATCTCACGCACCTTCACTTCACTCTGGCAGAACTCTCGCACAAATACAGCGATGTCTCACTCGTTATCTCTTCGCGCAACCTCCACCTCTTATCCTATCTCCCATATATAGGGACTTGGATGCAGCGAAGGTGTGGAGCAATTCACGCACACCTTCGAGATCGTGTGCAGTTACTGTGCACTACATGCAGTAATTGCCTCCACGTGTTACATCTCTCACTCGTCCAAGATATGCTATATAGGCAAATGGTCACATAGATCGATAAGAGGTATTTAGTCACATAGACTAAAATAGAGTCGAATTCAATAGTCACATAGACTAAATAGAAGTATTTAGTCACATAGATTAAAATATAGTCAGAGTTCATAGTCCAAAAAGACTAATAGAACAGAGATTATTAGTCACAAAGACCAATAGAACAACCAATTCATACATAGGAAAATGGTTCGTGCGACAACAACCATACTGAGCAATCCAATGCTAAGAAAGTTGATACACCTTACATAGCTGCTCATAGAGCAATCAATGCTAAGAAAAATTATTACGCCTAACTAAGTCGCTCTTCAAATGGTACATAATCATTCTCTGAATGACATATAATCATTCACCTGATGGCACACAGTCATCCTCCAGGTGGCACACAGTCATTTTCCAAGTGGTACAAAATCATTCTCCTGGTGATACACAATCATTTTTCTAGATATAATGTCTTGCTATTTACCCAGATTAAATATTTTTTATTTACATCAATATGAATATCTCTAATCCCTTATAATGACCATCATATCAAGAGCATGTTCTATATTCTCAATATTCACAATCATTTCTATACACAACAAAAATAAGTCGACGAGTGAATATTCTCAAAAGATGTAAATCTAGTTAATCTTCTTTTTTAGCATAAATCTATTCATTTTAATCAGTCATTTTCCTAGTCATGTTCTATAGATCGAATCATCCATAGTCAATAGGTTTACATGCTAAAGTAGCAGACCTTGATTAAAACTTTAAGTAGACAGCTAAATAGTCACAAAGGGTAAATATTGAGATTAATATATAATATCAAAGGGCTCACATAGTAGAGAAACAGGGATCCATTCTCCTACTACCCTTATTGTCGCTTTAGCACATGTGGTATGAATCACATGCTACGATATTATTCTCTTTACTAATAAAGAATGCATGTTGTCCTCAAATCAACATCATGCATATTTCAATCTAAACATTCCAAATGTCTAATCCTAAATTCAATATATGAATTCTAATCTGGCTCCAAACAGGTATAGTAAATGGTGGGAGCATTTACTTCGATCACTATTCTCAAATAATCTTATCTTGATACAAATATCAAGACGACCCCAACTTATAGATATGTATTGTTGGTGCAATCGACCCAAGTCACGATTGACCAGACTCGAGTTGGACTCAAATAATATTTTGATGTTTGACAATGTTTTGGGAAGATTGTTGGTGCAATCGACCCGTGTCATGATTGACCGGACTCGAGTTTGAATAGAGGTGTATTTTGATGTTTGATGATGGTTTGACCATTGTTTGACTATATGGTTGACATGAGATTAACCATATGATGGAAAGTCCAAGCATGGGTCTTGGCAAGGGAAAGTCTAAGCTTGAGTCTTGACAATTGGAAAGTCCAACATGTCTTAGCAAATGGAAAGTCCAACATGGGTTGGCAAAGGAAGTTCAAGGGGTGATATTGGCGGCGTAAAGTCCAAGGGTGGAGTCTTTGCAGCATAAGTCCAATGGTTGGCGACGTAAAGTCCAAGCGGTAGTCTTGGCAGCGTAAGCACAATGTGCCTTAGCGGTATAGACAACGTTAGCATGACAATAGCTGATGGAAGCACCTAAAGGCTAGTGTATGGATGAACAAGTCATGGATGACTTGGAGGGATCCGATAGGCGAGGTGGCTAGAAGACTTAGGTCAGGCTAAGGGTGGTGTAACAAGTATGAGGGCATCATACTTGGTGTTAAAACCTCATGGATCGGTAGATTGATATTATGCTCGATCATTTGGAGTTCATTGCGAGAAATAGCCCGCGATCATTGCCAAAATTGCGATCGGTGATGGCTCGAATGATCGACTTCTATGGTCGACGTGGTGATGGTCGATGTCGCGGAACTGAGAAGGTTCAGTCATTGTTAAGGTTTAACAGTCGAGTGATGACTCTATTAGTCGACAGATAGTCTATCCGTTGGAACTTATCCAACGCGGCTCGGGCCGTTGTGAGACAACGGCTACATGATCAGTCGACTGCTAGGCGAAATCCAGCCCGAATGCAGGTTATAAAAGTAGCTCGTGGAGAAGGATTTTGCCATGGTTTCTGTAACACCCCCCTAGTCTTTCCACTCTCTACCAGGGGAGATGTCACTACTTTACTGTCTTATTCTTATTTTCTTCCTAATCTTACTTTGACACTATACTTTAATCATCACTCAAACAATAACGAATTCAAGATCTTCACATACATGTGCGAGTGTTAAAACTACCCAAACATGACTCTAGCATTCTTTGGTCTCAACCATAAGCAATCCAATTGAACTCCAACCATATCAGAAATAAAACAATTAAAAACTTAAAATATGGTTTAGACATCTGCACTTAGGATCTTTTACTTTCACTGTTCCGTCGCCACACACACCCAACACTTCATCTGTCATGCCACCTTACTGAAGCTTTTCTTTACTTTTATCTGCAGTATAAGGAAATGAAAATTATAAGCAATAACGCTTAGTAAGTACTTTCTATGCTCACAAAAATATGCATTGTATGAAATCATGCAACTAGTTCTCTTGCCCTGGATACATTGATACACATGCAAACATAACTGAAAATCATAACTCTGATTACATGTCTCTTGTATAAATCATGCTCTTAAGTATTTTAAAACTTGTAAATAGTGTATCTGAACTGGAATGATTAACTTTGAAAACTTTTACTTATACTTATACTGATACTTCAAAATAATAATCATCCTGGATATGGACCCGGCATAGTACCAATGTGTGCTTTCCTAATAGGCCGGGGTGGCCAACCACCGAACCTACTAGGGTAACTGAGACTGAGGGCCTTGGCCCATGGGCGAAACTGATGCCCGGTATATGTCAACTCAAAAGTAAAATACTTTCTTTATACTTATATTCTTATACATACTGAAAGAATGCTCTTAATCCTCTAAATCACGAATGGGGAGCACCATAAAGATCATTATGCTCTTGACTCCTCAAAACTGAAATGGAGAGCATACTGAAGATCGTTGTGCTCTTAATCCCCAATTCGAACGGGGAGCATCTTTAAATTTTCCTTATAAAGGAAATATTTTTACATTTTACTCTATATTATGCATATAATTGTAAGCTACAACTTATCTACAATATGCATGATTATAAATCACCTTCTTATCATGGATCTAAACATGATACTAAATCAAACATGACATAACGGGTAAAAATTATGTAACTAAAAACACCATGTAACTGGAAATAATATGCATATAAAAACATATCAATGACATACGATAACTACTTATACTTCAGGTGAGCAATACTTACTTCCTACGCTTTTCACCAATTTATACCGCTAGATTTCGTAAAGAGAAAACCTCCTACGTGTTCCTTGACTTTAGCGTGATCCTCTACCAAGTCCTTGAGGAGATCCCTCTTGAAAATCCCCTTTTGAACTATCCCACGGTGGAGAAATTATAGAGGCTCTCTTTTTTTTTCCTCTCTTGTTTTCCTCGGTGGAGAAAGCCTTTTTTTTTTTTTGGTAAAAACTGTAGACCACTAGATACAGTTTCTATGTTGAAGATATGTCAGTGGAAGATATCAAATCATCACTTTCAACACCTGGAACTAGCACATTGCCTGTTGCAGCAACAGTCGAAGATACAGGGTCAATATCATACAAGCTACCAGATGCCCGCGCCTTCATGTTTGGTCTCCTACAGACATAATCGAGGCAGACACTGCTAGCCCCTTTTTCTTTTCGATTCGGTGGCTGGAGAAAACGAGAGAGAGAGAGAGGTGAGGTGAGGGTGGGCGTCGGCGTTGGAGAGAGGAGGGAGAGAGAGAGGTGGGTGTTGGTCGGCATTGGGAGAGAAGAGAAGGAGAGAGGAGATGAGGGCTTTGGCGTGGAGTTTAGGGAAAAAGAAAAAAAAAAGAATATATAAATTAAGATTTTTCTTAACCTAATTACCCCTTTAAATGATTAGCCAAATTAATCAACTTCTCTCTTTTTCCTGCCTATAGATATATTCTGTTATATCTTACTCATTGGTAATCTTATGACTTAGTGGTAGAGAGCTTATTCCTCCAAATCGACGGTTCATGGTTCGAGCCTCGACTAAAGAACCATTTATTCGAATTTTTTCTTTTCTTTTTCCTATTCTTATTTCTATTTTTTTTCTAAATAAATAAATAAAAGTATCGGAACTAAAATTTGGGTCGTTACAATCCCTTATACCTTATAAAAGTTTCGTCCTCGAAACTTAAACAACTCGGGGTACTTTTGCTTCATGTCATCCTCACGTTCCCAGGTTGCTTCTTCAAACCTTGTCATAAGACTTTTACTAACGGTATTTCTTTATTTCTTAGTTTCCTGACTGCTCAATCTATTATCTGAATAGGTCGACTTTCATAACTTAAATCTGTTTGAATCTGTACCGTCTGTGGCTCAATCACTTGGTTGGTGTCTGGGACGTGCTTCTTAAGCATTGAAACATGAAATACATTGTGGATAGCTGACATTTCCTGTGGTAGCTCTAGCTCATAAGCTACCTTACCAACTCTCTTGGTGATCAGGTAGGGGCCTATATATCTGGGACTTAACTTGCCTTTCTTCCCAAATCTCATTACCCCTTTCATAGGAGCTACCTTAATGAACACTGAATCTCCGACTTAGAACTCTAGGGGTCTGCGTCGGACATCGGCATAACTCTTCTGCCAACTTTGGGCAGTCTCTATCCTTTGGCGTATATTCTTTATAGCTTTGGTGGCATCATCTATAAAATCAGTCTTGAGTCACATTTCTTTCTTCTTGCCACCCTCATACTAACAGATAGGAGATCTACATCTCCTTTCATACAAGGCTTCATAAGGTGTCATTCCAATTGTGGTTTGATAACTATTATTATAGGCAAACTCTGCCAAACACAAATATTTGCACCAGCTTCCTTTAAAATCTAAGGCCTGAAGCTCACGAGCATGTCCTCCAAAATCGATTCACTCTTTCATTTTGCCCATACATGCGAGGATGAAATACAGTGCTAAATTGTAGCTTAGTAGAGGTTGTCAGAACACACTCGAAAGTGTGAAGTGAAGCGTTGTCTCTATCGAGAGATAATGGTCTTAGGTACTCCATGCAGTCTAATCACTTCTTTGACATATAAGCGGGGCTAAGCTGCTCGATAGAGTATGATATTACGATAGCGTGAAGTGAAGTGAGACTTTGTCAATCTATCGACAACTACCCAAATAGAATCGTAGCCATTGATGGTTTTGGGCAATCCTACTATGAAATCCATGGCTAGTTCCTCCCACTTCCATTCTAGAATCTAGATAGGCTATAAAACTTCTCCTGGTCTCTGGTGTTCTGCTTTCACTCTCTGACATGTTAGACAAGTGCTAAACTACTTAGTCACGTCCCTCTTCATACCAAGAAACCATAATTTCCCTTTCATATCTTGATACATCTTGGTGGATCTAGGATGCATTGAATATGAGGTCCCATGAGCTTCTTCTAGGATCTTCTTTCTTAAGTCTGTGTCCATGGGGATACATAGGCGTTCACCCAAATATAATACCCCACTGTCAGAGACATGGAATCCTTTATCCTTTCCTTCTTGGATCTCTTGCTTGATCCTTTGGATGCTAGGATCTTTGTCCTGTCTCGCTAATATATCCTCAAACAGTGTAGGTACTATGGTCAAGGCGGAGAGCTGTCCAGAAATGATCTCAACTCCAAAATTCATTATCTCTTTCTCCAGTGGTTGAGAAAGTGTTGCTAGGGACATCAAAGTGGTGCATGATTTTCTACTCAGCGCGTCTGCTACTTTGTTTGCCTTTCCAGGATGGTAGTGGATTTCACAGTCATAGTCCTTTACTAGCTCAAGCCATCTGCGCTGTCGCATATTCAAATCCTTCTGAGTGAAGAAATACTTCAGACTCTGGTGATCTGTGTAAATCTTGCATTGGACTCTATATAGGTAATGTCTCCAAACTTTCAGAGCAAAGACCACTGCTGCTAACTCAAGGTCATGAGTGGGGTAATTCTTTTCGTAGTCCTTGAGTTGTCTAGATGCATAAGCAATGACTTTACCCTTCTGCATAAGTACTGCTCCGAGTCCCATCTTGGATGCATCACTATACATGTCAAATCCCTCATTACTTTCTGGAAGGGTAAACACTGGAGCACTTGTGAGTCTCCTCTTTAATTCAAGGAAGCTCTTTTCACAATCTTCGGTCCATTCTAACTTATTGTTCTTTCTGGTAAGAACCGTCAATGGTGAAGCTATCCTTGAAAAGTTTTCCACAACTTCCGATAGTACCCTACTAATCCAAGGAAACTTCTGACTTCACTGGCATTCTTTGGTTGACCCCAATTATTGACTGCTTCTATCTTTGTCGGGTCTACCATAACTCTATCTTTTGAAATAACATGACCCAGAAACAATATTCGATCAAGCCAAAACTCACACTTGGAGAATTTTACATATAACTGTCCTTGCTGAAGGGTCTGCAAGACTGTCTTCAAGTGTTCGACATGTTCTTCCTGAGTTCTCGAGTAGATAAGGATGTCGTCAATGAAAACGACCACAAACTTGTCAAAGTACTCCTTAAATATCCGATTCATCAAGTCCATAAACATAGCGGGTGTATTTGTCACTCCGAAGGACATGACCACGAACTCATAGTGTCCATACCTCGTTCGGAAGGTTGTTTTCGATATATCATCCTCTTTAACTCTTACTTGATGATAACCTGACCGCAAGTCAATCTTGGAGAAGACTGTGGCTCCCCTCAATTGATCAAATAAATCCTCTATCCTTGGCAGAAGATATCTATTCTTGATCGTCACTGATTCAAAACTCAGTAGTCTATGCACATCCTCATAGACTCATCTTTCTTTTTCATGAACAACACTGGAGCTCCCCATGGGGAATGACTAAGGCAGATGAATCTCTTGTCTAATAACTCCCGTAATTGTTCCTGAAGCTCTTTCAATTCAGCTGGGGCCATACGATATGGTGCTTTTGAGATTGGGTTGGTACCTGGAATAAGCTCAATCTCAAACTTAACTTCCCTTCTAGGTGCTAGTCCTGGTATCTCGTCAGGAAATACTCCCGGGTAGTCACATACAATTGGGACATCTTCCATCTTTTGACTTCTTTCATGCTTAGTATCAACTATATGTGCTAAATATCCAGTGCATCCGCTAGCTAACATCTTCTGAGCTTCCATGGCAAATAAGAACTTCTTAGTCTTCTTCCTTGGTTCTCCAATAAACTCAAATTTGGCATCGGCCTCGGGTTGAAATACTACTCGTCGCTTTCGACACTCAATGGAAGCACCATACTTGCTAAGAAAATTCATTCCAAAGATGACATCATAGTCATGCATGTCCAGCAAGATCAGATCACTATAAAGCTCTCTGTCTGAAATTCTAACTGCACGACACGCAACAAGTGTGTAGATGTCATTATTTCACCCGAAGGTAGGGTCGTTAAAAACTGAATATCTAAGACATCCGGAGTTATATCTATCTTCTTAGCAAATGTCATAGACATGAAGGAATGGATTGCCCCAGTATCAAACAGTACGGTAGCATGCTGACTAAGGATAGGTATCTGACCTATGACTACTGTAGAAGTATTTGCTACCTCTTCCTTGGCGAGGGAGAAGATCCGGGCATTAGGTGTAACTGATGGAGCCTCCAATCTTCCTTGGCTGATGTAAGGACCCTCCAGTGCTCCCTGTATCTGATGTAGCTGAGCTGGTCTACCTCCGTATTGAGTAGACTATGGCGGAGGTAGATCGGTCTTGGTGGGACACTGTTTGGCGAAGTGTCCCTCGACACCACATATATAACACCCGCTCATGCCCTAGCGACAAACTCCTGGATGCTTCCTCCCACACTTAGAACATGTGGGATACGTAGGTTGCTTACTGGCTGAACCTCCCTTTGCATTATTCCACTGTTTCCTCTTGCCATTGTTGTTTCACTTCTAGTTCGAATTACTGCTCTGAGGTTTCTGACCTCCTGAACTTCCCTGGCTTTTGCTTTCTGTCGAGGCTAGTTTCTGGTGCTTAATACTATTCATGTAATGCTCCGTGATTAGCGCACTGTTGATTAGCTCTTCAATGGTCTGTGGTCTATTAATTCCCCAGCCACATTCAAAGTTATCTCCGGTCTCAACATCTTTAGCATCAACCTAACTCTTTCTTTCTCGATCTTGACCGGTTCGGGCATAAAGTAGACAACCTATTGAACTTCTTTACCGCTTCATCTACTGATAAATCCCCTTGTCGAAACTCCGTGAACTCATCATAAGATGATCAAGTGAAACCACTATAAGGCTATTATCACTATTTTTTTTCATCTTCACATACATATCTAGGTATGCTCTATTACGTACTGTCTATCATCTTCATATATATATATGCAAGCATGTTTAACCCAAAGAGAATATTTTAGCTGAACATGTTTAACTTAAACGAAGCATTCCTTACTACTCATAAAATAAATAAAGCAGATAAATAATTGCTTACTTGGAGGCGGCAAGACTGATGCTCGATGTGTGTGTGTGACTAAGGCGAAATCCGCTCTGATACCATCTTGTAACACCCCCTAGTCTTTCTACTCTCTACCAGGGGAGATGTCACTACTTTACTGTCTTATTCTTATTTTCTTCCTGATCTTACTTTGACACTATACTTTAATAATCACTTAAACAATAACGAATTCAAGATCTTCATAAACACGTGCGAGTATTAAAACTAACCCAACATGACTCTAGCATTCTTTGGTCTCAACCAGAAGAAATCCAATTGAACTCCAACAATATCAGAAAGAAAACAATTAAAAACTTAAAATATGGTTTAGACATCTGCACTTAGGATCTTTTACTTCCACTGTTTCGTCGCCACACACACCCAGCACTTCATCCGCCATGCCACCTTACTGAAGCTTTTCTTTACTTTTATCTGCAGTATAAGGAAATGCAAACTATAAGCAATAACACTTAGTAAGTACTTTCTATGCTCACAAAAACATGCACTGTATGAAATCATGCAACTAGTTCTCTTGCCCTGGATACATTGATACACATACAAACATAACTGGAAATCATAACTCTGATTACATGTCTCTTGTATAAATCATGCTCTTAAGTATTTTAAAACTTGCAAACAGTGTATCTGAACTGGAATGATTAACTTTGAAAACTTTTACTTATACTTATACTGATACTTCAAAATAATAATCATCCTGGATATGGACCCGACATAGTACCAATGCGCGCTTTCCTAATAGGCCGGGGTGGCCAACCACCAAACCTACTAGGGTAACTGAGACTGAGGGTCTTGGCCCGTGGGCGAAACTGATGCCCGGTACATGCCAACTCAAAAGTAAAATACTTTCTTTATACTTATATTCTTATACATACTGAAAGAATGCTCTTAATCCCCTAAATCACGAATGAGGAGCACCATAAAGATCATTATGCTCTTGACTCCCCAAAACTGAAATGGAGAGCATACTGAAGATCGTTGTGCTCTTAATCCCCAATTTGAATGGGGAGCATCTTTAAATTTTCCTTATAAAGGAAATATTTTTACATTTTACTCTATATCATGCATATAATTGTAAGCTACAACTTATCTACAATATGCATGATTATAAATCACCTTCTTATCATGGATCTAAACATAATACTAAATCAAACATGACATAACGGGTAAAAATCATGTAACTGGAAATAATATGCATATAAAAACATATCAATGACATACGATAACTACTTATACTGCAGGTGAGCAATACTTACTTCCTACGCTTTTCACCAATTTATACCGCTAGATTTCGCAAAGAGAAAACCTCCTACGTGTTCCTTGACTTTAGCGTGATCCTCTACCAAGTCCTTGAGGATATCCCTCTTGAAAATCCCCTTTTGAATTATCCCATGGTGGAGAAATTATAGAGGCTCTCTTTTTTTTCCTCTCTTGTTTTCCTCGGTGGAGAAAGCCTTTTTTTTTTTTTGGTAAAAACTGTAGAACGCTAGATACAGTTTCTATGTTGAAGTTATGTCAGTGGAAGATATCAAATCATCACTTTCAACACCTGGAACTAGCACATTGCCCATTGCAGCAACAGTCGAAGATACAGGGTCAATATCATGCAAGCTACCAGATGCCCGCACCTTCATGTTTGGTCTCCTACAGACATAATCGAGGCGGACACTGCTGGCCCCTTTTTCTTTTCGATTCGACTGCTGGAGAAAATGTGTGTGTGAGAGAGAGAGAGAGAGAGAGAGAGAGGTGAGGTGAGGGTGGGCGGCGTTGGAGAGAGGAGGAGAGAGAGGTGGGTGTTGGTCGGCGTTGGGAGAGAAGAGAAGGAGAGAGGAGATGAGGGCTTCGGCGTGGAGTTTAGGGAAAAAGAAAAAAAAGAATATATAAATTAGGATTTTTCTTAACCTAATTATCCCTTTAAATGATTAGCCAAATTAATCAACTTCTCTCTTTTTCCTGCCTATAGATATATTCTGTTATATCTTACTCATTGGCAATCTTATGACTTAGTGGTAGGGAGTCTATTCCCCCAAATCGACGGTTCATGGTTCGAGCCTCGGCTAAAGAACCATTTATTCGAATTTTTTTTCTTTTTTCTATTCTTATTTCTATTTTTTTTCTAAATAAATAAATAAAAGTATCGGAACTAAAATTTGGGTTGTTAAAGTTTCTTAGGGCGATTTGGGGCAATTTTGTTGGTGTAATTCAGGATCTCCAAATGCAGCTCAAGCAACCAAACAAGCAAGCTTCCAAAAGATCATTTGTAAAATATTTTTTGCATTCTTTTGTAAATTTCACTTTGTATTCGCTTGTATTTGCTTTGTATTACTATTGTAATCATTGTAAGAGATTTCTCTGCCTCCTACTTGTTTGGTTTAGTGGTGGTGTTTGCATCACTAGGGCTCGTTCGAGCCCAACCCATGGAGTAGGAACCTTGAGATTCCGAACCACGTTATATCTTGTGTATTGTGTGCTTGTGTCGTGTTTTATTTTTATTACTCTATATTTTGCTGCGCTAACGACATTGTAGCAAGCATGCGATCGAAATCCATCAAGCACGATGAAATGCTATTCACCTCCCCCCTCTAGCGACAATCAATTCCCCAACAAGTAGTATCAGAGCAAGTCACTCTTCACCAGCTTCACATCCAGGAGCACATTAGAGGGAAGAAGATGGATCTTTAAGAAAGATTGGGTGGCGACATCAATATTTTGTCTTCCTTCGACCAAGATTTCGGCGTATGGAAAAGGTAGAATGATGCACTTTCTTTATGCGATTTTGATAATTGGATTAGTGTCATAGTAGGTTTCGACACTCCAAAGGATGAATAAGGAAGAAAACTCAAGAAGAAGAATTGGAGCAAAGAGCAAGTCCGATACTTCAACATAAATAATAAGGTAATGGGTATATTACTTAGCGTAATTCCTAATGATATATTGTGTAAGATATGAGATTGTAAAGATGCCAAGGAGCTTTGGAGCATGTTGGCAAGATATCATGAAATCCCATTATCGCCACAAGAAGTAGAAGAGGAGTCAAGGAGTGCTCATCCTCCCAAGCTCAAGAAGAAGCAAGCACATCTTCATCCCAAAAGCTTGAGGATTCGGAGGTTGATAGAGAATCAACATCCAGATTGAAAGAGGTGGAAGAAGTGGAAGAAGCATTCACCTCTAGGATTGAGGGGGAGGAGAAATCACCCTCTATGCCGGAGCAAGAAGAAGAGCTTTCAACATCCGGAAGAGTTGAAGAAGCTCAAAATTCGGCCACCATTGACCTAGTTAACTCAAGCACATTAATTCAAAATAAAAATCATATAATGTGTTTTGAGTGTAGGGAATATGGGCACTATAAGAGCAAGTGTCCTAAGAAGGTCAAGAAAAGTCAACCGGCGCCAAAGGTCAAGGATGTCGGAGTCCCCACTATGAAGAGCAAGGAGCACATGGTATGCTTCAAATGCAACCAAAAAGGGCATTATAGGAGTCAATGCCCTAGGGGGAGGAAGCCTAGCAAGGGTCAAGAAGGAGTTATACATGTAGGGGGATCCTCTAAGGCAAACCCTAAGATATATCTTAATGCACCTTCTAGTTCTAGGATTAAAAATCATGCTTTTAGTACTTTTTCTATTACTCATGAACAAAGACATGCTAAGAATAATAGATTTTATTGCTTAGGTGCTAAGCATATTAATGTATCTAAGGACAAATCTAGGAACAATAACTCTAGACCTATTTTATCTAGGGAGTCCATTAAAATGGTAGAAAACAATTTAGACATTAACCCTAGAAGGGTAGACATATGCCTAAGAAATGGAACAATGCCCAAAGATTAAATCAAAATTCAAAAATTGGGCAATTAGAGCTAGAAAATCAAGTTTTGAGGTCAAAACTTGAGAAGATGGAGAAGACCCTTAGAAAGATACAAAATCAAATGCAAGGGTCAAATAGTCAAAGCCTAGGGTCTAAAAGTCAAGACCTAGGGTTTAGGAGGCAAGGTCCACCCAAGGACAAGAAAGGTTTGGGTCACAAACCTAAGCCTAAGGAGACCTACCATAGTGTTCCATTTGATTATTGAACACAACCTAGGTCTAGGAAAGCCAAGGTTAATAGGAAAGTCATCCCTAAGGTTAACCAAGGCAAGTGTCTAGTGGCCAAGGTTTCCATGAAACCTAGGAAGACCACTAAGAAGGTTACTAGGGAGGCAATCCCTAAGGTTAACCATGACAAGACCCAAATGACCAAGGCTACCAAGCCTAGAAGGGTCATTAGGAGGGTATCTAGGGAGGTTATCCCTAAGGAATACCTAGTAAATCCAATGAGCTCCAATATATATTGGGTTCCTAGGAGCGTGATCGATTCACGCTAAATGGGTTAGGGTGTGTCAACTTTAAATGGATGGGTAGTTAACCTAACCATGGTAAAGGTGACACTTTAGGTTATTTTCAAGAGTATGGATACCTTGGAAATAGGTTTGAATTTTAAATCCTAAAAGATTCTAGGATATGCCAATATTATTTAAGAATTATGAAAAATCAATCAAATTGGCACAAACTAAGTTTAGAGGTCATGGTGTGTCACTTTGGGTTTTTGGCACACTTGGGGGATTAGTGATAATATGACAAAATGAAATTAATAATAATAAATTACAATAAATATTAAAATTTAGGTATTATATACCTTTATATTTTATTTGTCATGATTGATTTGTTATATGACATGTCATAACATCATTCTTATTTTTAATCATATAAAATGTCATTATCATGCTTAGAATTAGGTTTATGTCATGTATGCTTAGATTTATATTTTATGTCATGACATCATCATCATTGACCATGTTTATTTATGTTATCATTTATGTAATGATCATTCATGCATTAATTAAAAATGATTTAAGGACAATTGGCATGACTTGAAGTCTCATATATAAGGGAATCAAGTAGTGTTGCCTAGAAAATGCATGAGACCTTAGTATAGGTATAACCAAAACCCACATTTCACATCAAATTGACATGTGTGTGTTTTCAAACACCCTAGACACATATGAGATGCTAGGAAATGAGTTAAGTTTGAGGTGCATAGTTTTTGCATCTAGATGAACTCAAACTCATCTTATATCATTAGTGGATCATGGGGAAAGCTAATGTGCAAGTCATGTGCATTGAGCCCATTGATCATGATTCAATATAGGTTTTTAAAAATATTTTAAAATCCTTTTAGAAAACCTTGGTGAAGTCTATCTTTTGATAGCAATCACCATTGAAGAAGTTGATACAAAGTAGATCAAAAATATTGAAGTTTCAATAGTTTTTTAACTTTGTATCAATCTCTTATTTTAATAGGTATTTTATTTCCAAACTATTTTTCACCCATTATATTCTATGTAAGTAATGTGCATATGAATTTTCAAATTTTTTTGAAATACGTATATTTACTTACGCATTTTCAAAACTCATTTCTGAAAACTTGATTTCTGAAAATCAGGGATCAGTCGACTCTTACAGTATGTCAGTCGACTGTTGATGCTGTCAGTCGACTAATAGATGGTGGAGTTAACTGATGGGTTGATTTCGGGTAAACAAGGTTTGTTTAGCTCATGTTCAGCCATTTCTAGGTTTCCTAACTGCTCCTAACCCTAGGATATGTTTTGAAAAGCATTGGAAAGAGTGAAAATTCATTGGATATGGATTAAGAGAGTTGTTGAGGTGTATATCGAATTTTAAGGGAGGTGAAAGTTCAATGTTGAATCTTTGCTCTTATTTTCGATTGGTTAGTTTTCCTATAGGCTTAGGGACTCTCCAAGGACATTGTTGGTGCAATGGTCAAGGGGGAACAAGCCTTTAGGGGGAGATTATCCATCATAGGATGATGGATGTGTTCTTCCTCATGAGGGGGAGAATTTTGAAAATTGAGAGAGTTTATAGGAAGCCTCTCTTAAGTGATATAAGACTTATCACTAGGAAGAGTAAAGGCATCCTAGATGTTTTTAGACCAAGGGAGAGATTGTAAGATCTCATTGGGATATAAGACATTGACCTCCTTGAGGAGAACCTTTTTGATGTATGTCAAAAAGGGAGAGAATTTATGGAATTACTAATTTGGGAGAATTGGTAAGGAGATTTGAGTTAGGTAGTCTAACTCAATGGTTTTGTGGTTTTTGTCAAACATCAAAAAGGGAGAGATTGTTGGTGCAATCGACCCAGGTCATGATTGACCAGACTCAAGTTGAACTAGAGTAGTGTTTTGATGTTTGACAATGTTTTAAGGAGATTATTGGTGCAATCGACCTGGGTAATGATTGACTGGACTCGAGGGGTATTTTGATGTTTGACGATGGTTTGTCCATTGTTTGACTATATGGTTTACATAGGGTTTGTAGGGGATTTGAGGCCGCTAGAGGAGGGGGTGAATAGCGTCACTTGATCGTTCGAAGATGGAATTCGTTTACGTGATCGTTTCTACAAAACTCGTTATGCGCAGTGGAATAGTAATAATAAAAGCAATAACGAGATGAAACAACCACGAACACAAAGATATAACGTGGTTCGGAATCGAACAGTTCCTACTCCACGGATTGGGTTCGTACGAACCCTAGCGATGCCACAAACACCACTAAGCAATAAAACTCCTTCTCGACAATAATTCGGAGGTGGAGAAACCTCGTACAATGAATTACAACAAGTAATACAAAGTAAACAAGCAAATACAAGTAAAAATGTAAAGAACACTTTACAAACTAGGGTTTTGAGCGCTTGCTTGTCGGTTGCTTGGATGAGCTTGAAGGACCCTGAAATGCACCTGCAAATCACCTTCAAATCGCCTCACAAAAGCTCCGAAAGAACTGATGATGAAATCCTCCACGAGCTCCCCTTTTTATCTTGCGTCGGGCTGGATTTCCGCCTGGCAGTCGACTGCCATAAGTCCCCAGTCGACTGCCAACACTGTAGCTGTGAGACAACGACTCAATCCACGTTGGACAAGTTCCAACGGGACTCTCACCAGTCGACTGCCAACATTGGCAGTCGCATTGCCCGCCATATCTATCCGGTCGGCTCACAGGCATGCTGCTCGCAACTCACTCCGGCAGCGATCGTTGCGTCCCTTGGCGATCGCTCCAATAGTGATCATTGCCAGAGCAATTCCAGCTCTTAAACGGCAGTCGAACTCAAGTCGACTCACGACAGTCGAACCGGCCATAATGTCAGTCGACTGCCAACCTCAAAGATGAGGTTTTAACCCAAGTATGGTGTCCCCATACTTGCTAGACCACCCTTAGCCTAGACCTAAGCCTTCTA
The DNA here is from genome assembly GCA_025175895.1 of Wurfbainia villosa. Taxonomy (NCBI): domain Eukaryota; kingdom Viridiplantae; phylum Streptophyta; class Magnoliopsida; order Zingiberales; family Zingiberaceae; genus Wurfbainia; species Wurfbainia villosa. Next base: position 119,197,418 of record CM045987.1, on the reverse strand, counting down.
GCCACCTCCATCAGCCTTACGCCTCTCGGATCCCTCCAAGTCATCCATGACTTGTTCATCCATTGTGCTAGCCTTCAGGTGCTTTCATCGGCTATGTCATGCTAACGGTGTCTACACCGCCAAGGCACATTGGACTTACGCTGCCAAGACTCCGCTTGGACTTTAAGTCGCCAATATCAAACCCCTTGGACTTCTCAAATGCCAAGACTCAAGCTTGGACTTTTCCTTGCCAACCCATGTTGGACTTTCCATGCCAAGACCCATGCTTGGACTTTCCCTTGCCAACCCATGTTGGACTTTCCATGCCAAGACCCATGCTTGGACTTTCCCTTGCCAACCCATGTTGGACTTTCCATGCCAAGCCCCCTGCTTGGACTTTCCTTGTGCCAAGTACTCAAGACTTGGACTTTCCCAAATGTCAAGTGTCCCACTTGGACTTTCCATGCCAAGTACCCATGACTTGGACTTTACCTTGCCAAGACTCATGCTTGGACTTTTCCATAATCACATGGTCAATCCCTGGTCAACCATCAAAGATTCCCTCGAGTCAAACTCGAGTCTGGTCAATTATAACCTGGGTCGATTGTATAAACAATATCCCCAAAATATTAACCGACAACAATGTCAAACATACTATGTCAAACATCAAAACATCACTCGAGTCTGGTCAATCGTGACCTGGGCCGATTGCACCAACAATCTCCCCCTTTTTGATGTTTGACAAAACAAACCTTGAGTTAGGCCCCTAACTCAAATTTCCTTACCAATTATCCCAAATTGATAATCCCAAACATTCTCCAAAACTTCTCCCCCTTTTTGACTAACATCAAAAAGGTTATCTCTCCATGGAGGTCAATGTCTCATGTCCTAATGAGATCTTACAATCTCCCCCTTGATCCAAAAATACCTAGGATGCCTACCATTTTCCTAGCGATAAGTCTCATATCACTCAAGAGAGGCAATCCTATACTTTCTCCCAATTTCCAAATTGGATTTCTCAATATCCCATCAATTTTCCCAATTGATGATACTTTCCCAATAACTTCTCCCCCTTCAAGAAGAGAAACACATCTATCATCCCAAGATGGATAACTCCCCCTAAAGACTTGCTCCCCCTTGACCATTGCACCAACAATGTCCTTGGGAAGTCCCTAAGCCAATAGAAACTCTAAACCATTAAAATTAAGGCTCAAAGTTCAAACATGAACTCTCCTCACCTTAAATTTGATACATTACCCTAACACCTATCCTAATTCATATCCAATGGATTTTCACCCTTTCTAATGCTTCCCAAAGCATCTCCTAGGGTTAGGAGTGATTAGGAATCTTTACCATAGCTGAACACAGGCTAAACAACCTTGTTTTTCCCGAAATCAGCTTGGCAGTCGACTACTTACGATGTCGATCATTGCCACCAAGCGATCGACTGATAACTGAAATTCTCGAATTTCAGCTATCAGAAATGAATTTTGAAAAGTCATAAGTAATTCTACGTATATCGAAAAATCATGAAATTTGATACGTATATTACTTATAGTCAATACAATGGGTGAAAAATATTTGAAAATTATTTTACCCATAAAATATCGAAATTGATAAAAAATCAAAAGTGAAGAAAAACTTCAAAGTTTTAGCTCACTTTGTATCAATCTCATCAATGGTGATTGCTATCAAAAGATAGGCTTCACCAAGGTTTTCTAAAAGAATTTTAAAATACTTTTGAAAACCTATATTGGATCATATCCCTTGGGCTCTATGTACATGACTTATACACAAGCTTTCCCAAAGATCCACCATTGAAATTATATGAGTTTTAGTTCATCTAAATGCAAAAACTATGCACCTTAAACTCAACTCATATCCTAGCATCTCACATGTATCTAGTGTGTATAAAATACACATACATGTCAATGTAATGTGAGATGTGGGTTTTGTTCTCCCTAAACTAGGGTTTCATGCATTTTTCTAAGGCAACTCTACTTGATTCCCTTATAAATGGGACTCCAAGTCATGCCAAAGTCCTTAAATCAATTTTCAATCAAATTAATGCATGAAATGATCATGGCATAATGATAGCAAAATAAAACATGGCCAATGATCATGATGTCATGACATATGATATAAAATTAAAGCGCATGACATTTAAGTCCTTAATCCTAAACATGATCATGACATATAAATGATGAAAATAAACATGATGTCATGACATGTTATATGGCAAACAAAGCATGACAAATAAGATATAAAGGTATATAATACCTAAATTTCAATATTAGTTGACATTTGATATAATTAGGTTTATTTTGCCATATTACTAAAATTCTCCCAAATATGCCAAAAACTTAAAATGGCACACTTGGACTCTAAACCCTAAGTTGTGCCAATTTGATCAATTTATCAAATTTCTCAATTAATATTGGCACATCCTAAAATCTTTTAGGATTAACAATCAAAACACATTTCCAAGGTAACCATAACCTTGAAAATAACCTAAAGTGACACCTTTACCATGGTTAGGTTAACTACCCATCCAATCAAGGTTGACACACCCTAAATCCATTTAGCGTGAATCAATCACGCTCTTAGGAACCCAAAACCTATTTGAGCTCCTAGGGTTAATTAGGTATTCCTTAGGGATAACCTCCCTAGATACCTTCATAATGACCCTCCTATGCTTATTAGTCTTGGTCATTTGGGTCTTACCTAGGTTGACTCTAGGGGTAACTCCCCTTGCAACCTTCTTAGTAGCCACCCTAGGTTTCTAGAAACCCTAGCCAATAGGCACATACCTTGGTCAAACTTAGGGATGACTTCCCTATTGACCTTGGTCTTCCTAGACCTAGTTTGTGTTCCATAGTCAAATGGAACACTATGATAAGCCACCTTAGGCTTAGGTTTGTGACCTAAACCATTCTTGCCCTTGGTTGACTTTTGTTTCTTGGGTCCTAGATGTTGACTTTGAGGTTTTGGCCCTTGACTTTGACCATTAGACCCTTGCATTTGATTTTGCATAATCTTGAGGGTCTTTTCTAGTTTTTCAAGCCTTGACCTCAAGGCTTGGTTTTCCAACTCTAATTTCCCAATTTTTGATTTCTCATTTGGTCCTTGAGAATTACCATTTCCTCTAGGCATATGCCTAGTCCATTTAGGATTAAAACCTAGGTGTTCTCCTATTTTCTTGATAGATTCCCTAGGTAAAATATTTTTAGGGACATTAGTCCCAAATTTCTCCTTAGTTTTAAAATGGACACTCTTAGCTCCTAAACAATAATATTTATTGTTCCTAGCATGCTTTTCATGATGAATTGCAAGAGAATTAAAAGCATGCTTTTTAACATTAAACCTAGAAGAATGAGCATTATTGAAATGATATACCTTAGGGTTAGCCTTAGCTCCCCCTACTTGTGATGCTCCTTCTTGGGTCTTTTTGCTCCCTTTAGGACATTGATTCCTATAATGTTCTTTTGAATTACACTTGAAGCATATGATGTGCTCCTTGCCTTTAGATGTTGGGGAACCGGTATCCTTGACTTTTGGTGCCGGTGGAGACTTCTTGATTTCTTTAGGACACTTACTCTTGTAGTGTCCTTGCTCCCTACACTCAAAACATATTATATACATTTTATTATTAATTGATATGTTTGAGTTACCTAGGGTGGTGGTGGAAGGTGCCGGAATTGGAGCTTCTTCATCTTGACCAGATGTGGAAGGCTCTTCTTGGGGTTGCTCCGGTGTAGATGTTCTAATCCCCTCCCCCTCAATCATAGAAGTGTATGCTTCTTCCACCTCTTCTACTTCCTTCTCCGATCCGGAAGTTGACTCCTCACTTTCTTGTGAGGATAATGAAGCTTCCTCTTCGGTCTCCTCCTCTTCCAAATCTTCTTGGACCGATTCGGGATTGTCGTAGAACTTGACCAACTTGTTCCACAACTCCTTGGCATCCCTATAGCTTCCTAATCTAGACAAAATGTCATTAGGTATCAAATTAACCAACATTTTTGTTACCTTAACGGTTGTCTTGAATTTTTCCCGTTGCTCCTTGGTCCATCGCTTCTTTTTGAGGATTTAGTCATTCTCTCCTCTCGGAGCATCAAAACCTATAATCACGACAAACCAATTTTCTATATTCGACATTAGAAAATATTCCATCATACCTTTCCAATACGCGAAATCTTTGCGGTCAAAGGCGGGTGGAGTCGCTATGTCATCGCCCCATCTTTCTTGAAGATCCATCATCTTCCCTCTAGCTTCATTGCTCCCGGTTGTTAATCCGTTGAAGAGCCATCAGGCTCTGATACCAATTGTAGGGGATTTGAGGCCGCTAGAGGGGGGGTGAATAGCGTCACGTGATCGTTAGAAGATGAAATTCGTTTGCGTAATCGTTTCTACAAAACTCGTTATGCGCAGCGGAATAGTAATAATAAAAGCAATAACGAGATGAAACAACCACGAACACAAAGATATAGCGTGGTTTGGAACCGAACGGTTCCTACTCCACGGATTGGGTTCGTACGAACCCTAGCGATGCCACAAACACTACTAAGCAATAAAACTCCTTCTCGACAACAAGTCGGAGGTGGAGAAACCTCGTACAATGAATTATAATAAGTAATACAAAGTAAACAAGCAAATACAAGTGAAAATGTAAAGAACACTTTACAAACTAGGGTTTTGAGCACTTGCTTGTCGGTTGCTTGGATGAGCTTGAAGGACCCTGAAATGCACCTGCAAATCGCCTCACCAAAGCTCCCAAAGAACTGATGATGAAATCCTCCACAAGCTCCCCTTTTTATCTTGCGTCGGGCTGGATTTTCGCCTGGCAGTCGACTGTCATAAGTCCCCAGTCGACTGCCAACACTGTAGCTGTGAGACAATGACTCAATTCACGTTGGACAAGTTCCAACAGGACTCTCACCAGTCGACAGCCAATATTGGAAGTCTACTGCCAATGCCCGTAGCCGACTGCCTAGTCGGCTACGGAGCATTTCGCATCTCACTCACAGCGATCATTTGCCGATATCGATCGGATCGCTCCAATGAGCGATCAGCCAAAGCAATTCCAGCTCTTAAACGTCAGTTGAACTCAAGTTAACTCACGACAGTCGAACCGGCCATAATGTCAGTCGACTGCCAACCTCAAAGATGAGGTTTTAACCCATGTATGTTGTCCCCATACTCGCTAGACGACCCTTAGCCTAGACCTAAGCCTTCTAGCCACCTCCATCATCCTTACGCCTCTCGGACCCCTCCAAGTCATCCATGACTTGTTCATCCATCGCGCTAGGCTTCAGGTGCTTCCATCGGCTATGTCATGCTAACGGTGTCTACACCGCCAAGGCACATTGGACTTACGCCGCCAAGACTCTGTTTGGACTTTACGCCACCAATATCAAACCCCTTGGACTTCTCAAATGCCAAGACTCAAGATTGGACTTTTTCTTGCCAACCCATGTTGGACTTTCCATGCCAAGACCCATGCTTGGACTTTCCCTTGCCAACCCATGTTGGACTTTCCATGCCAAGCCCCATGCTTGGACTTTCCTTGTGCCAAGTACTCAAGACTTGGACTTTCCTAAATGCCAAGTGTCCCACTTGGACTTTCCATGTCAAGTACCCATGACTTGGACTTTACCTTGCCAAGACCCATGCTTGGACTTTCCCATAATCACATGGTCAATCCCTCGTCAACCATCAAAGACTCGCTCGAGTCAAACTCGAGTCTGGTCAATTATAACCTGGGTCGATTGTATAAACAATCTCCCCAAAATATTAACCGACAACAATGTCAAACATACTATGTCAAACATCAAAACATCACTCGAGTCAAACTCGAGTCTGGTCAATCGTGACCTGGGCCGACAATGATGGAAAGTCCAACAATGGGTCTTGGCAAGGCAAAGTCCAAGCTTGAATCTTGGCAATTGGAAAGTCCAACATGTCTTGGCAAATGGAAAGTCCAACATGGGTTGGCAAGGGAAGTCCAAGGGGTGATATTGGTGGCGTAAAGTCTAAGGGTAGAGTCTTGGCAGCATAAGTCCAATGATTAGCGGCGTAAAGTCCAAGCGGTCGTCTTGGCAGCATAAGCCCAATGTGCCTTGGCGGTATAGACCACGTTAGCATGACAATAGCTGATGGATGCACCTGAAGGTTAGCATATGGATTAACAAGTCATGGATGACTTGGAGGGATTCGATAGGTATGAGGCTGACGGAGGTGGCTAGAAGACTTAGGTCTAGGCTAAGGGTGGTCTAGCAAATATGAGGACATCATACTTGGTTTTAAAACCTCATGGATGAGGTTATCACGATCGATATTATACTCGATCGAGATAGAGTCGACCGGAGTTCGATCAGAGGAAATGGCTTCATGATCGCCGTAGTGGGTAGTCGATGATGGTTCGAGCAAATCAACTGCTATAGCTAGCAGTCGACTGATGGTCGATGTCGTGGACACAGAAGGTTCCAAAGTCGACTGTTAGGTTTTGACAGTTGAGTGATGACTCGATCAGTCGACTGATGGGCATGATCAGTCAACTGATGGTTTATCCAATGGAACTTATCCAACGTGACTCGGGCCGTTGTGAGACAACAGCTACTGTAGGATCGAAATGAGCGCTAGAGGGGGGGGTGAATAGCGCAAAATGGTTTTTCTTTTCTTTTGTTGTAAAAACGATAAGTGAGAGATAAACGCAGCGAAAAAGAGATGGACACAAGGAGTTTTACTTGGTTCACAGCCAACCGACTGCTAATCCAAGGCCCTAATGGTCCTAGACCACGTACGGAGGGCAATGACTAAAACACTCCTCCTCGTTGGAGGTAGGAGTTACGATTACAAAACTTTCGACAAAAACACAAGGATGAGAGACAAGCCCCTCTCTCCTTTTTGATATAAAAGCTCGAAAAACACAACTTAAATTAATCGACTAAAACGATTACCAACACTTTAACGGTGAAGCTTCGTGTTGGCGACGTTGTAGTGGCGTCGTAGAAGAGCGGCGTTGTGGAGGCGTTTGAGAGCTTTGTAATAATTGTTGTATCTAAGATGTGAAGCACCCCCCTCTATTTGAAGCCTTGTCCGCCCACTTGAGATCCGACCACCTCACCACCAATTGAGGGATAAGTTTCCACCTTGCTTTTGACCGGCCACCTCACCAAGATTTGGGGGATAAGTTGCCACCTTGCTTTTAGTTCCTTTTGCCCATTTTCAGGATACTTTAGTTATTTAATTTTATTTCAATTCGAGTTCTAATTTTAATTCGAATTCAAATAAATTCGAATTCTAATTTTAATTCGAATTAGAGTAACTTCGAATTCAAACAAGGGTTAGCTCAAAGCAATATGTAGAAATATTAAATGTGATGGATTTAGATGGTTTCTAACCATCCGATCTCGACTTAGACTTTCATGGAAAGTTTTGGGTCGGATTCTCGCCTAAGATAAACTCCTAAACGGAGGATCCGACCTGACTTACGCTCGTCGGACACGAGTCTTACCTTGCACTTCTTGTATGCGATCTCCAACTCAAGCTTAACCTATTCTGCACACTCAAGTAGACTCATGAGATAACAAAATAGACTTAACCTTGTGTCTTTGCTATAATCAAAACACGTGTTCGATTTCATGCCTCACTGCACCAACAATCTCCCCCTTTTTGATCTATGGCAAAAACACACAAAGTTAAGGAAATTAAGTGCATGAAACAGTAAAGACATGAAGCAAAAGTAGGAGTAGTAAAAATATTTCTCAAGTTCTCCCCTTAGAGGAACCCTCCTCCTTGACCGAGGGTGAGTACTTGAAAAAGACTTTTAGTTCTCCAAACACAAAAGATAACGAGTTAAGTAAATGACATTACTTAACTTAGGCTCTTTAGAGTCAAAAATAAGTGCAAGTTAAGTAATCAAAAGTTAAGTCAAAAGGTTAATTATTCAAAAGGTTTAACTTTTGATTTCTTAACTTGGGCCTTTAAAGTTTTCAATTCTGAAGAGTTGAAACCTAAACCTTACTCCCCCTTAACTTAGGCCAGAATCAAAGTTTTAAGTTAAGTTATCAAATTCAAAAATTTGAATTTATTGAACTTTAACTTTGGCCTTTTCTCCCCCTTTTGACATAAATCAAGAAAAAAAGTAGGGGGGGGGGGGTTTAAGAAAACCCTAAGTCCAAGCATGATGATTTTGAAAATAGTATGTGAAAATAATTCATCTAAATGTTCAATTCTGTTATGACCCTTGGAATGGCTAGAGGGGGGGGGGTGATTAGCCTTTCTTCGTTTCTACAAAAACGTTAGTGGAAGCAATACAAAATATAAACACAAATCAAAGCAAGAAACAAAGCTAACACCCGATGTACGTGGTTCGGAGATGACGCTCCTACTCCACGGCAATCCATAAAGTGGATTAACCCTAATCAATCTTCACTAGAACCTCCTTTGGATGAACCAAGGTAAAGAAACCTTTCTTACAATGCTCTCCTCTTCTTTACAATGATGGATGATCAAGAATAAGAGAAGAGGAGGTTTTGAATCACTAAAAACACTTGGAAAGCTTGGTGAGCACGAGGATGTAGTTAGGAGCAAGAGCACTAGCTTCACCAAACTCCCCATGACCCCTTTTTATAGAAGAGGGGCTGTTTTTCCTGTTGGGCTTCGATCAGTCGACTGATACTTACCATTAGTCGACTACCGCTGAAGCCAATGACTTCTGAAAAGCGATCTCCGCGGAGATTCGTAGCCGCAATATCCAACGGCCAGGTGATCGATCGATCCTCCATCGATCGACCGATGGAGTGATCGATCAGTGATCAAGCGGCGATCAGTGAGATCAGATTACGTGGCGATATTTTTCTTGATCAGTCGACTGCTGCCCTTGGCAGTCGACTGATCGCAACATCAGTCGACTGCCATGACCAAGGCAGTCGACTGATGGCCAGGGTTTCACCCTGACTTAGTCGAACGCCTGACCAGTCGACTGATACATCGTATCAGTCGACTGATACTCATCAAGTATGAGTAATTCACACTTGATTTTATACCCTAGACCTAGACTCAACCTTCTAGCTCCTCATTAAGCCTTGCGCCTTTAGGATCCCTCCGAGTCCGCGACTTGTTCATCCTTTGCGCTTTGCTTCCAGGAGCTTCCTTCGGTTTCGTCATGTCTTGGGTTTGCCAAATGCTTGGACTTTATGCCGCCAAGACTACAAACTTGGACTTATGCTGCCAAGACCTTACTTTGGACTTCCTTTGCCAAGGTTCACTTGGACTTTACACTGCCAAGACTATAAGCTTGGTCTTACGCTGCCAAGTCCATCCCTTGGACTTTCCTTTGCCAAGGTTCACTTGGACTTTACGCTGCCAAGACTACAAGCTTGGTCTTACGCTGCCAAGTCCATCCCTTGGACTTTCCTTGCCAAGATCATACTTGGACTTCTCTTTTACCAAGTCTTCATCCTTGGATTTCCCTGTTACTTAAAAACATATTCGCAATTAGATCACAAGATATTGCCTAACTTAGATGATTATCCAAACATCAAAACATATATAAATGCTTGGAGCATTGTTGCACCAACAATCTCCCCCTTTTTGATGTTTGACAATCATTTAAGTTAGGTCTTTTAAAGATACACACATAATCATCTAACTTAAACTTCCCTTCTCCCCCTTTGACATACATCAAAACGAGAAGATCAAAGGTGTTGGATCTTGGACTAAGGTATAAAATTGAAATTAAAGCTCCCCCTTAATCCAAGATAAGCTTTATAATGTGTAAATAATATTTGAAGCAAAGCATAACAGAAATTTAAAAACATTAAGTCCTAACTTTGCACCAACAATGGATTTGGGGATGAAAAAGAAACAATTTATAAAATTCCCCCTAAACCACTGCACTAAACAGTCCTAAACCTTTGTTTATACGCAATATTATCAAGCTATAGTTGTAGGACATCAAGGATACACTAAATACCATAAAATGGAGCTGTTTATCAGAAAATAAAGTGTATCAGTCGACTGGTTTCTAAACTATCATTGCTACACTGAAATCAAATTTCACCTTTTCAAATTTAACTTAAATCGTTAGAAATTCCAGAAATCTCGAAAAATCACGAAATTTTGCGTACACATTTATGAAATCATACTTTATTAAGGAAAAATAATTTAAAAAATATATCTTTTCCAGATTTCAAGATTGATACAAACTTGGAACCTAACAAAAATTCTAAAGATTTTGCAAACTTTGTATCACTTTTGTGTTCCATTTGAAAACTGTTTTTCAAAATATGATGAACATAGTTTAATATATATATTATTTGGAATTTCCAACCATGTTCTTTGAGCTATGTATTCATTACTTGAATACAAGCCTTCCCAATGATTGGTCCATAAGGTTTTTATGTCTCTAGGTGTGTTATTGGCTCATAGTAATGCATCATAACAAGCATGATGAGCCAAGTACACCTTCCCTATCATCTCACATGGTTCTAATTGTCTCAATACAAAAATCAAGGTGTCTTAAGGCTTTTTGTGAGATGCATCAAGGTATAAAGCTACTATAAAAGTATAGGATCATGCAAACCTAGAGTTTTACTCTACAAAGCACATACCAAGCTCTCTCCTTAATGATGAGAATTCGGCTTCGGGAAGAGCTTTGGTAAAGATATCGGCAAGATTGGACTTAGATTCTACATACTTAAGTTCAATGTCCCCTCTTGCCACATGATCTCTTATGAAGTGATGTTTCACTTCAATGTGCTTGGTCCTAGAGTGATGTACCGGATTTTTGGTCAAGTTGATGGTACTCACATTATCACAATAAACTTTAATGTTAGAGTAGTGTAGCTCATAGTCCACAAGAGTATGTCTCATCCAAAGTAATTGAGCTACACAACCACCCATAGCCACATACTCGGCGTCGGTGGTTGATAAAGCAACACAATGTTGCTTCCTACTACTCCAACTAACTAGGGAGGACCCAAGAAATTGGCATCCACCACTAGTACTCTTCCTATCCAATTTGCACCCGGCATAATCGGAATCGGTATAACCAAGCAATTCAAATGACCTAGTCCTAGGATACCAAAGTCCTACATTTAGGGTACCTTTAATATATCTTAATATTCTCTTAACGGCTACTAAATGTGATTCTTTGGCACAAGATTGGTATCTTGCACACATACCTACCGCAAATAAAATATCGGGTCTACTAGCGGTTAGGTATAGTAGACTACCAATCATACTCCTATAAAGTTTAAGATCAATTGATTTACCTTCATGATCACTATCTATTCTAGTGCTAGTGGCCATAGGAGTGGTTACAATTTTGGCATTTTCCAAACCAAATTTCTTGATCATTTCATTTGCATATTTGGTTTGATAAATATGAATACCCTCATTGGTTTGTTTGACTTGTAAACCTAGGAAAAAGGTAAGCTCTCCAACCAAACTCATTTCAAATTTATTTTCCATATTTTTTATAAAGTCTTGAAGAAGATCATCATTCGTTGACCCAAAAATGATATCATCAACATACACTTGGGCTATGAATATATCTTTTAATGTTGACTTTATAAACAATGTTTGATCTACTTGGCCTCTTCTAAAATCCTTAGAAATTAAGAAAGATGACAATCTTTCATACCATGCCCGGGGAGCTTGTTTTAACCCATATAATGTTTTCCTAAGCTTACATACATGATTTGGATAATCTATGTTCTCAAATCCGGGTGGTTGCTCTACATATACTTCCTCCTTAATATAACCATTTAAGAATGACGATTTAACATCCATTTGGTAAAGTTTAAATCACATGTAGGAAGCATACCCTAAGAGAATCCTAATAGATTCTAACCTCGCAACCGGGGCATAAGTCTCATCATAGTCAAGCCCCTCAACTTGATTAAATCCCCTAGCAACCAACCTAGCCTTATTTTTAGTGATATTTCCTTGATCATCTAGCTTATTCCTAAAGACCCATCTTGTAGTAATTATGGTGCTATCATTGGGTCTAGGTACTAATTCCCACACTTGACTTCTCTCAAATTGAGCCAATTCATCTTGCATTGCCAAAATCCAATCCGGATCATGTAATGCATCATTGATCGATTTGGGCTCAATTTGTGAGATAAGAGCTACTTGACTAGTAGGAGGTCTATGAAATGACCTAGTTCTTACTCCTTGAGATAGATCTCCTACTACTTGGTCAAGTGGATGATCTTGATGAATTCTTAGGTTTCTAGAAGGGGTTTCAATTTGATCATTGTTATCTTCCACCCTTCTTTCATCATCGGAGTCTCCTCTTCCTCCCCCTTGATCATTACCCCTAATGGTCAAATTTTGAAGTTTTTGGGTAATGTCTTGATTATTGTCATTAATATCCTTATCAATGGAGGACTTTCTAGGGTAGGTACTAGTAGTTTCATCAAATTGAACATTGGAAGACTCCTCAATCCCTTTGGTTCTCTTATTGTAGACTCTATACCCTCTACTTGTGGATGAGTATCCAACTAGGATTCCCTCATCCGCTTTTGATTCAAATTTTCCTAAGTTATCTTTGGTGTTTAGAATATAAACTTTACATCCAAAGACTTTGAAATAATGAATTGTGGGTATAGTCCCATTCCATAATTCGAATGGTGTTTTTCCTAAAAACCTATGGATTTGAACCCTATTTTGGATATAGCAAGCGGTATTAACCGCTTCCGCCCACAAGTAGCTAGGTAGAGAATATGCATTAAGCATAGTCCTAGCCGCCTCTTGTAGGGCACGATTTCTCCTTTCCACCACCCCATTTTGTTGGGGTGTTCTAGGACAAGAGAACTCATGCTTGTACCCTTGCTCTAAACAAAATTGTGAAAATTTTAAGTTTTCAAATTCACCACCATGATCGCTACGGATCCGGTTGATTTTGAGACTCTTCATTTTCAACCCTTTTACTAAATCCTATGATTATTTCTAAGGTATCATCCTTATGTTTCATAAAGTAGACCCAAGTATACCTAGAAAAATCATCTACTATAACCAAACAATATTTATTACCATTTAAAGATGGAGTACTATGACAAACAAATAAGTCAAGATGCAATAATTCTAATGGTAAAGAAGTATTAGTTAGAGTTTTACCTTTGTGTGATGCTTTTGTTTGTTTTCCTTCTTGGCATGCATCACACATCTTGTTCTTCACATACATGATCTTTGGTAGCCCTTTGACCAACTCCATCTTGGCTACCTTGGCTATGTTTTTCATGTTAATGTGCCCCAATCTTCTATGCCATAGTCAACTTTCTTCTTCTTTTGCAACAAGACACTTAGTAGAAATGTTAGAAGCATATGAAAGATCAATATAATAGATATTTGACTTCCTATATCCAACTAACATGCAATCATTTAATTCCTTGTGCCTAATCATGCATTTAGAGGATTCAAAAGAGATATGATAGTTTGCATCACAAAGTTGACTAACACTTAATAAATTAAATTTCATATTTTCAACTAGCAAGACTTTGTGAATAACAATTTTGGGGGATACCTCAATTGTACCTCTACCTAATATCTTGAGTTTTCCACTATTCCCAAAGGACACCGCTCCCTTCTTCACATATTTAATTGTGGAGAACTTGCTCACATCCCCGGTCATATGTGTTGAGCAACCGCTATCCACAATCCACATACCTCGCTCTCCTACCTAAATCACATGAAAAACACAAGCTTTTGGTACCCAAACATTTGGACCGGTAACATTAAGTAAAAGCTTCTTAGGTACCCATGCTTTCTTAGCTTTTCCCTTAATGGTTGTTTTCCTATTAATCAATGAAATATAAGCAACTTCTTTTTCTTTTGGCTTATATCCTAAACCGGCCTTGTTGTAAACGGCTCTTTGTCGACTAAGGATCATATCAAGACATTTTGAGCCATTTGAAAATTTCTCTAAACATGCTTTCAATTCACTAACCTCATCCTTAAGTTTGTCATTTTCTTCCTTAAGCATGCAAGAATCAACATGTGAGGGTTTTTCATTCCTAATAGCCTTTAGTTCTACCTTCATGCTCTTAACCTTAGATTTAGACTTATCTAGAGCTTCTTTAAGATAGGCAATTGATTTATAAAGAAGCGTAACTTTGGGAGAGTTCATTACCTCATCGTCACTAGATGACGATTCATCACTTGAGGAGTCTTCTTGGCTTGATGTGCCGGAATCATCTTCTAATGTCATGAGTGTCACATGGCGTGTGATGTGGCAAAGCTCATCATCGGAGGAGGAGTCTTCAACACTTGGTGTGTCCCATGTGGTTTGAGCCACCATGGCCTTCTTCTTCTTCTTCTCCTTCTTGTCCTTCTTTTTCTTTTCCTTTTCCTCCTTCTTCTTTAGCTTCGGGCAATTCGGCTTTATGTGCCCCTTCTTGTTGCAAGCATGGCAAATCACATTATTGCTAAAACTTGAATTACCACTAAATTTACCTTTTGAGGAATGAGACCCCTTCCTTGCTTCTCTATTCTTGAACTCTTTTGACTTTCTATAAAGCTTCTTGACAAAATTTGCCATTTCACTAGATGAGTCTCCATCACTACTTGACTCATCCTCCGACTCGGATGATGATGATGCTTCTTTTCTTTCCTTCTTCTTCTTTTCTTTCTTGTCCTTCTTTTCAACAAATAGAGCTAAACCCTTTTCCTTAGAGGACATATTAGTTTGCTCATGTAATTCAAACTCACAAAATAATTCATCAATTTTAATTTGAGAGAGATCCCTAGTTACCTTAATGGCATCAACTATAGAAGTCCATAAAGAATTTCTAGGAAATGCTTGAAGTATATACCTTACCAAGTCCCGGTTGTCGACTCGCTCACCTATGATGTGAAGTCCATTCACAATCTCCTTGAACCTTCCATGCATTTGACTTACGGTTTCATGCATCTTCATTTGGAAGGCTTGAAGTTGTCCAATTAGTAGGTCCTTCTTGGCTCTCTTTGACTCCTTGGAACCTTCATTTAGCTCAATGAGCTTTTCCCATAGCTCCTTGGCGGATTCGAAAGGCCCCACCTTGTTGAGTTGCTCCATTGTAATACCGCATTGGATGGTGAGTACGGCTTTTGCATTTGACTCGAACTTCCGGTTCATCTTCCTTGTTCAATCCTTGCTTGGAATAGGGTTTCCATGTTCATCCACGGGTTCCTCGAAGTCATCTACAATACTATGCCAAATTTCAATATTACTCATAAGATAGTACTTCATCCTACCTTTCCAATACGCAAAATGACTCCCATCGAATAGCGGTGGCTTGGCGGTGCTATATCCCTCTTGAAGAGCCATTGATGTCTTGGTTGATGGTGAGATCTTCCAAGCTATCCGGGCTCTGATACCACTTGTTAGGACCCTTGGAATGGCTAGAGGGGGAAGGGGGGTGATTAGCCTTTCTTCGTTTCTACAAAAACGTTAGCGGAAGCAATACAAAATATAAACACAAATCAAAGCAAGAAACAAAGCTAACACCCGATGTACGTGGTTCGGAGATGACGCTCCTACTCCACGGCAATCCATAAAGTGGATTAACCCTAATCAATCTTCACTAGAACCTCCTTTGGATGAACCAAGGTAAAGAAACCTTTCTTACAATGCTCTCCTCTTCTTTACAATGATGGATGATCAAGAATAAGAGAAGAGGAGGTTTTGAATCACTAAAAACACTTGGAAAGCTTGGTGAGCACGAGGATGTAGTTAGGAGCAAGAGCACTAGCTTCACCAAACTCCCCATGACCCCTTTTTATAGAAGAGGGGCTATTTTTCCTGTTGGGCTTCGATCAGTCGACTGATGCTTACCATCAGTCGACTGCCGCTGAAGCCAACGACTTTTGAAACGCGATCTCCGCGGAGATTTGTAGCCGCAATCTCCAACGATCAGGTGATCAGTCGACTGATCCCTCCATCAGATATTGCCTAACTTAGATGATTATCCAAACATCAAAACATATATAAATGCTTGGAGCATTATTGCACCAACAAACTCTAGTTTGACTTGATTGAAATGATATTATCAATAAGTCCTGATTAGAGTTGGTTAATATTAGTTGCATATTTATACTCCGAGGTTCATATTGACGCACTTGATATACATCTTGGAACCTGGAGTAGGGTCCTAACATCTCACGCCGTTCTAGGTGGCTTAATACACAAACACATTAACCCTATGTGTTGTGAGATGTGTTGGCTCCTTAAATCTATAGGATCATGATATCTAGGGGAAGTCCTAAACTAGTTCCATTTGCATAAAGAAAAAAAATAAGAAAAATAAAATTCGAAAATAAAATTTTTGAAAATAGCATTTGAAAACTTTTGCTAACCTATTCTATTACGCACAAGCCCAATTTTCGTCTCAAGAGACTAAATTCGGCTTCGGGTAGTGGTTTAGTAAATAGGTCTGCTAGGTTAGACTTCGAGTCAACATATTCGAGTTGTATGGAGCCGTTGGCTACATGTTCTCGAATGAAATGGTGTTTTACCTCTATATGCTTTGTCCTTGAATGACATATAGGGTTCTTAGTTAGATTTATCGAACTTATGTTGTCTACAAAAATTTTAGTTTTGGTGAAGTCCAACCTAAAGTCTCGGAGAGTGTGCTTCATCCAAAGAAGCTGAGTTACACACTCACCCATCGCAACATATTCAGCTTCAGTGGTAGATAAGGCAACACAATGTTGCTTCCTACTGCACCAACTCACTAGACTCGAGCCGAGTAGTTGACAACAACCACTCGTGCTCTTTCTATCGAGTTTACTACCGGCATAATCCGAATCGGAGTAGCCGATTAGTTCGAACTCCGTAGATCTAGGGTAGCAAATACCAACGTTAAGTGTACCCTTAAGATATCTAAGAATACGCTTAACTAGAGTTAGGTGAGACTCCTTAGCACAGGTTTGAAACCTGGCGCACATACTTACTGCGAATAGGATGTCGGGTCGACTCGTAGTTAAGTATAGGATGTTGGTGCAATCAGCCCAGGTCACGATTGACCAGGACTCGAGTTTGACTTGAGTGATGTTTTGATGTTTCGACAAAAACATATGACAATGTAATTGTCATTTGGTAAAGTCCAAGTCTTGAGTACTTGGCATGGAAAGTCCAAGTGGGACACTTGACACATGAAAAGTCCAAGCATGGTCTTGGCATTTGAGAAGTCCAACATGGGTTGGCAAGGGAAGTCCAAGCATGGGTCTTGGCATGGAAAGTCCAAGCATGGTCTTGGCATGGAAAGTCCAACATGGGTTGGCAAGGGAAAGTCCAAGCTTGAGCCTTGGCATTTGAGAAGTCCAAGGGTTTGATATTGGCAGCGTAAAGTCCAAGCGGGAGTCTTGGCAGCATAAGTCCAATGGTTGGCGGCGTAAAGTCCAAGCGGAGTCTTGGCGGCGTAAGTCCAATGTGCCTTGGCAGTGTAGACACCGTTAGCATGGCATAGCCGATGGAAGCACCTGAAGGCTAGCGCGATGGATGAACAAGTCATGGATGACTTGGAGGGATCCGAGAGGCATGAGGCTGATGGAGGTGGCTAGAAGGCTTAGGTCTAGGCTAAGGGTGGTCTAGCAAGTATGGGGGAACCATACTTGGGTTAAAACCTCATGGTTGAGGTGTGTCAGTCGACTGATGCCATGTGGCAGTCGACTGGACCAAGTCAACTAGGGTTTGACTACGGGAAGTGGCCTAGCAGTCGACTGCCATTGTTAGGCGGATCGGTGATGGATTTGAGCGATCGACCGATCATGTGATCACCGATCGATGCCTCGGATTTTCAGCCACAGAATGGAGTCTCACTTGACTGCTGAGATGAGCAGTCGAGTGATGGCTCATCAGTCGACTGATGGTCATGATCAGTCGACTGATGTCCTAGCCGTTGGATTTTTTCCAGCGTGGATTACACCGTTGTCTCACAGCAACAGTGTGATCAGTCGACTGATGGTCCCGATCAGTCGACTGATCGACCTTTTCCAGCACAGGTTGAAGCTATATAAGGAGCTCGTGATGGAGGAAAAGATAGCGATTTTCTTGAGCGAAATTGAAGAGGGAAGTTGGTGCTTTCCAGTCCTTCAAAGCTAGTTCAAGGCAATCAAAGATCAAGCAATCCAAAGCTCTTGTAAAGTGTTTTTCCTTTACTTGCATTTGTATTTCATATTGTATTTGCTTGTATCTACTTGATTATTGTTGTAATCATATTGTACGAGGTTTCTCCGCCTCCGGATTATTCCGAGAAGGAGTTATTATTATAGTGGTGTGTGATTGGCATCGCTAGGGTTCGTACGAACCCGATCCGTGGAGTAGGAACCGTGCGGTTCCGAACCACGTTAAATCTTCTTGTCTTTGTGTGTGCTTGTCCATTTCGTTATTGTATTATATCTATATTCCGCTGCGCTAACGAAATTGTAGAGACGAACGCGATCGATTTTCGACAACTTGAGAACGACGCTATTCACCCCCCCCTCTAGCCGTTCCAATATTCCTAATAAGTGGTATCAGAGCCCGGGGCTCTTCTACGGACTAACCGCCAGGAGCTAAGACAAAAGGCTAGAGGGTGAAGATGGAATTCCAAGATAAGCTTGGATGGGATATCAATACTCCACCTCCATATGATCCAGAAGATTTTCCGGCGTGGAGAGCAAGAATGGAAACATTCTTGATGATAAACATAGAGGATTGGTTTATCCTCGTTGAAGGCCTTGAACCCCCTAGGGATAAGAAGGGGAATGTCCTAAAATTGAAAAAGTGGACCCAAGAGCAACGCCAAAAGCTCAAGACTGAAATTAAGGTAACGAAACTGTTGGAAGATTTAATCCCTAATGATGTTTTGTGCAAGCTAGGGGATTACATGTATGCCAAGGAGCTATGGAGAAAATTAGCAAGATTCCATGAGGAGAGTTCATCCTCAAGTGAAAGTGAGGAATCGGAAGTTGAGATGGAGTCAACTTCCGGATCGGAGAAAGAAGAAGTAGAAGAGATGGAAGAAGCATCTACTTCTAGGATTGAGGAGGAGAGACCATCCTCTACACCGGAGCAACCTCAAGAAGAGCCTTCAACATCCGATCAAGATGAGGAAGCTCAAAATTCAACTCCGGCACCTACCACCACCCTAGGTAACTCAAACACTTTATCTTCAAATAAAAATCATATAATGTGCTTTAAGTGTAGGGAGTATGGGCATTACAAGAGCAAATGCCCAAAGAAGGTTAGGAAAGCTTCTCCGGTGCCCAAAAGTCAACAAAAGTCAAAGGATGCCAGTTCCCCAAGTCAAAAAGAGCAAGGAGCATATTATATGCTTCAAGTGCCATCAAAAGGGGCATTATAGAAGTCAATGCTCTAGGGGGAGGAAAAAGACCCAAGAAGAAGCATCACAAGTAGGGGGAGCTAAGGTTAACCCTAAGGTACATTTTAGTAGTGCATCTTCTAATTTAAATGTTAAAAAGCATGCTAGGAATTTAAATTCTCCTGTAATTTATGAAAAGCATGCTAATAGGAATAAATGTTTTTTATTAGGAGCTAAAAGTGTCCATTTTAGTAATAAGGAGAAATTTGGGACTAATGTCCCTAGAAAAACCATACCTAGGGAATCTATTAAGAAAATACAAGAACATCTAGGTGTTAATTCAAAATGGACTAGGCGTATGCCAAGGAAGTCCAATGCCCAAGATTTAAATCAAAATTCTAAAATTGGGCAATTAGAATTAGAAAACCAAGCCTTGAGGTCAAGGCTTGAAAAACTTGAGAAGACCCTCAACACAATGCAAAATCATTTTAAAGGGTCTAATGGTCAAACTCCTAGGTCAAGAAGTCAAAGTCAACATCTAGGACCTAAGAGTCAAAAGTCAACCAAGGGCAAGAATGGTTTGGGTCACAAACCTAAGTCCAAGGTGACTTATCATAGTGTTCCATTTGACTATGGAACACTAACTAGGTCTAGGAAGACCAAGGTCAATGGGGAAATCATCCCTAGAGTTGACCAAGGTTTGTGCCTCGTGGCCAAGGTTTTGAAGAAACCTAGGTGGCCGCTAAGAAGGTTGTTAGGAGGCAATCCTTAAGGTTAACCTAGGCAAGACCAAAATGACCAAGGCTAATAAGCCTAGAAAGGTCATTAGGAAGGTATCTAGGGAGGTTATCCCTAAGGAATACCTAGTTAATTCAATGAGCTCAAATAGATTTTGGGTTCCAAAGAGTGTGATTGATTCACGTTAAATGGATTAGAATGTGCCAACCATGATTGGATGAGTAGTTAACTCAACCATGGTAAAGATGGCACTTTAGGTTATTTTCATGGTTATGGGTGCCTTGGAAAAACATTTGAGCTTTAATCCTAAAGGATTTTAGGATGTGCCAATATAGTTTTTGAAAAACATAAAAATCAATAAAAGTGGCACAATCTAGATTTAGAGGTCATAGTGTGTAACTTTGATTGTTGGCACACTTTAAAAGTTCATGTAAAAGTAACATCAAGAGTGATACTCAAGTGTCACACAACTTGATGTCTTGTACTCACCATGCTTCATATGTTTTACCATATGTTTGCATGGAAGGAATGTCTAGGATGGATTGCATCTCACAAAACAAGTCTTTTACCTTTGATTGTGGATTTCAACACTTAGAAAGGGTGAGATGTTAGGATTTGGAAATCATTGAATGTTAATGTTTGCAAAAATGAAATAAAACATTAAAATACATTAACAAATACATGAATGTAAGTGTAATATCAATATATTCGATATACAAGAATAAACATGATAAAATGGATTAATTAGATGAAGAAATCGAGATTTTTAGAATTTCAGAACTGGAAATCAGATATCAATCGATCGATTATCGATCAGCGATAACATCTTGTAGTGCGATACGATACGGTCATCATCAGTGCTAGCTTCATGACTCGCTTGAACATCGATCGATGATGGGATACATCGATCGGTGATCGTCTTATTCACACCGAGGGTGAGGTCATCGGTCGAGTGCTCGACGAGCGATCGAGTGATGCGCATATCGATCGATCGATGAGCAACATCGATCGTGATGCTCGTAACCGCGTCCGCGAAGGTTCGGCGTCGATTGCCGAGCCGGATCGATCGGCTACCGATAAACCCGGTAATAAGCGCGATCGATCGTGATGATGCACATCGATCGGGCATCGCGATTTTATAACGCCGACGGCTAGGGTTCAGCGTCTTCACGCGGCCGCGCCTTCGTTCTCCTCTTCCTCTCCGATCGCGCCATCTCCTTCTCCGAGATCCTTCCTTGGTAGTGAGGTGTTAGGTTTGATAGATAAGCCTCTCCTCTTCCGTTTTTCATGTATTTCGAGCCCTAGTTCATGCATTTTAGGGTTTGTTTTTCCGATTAGGTTCCGGCGTCTGAGTTCTCCGGCGAACCTTCCGGTGACTCCTCAATAATATCTGAGCATTTCCTCCGGCCACACCTCCAAATGGCGCCTAAGTAACGCTCTTCTTACCCAAGCCCTAATTTGTCTTTCCATTAGAATTTAGTTTTTATCTAATCATGTATTATGTCCTTGCATGTCATATCATTACATTGCATTCATAATAGGAGAGCCCGTAGGAATGATCCACCCGAGGGTGAATCTCGATTGTACCAACCTATGTTGGTTAGGTACATCGATAGGGACTTTTTCAACCACCATTGTAGTGATGTCATGGAATTAATTGCATACTACAATCTCATGAAAATCATCTTATGCACGCATCCAATTAATGATGACCTTCTTAAGGAATTTTATCAAAACCTAAAAAAGGTGGATGACGGCCCTACCTACATTACTCGCATTGCAAAATGCGAGTTAGAGTTCACTCCTGCGATACTGCAGGAGTTTCTCGAGTTTAGTCCCTCAGATGATACCTTTA
Organism: Wurfbainia villosa; assembly: GCA_025175895.1. Taxonomy (NCBI): domain Eukaryota; kingdom Viridiplantae; phylum Streptophyta; class Magnoliopsida; order Zingiberales; family Zingiberaceae; genus Wurfbainia; species Wurfbainia villosa. Next base: position 119,175,554 of record CM045987.1, on the reverse strand, counting down.
TCTTTTTCCCTACCATGGATTTTCCTTTACCCGAGCCCTTTGACCATATCTCTATGGAGTCCATGCATGAGCATATCTTTGGTTATCCTCGTCCACCGGCCCAGAATTTATTCCCTATCACTGAGTTATCTGCACCTGACAATATACTTTACAAGGTCATTGTTGGGTGTTTTCTTCCTATCATCACTCGGGGTCTAGCCAAGATTCGGCCTCCCCATCTCTTTCTTTTATACGCCATGCGTCATAGGTTAGACATTAACTTTGCACTAAACATGTTTCATTGCATTGTGCATTTCACTTCCCCTGTACAAGGGAAAGTGCATATGCCATTTGGTCATATCATCACAGCATGACTAGACTCCGTAGGCGTTAACATCCACAGGGGTTCTCTTAGAGCGCTATCTGAGATGTACGACTGTATATCAGTTCGTAACTTCTCGTTAGCAAAGCTACGGATGGGGCCTGAACAGATGGAGTTGGCGCCTCGACCACCACCCAGGGCACGCAGAGAGCCTCCTCCGGTACCCAGAGAGGCGACAGAGGACTATGAGGATGTAGATGTCGCTGATGAGGATGATCAACTGCCACCAGATGCATCAGCGGCAGGTCCATCAGATCGTCGTGGCCGACTGGAGTCTAGATTTCAGGACTATCAGCAGTCGATTAACTCCAGGCTGTCAGAGATATTGGCAGGTCAGGCATCTTTCAGCACACGTCTTGATCGGATGGAGGAGTCCCAGAGCCGCATCGAGCAGCATCATCTCGATATGTTAGAGATGATGCGGGCCTGGACCTTGAGTCAGCAGCCTCCTCCACCGCCACCTCCTGAAGACGATTAGATATTGAGGATATTAGATTTTCTGTGGTTGTCAGTTTTTGTAGTGAGATTGAGCATAGTCAATCTCCATTTTGAATGTAAAAGACTAAATTTTTAAGTTAAATGAAATTTGTGTTTCTGAAAATCTTGTGTGTCTGGATGAGTACTAGTATTATTGTATTGCTTATAAAAGTTGATATATCATGACATGAAATCGCATCCTATCATATACCATGTCATGTCGTTGTTTAGGGTTATTTTAGATGTCATGTGTTCTTAAAGTTCATCATATGCCATGACATCATGATCATTGGTCATGTTTTTATTTTGCCATCACTATGCCATGATCATTTCATGCATTAATTTGATTGAACATTGATTTAAGGAAAATGGCATGACTTGAAGTCTCACTTATAAAGAAATCAAGTAGAGTTGCCTAAAAAATGCATGAAACCCTAGATAAAGTAAATCAAAACCCACATCTCACATCACATTGACATGTATGTGTATTTATACACCCTAGATACATGTGAGATGCTAGGATAATAAATTAGGTTCAAGGTGCATAGGTAGTGCATCTAGATGAACTCAAACTTATTTCAACTATCACCAAGAATCATAAGGAAAGCTAATATACAAGTTATGTATATTTAGCCAATAAATTATGGTTCAAAATAGGTTTTCAAAAACATTTTAAAATCAATTTAGAAAACCTTGGTGAAGTCTATCTTTTGATAGCCATCATCATTGTAGAAGTTGATACAAAGTGGATCAAAAACTTTAAAGTTTTTAATAGTTTTGAACTTTGTATCAATCTCCTATTTCAATGGTAAAAATATTTTTCCAAAATTTTTCACTGATTGTATGTGTGGTAAGTAATATACGTATCAAGTTTCGTGATTTTTTGATTTACGTAGAATTAATTATGAATTTCCAAAAGTTGAGTCTGATTTTTGAAAATCGCGCTATCACGATCACGCCGCATGCAAATGATCGACGGGCAAGATTTGACTCGATCAGTGTATCACTCGATCAAGGCCTTCGCTCAGCCGATCGATGGACACATCAATCGACTGGTAGCTGACAGAGTCGACTGATAGCCTGATTTCGGGATAACCAAAATTGTTTAACCCGATTTCAGCTGCGGTTAAGGTCCCTAACCACTCCTGACCCTAGGATATGCCTTGCGAAGCATGATGAAGGGTGAAAATCCATTGGATATGGATTAGGAGAAGTGTTTAGGGTTTGTATCAATTTCAAGGTGTTAGAAAGTTCAATGTTGAATTTATACCCTTAATATTTGATGGCTTAGGGGCTTCCCAAGGACATTGTTGGTGCAATGGTCAAGGGGGAGCAAGCCTTTAGGGGGAGGTATCCATCTTGGGATGATGGATGTGTTTTTCTCCTTGAAAAGGAGAAGTTATTGGGAAAGTATCATCAATTGGGAAAATTGATGGGTTTTTGATACCCAATTTGGAAATTGGGAGAGTAAATAGGATTGCCTCTCTTGAGTGATATATGACTTATCACTAGGAAGATGGTAGGCATCCTAGGTATTTTTGGACCAAGGGGGAGATTGTAAGATCTCATTGGGACATGAGACATTGACCTCCTTGGAGAGAAAACCTTTTTGATGTTAGTCAAAAAGGGGGAGAATGTTTGGGGGAGAACATTTGGAGAGTATTTACCAATTTGGGATAATTGGTAAAGGATTTGAGTTAGTGTTCTAACTCAATCATTTGTTTGGTTTTTGTCAAACATCAAAAAGGGGGAGATTGTTGGTGCAATCGGCCCAGGTCACGATTGACCAGGACTCGAGTTTGACTTGAGTGATGTTTTGATGTTTCGACAAAAACATATGACAATGTAATTGTCATTTGGTAAAGTCCAAGTCTTGAGTACTTGACATAGAAAGTCCAAGTGGGACACTTGGCGCATGAAAAGTCCAAGCATGGTCTTGGCATTTGAGAAGTCCAACATGGGTTGGTAAGGGAAGTCCAAGCATGGGTCTTGGCATGGAAAGTCCAAGCATGGTCTTGGCATGGAAAGTCCAACATGGGTTGGCAAGGGAAAGTCCAAGCTTGAGCCTTGGCATTTGAGAAGTCCAAGGGTTTGATATTGGCAGTGTAAAGTCCAAGCGGGAGTCTTGGCAGCATAAGTCCAATAGTTGGCGGCGTAAAGTCCAAGCGGAGTCTTGGCGGCGTAAGTCCAATGTGCCTTGGCGGTGTAGACACCGTTAGCATGGCATAGCCGATGGAAGCACCTGAAGGCTAGCGCGATGGATGAACAAGTCATGGATGACTTGGAGGGATCCGAGAGGCGTGAGGCTGATGGAGGTGGCTAGAAGGCTTAGGTCTAGGCTAAGGGTGGTCTAGCAAGTATGGGGGAACCATACTTGGGTTAAAACCTCATGGTTGAGGTGTGTCAGTCGACTGATGTCATGTGGCAGTCGACTGGACCAAGTCAACTAGGGTTTGACTACGGAAAGTGACCTAGCAGTCGACTGCCATTGTTAGGCAGTCGATTGATGGACGAGCAGTCGACTGATGCTCGGATTTTCGGCCACAGAATAGAGTCTCACTCGACTGTTGAGACAAGCAGTCGAGTGATGGCTCATCAGTCGACTGATGTCCTAGCCGTTGGATTTTTTTCCAGCGTGGATTACACCGTTGTCTCACAGCAACAGTGTGATCAGTCGACTGATGGTCCCGATCAGTCGACTGATCGACCTTTTCCAGCACAGGTTGAAGCTATATAAGGAGCTCGTGATGGAGGAAAAGATAGCGATTTTCTTGAGCGGAATTGAAGAGGGAAGTTGGTGCTTTCCAATCCTTCAAAGCTAGTTCAAGGCAATCAAAGATCAAGCAATCCAAAGCTCTTGTAAAGTGTTTTTCCTTTACTTGCATTTGTATTTCATATTGTATTTACTTGTATCTACTTGATTATTGTTGTAATCATATTGTACGAGGTTTCTCCGCCTCCGGATTATTCCGAGAAGGAGTTATTATTATAGTGGTGTGTGATTGGCATCGCTAGGGTTCGTACGAACCCGATCCGTGGAGTAGGAATCGTGCGGTTCCGAACCACGTTAAATCTTTGTGTCTTTGTGTGTGCTTGTCCATTTCGTTATTGTATTATATCTATATTCCGCTGCACTAACGAAATTGTAGAGACGAACGCGATCGATTTCCGACAACTTGAGAACGACGCTATTCACCCCCCCTCTAGCCGTTCCAATATTCCTAATATAGGAGACTTCCTATTGCACTCCTATAGTACTTTAAGTCAATGGACTTACTTTCTAGGTCTTCTCCTATGTTAACATTAATCGCCATTGGGGTGCTTATTATCTTAGCGTCTTGCATTCCAAATCTTTTAATTAACTCCTTAGTGTATTTTTGTTGATATAGGTATATACCATCCTTAGTTTGTTTAATTTGTAGACCTAAAAAGAAACTTAACTCGCCTACCAAGTTCATTTCGAACTCACTTTCCATGAGTGAAACGAACTCGTTTAGTAAGGTTGAGTTAGAGGTTCCAAAAATTATATCATCTACGTAAATTTGAGCTATGAATATTTCTTTACCTAAGGTTTTTACGAAGAGAGTTGGGTCAACTAAGCCTTGGTTAAACCCTTTTGACTTAAGATGGATTGAAAGTCTCTCGTACCAAGCTCGAGGAGCTTGTTTAAGTCCATAGAGAGCTTTCTTAAGTTTTAGAACATGGTCGGGTTTATCTAGATTTTCGAATCCGGGGGGTTGGCTAACATAAACTTCTTCTTTAATGTATCCATTTAGGAATGCCGACTTAACATCCATTTGAAACAGCTTAAATCCTCGATGTGCGGCATAAGCTAGCAACATTCGAATGGATTCGAGTCTAGCTACTGGGGCATAGGTTTCGTCGTAATCTAAGCCTTCGACTTGACTAAACCCTTTGGCGACTAACCTAGCCTTGTTTCTAACTACTTTACCTTTATCATCAAGCTTATTTCGAAACACACACCTTGTTCCAATTATCGTTTTGTCTTTAGGTGGTGGTACTAATTCCCACACTTCATTCCTAGTAAATTGAGCTAGCTCTTCTTGTATTGCAATAATCCAATCGGGATCAAGAAGAGCTTGTTCAATTGATTTGGGTTCTATCTTTGAAATTAAGGAAATTTGACTAAGGTTCCTATAGGATGCTCTAGTTCGAACTCCTAGATTAGGATCTCCTATCACTTGATCGATAGGTGGTTAGTCTAATCCTAGATTGGCTGGGTTTGTGTCACCTAATGCTTGATCAATGGGGTGACTTGGTTGAACACTAGTTTGACTCGGATCACTTGTCACTTGGTCGACAAGAGAAGTTGGTTGATGTGGATTAGACTCGATCTCAGGGTCGGAGATGAGTTTGGTATCAGTGGGCTCAACACTTGGGGTCATTAAGGGTTTTGTAGGTTCGGGTACTTCATCGAACACTACATTAATAGTCTCTTCGACTTTAAGGGTATCGTGGTTATATACCCTATAGACCCTACTCGTGGTTGAGTATCCTAAGAAGATTCCGGTGGAGGTTTTGGATTTGAATTTCCCTAGGTGGTTCTTAGTGTTTAAGATATGTACTTTACATCCAAATACCCTAAAGTACTTGATGTTGGGTACTTTATTGTGATAAATCTCGTACGAGGTCTTAAGGTGTCTCTTTACCATAAGGATCCTATTCTGGACATAGCAAGTCGTGCTAATGGCTTCTGCCCAAAACCTATCAGGCAGGTCGTATTCGTTCAACATGGTCCTAGCGGCTTCTTGTAGAGTTCGGTTTTTCCGCTCCACTAGGCCATTTTGTTGAGGGGTCCTAGTGCAAGAGAATTCATGGTGGTATCCGTTTAGGTTACAGAAGTCGGTGAACCTTTGATTTTCGAATACACCACCATGATCGCTTCTAAGTCTTTTAACCTTAAGGTTTTTTTGATTCTCGATTAATTTGAATAGATTGATTAATTGATCTAGGGTATCATTTTTATGTTTGATGAACCTAACCCAGGTAAACCTAGAGTAGTCATCAATTATGACTAAGCAATATTGACTTCTATTGAGTGACTTGGCTCCATGTGAATCGAATAGATCCATATGCAGGAGCTCAAGTACACTCGAGGTTCGTTCTTGGTTAGTTAACTTGTGTTGTGTCCTAGGTTGTTTTCCTTGTTGACAAGCATTACAGATTTTATTAACCAAATTGTTGAGGTTGGGTAAGCCTCTGACTAAGCCACTCTGACTCATCTTGTGGACGAGTCTTGTGTGCGAGTGACCGAGTCGTCGTACACAACCATGATTCCTCTTCCTGTGTCATAAGACATTTGGCTGAGGATTTGATTAAGTTAATTGTATAAATGTTATTTGTCCTAGTTCCTTTGAGTATTGTTTTAGCTGTTTTATTTGTTTTAATTACACATTCATTATCTAAAAATACGACCTTATAGTTATTGTCACATAATTGGCTTACGCTAAGCAGGTTATATTCAAAATTCTCTACAAGTAATATATTTTTAATAACAAAATTCGAGTTAAGCTCGATATCACCTGATCCGATGATTTTGAGCTTGCCGTTATTCCCAAAGGCTACCGATCCTTGTCGTTTGAATCGAAGCTTCGTGAATTTGAGTTGATCCCCGGTCATGTGTCGGGAGCAACCGCTGTCCAACATCCATTGATCCTACACACAAGGTGGTTGGATTGAATGTTAGATTTTTTTTTTAAAAAAAATTGTTGTTAGTTGTTAAACCTAGGTCATCTCACCTGTGTGTATATGATCAAGCTTGTTATACTTATTTGGTTTTTGTTAGATGACTTCCAATTAAGTTGATTAAGTGGATTTAGGTTCAAGTAATTTTATGTTAGATTTGGATTTGACCTAGGCTTGTCAAGTTTACCTTTTCAAGATCATGGCTTCTGTGTCGTGGCGAGGCACAGGGGCCTTCTTTATCGGATCATCGACCACTTCCTAGACAAAGCCATTTTCAAGAAAATGATGACTTGACTCACCTAAGACTATTTCCTAGTCTAACTGGTTATTTTTGAAAAGAGGCTCCCGAGGCTCAATCTTTTCAAGGATTTTAGGTTATGTACGTGTTCTAAGTGAGTTCACAAGTTTTAAAAAAACATGCAATTTCTAAGTTAAAGCACAAACATGTTTTGTATCGCTCCCTAGACCGCTGAATCGGTTCGGTCTATCCACATAGTGGATTTGGTCCTTGGGAACCCAAAGACGGGTTGGATCCTAGAGTTGAAATCAAAAGTTCTTAGGGACCCATGCTTGGACATGTTTCCTATGTTTACACTGATATATATACGACCTATTAGTCGTGTTTGAGTTAAACCCTAGTCCAAACTTGTTGTACACGGCCCTTTGAGATCCAAGTAGGAGGTCAAGTCCTTTGGATCCCGGCGAACCTTTCCAACGTGTTCCTAAGATCTTCAACTTGACTTTTCAAGAGAGAGTTCTCAACTTCGAGCTTTTCATGAGTTGGGTCCTCTTCTCGAACTTGACTAGTTGAAGAGGTTAGGAGACCTTGTGTTTGAGGAGTTTGACCTCCTCAACCAGTGGTCTCGACCTTGGACTCGGACTTAACTAATTTCCTAGACAAAAACCTAATCCGTATTATGTAAAGTATTAAATAAAGTTCGACTCACTTTAAGGGTATCTTTTGAACCGGATGCGTATCCGTGACTTGACTTGAAGGTAGCTTCGTAGTCCGAGTCATCCTCAGGTTCTGACTCAAGTTCAGGTTCGGTCTCCGTGTCTGACTCAATCGATTTCGCCATGAAGACGTGGTCTTCGTCTTCTTCGGATGACGCTTCTTCCCATGTCGCGCTGAGGGCCTTCTTGTGCTTAGGTGCTTGGTGGTTGAGCTTGGGGCACTCGGACTTGATATGTCCAAACCTCGTTACACTCATAACACCTAATATTAGAACTTTTAGGCTTACCTTGGTTGGGTCGAGTCGTGGTTCGCTGGCCCCTTGGCTATCCTTCGAGCTAGGTTCATTAGTTCGGCACCAACTCCGGTCAACTTCTTCTGACTCGCCTTCCTCCTGCTGGTGGTGGCTTGTTTGCATTTTCTTCTTCTTGAACTCGCAAACAAGGCTATACTCCTCTCGTTCCGAAGTTGGATCACATGTAATTCAAATCGAGAATAATTCGCCTATTCTAACTTTAGCTAAAGGTCCTAGATACCTTGTAGGCATCGGCCATGGATGCCCACAAGGTGGTCCTAGGAAAGAATTTAGAACATACCTTATTAGATCTCGATTTTCACTTTCTCCTATTGAATGCAACTGGTTGACTATGTCCCGACGCGGCGTAAATTGTGTTGCCGCCTCGTGTTCTCGCATTTTTAGTGTGTACAATTTATTGAACAACAAATCGCGGTAAACCTTAGCTTGATCCGATCCTTCATGTAACTCGATCGGCCTCGGTCAGAGATCTCTTGCAGCGATGAAGGTCAGGCGATTGACTCCTCCTTGGATAGCCCGCTGCGAGATTTGAGTCGCCTTTGCATCTCGCCTTGACTTATGCGTTTAGTGGTAATAGACCATGATTGTAATCCAAGATTCACCTTCTTCATTAGTAGGAAGGGTGAACCGGTTTGGATCACAATCCACATCTCTATTGGGTTTTTAGGAAGCACTCCATCCGACCTTTCCGATCAAATCGTCACCATTGTAAAACGGTGGTCGGACGGTGCTAAAACCCTCGAGATGGGCCATTAACACGAACGGTAAGAAGAGAAAAAAGAAAAACACACAGATATAATAAAGGTCCCAAGATGCGTCTTGGATTAGTAAATCTTGGGAAGAAGAAAAGATAAATAAATCAATCAATAGATTAACTAATTAGAAAATTAATTTTAATTCTGTAAAAAATAATTAATTAATTAATTTCGAAAATTAATTAAAAACTATTTTCGAAAAAATCTAATGTTGAAATTAAGTAAAAATATTGAAAAACCAAACTTATATTCTAGACAAGATTTAAAAATTAAAATAAGTTTTTAATTGATTAAATTTTGTAAATTGATTGAAAATCTATTTTAGTGAAATAAGATTTAATTCAATGCTAAGATTAACGAAAACTTTATAAAGCGAAATATAAAGATTTTAGGGTTTGAAAAATTCAAGTGTTTAAAAAAATGAAAGAATTTTTAATTCGGAAAAAACTAATTTTAATCAGTAATAGAATTAAAAATCATAATTAAGAGTTTTTTGTTAGGATGATCAATAGAAAGATTAAAAGCGATAAAATTAAATTAAAGAAAAGTCGAAAATTTTTTTAGAAAGATTAAAAAAACACAAAATTAACGTGAAGCGAAACAAAGGAAACAAAAGATATAATAATTACTCAAATTGGTGGTTTCAGCAAATTTGAGTGCCCCTAGCTCTGATACCAATTGTAGGATCGAATGGAGCACTAGAGGGGGTGAATAGCGCAAAAGCGATTTTCTTTTCTTTTGTTGTAAAAACGATAAGTGAGAGATAAACGCAATGAAAAGAGATGGACACAAGGAGTTTTACTTGGTTCACGACCAACCATTTGCTAATCCAAGGCCCTAATGGTCCTAGACCACGTACGGAGGGCAATCACTAAAACACTCCTCCTCGTTGGAGGTAGGAGTTACGATTACAAAACTTTCGACAAAAACACAAGGATGAGAGACAAGCCCCTCTCTCCTTTTTGATATAAAAGCTCGAAAAACACAACTTAAATTAATCGACTAAAACGATTACCAACACTTTAACGATGAAGCTTCGTGTTGGCAGCACTTCGTTGTAGTGGCGTCGTCGTAGAAGAGCGGCGTTGTGGAGGCGTTTGAGAGATTTGTAATAATTGTTGTATCTAAGATGTGAAGCACCCCCCTCTATTTGAAGCCTTGTCCGCCCACTTGAGATCCGGCCACCTCACCACCAATTGAGGGATAAGTTTCCACCTTGCTTTTGACCGGCCACCTCACCAAGATTTGGGGGATAAGTTGCCACCTTGCTTTTAGTTCCTTTTGCCCATTTTCAGGATACTTTAGTTATTTAATTTTATTTCAATTCGAGTTCTAATTTTAATTCGAATTCGAATTCTAATTTTAATTCGAATTAGAGTAACTTCGAATTCAAACAAGGGTTAGCTCAAAGAAATATGTAGAAATATTAAATGTGATGGATTTAGATGGTTTCTAACCATCCGATCTCGACTTAGACTTTCATGGAAAGTTTTGGGTCGGATTGTCGCCTAAGATCAACTCCTAAACGGAGGATCCGACCTCACTTACGCTCGTCGGACACGAGTCTTACCTTGCACTTACTGTGTCGCAGATCTCCAACTCAAGCTTAACCTATTTCTGCACACTCAAGTAGACTCATGAGATAACAAAATAGACTTAACCTTGTGTCTTTGCTATAATCAAAACACAGGTTCGATTTCAGTGCCTCACTGCACCAACAGCTACAGGAGCAGTCGACTGATGGTCTCGATCAGTCGACTACTAGGCAAAATCTAGCCCGAATGCAGGTTATAAAAGTAGCTCGTGGAGAAGGTTTTTGCTATGATTTCTTAGGGCGATTTGGGGCGATTTGCTAGTGCAATTCAGGGTCTCCAAGTGCAGCTCAAGCAACCAAACAAGCAAGCTTCCAAAATATCATTTGTAAAGTGTTCTTTGCATTCTTTTGTGTATTTCACTTTGTATTTGCTTTGTATTGCTATTGTAATCATTGTAAGAGGTTTCTCCGCCTTCGACTTGTTGTCGAGAAGGAGTATTTGGTTTAGTGGTGGTGTTTGTATCACTAGGCCTCGTTTGAGCCCAACCTGTAGAGTAGGAACCTTGAGGTTTTGAACCACGTTATATCTTGTGTATTGTGTGCTTGTGTCGTGTTTTATTTTTATTACTCTATATTCCGCTGCGCTAACGACATTGTAGCAAGCATGCGATCGAAATCCATCAAGCATGACGAAACGCTATTCACCCCCCCCCCCTCTAATGACGATCAATTCCTCAACATGTATCACTATACATATAGCTTCCAAAGTTATCCTATAAGTAATGGTCTTACCCCTATTCGTACTTAATAAATAGAGATGATTGTCCATGTGAGACGACCAATCACTACCTGTCAACATGCTCACCGAGATCTTATCAGAATGTAACATTACATACACTGAATAAATTATGGCTAGCATTTCAAACAATCAAATTACAATATCTGATTGTCATTATAAAATTGTTACATTCTACGAAGTCGCAAAGACTTTACACGCTCATTAAATAACTCTCTAGTCATCGACTTAGTAAAAGGATATGCAAGCATAATTCATGTAGGGATATACTTAAGAATCACCTTCTTGTTAGCAACAATATCCCTTATAAAGTTATATTTTATAGCTATATGCTTGCCCTTGCCATGATATTTAGGATTCTTGGAAAAAGCTATAACAGCTTGACTGTCACAGTAGACAGTCACTGGACTCCCACTATTCTCAGTAATCTTTAGATGCTTCAGGAACCTCCTTAACTAGACTGTTTCTTACACAACTACTGAACATGTCACATATTCAGCTTCCATAGTAGACAAGCCTACACAAGCATGTTTCTTGCTGTTTCAGGAGATGGCGCCACCATTCAATAAGAGTGCATAGCTTGATGTGAATTTTCTATCATCCAGGTCCCCAACCCAATCTGCATCTGAATAGCTCTTCATGCTCATATATGATCCTTGATAACAAAGACTATAATCTGATATCGCTTTCATATATCTAAATATCCTTCTCACTGTCTTCTAGCTAGTTTCTCGATCTTGGATTTGATTGGAACCGGTTGACTAAGCTAACAACATAGCTGATATGGGACGAGTACACAACATGGTGTACATCAAACTACCTACAACACTGGTATATGGTTTTTTATTCATCTCGGCTATTTCTTCAGGAGTCTTGGGACTTATACTCTTTTTCAGAATAGTACCTTTCACAATAAGTGTTTGTTCACTATTGTAATAAGACATACTGAAATATTGTAATATCTTATTTATATAAGACTCTTGAGATAAATCCAAAAGTCTCTTAGATCAATCCTTGATGATCTTAACTTCTAAGATGTATTCAACTTCTCCCATATCTGTTGTGTCAAACTATGATAAAAGTCACTCTTTGACTTCTATCATAAAACCTATGTTATTTCCTACTATCAGCATATCATCAACATATAATGATAAAATGACATACTTTCTTTTTTTATTTTTCAAGAAAACGTAATGATCCTCATTGATCATTTCGAAACCATAAGATAAAACTACTTCGTTAAATCTTATGTTCCACTGTCTTGATGTTTGCTTTAGCCCATATATAGATTGCTTCAATCTACATACTTTTTCTTCTTGACCTTCAGTAATAAAACCTTATGGCTGAACCATATAGATTTTCTTATCAAGCTCACCATTAAGGAAAGCAGTTTTTACATCCATCTGATGTAATTCCAAGTAATAATGCGCCACAAAAATCAAAATAACTCGGATTGACACAAACTTCACTACGGGAGAAAATGTCTCTTCAAAGTCTATACCCTCTGGTTGGATAAATCCTTTTGCAACTAAACGATCTTTGTATCGGTTAATCAATCCATCTGATTTCCTCTTTATTTTGAGAATCCATTTATTTCCAATATCCCTTCAGCCAGGAGAAAAAAGATCGACTAACTCCCAATCATGATTTTGAATCATTGACTCTATCTCTTCAACCATTGCATTTTCCCACTTATCTCTAACTCTATATCCCAAAGCTTCCTCAACTGATTGAGGTTCATCATCGTCAACTAGGAGTGTCATCATTGTCTCATTCTCAATATCAAACCTCTTCTTAGGTTTGATCTTACGAATACTTCTTCGTAAGTTGGGCTCCTGAGAAGTCACCCCGTGACTAGGCAAATTACTTCCACTCGGTTGACTAGGTTCAGGTATCCACTTGACACATGGCTTGTTGATAATGACTCATCCTCCTCAAATAAATGAACTGTCTTATCAACCTCACCTCTAGCTGAGAACTCAATTTTGAGAAAAGTAGCATCTCTTGAATCCAATTCAGAGACGGTTCCATCTTGCTGATCACCTATAATAACATAACCTTTGGAGGTCTCAGAATATCTTATAAAGATACATTTCTTACCTCTAGGTCCCAGTTTTTCATACTTGTGAGAACTATCATGAACATAGGCAGTTGACTCCCAGGGTCTCAGATTGCTCAAATCTGGTTTTTTGCCCATCCAACTTTCATATGGGGTAGATGGAACTGACTTTAAAGGCACTTTGTTAAGTATATAGGTCACAGTTAGTAATGCATCTCCTCAATAGGAGATCAACAAATTAGTCTATGTCATCATAGACCTAACCATTTCAATAAGAGTCCTATTTCTTCTCTCAGCAACTCAATTTTGCTGTGGAGTTCTAGGGATTGTCAGATGTCTAATAATCCCCTTATCATTACATATTGTCTTGAACAAATCGAACAAATATTTCCTTCCACGGTCAGTGCGTAAAGCCTTTACCTTACGTTCCATTTGATTCTCAACTTCGTTCATATAACGAATAAAGCAATCCAATGCTTCAGATTTATGAGGTATCAAATACACATGACCGAAACAAGAGAAATCATCAATAAATGTAATGAAATAGTAAGCTCCATGTCTATCCTTCACATTCATTGGACCACAAATATCCGAATGAATTAATTACAATGGTGATTCAGCTCTAATACCCTTACCAAATGGTTTCCTAGTTGCTTTTCCAACAAGACAATGCTCACATATAGACAAGCTAATCCTAGAACGAGAGCCTAAGAAGCCCTCTTTAGCTAATCGATTCATGCGATTTTATCCTATATGTCCTAATCTAGCATGTCAAACTTCATCGGTTATATCTGCATCACTAGTAAGAGCAATGTTTGAAAAACAACTATCAATCGCACAATTGACATTTGGTTTCACATCAAGAACCATAAAATCATTCGTTAAAAAACCATATTCGATTGACACAGAGTCAATCTTGAGTTCTACACACTGACTGTAAAAATTAATACAATACCCTAAATCAAGAAGACAAGTAACAGAAATAAGATTCCTTCGAATCTCAGGAGCATATCGGATATCATGTAGAAACAAAGTACTTCCATCCCGAAGGTTAAGTTTGCAAGTGTCAACTCCTTTGACTTCAACTCTTGCATTATTTCCTACATAGATCCATTTGTTGACAACTAGTACCCTGCGGTACTCCACATATGTAATCCGCTCCCGAGCTACATGGTTGGTGTTGGGTTTCCGACACCGCGGCGTGTGTGTGTTCGATCATGTTTCGTAAACATGAGCACAGTGGAAGCAATTAAAAATAATAAATCTATATTTATTACAACACACACAACACACGCATGCATATTACAACAAGTGTAGACATAACCGTAAATTAAAATTTGCAATAAAAGGAAATTTATCTACGTTATACCTTTCGTATGACGTATAGCGGGAACGACATCAACCGGAACGATCCTCGTAAGAATCGTCTCTATCCGTATCCACGCCGAGCTCCTCGGGATGACTTCGCTAAGCCACGAGCTTCGTCTTCGTACGGGTTACTAGCCTCGTGTTGAAGACGACGTGATCGAGAGATGATCACAATCCGAATCCAAATTCGGATCCAAAACCGAGTCCTCAAAACTCGATTCTCCGGAGAGGTATTCGTCAACCGTTTGACGAATCCTTCGTCCTCCACCTCAGAGGATTACCGGAGATCAAATCCCCGGTAAGTTAGCCGCTGTCGTAGCACTAACCGTCGTCCAAACGACGCTCCGACAACAAAGAAACAAGCTGTCCAGAAAAACTGGACAGCTTTTGGTGGAGGAATAGAGGCCGGCCAAAGGAGATGTGGAGCTCACCTTATCACCGAACCCACAAGAGATCACGCCGGTGAAGCTTGGATGCGGCGGCAAGGAGGTGGCAGCAGCTCCATGAAGTTGGCGGCAACACCATGTTGGCGGCAACAACAAAAGGAGGCTAGGGTTAGGGCCAAAACTTCATTAGCTTTAGGGTTAGGGTTTAAGCCCTATTTTATAGAGAACTAATTCTCTTAATGGTTAATGGATCATATCCATAAAGCCCGTTAACCCGCTCCATTAAGATAAGTTAAAATAAACCAAACCATGATGGTTTATTTTTAAGTTAAAGCAACGAACCAACTTTTGGTTCATTCGTTTAAAATAAACCAAACCCTTTGGTTTATTCTCCTCCATTGGATTAGAACCAAACCATTTTGGTTCATCCATTATCTTTTCATAAGACACGGCCCATCCACGCTTCCATTGCGACTGAAACGATTTCATGCTCGCTTTATGTTTGGTCCAACCAAACCTAGTTTCTCTCGGTCTGAGAATCCCATTCTCAAGCTCGTTTTAAATCCTTTGGATTACACTCGCGTGTGACCAAATAGGTTCTCGGTTTATGTTGGCCGCCTATAATTAACCATTAATTATAGAACGATCATGAGTGGCACCTAGTAGTACATCATGATCCCCAATTAACCAAAAGATCAACGGTTGATCGAACTATTTCAAACCCTTCAAGAGGCTCGAATGAATCGTGCCCCATTCCCTTCACTCATCTTATACCCACTTGGTTCAGGACATGGTCTATAGTGTCAGTCCCCACTAGGCTGACTACGTCACACCTAGCCCAAGTATCATTTCCTCGTCCTACGGATTCTAGTTACTCCACATGTATCGAAAAGTACCTTACTCTAAACATGTAATGCTTTGGCCAAAGACTTTAGTAACAATCCGACGAGAGGCCATGGGTATACATCTCCTCGCAAGGAGTGGTGAATCCTTTATAGGCTATTCAAACACCTTCGATCACGACTTATACCCAATCATCCCGGGTCCACATCTCCTTAGAGATGTTTGCTTAAGATGTCAAAGCATAAGTCTCCATGATCAAGATGACTTGAATACCGCAAGTCAAAGGAACATCGCACTTAAGCCACAGTAAGAACTCCATTGACATATCTATATATGCAGAGAACCATATGAAGTCTTACGGCTGGTCACTCCAATGAACTAGTTACCATAACTAGCATCCACGATTAACTCCGGACATCACTATGTCTCCAGCCAGTGAGAATCAGCTGCTTGGATACACCAAGGAGTATACCTCGTGCTAGTCTCGACAGAATTGATGGTGTCCAAATCCATCAATTCATCGACTAGGGATATTTCCGATACATCACAATTACACATGTAGAGATACTCACTAGTTGTGATCCAATCACAAATTCTCTCATGCTGTGAATCGTATCGTGGGCATTCAGTAAATGAGTTTAAGATCCAATCAAATACATAAAACATGTATACTCAAATAGTGAATCTTCATTTATCATATAAATGGTTCATACATAAGGCGATTGCCTTAGGACATCTCTCATATATTACTAACAGACTCCCACTTGGCCTAATGCCAATCGCTACGGTATCCAATACCATAAGCTCGAACATGACCCTCAAACTTATTTTGAGGTAATTCCTTAGTCAAGGGATCCGCTAAGTTCCTTTCAGTGGGAATTTTCTCGATTTGTATTTCGTTCCTACTGATGATCTCTCTGATAAGATGATAGCGGCGAAGCACATGTTTGGATCGCTGATGAGACCACATCAAGTTCAGAGATGAACTTCTTGATTCAAACCGCTTCTTTTGCTGCTTCCAAAGCTGCAATGTATTCTGCCTTAGTGGCAGAATCCGCTATAGTGTCAAGCTTGGAACCTTTCCAACTTATTGCGCCTCCATTCCAGGTGAATACATACCCAGACAAAGACATGGAATCATCCTTGTCTGTCTGGAGCTGGCATCCGTATACCCACGTATCACCATGTACCCTTCTCCATATATTAGGAACACATCCTTAGTTCTTCTCAAGTACTTAAGGATAGTCTTAACAGCCGCCCAATGATCCATTCCTGGATCGGACTGGTATCTGCTCGTGACACTCAGAGCATACGATACATCGGGCCTCGTACATAACATAGCATACATGATAGATCCTATTGCGGATGCATAGGGAATCTTACTCATGCAAATCCTCTCGTCTTCTGTGCGCGGACACATAGACTTCGAAAGGTGTACCCCATGCCTGATGGGTAGGAAACCTTTCTTGGATTTCGGCATGCTAAACCTCTTTAGCACTCGGTCTATATATGTAGACTGCGAAAGACCAAGCAACCGTTTCGATCTATCTCTATAGATCTTAATCCCGAGGATGTAGGTTGCTTCTCCCAAGTCTTTCATGGAGAATGTCTTGGATAACCAAACCTTCACTGACTGTAAGATTGAAACATCGTTTCCTATAAGTAGTATGTCATCGACATACAATACTAGGAATACGACTGCACTCCCACTAACCTTCTTGTACACACAAGGTTCGTCTGGATTTTGTGAGAAATCAAACCTTTTGATCGTCTCATCAAAACGGATATTCTAGCTCCTGGATGCTTGCTTCAATCCATAAATGGACCGTCGCAATTTGCATACCTTGGTTTTATCAACCGATGTGAAACCCTCAGGCTGTATCATATACACGTTCTCGAGCAGGTTTCCATTAAGGAAAGCTGTTTTCACATCCATCTGCCATATCTCATAATCATAATGAGCCGCTATGGCCAGGAGCATCCGAATGGATTTAAGCATAGCTACAGGCGAATAGGTTTCGTCATAATCAACACTTTGCTTTTGACGATATCCTTTCGCCACCAATCTAGCCTTATAGGTAATCACATTACCATCCATTCTGGTTTTCTTCGTGAAAACCCACTTGCACCCTATAGGCTTTATCCCTTCAGGTGGGTCAACCAAGTTCCAAACTTGGTTTTCATACATGGAATCCATTTCCGACTTCATGGCACCAAGCCACTTATCCCTTTCTGAACTTGTCAGCACTTCTTCATAACTGGTAGGCTCCTCATCATCAATGAGTAACACGTCGTTCGATTCACTTACGAGAAATCCATATCTCTCAGGAATATTACGTGTTCTACCAGATCTACGAAGATGTGGTGTTACAATAGGTCCAGCCGATTGCTCATCACTATGAGTTGTCGGCTGTTGTGCTTCACTAGGTATCTCATTAATGTCTATTTGAGTCTCTCGAGCCTCCTCAAGCTCGACGACACTCCCACTGTTTTTCTTGCAAGAGAAACTCTTTCTCTAGAAACACAGCATGCCTTGAAACAAACACCTTTTGTTCCACAGGATGATAGAATTGGTAACCCCTTGTTTCCTTAGGGTATCCAACAAATAGACATTTATCAGACTTAGCATCCAATTTGTCTGATACAGTCCGCTTCACATAAGTAGGACAACCCCATATCTTCAAGTAAGATACATGAGGTTTCTTACTATTCCATATCTCATATGGAGTAGTTGAGACTACCTTGGTTGGCATTCTGTTTAACAAGTAAACAGCTGTCTGAAGTGCATAGCCCCAAAAGGACTTGGGAAGAGTTGCATGATTCATCATTGACCTGACCATGTCCAACAAGGTCCGGTTACGCCTCTCAGATACACCATTATGCTGTGGTGTATAGGGCGGAGTCCATTGAGACAATATACCATTGTCTCTTAGATAATCAAGAAACTCTTGACTTAAGTATTCACCACCTCGATCCGATCGAAGTATTTTAATACTTTTGTCATGTTGTTTCTCTACTTCATTTCTGAATTCTTTGAACCTTTCAAAGGCTTCAGACTTGTGTTTCATCAAGAACACATACCCAAACCGTGAGTGATCATCGGTGAAGGTAATGAAGTAGCTATAGCCTCCTAAAGCTTGAGTTGACATAGGTCCACATACATCAGTATGTATTAGACCTAGTAACTCTCCCACTCATTCACCTTTTCCTGTAAAAGGTAACTTAGTCATCTTGCCTTTTAAGCATGATTCGCATGTATCGTATGAATCCAATTCAAACGATTCCAGAATTCCACATCGGTGTAATTCGGACATGCATTTCTTGCTTATATGGCCAAGATGACAATGTCACATATAGGAGTCTATTTGATTATCCTTTCGAGCACGCGTGTTGCTCGCCCGATATTGAAAGTCACCGGATACGTCCAGCGTATAAACACCATTGCTAAAAGTTCCATAAAAGAACTCCATTCAAAGTTATGTAACAACAATTGTTACTAAAAGTCAAATGGTACCCATTTCTATTTAAACAAGAAATAGAAATGATGTTCTTTATCAACGAAGGAACATAAAAGCAATTGTCGATTCTAAGACAAGTCCTACAGGAGTTCCAACAAATACGCTCGATGGCGAGTGAAAAGAACCGCTGCTCCATTCCCAACACGTAAATTTGACTCTCCTCGACGAGTCTTCTTCTATTCCTTAGCCCATGTATGTCATTACATATGTGAGCCACACCCAGATCGAATACCCAAGTGTCCGAGGAAATAGAATGACAATCAATAAAGAAGATTTCAAGAAGATGGGGCATCCGATGCCTTATCCTTCTTCACGGACTCAAGATAAATCTTGTACTTTCTTCAAGAATGGCTCTCCTTGCCATAATGATGGCAAGTTTCCTTTGTGCTAGTTCTACATTCTTGGCCCTTCTCTTCTTTCCCTACTGCTGTTCCTTTGACTTCCTCTTAGAACCTTTCTTCGAGGAATCAACTAACAAGACTGGCCCTCGCCATGCTTCTCAAGACTCCATGCCTTCAAAGATATTGAGCGAAAGACTACAGATGAACCTCCTAGCATCTCAGAGGTGAAGAGGAGCTTTGAGACTTCGAACCTTTCGAATCTCACTTGCTCATCAACCAACTCACCAAGATGAAGGACTACGATATGAGCATCCATATGCTCATGCTGCTTTCGTAGCTTGGGTTCCATCGTGGCTAGCATGATGCAACTCATTTGTTCAGAATCACTCACATGTTTCTGATAGGCCAACAATTGGTCCAGAGTTGCATCGTCACTAGGACGGGCGGGAAGAGGCGCTTCGAGGACATTTGCAAGCTTTTCAATCTTGAGAACAATTCTCAAGCTTCTAAGCCAGTCCATGAAGCTCGGCCCAGTCAATTTATTCGAATCCAAAATGGAACGCAATTCAAAGACATCATGATCAATCTTAGAAATACAAAACGAGCATATATGAGAAAGATGATTTTAAAATGCATCAATATACATTTATAAATCCCATTCATTTTTTGAATTTCAAAAACCCCAAAATCACTTCGGGAGATCGTAGGTCCATCTCCGAATGGGCTGATATCCATCATAGTTATGAACAACCTTGGAGAGAGTCCAACAAGCCATTCATAACTACAACGGTAGGTATCAACTATACCGATTGCATATCACGTATATGCAACTATCACAATGTGCTATCAACTAATTGAATGTTCACACATACATCGGGTTGTTAACACATTAACAAGTATGCATCATATGCATAGCACCCAACTTCACCTCCCTTTACATCGACCTTGGAGAGAGTCCAACAAGCCGATGCT
The DNA here is from genome assembly GCA_025175895.1 of Wurfbainia villosa. Taxonomy (NCBI): domain Eukaryota; kingdom Viridiplantae; phylum Streptophyta; class Magnoliopsida; order Zingiberales; family Zingiberaceae; genus Wurfbainia; species Wurfbainia villosa. The sequence continues at coordinate 119,155,170 of CM045987.1, read as the reverse complement.
CCAGGTTAAAGCCAACCCATTAATCGGGACATAGTTTTAATATGGTTAGAGCGCATTCAACCAATTAGCCCAGCTTGGAGAGAGTCCAACAACCAAAGCTAACGATTGACCTCTGACTCTTACCATATTAGTATTAAACTATTCCATGGTTTGAACATAAGTTCGAGCGGGGCTTGGAGAGAGTCCAACAACCCAAACAAGAAATGTAACTCTGGTTCTAACCATATTAATGGAAGGTGTAGGCTTTAATATTGATTAAGGGTTTTTATGTCTCATCCTCTTTGCATGCAAATAACTATTATCTACATGGCATGGCATACATGGCATACATCTACATGTCACGACACGCATGGCATAATGTTATGCATCTAATGCAATTACATGGCATACAATTGTGTCATGTATATATTTCCTTATATGTCATAACTATTTATGGAAATAAAATATGTTTAAGATTTGATTCTCCAAATCAAATCATAATTAAATTAGGAAACAAATTTCCAAATCTAATCACATATTTTATTCATGGAATTATTTGATTAAGGAAAATCTATTTAGGAAACCAATTTCCTAAATCATTAAAACTACTTATGGAAATAAAATATTTTAAGATTTGATTTCCCAAATCAAATCATGATTAAATTAGGAAACAAATTTTCAGAATCTAATCAAATATTTTATTTATGGAAAATATCAATTTCCATAAATACTTCCAACTTTCCAAAAGTGGAAGATTTCCATAAATACTTCTAGACTTTCCAAAATTGAAAAATTTCCATAAATACTTCTAAATTTCCAAAATTTAGAAAATTTTCAGAAATACATTATGACTATCGCAAAACCATTTTTACGATTATGTCGAAACACAACCTGGGCTCTGATACCACTGTTGGGTTTCCGGCACCGCGACGTGTGTGTGTTCGATCATGTTTCGTAAACATGAGCACAGCGGAAGCAATTAAAAATAATAAATCTATATTTATTACAACACACACAACACACGCATGCATATTACAACAAGTGTAGACATAACCGTAAATTAAAAATTGCAATAAAAGAAAATTATCTACGTTATACCTTTCGTATGACGTATAGCGGAAACGGCATCAACCGGAACGATCCTCGTAAGAATCGTCTCTATCCGTATCCACGCCGAGCTCCTCGGGATGACTTCGCTAAGCCACGAGCTTCGTCTTCGTACGGGTTACTAGCCTCGTGTTGAAGACGACGTGATCGAGAGATGATCACAATCCGAATCCAAATTCGGATCCAAAACCGAGTCCTCAAAACTCGATTCTCCGGAGAGGTATTCGTCAACCGTTTGACGAATCCTTCGTCCTCCACCTCAGAGGATTACCGGAGATCAAATCCCGGTAAGTTAGCCGCTGTCGGAGCACTAACCGTCGTCCAAACGACGCTCCGACAACAAAGAAACAAGCTGTCCAGAAAAACTGGACAGCTTTTGGTGGAGGAATAGAAGCCGGCCAAAGGAGATGTGGAGCTCACCTTATCACCGAACCCACAAGAGATCACCGGAGGGTCGCCGGAGCATCGCCGGCTGAAGCTTGGATGCCGGCGGCAAAGAGGTGGCAGCAGCTCCATGAAGTTGGCGGCAACACCATGTTGGGCGGCAACAACAAAAGGAGGCTAGGGTTGGGCGGCCAAAACTTCATTAGCTTTAGGGTTAGGGTTTAAGCCCTATTTTATAGAGAACTAATTCTCTTAATGGTTAATGGATCATATCCATAAAGCCCGTTAACCCGCTCCATTAAGATAAGTTAAAATAAACCAAACCATGATGGTTTATTTTAAGTTAAAACGAACCGAACCAACTTTTGGTTCATTCGCTTAAAATAAACCAAACCCTTTGGTTTATTCTTATCCATTGGATTAGAACCAAACCATTTTGGTCCATCCATTATGTCTTCATAAGACACGGCCCATCCACGCTTCCATTGCGACTGAAACAATTTCATGCTCGCTTTATGTTTGGTCCAACCAAACATAGTTTCTCTCGGTCTGAGAATCCCATTCTCAAGCTCGTTTTAAATCATTTGGATTACACTCGTTGTGCGTGTGACCAAATAGGTTCTCGGTTTATGTTGGTCGTCTATAATTAACCATTAATTATAGAACGATCATGAGTGGCACCTAGTAGTACATCATGATCCCCAATTAACCGAAAAGATCAACGGTTGATCCGTAACTATTTCAAACCCTTCAAGAGCTCGAATGAATCGTGCCCCATTCCCTTCACTCATCTTATACCCACTTGGTTCAGACATGGTCTATAGTGTCCCCACTAGGTCGACTACGCCACACCTAGCCAAGTATCATTTCCTCGTCCCTACTGATTCTAGTTACTCCACATGTATCAAGAGTACCTTACTCTAAACATGTAATGCTTTGGCCAAAGACTTTAGTAACAATCCGACGAGAGGCCATGGGTATACATCTCCTCGCAAGGAGTGGTGAATCCTTTATAGGCTATTCAAACACCTTCGATCACTTCGACTTATACCCAATCATCCCGGGTCCACATCTCCTTAGAGATGTTTGCTTAAGATGTCAAAACATAAGTCTCCATGATCAAGATGACTTGAATACCGCAAGTCAAAGGAACATCGCACTTAAGCCACAGTAAGAACTCCATTGACATATCTATATATGCAGAGAACCATATGAAGTCTTACGGCTGGTCACTCCAATGAACTAGTTACCATAACTAGCATCCACGATTAACTCCGGACATCACTATGTCTCCAGCCAGTAAGAATCAGCTGCTTGGATACACCAAGGAGTATACCTCGTGCTAGTCTCTACAGAATTGATGGTGTCTAAATCCATCAATTCATCGACTAGGGATATTTCCGATACATCACAATTACACATGTAGAGATACTCACTAGTTGTGATCCAATCACAAATTCTCTCATGCTGTGAATCGTATCGTGGGCATTCAGTAAATGAGTTTAAGATCCAATCAAATACATAAAACATGTATACTCAAATAGTGAATCTTCATTTATCATATAAATGGTTCATACATAAGGCGATTGCCTTAGGACATCTCTCATATATTACTAACAGTTGGTTGCTCCCGAGTCTATAATCCACAAAGGATAAGAATTAGCCAACAACACAGAACTAGCAACAAAATACTCAGAAGACAGACTTGAAGTTACCTTTTTCGGCTCAGTACATTCCTGAGCGTAGTGACGCTTTTTGCCACAATTAAAGCAAAACACCTTGCTTTTAGGTTTCTTCCCAGTCTTCTTGTTCTTGTTCTTCTTGATTGGGCCTTCCCTAACTATAGCAGTAGGTTTCTTCTTCTTTCCCTTTTCTTTCTTGAATCATTTCTTTTTCTTGGATCTAGATGATCCAACATAACCGACAACCAAATAGGCTTGACCAGAAATCCTTACTGATTCTACTCTCTTCGCCTCCAGTTCAACATGGCATAAGACATCAGTGAAAGTCTTAATACTCTCACTGTGAGTGAAGGTCTGCTTTATAGTTTCCCAAGATTCTGGAAGGGAACGAATAACTGCTTGAACCTGTTATTCATCAGTCAACTCATGATCAACAGTTTTAAGCTCCCGAATCATGTTTGACATCTCCTGGAGATGTTGAACCATTGAAACATTCGGACGCTTCTTGTAGCTGTCGAACACCTCTCACTGGAATGCCCATATTCCATGTGATAATGAGAGAAGAATGGAGTGGGAGGGTTGCGAGGAACTCTTCTATATTCAACGGGATGTTGAAGATCGAACGTCATGCTAGAGGGAGGGAGGGGGGGGGTAAATAATGATTCTCATTTCCCTTCAATGGATTATATGCTCGTCTATAATTCATTAGCATAGGAGAATATACAAAATAGCATAAACGAAAACAACACAAGCATAACAACAAGACTTTACGTGGTTCGAAACCTACGGTTCCTACTCCATGGTGAGCTAGTGATCCATACCCACTAAACTTTTCTCTCCTTCTCGACAACATGTCGGAGGTGGAGAAACCCCTTACAAAGAGCTTACAATGAAAATAAACAAGTATTACAAAGAAGTAATGAAATACAAGTAAAAAAAATAGTACACAACAATGTTTGCTTGAGAGCTCTTGTGGTTGCTTTGGAAGCTTTTAAAGACCTTGAAATGCACCAGTACTTCACTTTAAAATCGTCCAAGAAACCTTAGTCGAAATCCTCCATGAGTTGCCCCTTTTATAACCTGCAATTGGCTGATTTCACACCCATTGGTCGACTTGCTAGCCTATCTGTTGTCTCACAATGACTCCATCCATGTTGGAATCTGCCAAATGGATACATCAATAGTCAACTGCCCTTACCAGCAATCGATTGCTTCCTAGTAGTCGACTGGACAGTTGACTGCGTAACAATATATGCACTGCTACAGTGCCATCAGTCTACCGCCCTTACCTGGCAATCGATTGCCCAAGGCTAATTGATTGTCCATACATGTGATCATTGCCCATACCTTTAGCGAGCAATGAGCCTCGATCGACTCTCGACCACGATCGTGTCATAATCCCGCCATTACTTGCTCCAAGTTAACTAGCTCTCGAGTGATGAACACTCAACTAGTCGACTGCCCCAAAGTCTCAGTCGGCTGATAAACCTCAATCATGAGGTTTAACCCAAGTATGATCTCCTCATACTTGATTTACCACCCTTAGCCTAGACCTAAGCTTTCTAGCCACCTCCATCAGCCTCACACCTCTTGGATCCCTCGAGTCCACGACTTTTCATCCTTCGTGTTTGCCTTCAGGTGCTTCCATTGGCTATGTCATGATAACTAGGTCCTTTGCTAAGGTTCATTTGAACTTATGTTACCAAGACCACATGCTTGAACTTTACGCTGCCAAAACCTCACCCTTAGACTTTCCCATTGCCAAGCCTCAATGCTTGGACTTTCTTCCCAAGATCCATTTGGACTTACGTCGCTAAGACTACATCCTTGGATTTTACGCTGCCAAAATGATGTGTGCAAAATATATAGGGTTTTAGAAGTAGTTTTAGCACACATCTCATTGCATTTTATACATGTTTTATACATATTCTTCCTTATTTTGCATTCATTTCCTATTTTCTAGTTCAGAGATCTGCTCTTGCTATTTTATGTGTAGGAAGGTGTTTTGGGAGATAAAATGACACATAATGGGAGTCAAAGAAAGGCAAGCATGCTCTAGTCGTGTTCCTCTAAAACAAGGGCATGCTCTGGACCAAAAGGCGGCGTTCACATGATGATTCAGAGGAAGGCACGGGTGACTGTGTTAATCTAACACGGTCATTCCTAACCCTGAAGCCAGATTCAGGGCAGGATTTCCAACAACCCACACGACTGATCGTGTGGAATCCACATGACCGTGTGGCGTTAGCCCGATTTGATGTAGACTAAGGTTTCGGGGGGATTTAAGGAAAGTTCGCTTCTTTTCTATAAATAGAAAGGCATGCCCAAACCCTAGGGGAGCCCCGATGGCTAGGACGGCAAAAAGGTGCCCTAAGAAGCACCAGAGGCTCACAACGGGGAGGAAGGAAGCGACTTGAAGATCTGAATCATCGCTCCGACACCGTGGAGAACAACCAAGACACAACATCAGATAGCATAGAAAGCATCACCTTTATTTTTCATTCTATTTGCATTGCAATTTACCTTAAGATGTCTTGTGTTTATTCTCATTCATTTAAGGAGTAGATACTTCGATTCTAGGATTAGAGAGTAACTTATGTATGTGGACATTGTTGGTATCGGAGTGTCTTCTTCTTCTGAGAGCCAACGGGCTCTGATACCACTTGTTGGGGATCGTATGACCACTAGAGGGGGGAATAGCATCGTTCTACGTCGATGGAATTCAATCGCGTTGCTTGTCTACAAAACTTGGTAATGCAGCAAAATATAGAAATACAATATGAACACAAATACAAACACACAAGCACACGCAAAACACAAGGATATATCGTGGTTTGGAACCTTAGGGTTCCTACTCCACAAGTTGAGCTCAAACGAGCTCTAGCGATGCAAAACACCACTAATAATAAATCTCCTTCTCGACAACACATCAGAGGTGGAGAAACCTCGTACAAATATTTACAATAATAAATAAGATACAACAAATAACATAAAGAAAACTTTACAAATGGTTGTTTTGAATGTTTGATTGTTGATTACCTTGAACTAGCCTTGAAGGACTGGAAGGCACCAACTTTTCCCTTTCAAATCACTGTGAAAATCCTCCCGTCGAGCTTCTTTTATGCCTTCGTGCGACATGGATTTCCACCTGACAATCGACTGTCAAAAGGCCCCAGTTGACTGCCAACAGTGTCGTTATCTCACAACATACTTGATCCACATTGGCATTCAAGCCAACGGATACACTAGCAGTCGACTACCAAGGTCGTAGCCGACTGCTCAGTCGGCTACCGAGCTTTTTGTGCTTGCAACCAAGCCTAGCAGTCGACTACCCTCCATGGCAGTTGATCGCTCGAGCGGTCGAGCCTCGCCGGCCGAGACTCGATCGATATGCGGCACCTTGACTCTCGCGAGCGAGGCCGCTTGAGGTGCCACTTTAACTGGGACTCCAGTCGAGGTGCCAATCGAGCCACCTTGTGTCTGTGGCCGCAACTCGGCCGCAGTCGATCGCCAGTTGACTCCCATCAGTCGATTGGTCATAATCTCAGTCGACTGCTCAGTGTCAACTCGACTGTCAGGTGTCAAAACACTTGACCAGTCGACTGGTCCATGACCCCAATCAATTGATACACCTCAACCATGAGATTTAACCCATGTATGATGTCCTCATACTTTCTAGACCACCCTTAGCCTAGACCTAAGCCTTCTAGCCACCTTCATCAGCTTCACGCCTATTGTCTCCCTCTAAGTCATTCATGACTTGTTCATTCATATGCTAGCCTTCAGGTGCTTCCATCGACTATTGTCATACTAAGCTAGTCTACACCGCCAAGGAGCATTGAGTTTACGCTGCCAAGACACACGCTTAGACTTTACACCGCCAACCATTGGACTTATGCCACCAAGACTCCACCCTTAGACTTTACGCCGCCAATATCAACCCTTGGACTTCCCAATTGCCAAGTACCCATGACTTGGACTTTCACCGCCAAGACTACACACTTGGACTTTCCATGCCAACCCCATGTTGGACTTTCCAAATGTCAAGACCCATGCTTGGACTTTCCATTGCCAAGTGCCCAAGACTTGGACTTTCCATGCCAAGTGTGCCACTTGGACTTCTCCATCATATGGTCAATCTCATGTCAACCATATAGTCAACCCATTATCAAACAATGGTCAACTTATCGTCAAACATAAAAATACTATTCGAGTCAAACTCGAGTCTGGTCAATCGTGATCTGAGCCGATTGCACCAATAATCTCCTCCTTTTTTATGTTTGATAAAAACCAAACACCTTTGAGTTAGAACACCTAACTCAAATCTTCCATCAATTCTCCCTCTTTTTGACATACATTAAAAAAGGCTCTCCCCAAGGGTATCAATGTCTCATATCCCAATGAGATCTCACAATCTCCCCCTTAGTCTAAAAACATCTAGGATGCCTTCACTCTTCCTAGTGATAAGACCGATATTACTAAAGAGAGGTAATCATCACTTCTCTAAATTTTCTAAATTCTCCCCCTTATTGGGAAGAATACATCCATCATCCCATGATGGATAACCTTCCCCCTAAAGGCTTTCTCCCCCTTGATCATTGCACCAATAATGTCTTTGGAGAGTCCCTAAGCCTATAGGAATACTAAACCATAAAAATTAAGGTCGAAAGTTCAAACTTGAACTTTCACACACCTTAAGATTTGATACATAACTATACAACTCTCCTAATCCATATCCAATGGATTTTTATCCTTTATAATGCTTTCCAAAGCATATCCTAGGGTTAGGAGCAGTTAGAGTAGCCTAACATAGCTAAAATCAGGCTAAACAAACCTTATTTATCTTAAATCACCATTGACTTTATCACCAACAATCGATCGCTTGATGTCATGATCATCCATATAGAATGATCGATTTCTACAAGTAAATCGAGTTCGAAACGAAATTTAGAAATACATAAGTAATTATACGTAATTTGAAAAATAATGAAACTTTATATGTATAATACTTATGTCAATCATTATGGATGAAAAATATTTGAAAAATAAAATATCCATAAAATAGTGAGATTAATACAAAGTTCAAAAACACGAAAACCTTCATTGTTTTGAGCCTATTTTGTATCGACTTCATCAATGGTGATTGCTATCAAAAGATAAACTTCACCAAGAGTTTTCAAAATGGTTTTAAAATGATTTTAAAACCTTATATTGAACCATGGTCTATGGGCTTAATTCACATGACTTGTACATAAGTTTTCCTCATGATTCATTCATGGTATAAGATAAGTTTGAGTTCATCTAGATGCAAGAACTATGCACCTTAAACTTAACTCATTTCCTAGCATCTCACATATGTCTAGGGTCTATGAAAACACACACATGTCAATTTGATGTGAGATGTGAGTTTTGTTCTTCCTAATCTAAGGTCTCATGCATTTTCTAGGAAACTTTATTTGATTCCCTTATACATGGGACTTCAAATCATGTCATCATAGTCCTTAAATCAATTTTAATTAACTTAAATGCATGAACGATGATTATGGCATATAATATAATATAAATAAGCATGTGCCAAAAATCATGATGTCATGGCATTAAATATAAATCTAAATATACATGACATAAAAACTAACTCTAAGCATTATCATGACATATAAAATGATAAAATGAAATATGATATCATGACATGACATATGGCAAACAAATCATGGCACATAAGAAATAAAGGTATAAAAATATCTAAATTTTAGCATTAGTTGTCATTTGTTGAGATTAAGTTCATTTTTTCATATTACTACTTATCTCCCAAGTGTGCCAAAAATTCAAAATGGCACACTATGACCTCTAACCCTAAATTGTACCAATTTGATTGATTTTTTAACTTCCATAAATTATATTGGCACATCCTAAAATTCTTTAGGATTAAATTCTAACCATATTTTCAAAGTATCACATTACTTTGGAAATGACCTAAAGTGTCAACTTTGTTATGGTTAGGTTAACTACCCCATCAATTCAAGTTGACATAACCTAACCCCTTTAGCGTGAATCGACTACGCTCCTAGGAATCCAATACATATTGGAGCTCCTTCGGTTTACAAGGTATTCACTAGGGAAGACTTCCCTTGATACCTTCCTAATGACTCTTCTAGGCTTTGAAGCCTTGGTCATTTTGGTCTTACCTAAGTTAACTCTAGGAGTAACTCCCCTTGTAACCTTCTTAGTGGCTTCCCTAGGTTTCCTTGAAATCTTAGCCACTAGGCACACACCATGGTTAGCCTTAGGGATAACTTCCCTAGTAACCTTGGTTTTTCTAGATCTAGAATGAGTTCCATAATCAAATGGAATATTGTGGTAGGTCTTCTTGGGCTTAGGTTTGTGACTCAAACCTTTCTTTCCCTTTGATGGTTCTTGTTTTCTAGACCCTAAGTTTTGACCATTATACCCCTTAAATGAGTTTGTCATTTTTTCTAGGGTCTTTTACAATTTTTCAAGCCTTGATCTCAAGGTTTGGTTTTCTAATTCTAATTTTTCTAATTTTGATTTTTCATTAATCTTTTGGGATTGACACTTCCTAGGCATATGTCTATGGTTCTTAGGATTAGTGCCTAGGTGATTCTCTACCTTTCTAATACTTTCCCTAGATAGAATAGGTCTAGAGTTATTGGTTCTAGGTTTATCCATAGCACGAAAATTATAACTTTTAGCACCTAAACAAAAATATTTGTTTTTAGCATGCTTTGTATCGTGATGAATAGAAAGTGAATTAAAATTATCCCTAGCATGCTTTTTAACCTTAAAACTTGAAGATGCATTAATAGAGTATACCTTAGGGTTTGCTTTAGAAGCTCCCCCTACATGTGATGCTCCTTCTTGGACTTTGGTTTTCTTCCTCCCCCTAGGGCATTGACTTTGGTAGTGTCCCCATTGATTGCACTTGAAGCACACAATGTGCTCTTTGCTTTTAATTGTTGGGGCTCCGGTCTCCTTGGCCTTTGGCACGACTTGTACTATCTTCTTGACCAGTTTAAAACACTTGCTCTTGTAGTGTCCGACTTCCCTACACTCAAAGCATATAATATAGATTTTATTTTTAATTGGAATTCTTGAGTTACCTAGGGTGGTGGTAGGAAGAATTTGGTCCAATTTTTCATAGCTCTTGGAGGTAGATGCTTCTTCTTGTTTCTCCGGTATTGAAGATGGCCTAATCTTCCCCCCCCCACCCCCTCAATCGTAGAGGTGGAGGCTTCCTCCGATTCTTCCACTTCTTCTTCCTCCTCGGATGTCGAACCCCTCTCAACCTCCGAATCCTCACATTCTTGTGAGGATGAGATTTCTTCCTCCTCCTTTGATTCTTCATAACACTTTGCCAATTTGCTCCATACCTCTTTGGCATCTTGAAATTCACCTAATCTAGATACAATGTTGTTGTAGGGGACCGTTGGAATGCTAGAGGGGGGGGGGTGAATAGCATCGTGCTATGCGTCGATGGAATTCATTCGTGATCGCGTCTATAAATTTCGTTAGTGCAGCGGAAACAAAGATAATAAAGTAATAACAAAATAGACACAATCAAAACACACCAAAGCACAAAGATTTAACATGGTTTGAAATCTCAAGGTTCCTACTCCATGGATCGAGCTCTAAAGAGCTCTAGTGATGCACACGCACTCACTAATCGCAAATACTCCTTCTCGACACAAGTCGGAGGTGGAGAAACCTCTTACAAACTATTCTTACAACAATAAGAAATGGATACAAGCAATTACAATAATGGAATACAATGCAAGTAAAGAAAACTACTTTACAATTGCTCTTTGAATGCTTGATCGCTTGGTTGCTTGAACCCAACTTGGAGACCCTGATTTGCAGCAACAAATCACCCCAAATGCTCTCAAGAAACCCCTGCTTTTTCCTCCATCATGAGCTCCATTTAAAGCTTCTACCTATGCTGGAAAAAGTCTATCAGTCGACTGATTGGGACCATCAGTCGACTGTTGCCACTGTTGTCGTGAGACAACGGCTAGATCCACGTTGGAAAAATCTAACGGATCCATCATCAGTCGACTGATCATGACCATCAGTCGACTGATCATGACCATCAGTCGACTGATCAAGCCATCACTCGACTGCTGACCGCAGCGGTCGAGTGAGACTCCACTCTGTGTCCTAACATCTGAGCATTAGTCGACTGATCACAAGATCAGTCGACTGCTCGTCCAATCAGTCGAGTGCCAAGCTCCGACAGTCGACTGTTGGGACACATCCCGCAGTCAACCCTAGTTGACTCACACCAGTCGACTGCCACATGACATCAGTCGACTAGCACACCTCAAATATGAGGTTTTAGCCCAAGTATGGTTCCCTCATACTTGCTAGACCACCCTTAGCCTAGACCTAAGCCTTCTAGCCACCTCCATCAGCTTCACGCCTCTCGGATCCCTCCAAGTCATCCATGACTTGTTCATCCATCGCGCTAGCCTCCAGGTGCTTCCATCGGCTATGTCATGCTAACGGTGTCTACACCACCAAGGCACATTAGACTTACGCCGCCAAGACTCCGCTTGGACTTTACGCCACCAATCATTGGACTTATGCTGCCAAGACTCCGCTTGGACTTTACGTTGCTAATATCAACCCCTTGGACTTCTCAAATGTCAAGACTCAAGCTTGGACTTTCCCTTGCCAACCCATGTTGGACTTTCCAAATACCAAGTACCCATGACTTGGACTTTCCTTGCCAAGTGTCCCACTTGGACTTTCCCAATGCCAAGTACCCATGACTTGGACTTTACCATAATCACATGGTCAACCCTAGTCAACCATTTAACATCTCCCTCGAGTCAAACTCAAGTCCGGTTAATTATAACCGACATTAATGTCAAACATCAATGTCGACTCACTTTGTCAAACATACTATGTCAAACATCAAAATATCACTCGAGCCAAACTCGAGTCTGGTCAATCGTGACCTGGGCCGATTGCACCAACAATCTCCCCCTTTTTGATGTTTGATAAAACAAACCTTGAGTTAGGCCCCTAACTCAAATTTCCTTACCAATTTTCCAAATTGGTAATTTTACTCTCCCCCTCATCCAAGGAGGTCAATGTCTCATGTCCCAATGAGATCTTACAATCTCCCCCTTGGTCTAATAATATATAGGATACCCACCATCTTCCTAGTGATAAGTTCCATATCACTCAAGAGAGACAATCCTATACATTCTCCCAATTTCCAAATTGGGTATTGCAAATCCCATTTTCCCTCTCATGAGGAAAATTACCATCCATCATCCCATGATGGATACCTCCCCCTAAAGGCTTGCTCCCCCTTGACCATTGCACCAACAATGTCTTTGGGAAGTCCCTAAGCCAATAGGAACTCTTAAACATCAAAAATAAGGTTCAAAGTTCAAAAATGAACTCTTCCACCCTTAAACTTGATACATTGATCTAAAACCTCTCCAAATCCATGTCCAATGGATTTTCACCCTTTATAATGCTTCCCAAAGCATATCCTAGGGTTAGGAGTGGTTAAGAACCTTTACTGTAGCTGAAACCGGGTTAAACATCCTTGTTTTCCCGAAATCAGACTTGGCAGTCGAGTCCTTCAGAAATCAGTCGGCTGCCACCCACATCAGTCGACTGTCATTAAGAGCAATCGACTGATAACTGAAATATCAGAATTTCAGTTATCAGAAATGAAATATAGAAATTCATAAATAATTATACATAATTCTAAAAATCATGAAATTTCATACGTATAATACCTATGACAAATACAATGAGTGAAAAATATTGGAAAATTATTTTACCCATAAAATAGTGAGTTTGATACAAAACTCAAAACCATTGAAATTTTTCAATGTTTTGGCCCTATTTTGTATCAACTCTATCAATGGTGATTGCTATCAAAAGATAGACTTCACCAAAGTTTTTCAAAATGATTTTAAAATGTTTTTAAAATATTATTTTGGATCATATTCCTTGGGCTCAATGTACATGACTTGTACACAAGCTTTTCCAATGATCCACCAATAAAATAAGATGAGTTTTGGTTCATCTAGATGCAAAAATTATGCATCTTGAACTTAACTCATATGCTAGCATCTCACATGTATTTAGGGTGTATAAATGCACACACAAGTCAATGTGATGTGAGATGTGAGTTTTGTTCTCCCTAATCTAGGGTTTCATGCATTTTTCTAAGACAACTCTACTTGATTCCCTTATAAATGTGACTCCAAGTCATGTCATTGTCCTTAAATCAATTTTAATCAATTTAAATGCCTGAAATGATCATGGCATAAATGATAGCAAAATAAAGCATGGTCAATGATCATGATGTCATGACATATGATATAAATTAAGCATACATGACATTTAACCTAACCCTAAGCATGATCATGATATTTTAAATGATAAAAATAAACATGATGTCATGACATGTTATATGGCAAACAAAGCATGTCATATAAAAAGTATAGGTATACTAATACCTAAATTTTAATATTAGTTGTCATTTGTTGGGATTATGTTCATTTTGCCATATTATTAAAATATCTCCCATGTGTGTCAAAAACCCAAAATGACACACTATGACCTCTAAATCTAAAATGTGTCAATTTGATCATTTTATCAAACTTCTCAAATAATATTGACACATCCTAAAATCTTTTAGGATTAAAGCTCAAATGTATTTCCAAGGTAACTATAACCTTGAAAATAACCTAAAATGCCACCTTTATCATGGTTGAGTTAACTACCCACCCAATCAAGGTTGGCACACCCTAAACCCATCTAGCGTGAATCAATCATGCTCTTAGGAACTCAAAACCTATTTGAGCTCCTAGGGTTTACTAGGTATTCCTTAGGGATGACCTCCCTAGATACCCTCCTAATGACCTTTCTAGGCTTGTTAGCCTTGGTCATTGTGGTCTTGCCTAGGTTGACTCTAAGGGTAACTCCCCTTGCAACCTTCTTAGTGGCCACCCTAGGTTTCCTAGAAACCCTAGCCACTAGGCACAAACCTTGGTCAACCTTAGGGATGACTTCCCTATTGACCTTGGTCTTCCTAGACCTAATTTGTGTTCCATAATCGAATGGAACACTATGATAAGCCACCTTAGGCTTAGGTTTGTGACCCAAACCTTTCTTGCCCTTGGTTGACTTTTGTTTCTTAGGTCCTAGATGTTGACTTTGACTTTTGGACCTAGACTTTTGATCATTTGACCTTTTAAATTGATTTTGTATATTCCTAAAGGTCTTTTCTAGTTTCTCAAGTCTTGACCTCAAGACTTGATTTTCCATCTCCAATTTCCCAATTTTTTATTTTTGATTAAGTTTTTGGGCATTATCCTTTCTAGGCATATGCCTAGTCCATTTAGGATTAAAACCTAGGTGCTCTTGTATTTTCTTAATAGACTCCCTAGGTAAGATTTTTCTAGGGACATTAGTCCCAAATTTCTCTTTATTTCCTACATGGATATTTTTAGCACCTAAACACAAATATTTATCTCTAGCATACTTTTCATGATGGATTGCAAGAGAGTTAAAATTCCTAGCATGCTTTTGACTTTTAAATTTAGAAGGTGCATTATTAAAACATACCTTAGGGTTAGCCTTAGCTCCCCCTACATGAGTTGCTCCTTCTTTGACTCTCTTGCTCTCCCTAGAGCATTGATTCCTAAAATGCCCCGGTTGTTGACACTTGAAGCAAATGATGTGCTCTTTGCTTCTTTTAGTGGAAGCACCAGCATCTTTTGAATTTGTGTTGACTTTTGGTGCCGAAGGAGTCTTCTTGACTTTCTTTGGGCACTTGCTTTTGTAGTGCCCGATTTCCCTACACTCAAAATATATTATATGTATTTTATTATTAACACATATGTTTGAGTTACCTAGGGTAGTTGTGGTGGTCGGAATCGGATCTTGAGCTTCTTCATCTTGACCAGATGTCGAAGCTTCTTCTTGATGTTCCGGTGTGGAAGTTCTCTCCTCCCCCTCAATCCTAGAGGTGGATGCTTCTTCTACTTCTTCCTCCTCTTCCGATCCGGATGTTGATTCCCTATCAACCTTCGAATCCTCAAGCTCTTTAGATGACGATGTGTTTGCTTGAGCTTGAGAGGGTGAACACTCCTCTTCTTCTTGGATTGATGATGAATTTTCATGGAGCTTTGCCACTTGGCTCCACAACTCCTTAGCATCCATATAATCCCCTAACATACACATAATATCATTAGGGATCAAATCAAAAATAAACTTTACTACCTTCATATTTTTCTCGAAGGCTTGGATTTGATCTTCACTCTATTTCTTCTTCTTGAGGAAACCACCCTTTGGTCCTTCTGGATATTCAAATCCATCCATCAAAATAGACCATTCCTCAAAATCTCTCATCATAATAAAATCTTCAATTCTTCTCTTCAAAGAATTGAAGCATTCTCGTCCGTATAGGGTGTAGGGCACCGGTGTGTTGATGTCCCATCCTAATTGTCCTTGGACTTCCATCTTCACCCTCTAGCATGCTCCATTAGTTGTTAAACTTCAAGAGCGGCCTCGCTCTGATACCACTTGTAGGGGACCGTTGGAACGCTAGAGGGGGGGTGAATAGCGTCGTGCTATGCGTCGATGGAATTCGTTCATGATCACATCTACAAATTTCGTTAGCGCAGTGGAAACAATCAAAACACACCAAAGCACAAAGATTTAACGTGGTTCGGAACCTCAAGGTTCCTACTCCACGGATCGAGCTCTAAAGAGCTCTAGTGATGCACATGCACTCACTAATCGCAAATACTCCTTCTCGACACAAGTCGGAGGTGGAGAAACCTCTTACAAACTATTCTTACAACAATAAGAAATGGATACAATCAATTACAATAATGAAATACAATGCAAGTAAAGAAAACTACTTTACAATTGCTCTTTGAATGCTTGATCGCTTGGTTGCTTGAACCCAACTTGGAGACCCTGATTTGCAGCAGCAAATTGCCCCAAATGCTCTCAAGAAACCCTTGCTTTTTTTCTCCATCATGAGCTCAATTTAAAGCTTCTACCTATGTTGGAAAAAGTCTATCAGTCGACTGTTGCCACTGTTGTCGTGAGACAACGGCTAGATCCACATTGGAAAAATCCAACGGATCCATCATCAGTCGACTGATCATGACCATCAGTCGACTGATCAAGCCATCACTCGACTGCTGACCGCAGCGGTCGAGTGAGACTCCACACTGTGTCCCAACATCCGAGCATTAGTCGACTGATCACAAGATCAGTCGACTGCTCGTCCAATCAGTCGAGTGTCAAGCTCCGACAGTTGACTGTTGGGACACATCCCGCAGTCAACCCTAGTTGACTCACACCGGTCGACTGTCACATGACATCAGTCGACTGGCACACCTCAAATATGAGGTTTTAGCCCAAGTATGGTTCCCCCATTCTTGCTAGACCACCCTTAGCCTAGACCTAAGCCTTCTAGCCACCTCCATCAGCCTCACGCCTCTCGGATCCCTCCAAGTCATCCATGACTTGTTCATCCATCGCGCTAGCCTCCACGTGCTTCCTTCGGCTATGTCATACTAACGGTGTCTACACCACCAAGGCACATTGGACTTACGCCGCCAAGACTCCGCTTGGACTTTACGCCGCCAATCATTGGACTTATGCTGCCAAGACTCCGCTTGGACTTTACGCCACCAATATCAACCCCTTGGACTTCTCAAATGCCAAGACTCAAGCTTGGACTTTCCCTTTCCAACCCATGTTGGACTTTCCAAATGTCAAGTACCCATGACTTGGACTTTCCTTTCCAAGTGTCCCACTTGGTCTTTCCCAATGCCAAGTACCCATGACTTGGACTTTATCATAATCACATGGTCAACCCTAGTCAACCATTTAACATCTCCCTCGATTCAAACTCGAGTCCGGTTAATTATAACCGACATTAATATCAAACATCAATGTCCACTCACTTTGTCAAACATACTATGTCAAACATCAAAACATCACTCGAGCCAAACTCGAGTCTGGTCAATAATGACCTGGGCCGATTGCACCAACAGTTGTTAGGTAACGAATTTAATATCATTTGAGTTACCTTATCATTTCTTTCAAAGGCTTGAGCTTGCTCTTCGGTCCATCTCTTCTTCTTGAGATATCCATCTCTTGGACCTCTTGGAAGTTCGAATCCCTTCACTAGAACAATCCAATCTTCAAAGTCCATCATGAAGAAATTCTTCATCTGTGCCCTCCATTGCTCAAACCCTTCTTGCCCATAGAAGGTGTATGGAATTGACATGTTGATATCCCATCAAAATCCGTCGTTGGGAAACTCTATGTTCCTTCTTCCCTCTAGCGGTGCTCCCTTGGTTGTCAAACCTTGAAGAGCGACCTCGATCGGATACCACTTAGTATCGGAGCATCTTCTTCTTCTGAGAGCCACCGGGCTCTAATACCACTTATTGGGGATCGTATAACCGCTAGAGGGGGGAAATAGCATCATGCTATGTTGATGGAATTCGATCCCGTTGCTTTTCTACAAAATTTATTAACGCAACGGAATCTAGAAATACAATATGAAGACAAATACAAATATACAAGTGTACACAAAACACAAGGATATAACATGGTTCAGAACCTTAAGATTTTTACTCCACGGGTTGAGCTCAAACGAGCCCTAGCGATGCAAAACACCACTAATAATAAATCTCCTTCTTGACAACACTTCGGAGGTGGAGAAACCTCGTACAAGCATTTACAACAATAAACAAGATACAACAAGCAAATACAAAGTAAATATAACAAATAACATAAAGACAACTTTACAAATGGTTACTTTGAATGTTTGCATGTTGATTGCCTTGGACTAGTCTTGAAGGACTAAAAAGCACCAACTTTTTCCCTTCAAATCGCCCAAGAAAATCACTGTGGAAATCCTCCCGTCGAGCTCCTTTTATGCCTCCGCATGACCTGGATTTCCGCTTGACAGACGACTGCCAAAAGACTCCAGTTGACTGGCAACAATGTCGTTGTCTCACAATGGACTTGATCCACATTGGCATTCAAGCCAACAGATACACTGGCAGTCGACTGTCATTACCAGCAGTGAGTGTCAAGGTCATAGTCAATCGCCACGGCCATCGAGCCAGGCCATGATTAGGCCAAGTTCAATCGATCGCCTCCATGGCGCCGATCGCTCAAGGGAAGTCGAGCCACCGCCTCGACTGGGACTCTAGTTGAGGAGCAAGTCGAGACGCCTTGCATTTGCTCGGTCGCAGTCGAGGCCAGTCGAGGCACCGCCTCGACTGGGACTCCAATCGATGCGTCAGTCGAGTCGTCTTGCGTCTGTAGCCACAACTCAGCCGTAGTCAATTGCCAGTCGACTCCCATCAGTCGACTGGTCATAATCCTAGTTGACTGCTCAATGTCGACTCGACTGCTAAGTGTCAAAACACTTGACCAGTCGACTGATACACTTCAACCATGAGGTTTAACCCAAGTATGATGCCCGTTTACTTGCTAGACCACTCTTAGCTTAGACCTAAGCTTTCTAGCCACCTCCATCAGTCTAACGCCTATCGGATCCCTCCAAGTCATCCATGACTTGTTCATCCATACGCTAGCCTTCAGGTGCTTCCATCAGCTATTGTTATGCTAGGTTGGTCTACACCGCCAAGGCACATTAGGCTTATGTTGTCAAGACACACGCTTGGACTTTACGCTGTCAACCATTAGACTTATGCTGTCAAGACTCCACCCTTGGACTTTACGCCGCCAATATCAACCCTTGGACTTCCTAATTACTAAGTACTCATGACTTGGACTTTCACTGCTAAGACTACACACTTGGACTTTCCATGCCAACTCCATATCGGACTTTCCAAATGCCAAGACCCATGCTTGGACATTCCATTGTCAAGTACCCAAGACTTGGACTTCTCCATCATATGGTCAATCTCATGTCAACCATATAGTCAACCCATTATCAAACAATGGTCAACTTATCGTCAAACATTAAAATACTACTCGAATCAAACTCGAGTATGGTCAATCGTGACCTAGATCGATTGCACCAACAGACATGCCAGTTCAAATAGCTATTTATCTCCTTTGAATCTATTTGCAATTTATGTTATTTATATCGATGAGAATTATGTTTTGATTCTATTTCTACTGCACATATCCGATACAAGGGTGGAAAACCTTTGTATCAAAAATCTAGGAGAACCAAGGAGGAACCTTGTAGTCATCCTCTCTCCCATAACCATAGAAAGTAGAATATGATAGAGTAGGATATGAAATATGATCCGTTTTTTCATAGGGATTACTAGGACATCCACATACCTCAATAACCTATCTTATCAGGAGGCCCAAAGTAGGAGACATCAACTCTAGAAGGGTTGAGGGACCCTAGTGACAGGGGGCTCCCAATGGTATCAACCCCCTGATCTCTGACAATTTGAAAGGGAAACTTGGTTAGGAATAGGTAGTTCCCGATAGAAGAAAAAGTTTGTCGGGAAAATACATGATGATCCTCCCATAAGATCATAACTAGAGATCCTCAAAGCATTAAATTAATAGCATGTTCTATAACGCACAAGTGAAACCGAAGACCTAGAATTCTTTAAGGGAACTTTGAACCTACCTTTGCTTTCTCTAAGTGACACAGTAATTGAGTTAGGACAATAGTCAACCTCGCAAACCTTACTCTCGGGAGATTAACTCCGAACAATGACATCCACTGAACGAACAGTATTCAAATCTCAGTCTTTGTGGGATTGATACTTAAATTATAACTTAACGACAACTGTGCACCTGTGGGTGTTGAGCGCAAGCACACGCATCGAATCCTTGGCTATCCTCATCGGAGATTTGAGATTGTGCTCACGTGCATCAAATTTTTGGCATCATTGTTGGGGACTGTAGATTTGATATCGGATCGAAAGTGGATAGTTTGGATCAGGCCTAGACTAGATTTACTTTCTAGTTTTACTTCATTTCAGTTTATTTAGTTTTGGATTTCTATTATTTATATTCAGTGTAGATTAATTCTATTAGTCATGTTACATTTAACCTTAGTTCAATTTTTAGGTTTATTTTATTTTTGTTTCATTACTTTTAGGTTATTCAATTTCCTCTCCATAAGTAGTATATGTTAGTGCTTATAAGATCCACATATCTCCACAATGGTATGATATTTTCCACTTTGGGCATAAGCTCTCATGGTTTTGTTTTTGGGCTTTACCCAAAAGGTCTCATACCAATGGAGATATCTTTTCATCTTATAAGCACATGATCTTTTTCATGTCTTACCAATGTGGGACTTTGATTGTATTTCCAATATTCTAACAATCCCCCCCTTAAACGAAGGACCACATTGACCCCCCTCAAGCCTATCCGTCCTCGAAGGGCATCCTCTGCTTGATGTCTGATCTCAACCCACTAGGACTTCCTATCAGTTGTCTAGCCCTTCTGGCCCAACTGGACTTCCTGCCAGTTGTTCGGTCCTCCCGACCCAACTGGACTTCCTGCCTGGTGTCTGATTCTCTTGATCCGGATATGGGAGCTCAACTTCTTTCGTTCGAGGTTCATGGCTTGACATGAACCATGGCTCTGATACCACTTGTTGGTGATCGATTGGAAGCTAGAGGGGGGGTGAATAGCTTATTTTTGTCTCTACAAAAAGATTAGAGGAAGCACAACAAAAATAATAATAACACAAATGAAAAACAATGCTAACATGATTCTTTTATGTGGTTCGGAGATAGCGCTCCTACTCCACGGTGATCCTTGAGGTGGATCAACCCTAATCAATACCACTATGAAGCTTTCCTTTACAACACTTCTCCTCTTCTTACAAAAGATGTAGATGAAGCTTAGAGAGGAGAAAGAGATTTAGAATCACTAGAAAGCTTTGAAAAATTGAGGAGGCTTGAGAGTATTATCAAAGAATAAGCATTAACTCCAAAAACCTCCACCAGCCCTCTTTTTATAGAGAGGAGACAGATTTTCCCGTTGGAGCACCATCAGTCGACTGATGCACAACATCAGTCGACTATCGGCATGGTTAACGGCTTCTGAATAGCCGAATTCACGGGATTCAGAGTCGTTACCTCCAACGACACTCTCATCGGATCGGTGATCCATCCATCGATCGGTGATGGAGTGATCGATCAGTGATCACGGTAGCCGCAATGAGTGAGACTCCATTACTGCACGTGTTTAACTTGATCATTTGGCCCGCCTTGTTGCGATGGTGATCGTAACATCGATCGCCACGACCAGCATTGGTGATGGTCAAGGTTTCATCCTGACTCAGTCGAGCACCTGACCAGTCGACTGATACATCATATTAGTCGACTGATACTCATCAAGTATGAGTAATTCATACTTGATTTCACCCCCTAGACCTAGACTCAACCTTCTAGCTCTTCCTTAAGCCTTGCGCCTCCAGGATCCCTCCGAGTCCGCGACTTGTTCATCCTTTGTGCTTTGCTTCCAAGAGCTTCCTTCGATTTTGTCATGTCTTTTGGGTTTCCTTTTGCCAAAGTGTGCTTGGACTTTACGTCGCCAAGTCTACATGCTTGGACTTACGCTGCCAAGACTTGCCTTGGGTCTTCCTTTGCCAAAGTCCGTTTGGACTTAATGCCGCCAAGACAACATGCTTGGTCTTATGCCGCCAAACCTTTACCTTGGACTTTTCTTGCCAAGCTCATACTTGGACTTTGCCTTTACCAAGTCTTCATACTTGGATTTCCCTGTTACTTGAACATGTTCACAATTAGATCACAAATTGTTGCCTAACTTAGATGATTATCCAAACATCAAAACATATAAATGCTTGGGGCATTGTTGCACCAACAGTATATATACTTCTGATTTCACAGCTTGGTTCATCGTATGCATAGATGCTTAGGATTGAAAAATCTACTTTCGATTGACCTAGAAATAGAAAGAACCTACCATCGAAGGAGAGTTGAACAGAGATATATGGAGGAACACGACGCCTCTAGCAAATATAAGTAGCCAACCTCTGCAGGATTATGCATCTCCTAGTGCTAGAGGGTATAGGCTTAGTATAGTTGGACTGTCAATCACAACTAATAATTTTGAACTGAAACCTACACTTATACACATGGTTCAGCAGAACCAATTCGGAGGAGCTACAATAGAAGACCAGAACCAATACCTAGAGACATTCTTAGAGATATGCTTGACCTTGAAATTCAATGGAGTACCCACCGATGCGAATCGTCTGATCCTATTCCCGTTCTCACTAAGGGACAAGGCGAAGACGTGGCTACACTCCCTTCCTTCAAGAAGCATCACCACATGGGAGTAGTGTGAGCAGCAATTTATGAATATATTCTTTCGATCAAGTAAGATTGCTCACATGCACCACTTGATCACTAGCTTTCGCCAGAAGGAAGGAGAGTCCCTTTTTGAAGCCTGGGATTGCTACAAAGGGCTACTATATCAGTGCCCCTATCACAGTCTCAAGAGGTGGATGATGATCCACATATTCTATAATGGGATCACATATGCCACAAAGGTTTCCCTAGATTTTGCTACAGGAGAAGTGTTGATGAATAAAACCATCAAGGAAGCAGAATAGTTGATTGAGGAGGTGGCCCAGAACCACCACCAATGGGCTTCCGAGCGTAGTCACCTAGCACCTGCAGCAGGTAGATATGTCATTAACTCCATTAATCATCTAGTGGCAAGAATGGACACACTAAGCAGACAGTTTGACTCCTTAACCCCTACTTCTGTACGTGCGACCAATTCCTTTTGTTATGGAGTAGCGGCGTATCAGGAAAATTACTGTGAAGGGTAGAGCATCTTTGAGGAGCAGGTTGAGCATGTCGATGCAGTGGGCGAGTATAATCAGAGGTCCAACAATCCATATTCCAACATATACAATCCCGGATAGAGGAATCACCCGAACTTTTCCTATAAAAATAATTCAGAGAATTTCCAACAATCGGGAGGATATGGGAAATAGGGCAGTGGGAAGCAACAATCGCCTAAATCCAGACTTGAGCTAATGATTGAAGGCTTCATTGCTACCCAAGCAAAGGCTAATGCAGATTTCCAACAACATCATCAAAGAATCGAAGAGGCACTGAGGGAGCTGAAGGCCTCTGTATATAGGCTGACAAGCCACACTAAAATGCTGGAAACACAGGTAGGCCAAATAGCCAAGACCGCATCGCAACCCATGGACAATTCTTCCCTACCATCTGAGCAAAACCTAGTTAAGGGGAATAGAGCGTACAATGAATCAGTGGGTCATAAAAACAAAGTCACTAAGGGGTGTGCAATCATGATTTCAACTTTGGAAAACTAAGAAGAAATTGAAGACAAGATTTCACCCAAGCTTAATGACCCTGGTGATTTTGTCATACCCTGCACGATCTATGAGGAGAGCTTTGACGAAGCATTATGTGACCTAGGATCATCCGTTAGCGTGATGCCTTATGCGATCTATAGGGAGATGGGGCTGAGTGTGTTATAACTGGCTAGCCAGGCTATTTGTATGGTGGATGAAACAGTCAGGGAACCAGTTGGCATGCTGGAGGGACCAAACCCTCAGAACCCAATCATCTTAGAGAGACCCTTTCTGGCAACTGCAGGAGCATGCATAGACGTGAAGAAACACAAAGTCTCCTTGGAAGTGGATGATGAGATTATCATGTTTAACTTATCAGTGTGTAATTGATGCAGTATGGATTTTTTGCTCCTCGATTTAGTACCACCGAGGAAGGGGTTCTCTCCGACCGCATCAGTAAATTTTTATCCTGAAAAAATTAACACAAGTTAAACCGTCGTCGGCCTATCCGGCGACGACACTCCGATGCTTAAGTTAGGCCGGATATTAATGAAAGAAAATATATTAAATATAGTAAAAATAATGTACAAGAAGAGGAAGAGAATTTATCTCATGTGTAGTTATAAGCATGTGAGCCTACGAAAGATTGTCGAGGCAATACCAGAAGAGATAGAAATCTCCGAATAACTGGAAAAGAAATTAC
Source organism: Wurfbainia villosa (assembly GCA_025175895.1). Classification (NCBI taxonomy): domain Eukaryota; kingdom Viridiplantae; phylum Streptophyta; class Magnoliopsida; order Zingiberales; family Zingiberaceae; genus Wurfbainia; species Wurfbainia villosa. Next base: position 119,130,983 of record CM045987.1, on the reverse strand, counting down.
AGGAGAGGGAATAACTCTTAGATAGTAATACTATTTACATCTTCTGTGATTGATTATTCTGCATTCCCTCACACCATCATATACGAGGTTGCCATTGTTGTGAACTGAACCAACCTTGTTATCCTCATTACCATGACAAACCTTGCTATCCTTCCATAATTCCTTATCAATAAATGGATGCTTCATAAACCAAACTGATCAGGTTATATAAAGTTTGTCTTTCCTCCTCCATTAGCGTACAATTCTTTGTTCAACCTTCTTCTCACTATACCTTGAACCTATTAAGGCATAATTTTGTACCTTTTCATTGAATGATACTTGCGGATCCTTCTCAATCAGAGTTCCTTCCTTCCCATAAACATCCTTTAGAGACACAGTCCAATTCACCTCAGTGTTAGCAAGATAAGATGCCCGAGATGGGGCTTCAACAGTATATAGAAGATATGTTATATCATAGAGAATAAGAAAATAAATGCAAGTGGAGGAAAGGTGCTACAGGTTGCCACCACTTTACTGCCATGGGTTGATGATATCCGTGGCATGGTTGAGGAGGATGATCATGCCTTCTGCGAGATCCAAGACTTCTCCTCAATCTTGGTCTTGAGCTCCTCCCATGCATCCTTGCGTGGACAAAAGTAGTAGGTGCTAAGCGGGATGATGTCGTATCTTCCTCATCAATCTCTCGCTGCTCTGCTTTCTGTTTGAGCATGGCGACGACACCTCTGGTAGGACGGCCGGTCAAGGGAAGACGCAGCTAGGATTGGACGTCGTGGAAGAGTTGGGCGGCAAAAAAAGTAGGTTGAGCAGCCTCTCACGCGGAGCCCAAGAACTGAGATGTCGGAGACGACGCTGTTGATGCCATATCCCCTACTCATCTTCGAACCCTCTCTTTCAAAAGTCCTCCCCTCTTGAGAATGAAGTAGCCCCCCTTCTCTCAGCTGAAGCCCCCTCCTCTTTGCAACCGATGGCACAGGCCAAAAATCCATTCAAGAGGAGAAGCGTGCCCTTTTTTCGTTCTGGAAGCCGACCCCCTTTCTCTAAACCTTAGGAATCTTTTTATTCCCCTTCCAATTGGTCGGGCCCCCATTTCATTTCATGGACTGATATTTTTCCCATATCAGTAATGATCCATTCCCAGATGGGTATACTTCTTGCAGGATAGCAAAGACCCCACTGGAAGATAAAGATTCTGACAAAGATGGATGGAGGTTCACAGAGCCACCAAAGCTGAGTTGAAACAAAGGAGTACAGTAAAGTTAAAGACCTTAAACAAGCACTTCTTGGGAGGCAACCCAAGTTTTATTTTCTTGGTTTTTAAATTCATGCATGCCAAGTTTAGATATGAATTTTTGTCCATTCGAATCCTTTCAAGTAGTTTAGGGTTAGGTAGAACTTGTTGGGTAGAAGAGAGATTCCTTTTTAGTACCCCAGAAGGAAGCACGGGCGGTCATGTTAATTCCCCACGGTTGTTCCCAACAGTCAGAAGAGCACACAGCGGGACATGTGGAAAGGCTTGGGTTGTGTTGCACTCTGAAAAAAAATCCAGAGTTACACACGGCTGGCCGTGTTAATTCAACACGGGCGTGTTAAATTTTGAACTTTTCCGAGCGCACAGGTCAGAGCCTGACATGGCCGACCATGTGGATTCCACATGGTCATGTCGTGTCCTGTTAAAAGGATGCCACGATCCTACACCTGCACCACCTTCGTTTTCCACTTTTGAGCAGGATGTAGGTACGTCAGCCTATGATTTCTCTGAGTTACGATGGTGGCTCGACAACATTTACGTCGAGCTGCGAACACATAGGCAGTGATGAGAGGAGCATAGGACCTACATGCGGGTGGAGTTTCAGGGCCTCTAAGAGCATTTCCAATGGGTCGAGGAGTTCTACGGCCAGGCCCGTGCCTATTTCAAGAGGAGGTTGCCTATCGCTAGGAGGTTCAGTAGCACATGCACACAATGGGCCAGAGTGGAGGAGCACAGAGATATCGATGCATCCACCAGTTCCTAGATTGACCACATGTACATGTGGCACCAGCGGCTGAGCACCTGATTCTCCCAGGAGCCTGACATGCCGAAACTGTCAGACTTCCTACCTCGACCACCATACTAAAGGTGCGATTTCATTTAAGTCTGAGGGGGACTCCAATTTTGATATACTCTTCTACCAGTGTTAGTTTCTTTTTGACATCTAGGTTTAGTTTATTTGCATTTATTTGGTCATGCATATAGTGTTTAAGTTCCTTTCAGCACTTAGTTGTTAGTCACTTTAAGCTGCCTCGGTGATGTTTTCAAAATTTTTCATGACTTGTTTCCATGCAATAGATAGCTTAACTTCCTTTGTCTTGTGGTATTTTATTTTTGGATGCTTTGATGGATGTTCTAGATTTCCACTTGTTAGTTTTTATCTTTCACCTACACTTATCGAATATTATGAAAGGGAAAATCTATTACATACGTAGTTATGATTCATCCCAGTAGTCTAGTACTTTGGAATTCATAGGTGACTCTAGATTTAGCATTTTAGTTATTGGAGATGCTCGGATTGTGTAAACCCATTCGAAAAAATCGAAATGCTAGGAAGGATAAAAACTAAAAAAAAAAATAGAAGAAGAAGAAAGAAAAAAAATGAGAGAGAAAAAAATGAGAGTTGAAAAAAAAAATAATTGTCGTGTGTGGAAATGGCTAGGTGCCCCTTTGAGACCGAGTTAGGTTACTGAGGAAACACCTATCAATTTCTCTCAATACCGAGCACGTCTTTAAGACTTTATGCTAATTCTAGGGAATGACCCTCACTTAGGGCAGGTAAGTGCCTAAAAGCCAGAGACCTTAAGAAAGTTATAGGATGACGACTTGACTCACCATGGAACGAGTATCCCCTAGGAAATTCTCTAAGCATATGCATGAAAAGCTAACCTAGTGAATCTTTAGAACATGTCTATTTGCTTTGATTGAAAATACCGCTTGATAATCTTAGCTATCATGCTAAGTATGTATCAATACTTTTAAAGTTTCATGGAACTGATGTTTGCTTGAGGACAAGCAAAGATCTAAGTCTGAGGGAATTGATGTGTGTAAAACATATAGGGTTTTAGGAGTAGTTTTAGCACACATCTCATTGCATTTTATACATGTTTTATACATATTCTTCCTTGTTTTGCATACATTTCCTATTTTCTAGTTCGGAGATCTGCTCTTGCTATTTTATGTGTAGGAAGGTGTTTTGGGAGATAAAATGACACATAATGGGAGTCAAAGGAAGGCAAGCATGCTCTGGCTATGTTCCCTCAAAACAAGGGCATGCTCTGGACCAAAAGACGACGTTCACATGATGATTTAAAGGAAGACACGGTCGACCGTGTTAATCTAACATAGTCGTGCCTAACCCCAAAGCCAGATTCAGGGCAGGATTTCTAGTGAGCCACATGGTCGACCGTGTTGAATCCACATAGTCATGTGGCGTTAGCCCGATTTGACGTAGACTAGGGTTTCAGAGGGATTTAAGGAAAGTCAACTTCTCTTCTATAAATAGAAAGGCATGCCCAAACCCTAGGGGCGCCTCGACAGCTAGGATTGCAAAGAAGGTGCTCTAAGAAGCACCAGAGGCTCGCAACGAGGAGGAAGGAAGCGGCTTGAAGATCCGAATCATCGCTCCAACATGGTGGAGAACAACCAAGACACAACATCAGATAAAATAAAAAGTATTGCCTTTATTTTTCATTCTATTTTCATTGTAATTCACCTTAAGATGTCTTGTGTTTATTCTCATTCATTTATGGAGTAGATACTTCGATTCTAGGATTAGGGAGTAGCTTGTGTATGTGGACATGTCAGTTCAAATAGCTATTCATCTCCTTTAAATCTATTTGCAATTTATGTTGTTTAGATCGATGAGAATTATGTCTTGATTCTATTTCTACTGCACATAGCCAACACAAGGGTGAAAACCTTTGTATCAAAAATCTAGGAGAACCAAGAAGGAACCTTGTGGTGATCCTCTCTCCCATAACCATAGAAAGTAGAATATGATAGAGTAGGATATGAAATATGATCCGTCTTTTCATAGGAATTACTAGGATATCCTTGTACCTCAATAACCTATCTTAGCAGAAGGCCCAAAGTAGGAGACATCAACTCTAGAAGGGTTGGGGGTTCCCAATGGTATCAACCCCTTGAGCTCTGATGATTTGAAAGGAAAACTTAGTTAGGAATAGATAGTTCCCAGTATAAGCAAAAGTTCATCGGGCAAATACATGATGATCCTCCCACAAGATCATAAATAGAGATCCTTAAATCATTAAATTTATAGCATGTTCAACAACGCACAAGTGAAATCGAAGTCCTAGAATCCTTTAAGAGAACTTTAAACCTACCTTTGCTTTCTCCAAGTGACACCATAATTGAGTTAGGACTACCGTCGACCTTGTAAATCTTACTCTCAGAAGATTAACTCTAACAACGACATCTACTGGACAAACGATATTCGAAACTCAGTCTCTGTGGGATCGATACTTAAATTATAACTTGACAACCATGCACTTGCGGGCGTTGAGCGCAAGCATGCACATCGAATCCTTGGCGATCCTCATCGGAGATTTAAGGTCGTGCTCATGTGCATCACAAAACTACATCCTTGGACTTTCCAATTGTCAAATACCCATAACTTGGACTTTCCAATTGTCAAGTACTCATGGCTTGGACTTTCTAATTGTCAAGACCATGCTTGGACTTCCCTTGCCAAGACCATGCTTGGACTTTCCCTTGCTAGAACCATTCTTGGACTTTCCTTGCCAACTCCATGTTGGACTTTCCAATTGCCAAAGTTCACTTGAACTTTACACCGCTAAGACTACACACTTCGACTTATGTTGTCAAGACTTTACCTTTGGACTTCCCTTGCCAAGTATCTGTAGGGATCCCGAGCGATAAACAAAAAAAATTCACAGCGGAAAAAAAAACAGGATCCCTCCAGAGATCCAAGCGAAAAATCATAAACATTTCGTATCCTACTTTTGCTAGATCTCATCTAGAGGAAGAAGTATACCTTCGATGCGACGCCCTTCGCTTATCCCGCTCGTCCAAGACTTGGTCGGATCACAATATGGTTAGGGTAACCGTATCTCTAAGGTATCCACACACACACGATCTTGGAGAGAAGAGGTGAACCTTTTGGTTGTGCTAGCAACGACACCAAGGTCTCTCTTCGTTCACTCTGTTCTCAGCTTCAAGAGAAAAGCAATATGAGATTAATTAAAATTATTCTCATTCACCACGTTGAAATCATAACACAAATAATGCACATTAATGAGACATTAAATGCACTTCCACTCTTCCTTATTCTCCACGTTGAAAGAAAGGAAGTCAATTAATGCTCATTAAATGCAAATTAATGAGCTTTTAAATCTCATTTAAAACCCCATTTTATTAATTCGTGTAAACCATGATTAATCACAATTAATCATTAATCCGTGTAAACCATGATTAATCATAATTAATCATTTTAGCCTTCTTCACTTGGTTTGACTTGAGTCTAACTCAACATAAACCAATTTGAGTCCAACTCAAATTTAGCCAAGTAACGAGTCTTACTCATTCTAGTTAATCCAATTAACTAATAATTCATTTAGTCAAACTAAAATGATTTCATCTCCAAAATAATATGTTCTTTGTGTGTGACCCTATAGGCTCTCATAACATTAGTAATGTATCCAAAAACCATTTTAGATACATAAGCAATGAGCGGCATCTAGCAATACATCATTGCTACCCAAGTGATGAGAATGTCAAGATCTGACAACCTCTTCCGTGACTATTATTATATGATGGTGTCCTTCTATCCTTGATATCTCAGATCGATCAATGAGGCATAGACCGTGTCACCCTCTTACCGATCTTTATGTTTCTTGATCCCAAAGTAGACTCACTCAAACAAATGAGCTCAATATCTCATATTGACTCATTTGAGCATGGTCATGCATTTCGTGGTCCTACTTTATCAAGAGGCCAAAGATATCACTCCCGTCATATGGGAGGGATAGATCCCATCTACATCACTCACATCCCTCCGCATAATTTGTTACATATCCAGTGAACGCCTTTATAGTCCACCCTGTTACAGGTGACGTTTGACGATACCAAAATACATAACTCCTTATGTAGGGAATCGTAGTGACTTCAGGTCTAAGGACTATTCATACCAATAGTCACATGAGAAAGTATATGACACTCATATAACGATCCATGATACTTTCTCATGGTGGGTCAATTCAGTATATATAGTCTCCAATATATATATACTCATATGTCAATGTGATATCACATATCCATGACTTGTGAGATCAAGTCATCCATTGACCTACATGCTAGTCTCAATGTATCAATATAGCCCTTGTCTATTAATACTGATGCGGGTGCGGGGGAAAAATCCGTTCGCTCCGTTTTCAAGGCGATGAAGCGATGAGGGAGGTCTCGGAATATTCTCCCCCGGCAGCGATCAGTAAAGAATAAGAAAATGAAATAGACGAAACGCGAAAACCCGACACCAGCAATCGAGATTCAGACACGAGATGTAACGTGGTTCGGAATAAGGATTCCTACTCCACGGGGGTGAGGTTTTCTCACCAGATGCGGTGCCTAAGCACTTTCACTATGAAGATCCTCCTTTACAGAAAGCAAGTTTCCGAAGGTGGAGGAGAAAGGACCTCTTACAATGATGTTACAAGATGAGGAAAATACAAGAGACTTAACAAACAGCAGATCTCCGTCCTCCTTCTCCGGCGAGATCCTTCTTCCTTTTCTCTCGTCTCCTCTTCTCTCTTGCTGGATGCCTCCCCTTGCGGATCGATCTCTCCTCCTTTTTATCTTCCCCTTTCTTCCTCGCAACGTCCTGGATTATCTCCATCGTACATGTGGCCACCTCCTCTTCCTGGAGAATAATTTTGTTACAAATATGAGGAACGAGGACTCCCCCGAATATTGCGTGGGGCCCCCCAAGCCGTTGCATAGCACCTTTCCCTTTACTTTTCAGGCAACGAGGTTAAACTGTCTCCCTCACCCCTCTGCTTTGGGTGAAGTCAACTTAGGCCCCTATACCATAGGTGACCTAGCCTTAGGGTTTCTCCTCAAACCGAACCAATTCTCCTTTTTCCCATACCAAACTTCTTTCGCGTCGATTAGGTCGAGTTGACCCTTCCTCCATCTCATTGGCTTCGGGAATTGCCTAGTTGAACCAGTTCCTATTCCTCTGTTAGTGAAGTGTCTTCCGCCTCTTTTCCATCTCAAGTCCTTGCTTCTAGCCTTCGCTGTCAGGCGATGGCTCTCGCTACTTGTCCGTGCCGATGACCTCTGGTACTTGCGCCCGTGTCGATTATTTCCGATAGCTCTCGCCCGTGTCAATGGCTTCGTCTAACTTTCGCCCGTGTCAATGGCTTCGTCTAACTCTCGCTCAATCGCTTCTCCTTTTCCCTTTGGTGAATCCGTATTTTGGGACGTCACGGGTCACCGCTAACTCTTCTATTGGGAATTAGGTAGAAAAGTACCAAGAGTATCATTAGTCAACCCCAAAAAATAGTCAAGCCGGTTATAAGCTTGACTCTCCAAATGTGCGTAAAGTTTATGCCCTATTCTTCATTCCTCCGTTTGAATCCACCTTTTCCTTTATAACTCCCTTGTGTGCCCTCGAGGCGGCCCGATGGGCCCATGGGCTCCGCTTCTCCTTCTCTCCCCGTGAAATTGAATCATCACGGGAAACCCTATATAAACCTCCGCCTTCTCCTCTTAGGTATCATTTAGCATGCCTAACAATCCAGTCTGTTCTTCTTCTTCCGTGATTTTCACCGGCGGTGTTTCGGCGATTCAGCCCCCCCTTCTCACGCGATTCTCCCTTTCCCCCGAGTAAGTGCTCTGCTTAGTTTAACACCCCTGGCTCCTAGGCCCACCCTTCCACCGCTGTACGAATAGCATCGTAACTCAGTTAGATTGCAACCATTACTTCTTTAACATTAAGAACGACTACATAGCCCCCTCTATAAAATGCTGCTTCACAACTAAAATACATCGAGCTCACACCTCTCCTCCTGGCCTGACCTGCTTTTCTCGAACAATTTCTTAACTACTATCCTCACGGGGTACCTTCGGTCTATTTGGACCTTCTAGACTTCTATGGACTACCCCTGAACCAATTCACCCCCAACTCCTTCCGAATTCTATCGGGAGCCCACATAGTGTTCCAACATTTGAACCTCCCTTTGACCCCAGAACTATTCCATTGCTTCTTCCAATTAAAGTCTTCTAAGGTAGGCCTCTTCTATTTGTCTAGTCGTTGACCGCCAATTTCGTGAACTGCCTACTTCCCCACAAGGGTGGAAGCACTATACTTCTTTGTACAACTTCACGAGTCTTTACCTTATTCTCGATACTTGGAAGGTAGACCTTCTGAATTACCTTCCTTCAGACATGAGGACCAAATGTCCTTTCCGGAGGTGTATAGAGTTTTAGGAGAGCTACATTCTTTGTTGAACCAAATGCTAGAGACTCCTCTTGCGTCATTTTGGATTGTCTCCTCTACCTCGGCGACTTGGTTCTGTAGGTAGGGTGCTATTTAGCGGCAATAGGACTTCATTTCTGCGTTATTCATCTTTCCCGACAACATACCTTGCGGATAACTGATCACGAGAAGGCTTTGGTAGAAGGGAGGCGATTGAGGCGAGAAGAAGAAGAAAACCTCGACCAAAAGAGGTAAATCAACCGCAGCTCCATCATCTCCTCGTAAAAAGCTACTACTTATCAAGAAAGGAGCCTCGAGTTCCTCGCTCTTCCTCCCTCATCTTGGACGATTAGAGTCTCATTCCCTAGCCATCTATGAACCAAGGAGAGGAGGCAATACTTCCTCGCCCTTCTTCATCCCCTCAAGGAGAGGATTCCCTCCCATTTTTTACATTCTTCCCCGTCGCCTGCACTTAGCCCCATCCTCTCCTACAGAACTTCCCCGCTCCCAAACCTTCCACCCGAGAGCGGCTCCTGCTCCCCCTTCGTTGTATCGGACCTTCCGCTCACAAGGGGAAGACCTCTATTCCCGTTCCTCCGAGGGCCACATTAGGATCCTTCTGAAAATTGCATCCTTCGAGGTGAAGTTCTTCAATCAATCGGGCACAGCCCCTTGTGAACAAGTAGGCAAACCATCTGAGGTATCTATTGTTTCTTCGCTTTCTTCTTCACCGCCTATTTTCATATATCGCTTGTACTAATAGCTTGTTCTTCTTCAAAGCCGCCACCCAATATAGTAGTATGATAACCCATCCGCCCGATTCCAATCAATCAGAAACTCGCCACTCGCCGCTGTCTCAACAAAAAGCTCGCCCAAAGAATCGAACGAGCAAGAGGCGAAAGAAAAGTATATGAGGGGCCAATGCGAAGACGCAATGATGCAAGTGGCTCTGCTTCATAGTGAGAAAGAAGAGCTGCAGCGGAAGAATGAGGAATTGGAGCAGCGGATTTTCCTCCAGTCTAGTGAGCTGCAACAGATAGATGAATTGGCGCGGGAACTGAGGGAGTATAAAGGGCACCTGGGAGATGCCATGATTGACTCTGCAAAATCCTCAACCACCATCCTACACTTGAGAGCGCCTGTGCTCCAATTGAGCTGCTTGGGAGGCCACCAGGAAATCTTGCACAGAGAAATGCGCAGAGCTCTCTTCCCTGGTGGTAGCTCTTCCTCAAACCTTGTCCACAATGGCTCAGCAGCAAGCCCTTCTTCATCAAGAATATCATGAAGCTCTTTCGGCTTTGGGTCAAGAGCTACAGCGCCACCGAGAAAGATGTTCGCGATCGAATCAAGGGCGATGAGCCCAACTAGCCCAAAGGTCAAAATCAAATGAAGGAGCAGGAAGCTGACCTCAAGAGCAGATACGTCAAGAAGGGAGTAGACTTGTTCATATTAGGTTTCGAGGGGGCTGTGGCTCAAAACGCCGAACAAGGATATCCGCCTCCTGGCGCGAACACTAGCTACTTAGATCCTGTATCGGCGTTGGCTAATTGTTCCCCCGAACGATTTGAACTGTAACCTCCAGTACTGTCTTTTCTGTAATAACTTTTTCTTTACTGTTAAGAGCTGACTTTTATCAATATGTCTGTCCATTACGGTCCTTGCGGGTTCCCTAACGAGTCGGGGTTTCTGGACCAATTTTGAGCTTCCCCTTGTCATTTCTTTACCCGTACCACATAACGCCATACTTTGGTGGTTCGGGGGCTCTCTTACGGGATTTTGCCTACTAGTATCCACATCCGCCCCGATTTTGGTTCGGACGTCACTTTAAATGGCCTTTTGCCCATTGATTTTCCCTATCCTTCCTCCTGCTTCGGAAAAGATGCCAGTCTCTTCGTCTTCTCCCCCTTCCCCAGAACTTTTTCGCCATTCTCCTTCCATTATAAATCCTTCGTCCCCCTTGTCTTCGTCCTATTATCTTACCATCATGACTTCAGCAGGGCATCCCATTGAAATTTCTTCGGAATCAGAATCTTTTGAAATACAAGACTGGGTCTCTGAGGATGATGCAGATTCGGAGACCCAGTCAACCGCCACTTCAGTCTTCCATCCCCTACCTTTTCCGCCTTCCGGTCCAACTCCCACCCCTCCAGCGGGGAGATCCTTCCGCGCTCCTTTCCCCTCCTTCCACAACAGGGTGTGGAATCCTCCCTTCACGTGGGAGTATACAGTGGGAGATCCTCATGCGGCCGCTGATCTTCCCCCACTTCCGCCAGCATTGGCTTTCGTGCCAGTTCCTTCAGCGAGGATTCATCCTTCCTCTTTTGATGAAGGTCCACCAGTTCTTCCTCCACCTCAAGGCGAGCGTTTCCGAGTCATATTGGCTCCTTCTCCCCCCAAAGAGACATCTCCCGTCTCATCTGTCAAGAGTAATCGGGGAAAGTCTGTATAAATCAAGCCAATGTAATTATTTCAAATATATTAATGAAACAAAGAAGGAAAACGATATCTGCTTTTGTCTTTTTTCTGTAGAAGTAAGGTTTTTGTTTTCAGAAGGATGGTACCCGGATCCGTACACACACTTTTCTCAGCCTCGTGATTCTGACCCTCTTAATTACGTTGTCTTCCGTCGACCTTCCCACCATCGCCTCCACGTTTCCCTTTCTTTATCGCATTTATGGTCCTACCTCTTCTACCAATAAATGCATTCCTCCCCTTCGTTGCTATAAAAATCCACCGACCTTTACCTGATAGCTTCCACCATTCTCCTTTTTCCTTTGCTTGTCATGGACAGAATATCGGAACAGGGCAGCAGTTCCTCGCCTTCTAAAGAACAGATAAATGACACGTACATAGTCGTCTTGGAGGAACAAGTGAAGTGTTTACAAAGAATATAGAGGAAACTCTCCGCCAACAATCGTTCCTCTACGCCAACAATGATAGGGTCCCAAAAAGAACTGTCCAAGCAAATCTTCTTGAAGCAGTCTTATCTTCAACAGCTACTGCGCCAACCCCGACCGCGCAAAGAAACTCCATTCGTTCCGCCTAACAAAGGATTGTAATACCCTAGATGTATTAGGGTTTCTCTTGTTGCTTCTCCTTGTAGATGGCTGGGAGTATGTAGTTCTCCCGTATCATAGAACTTCCCTAGTTTATCTCCTTCCTCCAGGACCTTCTGAGTTGTACTACTCTTTACTCCTTTTGTATTTACATGTAATTTGGGGCATATTTCGCTCTCCGCCTTTTTCAACTGGGTATATAGACCCTTAGACGAGCCGACTGCTATTGCACAAGAATACAACCATATAAAGTTGATTAATACAAGCAATCGAGAGATAGAACAAATAATAGCAGGAATTTCGGTTCTTCCGTTCCACCACCACACGGGGATATCTTCCGCTTTGCGGGGATAGCAATTTGCATAAATAGAGTAAATAATAACCGAGGAGTCTCGGTTCTTCCGTTCCACCACCACACGGGGATAAACTTCCGCTCTGCGGGGATAGCATTTCATATATAGAGTAAATAGTAACCGAGGAGTCTCGGTTCTTCCGTTCCACCACCACACGAGCATAAACTTCCGCTCTGCGGGGATAGCATTTCATATATAGAGTAAATACTAACCGAGGAGTCTCGGTTCTTCCGTTCCACCACCACACGGGGATAAACTTCTTCGCATTTCATATATAGAGTAAATAGTAACCGAGGAGTCTCGGTTCTTCCGTTCCACCACCACATGGGGATAAACTTCCGCTCTGCGGGGATAGCATTTCATATATAGAGTAAATAGTAACCGAGGAGTCTCAGTTCTTCCGTTCCACCACCACACGGGGATAAACTTCGCCTCAAGGGGATAGCTCATATATAGAGTAAATAGTAACCGAGGAGTCTCGGTTCTTCCGTTCCACCACCACACGGGGATAAACTTCCGCTCTGCGGGGATAGAATTTCATATATAGAGTAAATAGTAACCGAGGAGTCTCGGTTCTTCCGTTCCACCACCACACGGGGATAAACTTCCGCTCTGCGGAGATAGCATTTCATATATATAGTAAATAGTAACCGAGGAGTCTCGGTTTCTTCCGCTCCACCACCACACGGGATAAACTTCCGCCTGCAGGATAGCATTTCATATATAGAGTAAATAGTAACCGAGGAGTCTCGGTTCTTCCGTTCCACCACCACACGGGGATAAACTTCCGCTCTGCGGGGATAGCATTTCATATATAGAGTAAATAGTAACCGAGGAGTCTCGGTTCTTCCGTTCCACCACCACACGGGGATAAACTTCCGCTCTGCGAGGATAGCATTTCATATATAGAGTAAATAGTAACCGAGGAGTCTCGGTTCTTCCGTTCCACCACCACACGGGGATAAACTTCTGCTCTGCGGGGATAGCATTTCATATATAATGGGCTATTTAGGAAAAATAAATCCTTCTTTCCCTTTCACTACCGACGCGAAGCCCATTAACAGCTGTAAGCCCATTCTTCCTCCTTTTATAGGGGACCCTTTCGCCTTCGTTTCTTCTGCTACCTTCATCCCCTCGTCTTTTGGTTTCCTTCTTCTTCACTCGTTTGCTCCTCCGCCGTCAAATTTCATTTCTTCTATCTTTTCTTCCCGATTCCTCGTCTTTCATTATTTTCAGATATCCGAGATGCATTCCACCTTCTTCCAGGAAATAGCGGGCCGCTACACGAATCATCTTCTTCTTCTTCACCTCCTTCGATCACCACCATACAGGAATCACCTCGTCGTTCTCCCTCTCCTCCTTCGGTGACTTTCGCTACCCCCATCCCGAAGGAAGCCGGGGTCATCAGTCCCTCTTCACTTCCTCCTACCTGTACAAGCCCTAACTTTCCCCCTTTGCCTCCTTCTGTCAACGATATTCAGAAATCGCCCTCTTCTTCCCCGCAACCTGGGGAGGCATCTGGGAAGGAGATGCCCTCATGCCAGCCGGTGACAGAGGTTATACCACCCCAGTCTTCTCTTTCCCCGGCCCGTTATTCCTCTCCTGAACCCATGGCAATTGACATTCCTTCACCGCCAGCTTCCCCCTTTGTTTATCGCCTGAAGAGTCCTTCCCTTCCTGTGGACCCTAACCAGGGTCCTTCTACTTCTAAAATCCCCATTGAAGGCTTCCCCGACCCAGTGCTCATCATCTCATCTTCTCCAGAACCCTCCTCCGATCAGCCTCCTTCCATTTTTCCTTCCGACTTCACCTCCCAGACAAACATGACGCCCATTCTCCCCGCATCTCCGGATATGCCATCCTTGACCACCACTTCCATGGGCCTTTTGAATGAGACTCCTCCCTCTCTCCGTTCTCCACCAATGAATACCGCCTCCATTCTCCCCTTTGCGGGTGAAATTCACCCTTCGACGTCATCCGTCCCATCTTCTTCCCTTTCTCCCAGGAGTCTTCGGATCCTGAACTTAGAGGAGATGACTCCTCGTATGGAAGGCCTGCGTCATGCTTTGGACCTGGTACGTTTTCTTAGTCAATTTCCTTATCTTTGTTTAACTGACCCATTTCTTTTCTCCTCAACCGGTATGTAGGCCCTGACCAATCATCAAGAATTGGGTTGCTCCCTTCATCAATACCGAACCCAAGCTCAAGAATGGGAGCGGCAGCAACGGGAAGACTTGGCGAATGCTCAGAGCCGAGAACAACTTCTATCACAACAATTGCGCTTGTGCCAGGAGCAATTAACTGAAGCTCGCCAGCAAATTCAAAAAGATGCTGACATTATCGCAGTATTAAAGGAACAACCATGTCCGGGGGCGGGGCCACTTGTCCCTCAGCAGGAAATCCCATCAAGTTCTCTTGACACGGAATCATCCTCAGCTCAAGAGCTATTGCATCTTCAAGGGCAGGTAGCAGAGCTCCTCAAGGGGAAGCAACAGGACGCGGACACCATCGCTCGCCTTCAAGTTCAATACCAACGAGCACAAGATAAGATAGGGGACCTCCGCACCCGCTTGTGTAAGGAGGTACAAGAAAACTCCTCCCTTATAAATTCCCGGGCGCATGCTCATGCCCGTCTACGCAGGCAAGAGACTTCCCTTCAGAGGATGAACACTGAACTCGTCCGGACCAGATCTTATTCCGAAGCGGTGGAAGGGATTTCGGCCTCTATGCGTCGGAATATGGTGGAGATGACGCATCTTGTGCAGCAGGACCAAAGTTCTCGAGCCGATGATGTTTCCACTCTGGCTGACGCAATTATGGAGGTGTCACGGCGCTATGTGGACATGCGTCGAAATCTTCGCGAACAACAAGAAAAGTGTGAGAGGCAGCATCGAGAACGAAGCCCTGACCGCCCGAACCGCCAGGAGCGACTCGTTATTTTAATGCGCGCCACTTATCAGGACGGATTTAATGACGCAGTTAGACAATATGCCGCCCAGGGATTGCCTCCTCCAACTTATCCTTCATTTTCTTTAAATTGGGAGGCTGGGTTCAAACGTTATCCTCCTGAACGATTTAAGTTCATTTTGAAATGGGGATTTCCTTTCTGTGTTTCTGTTTCTCCTTCACTACTCATTGGTAATACCGTATTGCCCTTGTAAATAACCCCTTAATGAAATTTAGAGAGCACTTGGTATTCAATTAATATAATCAATTCAATAAACACCTCCTCTGAGTTTCATAATCTCTCCTTTTCTATTTCATATTTCTCATACAGTGTGAAAGAGCTTCAAGTGAAGGGCGTTCCAAGGTCGTGGAAGCTCTTTGCCTTGGTCGTCTTTCAGATAATATGCTGACCACCTTTCGCAGTCGTTATCTCAGAGGTCCCTCGCTTGGGAGCCAACTTTCCAGGATCTCCAGCGGGATTGACCTTACGCAAAACCCAATCTCCTTCTTGAAATCTCCGAGGCACCACTTTCTTATTAAAGGCTCGCTGAACTCTCTGCTTGTAAAATTCCGCTCGCCTCCGGGCCATCTCCCGCCTTTCCTCCACCAGATCTAATTCGGTGCTTCGAATAAGTTGGTTCTGATCTAGCTCGTATGCTTTTACCCAAGCACTATCCAACAAAACTTCGACCGGAATAATGGCCTCCGCCCCATATACCAAACTAAAGGGAGTCTCTCCTGTCGCTGTCTTAGGTGTGGTTTGATAGGCCCACAGGGGCCGTAGCTCTTCCACCCAGTTTCCCCTCTGAGCACCCAACTTGGTCTTTAATCCTTGAATGAGGATCCTGTTAGTTACCTCCACTTGTCCATTCGCTTGAGGGTGAGCTACCGAAGTGAAAGCTTGCTGAATGTTGAGACTTTGGCACCATTCTTGAATCTTTTTCCCTTGGAACTGTCGCCCATTATCACTGACTATTTTCCGAGGGATACCATACCGACAAATGATATTTCTCCATAAGAACTGTATTACGGCATTCTCAGTAATTTTGGCTAAGGGCTCGGCCTCCACCCATTTGGAAAAATAATCCACAGCGACCAATAAAAACCTCTTCTGTAAAGGTGCCGTTGGCATCGGACCCACTATATCCATTCCCCATTGGTCAAAAGGACAGGAAGAAACTACAGCTTTCATTAACTCTACCGGGTCGCCGTAACGGTTGCTATGTTTCTATGTTTATGCAACTTTACACTATACGAGCCGCATCTCATTGAAGAGTAGGCCAAAAGTATCCGGCCAACAAGGTCTTTCTTGCTAAAGCTCTCCCTTCTAAGTGATTGCTGCAGCATCCTTCATGGATCTCCCGGAGTACCCATTCCGCATCCTCATTTCCTAGGCATTTTAACAAGGGTCGCCCGAAAGAGGTCTTGTACAGGTCTTCATTTAAGAGGATGAACCGTTTGGCTCGGTGTATTAAAGTAGATGCCGCAATTTTCCCTTCAGGAATCTTCCCGTGCCGTAAATAAGCTATGATATCGGTTCTCCAATCAAGAATTAGGCTTGATTCGGGTGCGTCTCCCTCTATGTTGCATATTGCTAAGGAAGTGTGAATTCTCGCCTGGATCGTCTCCGATGATTTTATTCCTCCCACAGCGCTAGCCATCCGAGCCAATTCATCGGCCTTCTCATTGTGCTCCCGCGGGATTTGCTTCAAGAGGACTTGATGAAATTGAGCTTTTTCTTTCTCAAAAGCTTTCAAGTACTTGTGCAGCCTTTCCTCCCGAACCATGAAAAGAACCTTGAAGTTGGGATATTACCAAGGGAATCCGAGTGGATCACAATGGAAGAAGCCCTACCGCTTTAGCAATCCCGCAATCCTGCTAGGATAGCTTCATATTCCGCTTCATTATTAGATGCCCGATATTCCAGGCGAACGGCTAATCGAGTTTCTTCACCCTCCGGGGTAATTAATAGAACACCAACACCACTGCCTGTAGATCCTGAGGAGCCATCTACGAATATATTCCATGCCTTTGATTCCCTCTCCTTCATAGCTGAACCTTCTTCCGAACCACAAGGTACCTCGGCCAGGAAATCAGCGAGTGCCTGGGCCTTGATGACCGTGCGAGGTTGGTAGTGTATATCATACTCGCTTAGCTCTACCACCCATTTGGCTAACCTTCCCGAGAAATTTGGCTTAGTGACGACCTTGCCCAATTCGCTGTGTGTTAAAACGGTGATAGGATGAGCCAAAAGTATGGCCTCAGTTTGCGGGCGGTTAGCACTAAAATATATGCCAGCTTCTCTAACTCCGTATAACGGAATTCGCCCCTTCGTAATATGGTCGTATAGTAAATAGGTTCGGGTGAGAACCTTCTTGTTTGATAATACCAACTAATGGCTCCTTCGACGGCGGATACATCCATAGTGGTTCTCCTGTATTGGTTTAGCCAAGAACGGAGTCCGCCGATATCTCTTCAACTCCCGGAAAGCTTGTTCACATTGATCGTCCCATCAAATTTAGTAGCTTTGCAAGATCTTGAAGAAAGGTAGTCCTTTGTCCGCCGATCCGCTATGAACCAGATAAAAACAATCCCGCCCCACCAACTTCGGGTCTCTTGCAGTTAGTAGGCGACTTCATGTTGCATACGGCCTTCCCCGTCTCGGGGTTGGCTTGCAACCCCTTCTCACTCACAATGTACACCAAGAACTTACCACGTATTACCCCGACCAAGCATTTATTAGGGTTTAGCTTCATATTAAATCGCCTTAATGTAGCGAAGGTTTCATTCAAGTCCTTGACTAAATCGAGTGACCTTCGACTTGACAGGATGTCATCCACGTAGACCTCCACATTCTTCCCTTTCTGCGAAAATTTTGTCCATAAGGCGCTGATATGTAGCCCCGTTCTTCAATCCGAACGGCATGACCACATAAGCATATAATCCTCCTGCAGTCACAAAGCTAACCCTCTTCTGATCTTCTTCGGCCAAAGGTATTTGATGATATCCTTGATATGCATCCATTAGGGAAACCACTTCATATCCTACAGTAGAATCCACCAGTTGATCAATACGAGGCAAGGGGTAGCAGTCTTTAGGGCATGCTTTATTTAAATCACGAAAATCGATACACATCCTCCATTGCCCCGAAGGCTTGGGGACCAAGACTACATTAGAAACCCATTCAGGAAATTGGATTTCCTTTACATGGCCCGCTTTTAGTAGCTTATCCACTTCCTCAGCTATGATCTTGTCTTTCTTGGGTCCAAAATGTCGCCTCTTCTGGACGGGCTCCTCTAATGATGTTGAGGTGGTGTTCCGCTACTTGAGGATGGATACCGTGAGATCATGCACATCTCTTGCAAAGATGTCCTCATTCTCCTTAATGAGCCACGGCTCTCCTTTGATATCCAAGCATTGTCTATCCGTGTGGCCTTTCCCGGAAGCAATCTCCACAGTTCTCCTCCTCTATCTTATCAACCTTGGGAAATTCCTCCAGACGCGTCGGTAGCGATGACTTTGCCTTTTAGGTCTTGATTACGGCCTTCTTTTGATCGTCCCAACCATTTGCACATAGCGCTCGGAGGCCTTCTGCTCTCCACGAACTTCTCCCACCAATTGTCCCACCGAAATTTCACTGTGGTACGGAAGCCACGGCTGAAAAGGATGAGGAAAGGGCGCCCAAGAATAGCGTTATAAGTGGATGGAGCATCCACGATAAGGAAAGGGATTATACTAGTTTTTGGTGGGCTTTTCACCCGAGTTAAAGGCAATGAAATCGCCTGCGTCGGGTGGACCATGTGCCTGCGAATCACGAAAAGGAGTGGACACATCTTCTAGCTGGGCATTTCCCAGTTGCATATGCTTGAAGGCCTCCTGGAAGAGGATGTTGACAGAGCTCCCCGAATCAACTAGCACCCGGGCCACTTCATAATTAGCCAGGGATATACGGATAACCAAGGCGTCTGTATGAGGCGTGAGAACACCTGCAGATCTTCTCGCCCGACGAAACAGCGCCGCTTGATGCGATCGTCGATGACGATGGCCAAACTCTCCATAAGACGGGCGATGACTTCGCGTGCTAGAGTCCCGTCACAAGAGGTCCTCCGGCTATCACATGGATAACTCCCCAGGGGAGGTCATCTGGCGGAGGAAGGGCCCTCACCGATGGACCTTCTTGAGAGACCACCTCTGACGGGCGTTTGGGGAAAGTGACCGAGGTTGTTGATTATACGGCCGGACGGGTGACATTGGTTCGGGGCCTCGCCGTGCCGTCCCTCCGGCTTAATACCTCAATTGCGGATATGCAACATGGAGGCGATCTAGTTCTTCTTGTAGCTTGAAACATCGATTGCTACTGTGACCGTACTCTGTATTATATTGGCAAAAGAACGGGGCTGGGGGATTACGCGGTATCCCTCTATGTCCCAAGGGTCATCAGTAGCACCACTGATCGTAGAACTCCATTTCACGTTCTTTCCAAGTCCTCACGGGAGGAAGCACTTCACCGCCATGATTTGCAATGGCGGGCGGGCGAACTCCACATTCGTCGAGGCCTCGAGCCTCGTCCGAAAAAGGTCTTGTATACTCCCACGAGGGGGAGCTTGAGGAACAATGGGATTTGAGCCCTTTCATTGGGACATCACCTTTAATCCTTCTTCTTCGCGGATGAACTGCTCTGCACGGCTCAGTAGCTCTTCATAGCTATCCGTAGGCTGTCTCAGCAAGGAACTAAGGAAGGGGCCCTCCTTCAGCCCGTGCTGAATGGCACCTCGGAAGGATTCAGATCGGTCGGGGATTCCCTACACCGAGGTGAATCGATGGATATACCCTAAGGGATTCCAAGGTCCTCCGGTGATATGCATTAAAATAGAGGCGTCTTGCTTATACGTCTTACAACTGACAAATTCTCGACTGAACATTCTCTGGAAGTCGGTAAGCAAACAGTGATAGATCCCAGGCGAGTAGTGAACCACTTTTGCACCGAACCAATCAGGGTGGTCCGGAAGACTCGACACTTGAGAGCGTCAGTATAACAGTGAAGCGAGGCCGCTCCATCGAATTGTGATATGTGCTCTTCCTGATCCGTCGAACCATCATACTTACAGATCTGAGGATTTCAGAAGTAGGATGGAGGGAGCTCTGAAAGAATGTCCATCGTGAAGGGACTAGGCTCATAGAATTCCGGAGGTCTGGTGGATTGACTTTCACCCTGTTCCTCCCGGCGCGTTTGGGTGAAGGGCATAGTATTCTGGGGTGTTCTTCCCCCGAGTCCGCCTCCAGGCAACACATCACCATGGGCGACTGTACGAGAGGGAGGAGGCATTTCTGGGAGGATCTGGAAGAAGGTTCCCCGGAGTGCGGATGCAGATATCCGGTCCTTCTCCTTTCTCTAGCGAGGGCTTCTGTGATAGCATCATCCATTAAGGCCTTTAGTTGCGATGGTAGAAGGGTGATGGGGCGCTCCTCCGCCGCAAAGATATCAGGTTGTTGCATTTCTTCGAGTTGCATCTCAACGTCCAGCTCAAAGTTCCCACAGACGGCGCCAACTGATGCGGGTGCAGGGGAAAAATCCGTTCACTCCGTTTTCAAGGCGATGAAGCGATGAGGGAGGTCTCGGAATATTCTCCCCCGACAGCGATCAGTAAAGAATAAGAAAATGAAATAGACGAAACACGAATACCCGACACCAGCAATCGAGATTCAGACACGAGATGTAACGTGGTTCGGAATAAGGATTCCTACTCCACGGGGGTGAGGTTTTCTCACCAGATGCGGTGCCTAAGCACTTTCACTATGAAGATCCTCCTTTACAGAAAGCAAGTTTCCGAAGGTGGAGGAGAAAGGACCTCTTACAATGATGTTACAAGATGAGGAAAATACAAGAGACTTAACAAACAGCAGATCTCCGTCCTCCTTCTCCGGCGAGATCCTTCTTCCTTTTCTCTCGTCTCCTCTTCTCTCTTGCTGGATGCCTCCCCTTGCGGATCGATCTCTCCTCCTTTTTATCTTCCCCTTTCTTCCTCGCAACGTCCTGGATTATCTCCATCGTACACGTGGCCACCTCCTCTTCCTGGAGAATAATTCTCTTACAAATATGAGGAACAAGGACTCCCCCGAATATTGCGTGGGGCCCCCCAAGCCGTTGCATAGCACCTTTCCCTTTACTTTTCAGGCGACGAGGTTAAACTGTCTCCCTCACCCCTCTGCTTTGGGTGAAGTCAACTTAGGCCCCTATACCATAGGTGACCTAGCCTTAGGGTTTCTCCTCAAACCGAACCAATTCTTCTTTTTCCCGTACCAAACTTCTTTCGCGTCGATTAGGTCGAGTTGACCCTTCCTCCATCTCATTGGCTTCGGGAATTGCCTAGTTGAACCAGTTCCTATTCCTCTGTTAGTGAAGTGCCTTCCGCCTCTTTTCCATCTGCGTCCCTTGCTTCTAGCCTTCGCCTGTGCCGATGGCTCTCGCTACTTGTCCGTGCCGATGACCTCTGGTACTTGCGCCCGTGTCGATTATTTCTGATAGCTCTCGCCCGTGTCAATGGCTTCGTCTAACTCTCGCCCGTGTCAATGGCTTCGTCTAACTCTCGCCCGAACTGTTTCTCCTTTTCCCCTTTGGCTGAACCAGGTATTTTGGGACGGGTCACGGGTCACCTGCTAACTCTTCTATTGGGAATTAGGTAGAAAAAGTACCAGTAGTATCAAATACAATACTCGACTAGGAATATTTAAGAATAGTATTCTCTACAGCTTCTCATAATCAATTCTACCAATTGATATACTGTAGATAAGAACCTACTATTCAAGGGCATTATTATATTTATTTAGCTGGCACACGCATAAAGAAATATAATAATCAATCTTTGCCTTTATTAATATAAGAATATAATACAAAAGTCTCCCTCACCAATCATCTCATAATTGGCACTAAGGGCTCATACTAACAGTATCTAAACTTGGACTTCTGAGGTTGATTGCTCCAACAATCTCCCCCAAATAATCTCCTCTATATGAATTTGGATATCCCAATCATCCACTGGTCATATGGTCTATATATGGTCAAACTATATAGTCAAACCCATTGTCAAACATCAAAATACTACTTGAGTCCCACTCGAGTTTGGTCAACATTGACTCGGGGTCAATTGCACCAACAATCTCTCCCTTTTTGATGTTTGACAATACCTTTAAATTAGGCTAATAATAACCTAAACTTAACTCTTCCAATGCCAAAGCATAGTGACAGTTTACCTAACTTAAACCTCACTTATCCCTCTTTGGCATACATCAAAAAGACTACCAAGGTCTTCAATATTTCGTCTCTTAAAGAGATCCTACATTCTCCCCCTTGGTCCAAAAATATTTTAGATGCCTTCACTCTTCCTACATTCTCCCCCTTGGTCCAAAGCAGTAGTCAATTAGTTTCTGCAAATGCAAAAATCATACTTCAGAAATGGATTTTGATAAAGCAAAGTAATTATATGTAATTTGAAAAATCTTGACAATTCATACGTATATTACTTACATCAAATAAAATGGGTAAAAAATAAGTTTAAATTAAAATACCCATTAAATTACAAGATTGATATAAAGTTCAAAACAATTGAAAACTTTAATATTTTTGCCTAACTTTGTGCCAACTTTTTCAATGGTGATTGCTATCAAAAGATAGACTTCACAAAGGTTTTCTAAAATGATTTTAAAATGTTTTCAAAATCTTATTTTGAACCATGGTCTATGGGCTAGATGTACATGACTTAGACATTAGCTTTCCTCATGATTCATCAATGTCATATTATGAGTTTGAGTTCATGTAGATGCAAGAACTGTGCACCTAAACTTAACTCATATTCTTAACATCTCACATGTGTTTAGGGTGTATAAATACACACACATGTCTTCTTATAGTCCTTGTGAGATGTGGATTTTTGTTCTTCCTTATCAAAGGGTTCATGTATTTTATCTAGGCAACTTTATTTGATTCCCTTATCATGGGACTTCAAATCATGTCGTTGTCTTTAATTTTATTCTAATTAGTCTTAATGAATGAAATATGATCATGGCATAAAAATGTGCATAATTTAAAATATTTGCCAATAATCATGATGTCATGACATAAATATAATCCTAAATACAAATATGACATATTAACTTAGCATTATCATGACATTTTATATGATCAAATGAAATATGATGTCATGATATGGCATATGACAAACAAAGCATGACAAATAAAATATAAAGTTATAAGAATACCTAGATTTCAAATCTAATTTCCATTTATTAGGATTAAACTCTATTTTGCCATAATGCTCAATTTCCCTCAAGTGTGCCAAAAACTCAAAATAGCACACTATGACTTTAAAATCTAATTGCGCCAATTATGATTTATTTTTCAAACTTCTCAAATTATATTGGCACATCCTAAAATCTTTTAGAATTAAAATCTAAATCCATTTTCAAAGTATTACAATACTCTGAAAATATCCTAATGTGCCACATTTACCATCGTTAGGTTAACTACCTATCCATTCAAGGTTGGCATACCCTAAACCCATCTAGCGTGATGGAATCATGCTGCTAGGAATCCAAAATCTATTTGAGCTCCTTGGATTGACTAGGTATTCACTAGGAATAACTTCCCTAGCTATCCTCTTAATTACCCTCCTAGGATTTGAAGCCTTGGTCATTTAGGTCTTCTCAAGGTTAACTCTAGGTGTAACTCCCCTTGTAACCTTGTTAGTGACTTTTCTAGGTTTCTTCAAAACCGTAGCCACTAGACACTTGTCATGGTCAACTCTACGGATAACTTCCCTTGTGACCTTCTTAGTGGCGTTGGCCACTAGACACTTGTTATGGTTAACTCTAGGGATAACTTCCCTTATGACCTTGACTTTCCTAGACCTAAACTTAGTTCCACAGTCAAATGGAAGATTGTGGTAGGTCGGCATTACCTTCTTGGACATAGGCTTGTGACCCAAGCCTTTATTGTCCTTAGTTGGTTCTTGCCTCCTAACACCTAAGGTTTGCCCATTAAACCCTAAAATCATATTTTTCATCTTCCTAAGGGTCTTTTCCATTTTATCAAGCTTTGACCTCAAAGCTTGATTTTCAACCTCTAATTTCCCAATTTGTGATTTTTCATTCTTCTTTTGAGAATTCCATTTCCTAGGCATATGTCTAGTTCATTTAGGGTTAATGCCTAAGTTCTTGTTATCCTTAGGTGGGATTGACCTAGAATTGTCCTTAGGAAAACTAACATGTTTAGCATGTAAGCAATAATATTTATTATTGGCATGCTTTTGATCATGATAAACAATAGCAAGAAAATTCTTAGCATGCTTTTTGGCCTTACATAAAGTATAAGCATTATTAAATGTTACCTTAGGGTTTGCCTTAGCTCCCCCTACATGTGATGCTCCTCTCATGTCCTTCCTAGGATGACTCCCCTTCGTACATTGACTTCTATAGTGCCCTCGTTGTTGGCATTTGAAGCATACAATATGCTCCCTGCCTTTGTGTGTTGGGGCACCAACCTCCTTAGGCTTCAACTTGGCCATTGGCACTTGAGTTGTCTTCTTAGCTCGTTTTGGACACTTGCTCTTATAGTGTCCTATTTCCTTACACTCAAAACACATAATATGATCTTTATTTTTATGAAAAGTGCTTGAGTTACCTATGAGGAAATTTTGAGCTTGCTCTTCTTCTCGTTCGAAGGTAGATGGTTTATCTTGATTTTGCTCCAGTGTCAATGGTCTCTCCTCCCCCTCAATCCTAGAGGTGGAGACTTCCTCAACCTCTTCTACCGACTCAAGTGTTGAGCATCTCTCAATTTTCGAATCCTCAAGCTCTTGGGATAATGATGTGTTTTCTTCTTGAGCTTGAGAGGATGTGCACCTTAATTCTTCTTCAACTTTTTCCTCTACTTCTTGAGTCAGTGATGGATTCTCATGGAGCTTAATCAGCTTGCTCCATAATTCTTTAACATCCCTATAGTTACCTAACTTGGACAAGATATCATTAGGTACTAAGTTTATTAGCATTTTGGTTACCTTTTCATTGGTCTCGAAATCTTGAATTTGATCCTGCGTCCATTTCTTCTTCTTGAGGATCCTTCCCTTCTTGTCCATCGGAGCTTCGAACCCTTTCACCAAAATAAACCAATTTCTAAATTACATATCAGAAAATATTTCATCCTATCTTTCCAATATGCGAAGTCTTCGCGGTCGAAGGAAGGTGGAACCGTGATGTTGTGGCCTAGCTTATCTTGAATCTCCATTCTTCTACTCTTCTAGCGCTTTGCTCCCTCGGTTGTTAATCTGGTGAAGAATGCCCTGTTGATACCACTTGTAGGGTTAGTAATCAAGGTGACTTGTTCTTCTGAGTGCACTGGGCTCTGATACTACTTGTTGAGTTAGTAATCAGGACGACTTATTCTTTTGAGCGCACCGAGCTCTGATACCACTTGTTGAAGATCGGACGTCACACTAGAAGGGGGTGAATAGCGATTCTCATTTCACTTCGATGGATTGTGTGCTCGTCTATGATTAGTTAGTGCAGCGGAATATACAAAATAGCATAAAGAAACAACACAAGTACAACAACAAGACTTTATGTGGTTCAGAACCTACGGTTCCTACTCCACAGCGAGCTAGTGATCCACACTCACTATACTCTTCTCTCCTTCTCGGAAACACGTCGGAGGTGGAGAAATCCCTTACAAAAAGCTTACAATAAAAATACAAAAGTATTACAAAGAAGGAATGAAATATAAGTAAAGAAAAATTTACACAATAATCTTTGCTTGAGAGCTCATGTGGTTGCTTTGGAAGCCTTTAAAACCCTGAAATGCACAACACTTTGCTTCAAAATCACCCAAGAAACCTTAGCCGAAATCCTCCATGAGCTGCTCCTTTTATAACCTGCAGTTGGCTAATTTCGCGCCTAATAGTCGACTGTCAAAAGGCACCAGTTGACTATTAGCCTATCCGTTGTCTCACAATGACTCCATCCACACTGGAATCTACCTAACGGATACATCAACAGTCGACTGTCCTTATCAACCGTTGACTTTTGCTCAATAGTCGACTACGTAACAATCTGTGCACCGCTATAATGCTATCAGTCGATTTCCCTTATCTGGCAATTAACTGCCCATACATGATAGTCGACTGCCACAACCTTAGCCGAGCAGTCGAGCCTCAGTCGACTCCTCGACCAATCGACTTATCATAATCCTAGGCGACTGCTCTGAGTTGACTGGGCTCTCGAGTGTTGAATGTTGGGTTTCCCCGGCACCACAGTGAGTGTGTGTTCGAACACGTTTCATAAACATGCACACAGAAGAAGCAAAAACAAGTAATAAACTAATTTTATTACATCACACGCATGCAGGATACAACATGTGTAGACATAATCGCTATTTAAAATTTTACAATAAAAAGAAACTTATACTAGTTATACCTGACGTATCACATGTAGTGGGAATGACATCAATCGTAGCGACCCTTGCTAGAATCGCCTTTATCCGTATCCACGTTGAGTATCTTCGATATAACTTCATAAAGCCATGAGCCCCGTCTTCGCAAGAGTTACTAGCCTCGTGTCGAAGACGTTGTGATCCAAGAGACGATCACAATCCGAATCAAAATTCGGATCTAAAAATGAGCTCCATGAACTCGCTTCTCGAAAGCGATTTTCGTCAACCAATTGACGAAACCTTGGTCCTCCACCTATGACGATTTCTGGAGATCCAATCCCCGGCAAGTAGATCGCTGTCAGAGCATAAAACGCCGACTAAATGACCTCTCTACGAAGAGAGAAACAAGCTGTCCAAAACTGGATAGCTTGTGTTGGTGGAGAAGATGGTCGGCCAATCAATGGTCAGTTGCTCCTTGGTCGCCGGCGACCAAGGGAGGATGGCCAGAGGAGTCACCGGCGGTTGGTGGGTGGACGACGGCGAGGAGGAGGAGCTGATGCAGCAAGGTTGGGTGGCAACAACCTTTGGGCGGCTAGGAGACCCTCCTTTGGTTGGGCGGCAAGAAGAGGAAGAGGAGAAGAGAAGTGGGCGACAACTCTTAGGGCTTCATTAGGGTTTCCAAAACCCTTAAGCCGTATTTTATAGAGCGTGTGTTTCTTGACCATCAAGAAGTCTTCTCCTAGTGGTTATTGGTTCACAATCAAAACCTGTTAACCTGCTCCAATAACTTAAGTTAAAATAAACCAAACCGCATTGGTCTATTTTAAGTTAAAACGAACCGAACTAACTTTGGTTCATTCGTTTAAAATAAACCAAACCACTTTGGTTTATTTTCCACCATTGGATTAGAACCAAATCAATTTGGTTCATCCATCATGTCTTCATAAGACTCGGCCCATCCATGCTTCCGATGCGACTGAAACCATTTCATACTTGCTCTTTGTTTGGTCTAACCAAACCTAGTCTCTATCGATCTGAGAATCCTATCCTCAAACTCTTTTTAAATCCTTTGGATGACGCTCGTTGTGCGTGTGACCAAATAGATTTTCGGTTTATGTTGGTCATCTATAATTAACCATTAATTATAGAACGATCATGAGTGGCACCTAGTAGTACATCATGATCCCCAATTAATTGAAAAATCAACGGTTGATCCCAGAACGCTTCTGAAACCCTTCAGCAGCAACAATGAAGCGTGCTCCATTTTCTTCACTCATCTTATACCCACTTGGTTCAGGACATGATCTATTGTGTCAGTCCCCACTAGGTTGACTACGTCACACCTAGCCCAAGTATTACTTCCTCGTCCTCTGGATTCTAGTTACTGCACATGTATCCAAGAGTACCATACCCTAAACATATAATGCTTTGTCCAAAGACTTTAGTAACAATCCGATGAGAGGTCAAGGGTATACATCTGCTTGCAAGGAGCGGTGAATCCTTTATAGGCTATTCAAACACATTCGGCCACTTCGACTTATACCCAATCATCCAGGGTCCACATCTCCTCGGAGATGCTTGCTTAAGATGTCAAATCATAAGTCTTCATGACCAAGATGACTTAAATACCGCAAGTCGAAGGAACATCACACTTAAGCTGCTGTAAGAACTTCATTGACATATCCATATATACAGAGAACCATATGAAGTCTTACAGTTGGTCACTCCAATGAACTAGTTACTATAACTAACATCCACGATTAACTCCGAACATCCCAATGTCTTCAGTCAGTAAGGAACAACTGCTTGGATAAACCAAAGAGTATACCTCGTGCTAGTCTCAACAGAATCGATGGCGTCCGAATCCATCAATTCATCGGCTAGGGATAATTCCAACACATCACAATTACACACGTAGAGATACTCACTAGTTGTGATTCAATCACAAATTTTCTCATGCTGTGAATCGTGTTGTGGGCATTCAGTAAATGAGTTTAAGATCCAATCAAATACATGAAAACATGAATACTCAAATAGTGAATCTTCATTTATCCGATAAATGATACAACCATAAGGCGATTGCCTTAGGACACCTCTCATATATAACTAACAAACTCCCACTTGGCCTATGTTAGTGAAAGCCCTAGAGTCAATCATGTGATGATTGTTGTATGGACTTTATTGTATCATATTCCTATTTATAAAGGCATGGTTATTATATTTACTTATATTGGTGCCAAATAACTAAGTATAATAACGTCCTTGAGTAGTAGGTTCTTATCTATATCAACCGATTGGTTGAATCGAGAATGAGATGATATAGAGAATACTATTCTTAATCATTCCTAGTCAAGTATTAATATTCAGGGACAATGTTAATGCGTAGAGACTAGCATGTAGGTCAACACGATAACTTGATCTCACAAGTTATGGATATGAGATATCAAGTTGACACATGGGTATGCATTGGAGAATGTATACTGAATGACCCGCCATGAGAAAGTATCATGGATCATTATATGAGTGTCATATACTTTATCATGTGGCTATTAGTATGACTATTATCCTTAGACCTGAAGTCACCATGGTTCCCTACATAAGGAGTTGCATACTTTGGCTTCATCAAATGTCACCCGTAAATGGGTGGACTACAAAGGCGATTACTGGGTATATAACAAATTATGCGGAGGGATGTGAGTGATATATATGGGATATATCCCTCCTATATAACGGGAGAGACATCGTTATTCTTGATAGAGTGAGACCACGAAGTGCATGGCCATGCCCAAATGAGTCAATATGAGATATTGAGCTCATTTGATTAGAGTGAGTCTACTTGGAGTTCAAGATATAGATTGTACCGAGGATGACACGGTCTATGCCTCAATTGGTCAATCTAGATGTCAAGGATAGGAGGGATATTATCACATATTGTGAGAGTCACAAAGGTGATGTTGGAGCTCAACATTCTTGTAACTTGGGTAGCAATGATGTGTTGCTAGATACCGCTCATTGCTTATGTTCCTAAATCGGTTTAGGGATATTGCCAACATTACAAGAACCTATAGGGTCACACACAAAGGGCAATTAGATGGAGATTAGGTTCATATGATGAACCATGAGGATTAGGTTCATGGGATGAACCAAATTGGATTAAGAGTAATCCAAATTAGACTAATTGAGTTGGACTCAATTTGATTCAAGTGTTGAATGAGTCTAATTTAGATTTGATTCATCAAATCAATTTAAATTAATGAATAGAGATTCATTAAATTAAATTGACTTGAATCAAATGGTTGGCTTTGATCAACCATGGGAGATAAGAGGTCAAGTTTGACTTGACTTGAGAGGGAAGATGAAAGGTCAAGTTTGACTTGACCAAATGTCATGTCATGATGATGACTTGGCATAGCCGGCCAATGATGATGCTCCACATCATCATGGACTCATCATGTGGTGCCACCTCATGAGGGAGACCAAGAGTCATTGGCTCTTGGAGTTACATGCATGCATGTAACCCCCCAACTTGAAGTGGTCAGCCACTATTCATCATGGGTGAATTCATTTTGTGAGTTACTCTCCAACTTCATCTTCTTCCTTGGATCACCTTCTCAAGCTCTCCAATCCCTCATCTTGCCGAAATTCCTAAAGGGTGCTAGCACACTCTAAGGTATTTTTCTCCACCATTTGTCCGTGTGGATACCAATTGAGGAGTGTTCACTTGACACTCTTGAGTTCCGGTGAAACGTTTGGACGAGCGAGATAAGCGAAGGGCGTCACTACGAGGGTAATACTCTCAACTTCTAGATCTAAGGTAGATCTAGGTTTACTTAGCACATACATGTTTTTATTTTAATATATCTTCGCACGGATCCGTGGTCGGACTTTCGGGATTTTCGCAACGCAAAAAGCGATTTTTGCGGCTCGGAAAGTCCAACAGCCTAATGTCAATCGCCACAGTATCCAATACCATAAGCTCTAACATGACCCTCAAACTTACTCTGAGGTAAGGTCTTAGTTAAAGGGTCCGCTAAGTTCCTTTCAGTGGGAATCTTCTCAATTTGTATTTCCTTTCTAGTGATGATCTCCCTGATCAGATGATAGCGACGAAGCACATGTTTGGATCGTTGATGAGACCACATCAAGTTTCGAGACGAACTTCTTGATCCAAACTGCTTCCTTTGCTGCTTCCAAAGCTGCAATGTATTCTACCTCAGTGGCAGAATCTGTTATAGTGTCTTGCTTGGAACCTTTCTGACTTATTACGTCTCCATTTAAGGTAAATACGTGCCCAGATTGAGACCTGGAATCATCCTTGTCTATTTGGAAGTTGACATCTGTATACCCGCGTATTACCATATCACCTTCTCCATATATTAGGAGCACATCCTTAGTTTTTCTCAAGTACTTAAGGATTGTCTTAACAGCCGCCCAATGATCCATTCCTAGATCATACTGATATCTTCTCATGACACTCAAAGCATATGATACATCGAGCCTCGTACATAACATAGCATACATGATAGATCCTATTGCGGATGCATAGGGAATCTTACTCATGTAAATCCTTTTGTCTTCTGTGCACGGACACATAGACTTTGAAAGGTGCATCCCATGCATGATGGGAAGAAAATATTTCTTGGATTCTGACATGCTAAACCTCTTTAGCACTCGGTCTATATATGTATACTGTAAAAGACCAAGCAACCGTTTCGATCTATCTCTATATATCTTAATCCCGAGGATGTAGGTCGCTTCTCCCAGGTCTTTCATGAAGAATATTTTGGATAACCACATTTTAACTGACTGTAAGATAGATATATCGTTTCCTATAAGTAATATGTCATTGACATACAATACTCAGAACACGACTACACTCCCACTAACCTTCTTGTACACACAGGGCTTGTCTGGATTTTGTGAGAAATAAAACCTTTTGATTGTCTCATCAAAACGGATATTCCAGCTCCTGAATGCTTGCTTCAGTCCATATATAGACCATCGAAGCTTGCATACCTTGGTTTTATCAACCGATGTGAAACCCTCAGGCTGTATCATATACACATCCTCGAGTAGATTTCCATTAAGGAAAGTCATTTTTACATCCATCTGTCATATCTCATAATCATAATGAGTTGTTATGGCCAAGAACATCCGAATAGATTTAAGCATAGCTACTGGTGAATAGGTCTCATCATAATCAACACTTTGCTTTTGACGATAGCCTTTCGCCACTAATCTAACCTTATAGGTAATCACATTACCATCAATGTCAGTTTTCTTCTTGAAAATCCACTTGCACCCTATAGGCTTAATACCTTCAGGTGGGTCCACCAAGTTCCAAACTTGATTTTCATACATGGAATCCATTTCTGACTTCATGGCTTCAAGTCATTTGTCCCTTTCTGAACTTTTTAGAACTTCTTCATAACTGGTAGGCTCCTCATCGTCAATGAGTAACACACTATTCGATTCACTTACGAGAAATCCATATCTCTCAGGAATATTGCGTGTTCTACCAGATTTACGAAGATGTGGTGTCACAATAGGTTCAGCCGATGTCTCATCCCTATGGGTTATCGGTTGAGGTGTTTGACAAGGTATCTCATCAATATCTATTGGAGTCTCTTGAACCTCTTCAAGTTTAACAACACTTCCACTGTTTTCTTGCAAGAAAAACTCTTTCTCTAGAAACACAACATGCCTTGAAACAAACACCTTTTGTTCCATAGGATGATAGAATTGGTAACCCCTCGTTTCCTTAGGATATCTAATAAAAAGACATTTATCAGAGTTAGCATCCAACTTATCTGACACAGTCCGCTTCACATAAGTAGGACAACCCCATATCTTCAAGTAAGATAAATGAGGTTTCTTACTATTCCATATCTCATATGGAATAGTAGAGATTACCTTGGTTGGAACTCTGTTTGGTAAGTAAACAGCTGTCTAAAGTGCATAGCCCCAAAATGACTTAGGAAGATTCACGTGATTCATCATTGACCTGATCATGTCCAACAAGGTCTGGTTTCATCTCTCAGATATGTTAGGAACGATGCGCCCGCTAGAGGGGGGTGAATAGCGTCATCGATGCTTGATGGATTATGATCGTGTTCGTCTCTACAAGTCGTGTTAGCGCAGCAGAATATATAGTAATAACAAAATAAGACAAACACAATTCACTACACAAAATATAACGTGGTTCGGAATCGAATGGTTCCTACTCCACGGATTGGGCTCGTAAGAGCCCTAGCAATGCAAACACGCACTACTAATCCAATAAACTCCTCGGAATAATCCGGAGGTGGAGAAACCTCTTACAAGATATTACAATAGTAATACAAGTAAACAACAAGCAAATATAAATGAATACAACAAAAGAAAGCCAAGAACACTTTACAACAATCTTATGGAAGTTTGTTTGTTGATTGCCTTGGACTAGCCTTGAAGACCCTGATTTGCAACAGTAAATCGCTCCAAATCGTCCAAGAAAATCGGTGCTCAATCCTTCCCTCCATGCTCCTTTTAAACCTGTAACTCGGGCTGGATTTCTCCTATCAGTCGACTACTCAGGACCATCAGTCGACTGATGCCACTGTTGTCGTGAGACAACGGCTTGATCCACGTTGGAAAAATCCAACGAATACACCATCAGTCGACTGACCTTACACATCAGTCGACTGATGTCTCAATCAGTCGAATGGTCGATGCGATCACTCGACTGGAGAACATTTTGTGCTCAAATCGATCACCAACCGCTCCCAATCGCCGATCGCCGGTGCCAGCTGATCGATCACTTCGATTGCTGAAGGCACTTCCCGCAGTCAAACCCTAGTTAACTCCAACCAGTCGACTGACCCATGGTCCCAGTCGGCTGATACACCTCAAACATGAGGTTTTAATCCAAGTATAGTGCCCCCATACTTGCTAGACCACCCGTAGCCTAGACCTAAGCCTTCTAGCCACCTCCGTTAGCCTCGCACCTATCGGATCCCTCCAAGTCATCCATACGCTAGCCTTCAGGTGCTTCCATCGGCTATTGTCATGCTAACGGTGTCTACACCGCCAAGCCACATTGGACTTACGCTGTCAAGACTCCCGCTTGGACTTTACGCTGCCAACCATTGGACTTATGCTGCCAAGACTCCTTCTTAGACTTTACGCCGCCAATATCAAACTCCTTGGACTTTCTAAATGCCAAGACTCAAGCTTGGACTTTCCCTTGTCAACCCATGTTGGAATTTCCATGCCAAGACCCATGCTTGGACTTTACATGCCAAGTACTCAAGACTTGGACTTTCCCAATGCCAAGTGTCCCACTTGGACTTTCCATGCCAAGTACCCATGACTTGGACTTTCCCATGACAATGGTCAAACCATCGTCAAACATCAAATACTAACCTGGGTCGATTGTATCAGCAATCTCCCCAACACATGTCAGACATCAATGTCAGACATCCATGTCAAACATCAAAACATTTACTCGAGTCAAACTCGAGTCCGGTCAATCGTGACCTGGGCCGATTGCACCAACAATCTCCCCCTTTTTGATGTTTGACAAAAACACCCTTAAGTTTAAGCCCCTAACTCAAATTTCCTTACCAATTATCCTAAATTGGTAATTTTAATAGTCTCTCCCTTTTTGACATACATCAAAAAGGTTCACCCAAGGAGGTCAATGTCTCATGTCCAATGAGATCTTGCAATCTCCCCCTTGGTCAAAAAACCTATAGGATGCCTACAATCTTCCTAGTGATAAGTTCCATATCACTCAAGAGAGGCAATCCTACACACTCTCCCAATTTCCAAATTGGGTATCTCAAAATCTCATTTCTCCCTCTCATGAGAAAAAATACCATCCATCATCCTATGATGGATACCTCCCCCTAAAGGCTTGCTCCTCCTTGATCATTGCACTAACAATGTCCTTGGAAAGTTCCTAAGCCAATAGGAACTCTAAACCATCAAAAATAAGGTTCAAAGTTCAACATTGAACTTTCACTCACCTTAAATTTGATACATCACCCTAACAACTCTCCTAATCGATATCCAATGGATTCTCACCCCTTATAATGCTTCCCAAAGTATATCCTAGGGTTAAGAGTAGTTAGGGAATCTTACCATAGCTGAAAATAGGCTAAACATAT
Source organism: Wurfbainia villosa (assembly GCA_025175895.1). Lineage (NCBI taxonomy): Eukaryota > Viridiplantae > Streptophyta > Magnoliopsida > Zingiberales > Zingiberaceae > Wurfbainia > Wurfbainia villosa. The sequence goes on along the minus strand of CM045987.1, from coordinate 119,096,576 downwards.
CATGTTTTCTCGAAATCAGCATTGACAGTCAACTTTATCATGCATCAGTCGACTGTCATGCCCATCAGTCGACTGCCACCAAGGGCAGTCGACTGATAACTGAAAAATTTAATTTTCAATTATTAGAATCGAATTTCGAAAAAACATAAGTAATTATACGTATATCGAAAAATCGTAAAAATTCATATGTATATTACTTATAAGCAATACAATGGATCAAAAATGTTGGAAAAATATTTTACACATAAAATATCGAAATTGACACAAAATTCAAAAGTGAAGAAAAACTTCAAAGTTTTAGCTCACTTTGTATCAACTTCATCAATGGTGATTGCTATCAAAAGATAGACTTCACTAAGGTTTTCTAAAATGATTTTAAAATAGTTTTAAAACCTTATATTAGATCATGTTCTTTGGGCTTAATGTACATGGCTTGAACATAAGCTTTCCCAATGATCCATTACTAATATAAATGAGTTTGAGTTCATCTAGATGCAAAAACTATGCACCTTGAACTTAACTCATATCCTAGCATCTCACATGTATCTAGGGTGCATAAATACACATACATGTCAATGTGATATGAGATGTGGGTTTTGTTCTCCTAATATAGGGTTTCATGCATTTTTCTAAGACAACTCTACTTGATTCCCTTATTCATGGGACTTCAAGTCATGTCATAGTCCTTAAATCAATTTTAATCAAATTAAATGCATGAATAATCATGGCATAAATGATAGCATAAGTAAACATGGCCAATGATCATGATGTCATAACATACGATATAATCTAAATATACATGACACTAAAAAACTAACCCTAAACATACTCATGACATTTTATATGATTAAAAATAGATATGATGTCATGGCATGTTATATGACAAACAAAACATGACAAATAAAATGTATAGGTATAATAATACCTAAATTTTAATATTAATTGTCATTTGCTATAATTAATCTCATTTTGCCATATTGTCATTTATTCCCTAAGTGTGCCAAAAACTCAAAATGGCACACTATGACTTCTAAACCTAAATTATGTCAATTTAATTGATTTATCAAACTTCTTGAATAATATTGGCACATCCTAAAATCTTTTAGGATTATAACTCAAACATATTTCTAAGGTATCCATAACCTTGAAAATAACCTAAAGTGTCACCTTTACTATGGTTAGGTTAACTACTCATCCATTTAAAGTTGGCACACCTAAACCCATCTAGCATGAATCAATCACGCTCTTAGGAACCCAATCCCTATTGGAGCTCCTTGGGTTAATTAGGTATTCCTTAGGGATAACCTCCCTAGATACCTTTCTAATGACCCTTCTAGGCTTGTTATCCTTGGTCATTGTGGTCTTGCCTAGGTTAACTCTAGGAGTAACTCACCTTGTAACCTTCTTAGTGGCTTCCATAGGTTTCTTTGAAACCCTAGCCACTAGGCACATACCTTGGTTACCCTTAGGGATGCCTTCCCTAGTAACCTTGGTCTTCCTAGACCTAGTTTGAGTTCCATAATCAAATGAAACATTATGGTAGGTCTTTTTGGGCTTAAGCTTGCCCTTGGATTATTCTTGATTTCTAGGTCTTTGACCTTGACTCATAGACCTAGATTTTTGATCACTTGACCCTATAATTGAATTTTGCACCTTTGCAAGGGTCTTTTCAAGTTTTTCAAGTCTTGACCTCAAGGCTTGATTTTCCTTTTCTAATTGCCCAATTTTTGAATTTTCATTTGGTCTTTGGGCATTACCATTTTTTCTAGGCATGTGCCTACCCTTCTTAGGGTAAATGCCTAAATGGTTTTCTATTTTCCTAATGCTTTCCTTAGGAAGAGTTTTTCTAGGGACATTAGTCTCAAATTTCTCCTTATTTGAAATGTTCACACTCTTAGCACCTAGACAAAAATATTTGTTATTCCTAACATGCTTTTCATGAGTAATAGCAACATTATTAACATAACTCCTAGCATGCTTTTGCCTATAAATTAAAGTAGAAGCATTATTGAAATTTACCTTAAGGTTTACCTTAGAGGCTCCCCCTACTTGTGATGCTCCTTCTTTGACCTTCTTGCTCCCCCTAGAGCATTGACTCCTATAGTGCCCCTTTTGATGACATTTGAAGCAAATGACATGCTCCTTACTCTTTTGCATTGAGACACCGGTCTCCTTGACCTTTGGCACGGGAGGAGCCTTTCTAACTCTTTTTGGACACTTACTCTTGTAGTGTCCGGATTCCCTACACTCAAAGCATATTATGTGATTTTTATTATTAATCGACATGCTTGAGTTACCTAGGTCAATGACAGCCAGATTTTGAGCTTCTTCATCTTAACCGGATGTTGAAGGCTCTTCCTCTTGCTCTGGCATGGAAGATGATCTCTCCTCCCCCTCAATCCTAGAGGTGGAGGCTTCTTCCACCTCTTCTTCCTCTTCCGATCGAGATCCGGATGTTGATTCCCTATCAACTTTCGAATCCTCACTTGCTTATGAGGATGATGTGCTTGCTTCCTCGGTCTCCTCCGATTGAGCCGATGAGCACTCTTGTTCTTTGGGCTCCTCATGAAGTCTTGCCACTTGGCTCCATATCTCCTTGGCATCCATGTGTTCACCTAAGCTACACAAGATGTCATTAGGAATCAAATCAATAATAAATTTTGCTACCTTTTTTTTTCTCGAATCTTTAGAGTTGTTCCTCACTCCATCTCTTCCTCTTGAGGAATTCTCCCTTTGATCCTCTTGGATATTCGAATTCTTCCATCAAAATGGATCATTCATCAAAGTCCCTCATCATCAAGAAGTCTTCAATCCTTGCCTTCCATTGGTTGAAGTCTTCTCATCCATAGAAGGCATATGGGATTGGGGTGTTGATGTCCCAACCCAAATTCTCTTGAATTTCCATCTTGTTTTTCTTCACCCTCTAGCGTCTTGGCTCTGGGTTGTTAATCCATAGAAGAGCCCCAGGCTCTGATACCATTTGTTAGGAATGATGCGCCTGCTAGAGGGGGGGTGAATAGCGTCGTCGATGCTTGATGGATTATGATCGTGTTCGTCTCTACAAGTCGTGTTAGCACAGCGGAATATATATCAATAACAAAATAAGACAAACACAATTTACAATACAAAATATAACGTGGTTCGTAACCGAATGGTTCCTACTCCATAGATTAGGCTCGTAAGAGCCCTAGCAATGCAAACACGCACTACTAATCAAATAAACTCCTCAGAATAATCCGGAGGTGGAGAAACCTCTTACAAGATATTACAACAGTAATACAAGTAAACAACAAGCAAATACAAATGAATACAACAAAGGAAAGCCAAGAACACTTTACAACAATCTTTTGGAAGCTTGCTTATTGATTGCCTTGGACTAGCCTTGAAGACCCTGATTTGCAATAGCAAATCGCTCCAAATCATCCAAGAAAACCAGTGCTCAATCCTTCCCTCCATGCTCCTTTTAAACCTGCAACTCGGGTTGGATTTCGCCTATCAGTCGATTGCTCGGGACCATCAGTCGATTGATGCCACTGTTATCGTGAGACAAAGGCTTGATCCACGCTGGAAAAATCCAACGTATACACCATCAGTCGACTGACCTTACACATCAGTCGACTGATGTCTCAATTAGTCAAGTGGTCGACGCGATCACTCGACTGGAGAACATTCTGTGCCTGAAATCTTGGCCACCAGTTGATTGCTAGGGCACTTTCCGCAGTCAAACCCTAGTTGACTCCTACCAGTCGACTGACCCATGGTCCCAGTCGACTGATACACCTCAAACATAAGGTTTTAACCCAAGTATAGTGCCCTCATACTTGCTAGACCACCCGTAGCCTAGATCTAAGCCTTCTAGCCACCTCCGTCAGCCTCGCGCCTATCGGATCCCTCTAAGTCATCCATGACTTGTTCATCCATACGCTCACCTTCAGGTGCTTCCATCGGCTATTGTCATGCTAACGGTATCTACACCGCCAAGGCACATTGGACTTATGCTGCCAAGACTTCCACTTGGACTTTACGCTGCCAACCATTGGACTTATGCTGCCAAGACTCCCGCTTGGACTTTACGCCGCCAATATCAAACCCCTTGGACTTTCCAAATGCCAAGACTCAAGCTTGGACTTTCCCTTGCCAACCCATGTTGGACTTTCCATGCCAAGACCCATGCTTGGACTTTACATGTCAAGTACTCAAGACTTGGACTTTCCCAATGCCAAGTGTCCCACTTGGACTTTCCATGCCAAGTACTCATGACTTGGACTTTCCCATGACAATGGTCAAACCATCGTCAAACATCAAATACTAACTTGGGTCGATTGCATCAGCAATCTCCGCAACACATGTCAGACATCCATGTAAAACATCAAAACACTTACTCGAGTCAAACTCGAGTCCGATCAATCGTGATCTGGGTCGATTGCACCAACAAGATACACCATTAAGCTGTAGTGTATACGATGAAGTATATTGAGACAATATATCATTGTCCCTCAGATAATATAGAAACTCTTGACTCAAGTATTCACCACCTCGATCCGATCGAAGTATTTTAATACTCTTGCCAAGTTGTTTCTCTACTTCACTTCTGAATTCTTTGAACCTTTCAAAGGTTTCAGACTTGTGTTTCATCAAGAACATATACCCAAACTATGAGTGATCATCGATGAAGGTAATGAAGTAGTTATAGCCTCCTAGAGCATGAGTTGACATAGGTCCACATATCAGTATATATTAGACCAAGCAACTCTCCCACCGGTTCACCTTTTTCCGTAAAAGGTAACTTAGTCATCTTGCCTTTTAAGCATGATTTGTATATATCGAATGAATCAGATTCAAACGATTCCAGAATTCCACATCAGTGTAATTTGGACATGCGTATCTTGCTTACATGGCCAAGATGACAATGCAACATATAGGAGTCTAATTGATTATCTTTTCGAGCACGCTTATTTTTCGCTTCGATATTGAATATGTCACTGGATACGTCCAACGTATAAATATCATTGCTTAAAGTTTCAGTCCCATAAAGAACATCATTCAAAGTTATGTAACAATAATTGTTACTAAAAGTTAAATAGTACCCATTTCTATTCAAACCAGAAATAGAAATGATGTTCTTTATCAACAAAGGAACATAAAAGCAATTGTCCAGTTCTAAGACAAGTCATGTAGGGAGTTTCAACGAATATATTCCGATGGCGAGTGCAGCAACCTTTTCTCCATTCCCAACACGTAAATTTGACTCTCCCTTGATGAGTCTTCTACTATTCCTTAGCCCATGTATGTTATTAAATTTATGTGAACCACATCGGATATCCAATACCCAAGTATCTAAGGAAATATAATGACAATCAATAACGAAGATACTTGAATAGGATGGGCATTGGATGCCTTCTTCTTCACGGACTCAAGATAAATCTTATAGTTTCTTCGCTAATGACCCTCCTTGCCACAATGATGGAAAGTGTCCTTTTGTGCTGGTTCTGCTTTCTTTGTCTTTTTCTTCTTCCCCTTCTGCTATTCCTTTGACTTCCTCTTAGAACCTTTCTTCGAGGAATCAACTAACAGCACTGTCCCCTGCTCATGCTTCACAGAAGACTCCACAGTCTTCAGCATGTTGAGCAATACCACAGATGAACCTTCTTACATCTCATAGGTGAAGAGGAGCTTGGAGACTTTGAACCTTTCGGATCTCACTTGCTCATCAAACAACTCATAAAGATGAAAGACTATGGTATGAGCATCCATATGCTCATGTTGCTTCCGCAGCTTAGGTACCATCACAGCTAGCATGATGCAACTCACTAATTCAGAATCACTCACATATTTCTGATGGGCTAACAATTGGTCCGGAGTTACATCATCACTAGGACGGGTGGGAAGAGGCACTTCGAGGACATACGCAACCTTTTCAGCCTTGAGAATAATTCTTAGGTTTCTAAGCAGGTCAAGAAGTTTAGCCGAGTCAATTTATTCAAATCCAAAATGGAATGCAAATTCAAAGACATCATGAAATCAATTAAGCTAAAAATATAAATCGAGCATATATGAGAAAATGATTTTAAAATGCATCAACATATATTTATAAATCTCATTCATTTTTCGAATTTCAAAAACCCTCAAAATCAATTTGGGAGATCATAGGTCCATCTCCGAATGGGTTGATATCCAACATAGATAAGAACAACCTTGGAGAGAGTCCAACAAGTCATTCTTAGCTATGATGGTAGGTATCAAGTATACCAATTGCATATCACATATATGCAACTATCACAATGTGTTATCAACTAATTGAATATTCACCCATACATCGGATTGTTAACTCATTAAAAAGTATGCATCATATGCATAGCACCCAACTTCATCTCCCTTCACATCGACCTTGGAGAGAGTCCAACAAGCCGATGCTCCAGGTTAAAATCAACCCATTAATCGAGAAATAGTTTTAATAAGGTTAGAGCACATTCAACCAATTAGCCAAGCTTGGAGAGAGTTCAACAACCTAAACTAACGATTGACCTCTGACTCTTACCATATTAGTAATAAAATATTCTAATAGTTTGAAAATGTTCAGGTTCGAGTCGGTCTTGGAGAGAGTCCAACAACCCAAACAAGAAACGGAACTCTGGTTCTAACCATATTAATGGAAGGTGTCGGCTTTAATATTGTGTAAGGGATTTAAGGTCTCATCCTCTTTGCATGCAAATAACTATTATCCACATGGCATACATCTACATGTCATGACACACATGGCATAATGATATGCATATAATGCAATTACATGACATACAATTATGACATGTACAAAAATTTCCTTATTTGTCATAACTATTTTGGAAATAAAATATGTTTTAGATTTGATTTCTCAAATCAAATCATGATTAAATTAGGAAACAAATTTCCAAATCTAATCACATATTTTATTTATGGAAAGTGTTAATTAAGGAAAGTCAAATCTAATTTAGGAAATAAATTTCCTAATCATATTAGGAAACTTCCAATTTGAATTTCTTTACAAATTAAAATTTTCATAAATACTTCTAAACTTTCCAAAAGTATAATATTTCCATAAATATAATTATGACTATCGCAAAATAATTTTATGATTATGTCGGAGCACAGTTGAGCTCTGATACCACTTTTGGGTTTCCTTGGCACCGCGGTGAGTGTGTGTTCGAACACGTTTCGTAAACATGCACACGGTGGAAGCAAAAATAAGTAATAAACTAATTTTATTACAACACACATATCACACGCATGCAGGATATAACATGTGTAGACATAATCGCTATTTACAATTTTACAATAAAAGAAAACTTATACTAGTTATACCTGACATATCACGTGTAGTGGGAATGACATCAATCGTAGCGACCCTCGCTAGAATCGCCTCTATCCGTATCCATGCCGAGTATCTTCGGGATAGCTTCACAAAGCCATGAGCCCCATCTTCGCAAGAGTAAATAACCTCGTGTTGAAGACGTTGTGATCCAAGAGACGATCACAATCTGAATCAAAATTCATATCTAAAAATGAGCTCCACGAACTCGCTTCTCGGAAGTGGTTTTCGTCAACCAATTGACGAAACCTTGGTCCTCCACCTATGACGATTTCAGGAGATCCAATCCCAGGCAAGTAGGTCACTGTCGGAGCACAAAATGCCGATCAAATGACCTCTCTATGAAAAGAGAAACAAGCTGTCCAAAACTGGACAGCTTGTGTTGGTGGAGAAGATGGTCGACGAATCAATGGTCGGTTGCTCCTTGGTCATCGGCGGCCAAGGGAGGATGGCCGGAGGAGTCACTGGTGGCTAGTGGGTGGCTGACGGTGAGGAGGAGGAGCTACTGCAGCAAGGTTGGGTGACAGCAACCTTTGGGCGGCTAGGAGACCCTCCTTTGGTTGGGCGGCAAGAAGAGGAAGAGGAGAAGAGAAGTGGGCGGCAACTCTTAGGGCTTCATTAGGGTTTCCAAAACCCTTAAGACGTATTTTATAGAGCGCGTGTTTCTTGACCATCAAGGAACCTTCTCCTAGTGGTTATTGGTTCACAACCAAAACTCGTTAACCCGCTCCAATAACTTAAGTTAAAATAAATCAAACCACGTTGGTCTATTTTAAGTTAAAACGAACCGAACTAACTTTAGTTCATTCGCTTAAAATAAACCAAACCACTTTGATTTATTTTCCACCATTGGATTAGAACCAAACCAATTTGGTTCATCTATCATGTCTTCATAAGACTCAACCCATCCATGCTTCCGATGCGACTGAAACTATTTCATACTCGCTCTTTGTTTGGTCCAACCAAACCTAGTCTCTCTTGATCTGAGAATCTTATCCCCAAACTCATTTTAAATCCTTTGGATTACGCTCGTTGTGTGTGTGACCAAATAGGTTCCCGATTTATGTTGGTCATCTATAATTAACCATTAATTATAGAACGATCATGAGTGACACCTAGTAGTACATCATGATCCCCAATTAATCGAAAAATCAACGGTTGATCCCAGAACGCTTTTGAAACCCTTCGGCAGCTACAATGAAGTGTGCCCCATTCCCTTCACTCATCTTATACTCACTTGGTTCAGGACATGGTCTATTGTGTCAGTCCCCACTAGGTTGACTGTGTCACACCTAGCCCAAGTATTACTTCCTCGTCCTCTGGATTATAGTAATTGCACATGTATCCAAGAGTATCATACTCTAAACATGTAATACTTTGGCCAAATACTTTAGTAACAATTCGACGAGAGGCCAAGAGTATACATCTCCTCACAAGAAGCGATGAATCCTCTATAGGCTATTCAAACACCTTCAGCCACTTCGACTTATACTCAATCATTCTGGGTCCACATCTCCTCGGAGATGCTTGCTTAAGATGTCAAAGCATAAGTTTTCATGACCAAGATGACTTGAATACCGTAAGTCAAAGGAACATCGCACTTAAGCTGCTGTAAGAACTTCATTGACATATTCATATATGCAGAGAACTATATGAAGTCTTACAGCTGGTCACTCCAATGAACTAGTTATCATAACTAGCATCCACAATTAACTCCGAACATCCCAATATCTCCAGCCAGTGAGGAACAGCTGCTTGGATAAACCAAAGAGTATACCTCGTGCTAGTCTCAACAGAATCGATGACATTCAAATCCATCAATTCATCGGCTAGGGATAATTCCAAAACATCATAATTACACATGTAGAGATACTCACTAGTTGTGATCCAATCACAAATTCTCTCATGCTGTGAATTGTATTGCGGACATTCAGTAAATGAGTTTAAGATCCAATCAAATACATGAAAACATGTATACTCAAATAGTGAATATTCATTTATCTAATAAATGATACAACCATAAAGTGATTGCCTTATGACACCTCTCATATATAACTAACATTGAACACTCAATCAGTCGACTGTCTCAAAGTCCCAATCGACTGAAAAACCTCAATCATGAGGTTTAACACAAGTATAATCCCCTCATACTTGATTGATCACCCTTAGCTAGATCTAAACCTTTTAGCCACCTCCATCAGCCTCACTCCTCTCGGATCACTCGAGTCTGTGACTATTCATCCATCACGTTAGTTTTCAGGTGCTTCCATCGGCTATGTCATGCTAACCAGGTCCTTTGCCAAGGTTCATTTGGAATTATGCTGCCAAGACCACATGCTTGGACTTTACGCTGTCAAAACCTCACCCTTGGACTTTCATATTGCCAAGCCTCAATGCTTGGACTTTCTTGTCAAGATTCATTTGGACTTACACCACCAAGACTACATGCTTGGACTTTACGCTGTGAAAACTACATCCTTGGACTTTCCAATTGTCAAGTACCCATGATTTGGACTTTCAATTGCTAAGTACCCATGACTTGGACTTTCTAATTATCAAGACCATGCTTGGACTTTCCATGCCAAGAACATGCTTGGATTGTCCCTTGCCAAGACCATTCTTAGACTTTCTTTGTCAATCTCATGTTGTACTTTCCAATTGTCAAAGTTCACTTGGACTTTACACCGTCAAGACTACATACTTGGACTTATACTACCAAGACTTTACCTTTGGACTTCCCTTGCTAAGTATCCAAACTTAGACTTTCGAGGTTGATTGCTCCAACAATCTCCCCATGTGACTTTGGATATCCCAATCATCCACTAGTCATATGGTCAATATATGGTCAAATCACATAGTCAAACCCATTGTCAAATATCAAAACACTACTTGAGTCTCACTCGAGTTTGGTCAACATTGACTCGGGGCCTATTGTACCAACAATTGAAGGATGCCATGCTTCTCATACACTTCTAATTCTCACTCCTTGAAGTTTTGAGGTGAGGGGGCAAATTCTGTCGCCATAATTCAGAGGGGGCGACTTGGAGGAGCTTCTAGCATGAAAGGTCAGGGGCGAGGAGCTTCTTGTGGTAAAGGTCTAACATATTCCCTCCTACGAGGAACTTGATAAGCAGGGGGTTGATTTCTCTCTATAGGGGTAGATACAGGTTTCTTATCAGCTCTTCGGACCTTCAATATTTCCTCTTCATTGATATAATCCTCAGCCCGGCCAAGCAATTCCTCATAATTGGTCGCAGGCTTTCTTAACAGAGAACTGAGGAATGATCCTTCCCTCAATCCATGATATATATCAACTATTAAGAAATCTGGTGTGACCGAGGGTACTCCCAAAGCGGTATTAGTAAACCAATGGATGTAACTTCGTAGCAACTCAATTGATTCTTGCTTCAAATGACATAAACTAGGAGCAATATGTTTATACCTTTTGTTGCTAGCAAAGTGCTTGAGAAAACCCCCCTTTAGATCCTTGAAGCAAGTAATGGAACTGGGGCGCAACAAATTAAATCACCTCTCTATTGAGGATGACAAGGTAGTGTGAAAGACTCGACACTTGATATCATTTGTATATTGATGGAGGGCGACTGCACTTTCAAACTAAGATAAGTGCTCCTCCGGATCAGAGGTACCATCATATAATCTGATATTAGGAGAGTGAAAGTGAGAAGGGTGATTTTTCAATATTATGTCTTCTGTGAAGGGGGAGGTTTCATATTGTTCCTGAGCTTTTGTGAAATGACTCTCTCCTTTCTCCTTCCTTCTTGCAGGCAAAAAAGGGAGGGGATATTGATTGGTTCCTCCTAACGGTCCTTCTCCGAGCACTACCTCCGTCTCTTGTTGGCCATACACGGGTATGTGCGATGGTCCGCCATATGGTTGCTCTCTTCGAGATGATTTTTCGGAATGGGGAAGAAGATATCCCATCCTTCTATCCTCTTGCATCCGCGCATCGCCCACCACCTTGTTTATCATTACAACCAATTGGGAAGGAAGTATGGTAATAGGAGTTTCTTATAAAGTAGAGGCCATAAGAGGAGAAACTTCTTGAGGTTGCATCTCGACGTCTTACTCTGATGTTTCCCATAGACAACTCCAATTGATGCAGTGTAGATTTTTCTTCCTCGATCGTAAGCCACCGAGGATGGGTTCTCTCTTACCGCAATAGTAAACCTTCTCTTCTCTCTTGTCAAAGTTAACACAGGTCAAACGACCATCGAGATCCCAGCTATGACCCTCCGTTGCCGGAGTTAGAGCTTGTTATAAGAAGAGAAGCTAGTAGTCAAAGTAGGGAAATGCAGTAGTATAAAGAACATTAAGTGTAAGAATGATCAAATCTCTTTATTCCTCCTCTCCTTTCTTTTATATCCCCCCCTTTCTTTCTCCACAACTCCTTGGTGACGTTTTAGAATAAGTTGTTGCGTAACAACCTGCAATGATCACCATCCACGTGGAAGGTCACGTGGGTCAAGGTGATGATGTTGTTAGGCCGTTAGAGAATGGGTACTGTAAAGAATCTTTTCTGAGGCCCCCAAGCCGCCTTCAAGCTGTTACTAACAAGGGTGATATGTATGAACGAACTCTAACAAACCATTAAAGGAATATTTCGTGAGATCCCACTTTAACTGATTAGCTATTCCTCCATCTAAGAGTGGTCCCACACTAACCGACTTATTATTCCTTCCCCCTAATTTGGCTCTCTGTTTACTTCTCGAGTCAATCCTTCCCTGACTCGACACTGTTGGTGCAATCGGCCCAAGTCACGATTAACCAAACTTGAGTTTGACTCAAGTGATGTTTTGATGTTTGACAAAGTAAGTTGACATTGATGTTTAATATTAATGTCTGTTGATGTTTTGGGGAGATTGTTTATACAATCAACCCGAGTTATGTTTAACTGGACTCGAGTTTGACTCGAGGGAGACTTTGATGGTTGACTAGGGTTGACCATGTGATTATGAAAAGTCCAAGTCATGGGTACTTGGCATGGAAAGTCCAAGTGGGACACTTGGCATTTGAGAAAGTCCAAGCATGGGTCTTAGCATGGAAAGTCCAACATGGGTTGGCAAGGGAAAATCCAAGCTTGAGTCTTGGCATTTGAGAAGTCCAAGGCATTTGATATTGGCGGCATAAAGTCCAAGCGGGAGTCTTGGCAGCATAAATCCAATGGTTGGCGGCGTAAAGTCCAAGCGGAGTCTTGGCGGCGTAAGTCCAATGTGCCTTGGCGGTGTAGACACCGTTAGCATGACATAGCCGATGGAAGCACCTGAAGGCTAGTACAATGGATGAACAAGTCATGGATGACTTGGAGGGATCCGAGCGGCGTGAGACTGATGGAGGTGGCTAGAAGGCTTAGGTCTAGGTTAAGGGTGGTCTAGCAAGTATGGGGGCACCATACTTGGGCTAAAACCTCATGTTTGAGGTGTGACAGTTGACTGGTGTCATGTGGCAGTCGACTGGCGTAGTCAACTAGGGTTTGACTGCGGGAATAGGCCTAGCAGTCGACTGCCAGAAGTGGACATTTGACTGATAGGTCTAGCAGTCGACTGATCTTGTGATCAGTCGACTGGTGCTCATGAAATCGAGCACAGAATGGAGTCGAGACTCGACTGGTCGAGTGAAAGCTCCATCAGTCGACTGATGGGTATCATCAGTCAACTGATGATGGATCCGTTGGACTTATCCAGCGTGGATCTAGCCGTTGTCTCACGACAATAGTGGCATCAGTCGACTGATGGTCCCTACCAGTCGACTGATTGACTTTTTCCAGCACAGGTTGAAGCTTTATAAGGAGTTCGTGATGGAGAAAAATGGATCCGGTTCTTGAGAGCTATTGGGGCGATTTGTTGCTGCAAATCAGGTCTCCAAGTGCAAACAAGCAATCAAGCATTCAAGCAATCAAAAACAAGTGTTGTAAAGTTTTTTCTTTACTTGTCTTTCATATTTGCATTGTATATTGCTTGTATTTCGTTCTTGCTGTTGTAAGATCGTTTGTACGAGGTTTCTCCACCTCCGACTTGTGTCGAGAAGGAGTTATTGTGATTAGTATTGCGTTGCATTGTTAGGGCTTTTAGAGCTCGATCCGTGGAGTAGGAACCGTTCGGTTCCGAACCACGTTAAATACTTGTGTATTTGTGTGTCTATTTCGTATTGCTTAATTATTATTCTGCTGCGGGCTAACGAAGTTTGTAGACGAACGCGAAACGAATTCCATCACGCGACGCTATTCACCCCCCCCCCTCTAGCGGCCTCAAATCACTTACAGACACTCTATCTAACTCCTGAATCATCTCTTCACTGATTCAACTCTCTGTATGTGTCCCAAGTCGTTTCTTCCCTAGCTCAGTACTCGGTCTGCTTTCTGAATCGTTTCGTCACTGACTCAGCTCTTTGCCTGTGTCCCGAGTCATTTCTTTCCTGGCTCGACATTCGGTCTGCTTCCTGAATCGTCTCGTCACTAACTCGACACTTTGCCTACATCTCGAGTCGTTTCTTCCCTGACTTGACACTCGATCTGTTTCCCAAATCGTCTCTTCACTAACTCGGCTCTCTGTCTACTTCCTGAATCAGTCCTTCACTGAGTCAGTCCTCACCCTACTTTCCGAGTCAATCCGTCAGACCGTCACTGATTCAACTCTCGCCTTATTTTTCGAGTCCGTCCTCTCCTCTGACTCGATACTTTCAACATCTAGACATATTATTATAGTATCAATATTAATAGATTTCATTTGAGCGGAACAATATCACTGACTAGTCAAACGTATAATAAAAAATCAATAAATTTCGTGTTTGTTGTCACGGTATTAGAGTCCTAGTTTTTAAAAAAAAATCTTAGAACCCCATGGATTCCTCGTTTCCTCGACTATTGCCTCTTCTTCCGTTTGTTTCCCCACTTATTTTCTGCTTTTGTTTCCCCTACCATCACAAATGGTGACCTGCCTCGTAAAAGTCAATCATCATCCAGTGCCCCGGCCCAGCGGCATCGGGGCCCACCATCTACTCTGACGTCTCTTGCTCCAACGAGAGCTTTCTTCTTCACGTCTCTTTTCTTTTTCTTTCTCCGTTTTATATTTTTATATAATATGAGAGACGGCGGATGCTTTAGTCTCTTGTTTTTCCTATTTATTTATTTAATTATTATTGAGATCCTTTCATTTGTCCCTATCAAAGCTCTTGCTTTGATTATTAAATTTGTTAATTGAATTTTTTTAATACCGCCAGCTCAACATCAAATTTCTATCCTCCCGACGCTGCTTCTTCTCTTTTCTATTCCAACAAAATTCTACATCCAACTTACTTTAGCTGCCCAACAAATTTTTTATTTTTATTTCTTTAATGCTCGAACAGCCTATCATGCATCTCTATATATTTTCTCTATCTAGTTTATTTTATTTTATTTTTTTTATTAACACTGTGGTATTCAAATCTTCAATCCGATTAATTTTTAAGAGTAATCGACTCTGTCCCACAGACCTTCGAGACACCTCGTCAACAGCTAAGTCAGATAAGATTGAAGTTCAAGTGATCTCCACCGACCATCAAGGATAAATCAAGAAAGTATTCACAGTTTTTTCATGATTCAATTCAGATTTCTCAATCACGTAAATGCTAAATAAATGATCGAATATCAGTTGTCTCAATCCACCAAAAACTTTTTAGGCCTCGACCGTCAGAATAGATTTTTTACAAATTAAATCGTCGAATCGAATTATATTTTCCTATAAAATGTTTCTCTATTTTTACTATTGCACTGAGCTCCTAAGTTAAAAATTAAAACAAATTTGTTAATATAGACAAAGCCGAGTAAGGGACGAGATAATTCTAATTTGACCTAAGTACTCGATACTTTCAACATCTAAAAATATTAAAGTACAATCATCTCATCAGACTCAGCTCTATGTACTTTAATCATTGATAGTGTTCACCCAAATACTTGAAAGGAGATTAATCACTCAAATATTTATTAATGTAACGGTATTATTTTTATTTTTTTTAAAAAAGATTACGATCGTTCATCCTCCTTTAGCTGCAGCAGGGACAGTTTCACTTCTTCTTTTTTATCCCGCAACATAGCTTTAATTAATTGATACGATAAATAAATATTTTTTTATATCTTTCTTTACTATTAGTTTCAAAAACTAAGTTTATTAAGCAATCGTCTAGTTTCATTCGTTCAAACTTTCAATCTCTACTTTGCTACACATTCAATATTTTTCTAGCTGAAAGACTGAGTCTTTCAGTTTATATATAGATCAATACTAATTAACTCTGATATTTATCATTATTTATGTGGATGTCATTCTACCAATTAATAATGACAATTTATCAAACAACGCTTTTAAAGTTTGAAATTGTTCAAAAAACGCCTCATACTTTCTTATTTACCAAATAACGTATTTAATTTTTTTTTTGTAATTTCAGTACCACATTGATGTATATTTTTTTGATGGGAGAGATAAAAAGGAAATTAAATGTGCTATTTGGTAAATATAATAGTATGGAGTATTTTTTGGATAATTCTAAATTTCAGAAGCGCTGTTTGATAAATCGCCGTATCATATATCATTGTCATGGTTTATATTTCTATTTATTTTCTTTTATTGTTGAAGTGTAAATTTAAAATTATCTTCATTTTTTTCCCTTTAAAGATTATCTATTATTACGATGATAACATTATTTGACTTCAATCTCTTTTTATATATTTATTTTTTATTTTTAAATCGACATCGATTATGTAAATTTTCAATAATTATGAAAGTGACTAAATTGATCGTATAAAAATTTTCTAATAATGGTAAATTAGAAAGCATTTATAGTGGACAATCACAATTCAATATTTTAAAATTTATTATTTTATTTAGAGAAAAATCTTTACTGAATGTCCAATTACACTGTACTATAACTTCAGAGACTTCAATTTCTTTTTCTTACTGGCACTAGGTATATCCATGTCTTTAGTCTGATTAATTCTGAAGATGATCAATTTGATTTCATAAATTTCTGACGAGATATTAAGTAATCTCTAGACGAAATATACTCCACTGATTACTATAATAAATTAGAGAGTGCTCGCGGCTCAATAATTAAGTCTAGCGACATGATCGTATTGTCTTTGTAAGGTAAGTTTGGTGCTAAAGATGTACTCTGCTTAAGAAAATAAATTTTCGATTCATATCCGATTTAGAGTTATCTGTTTAATTTTTTTTAAATTCAAAATCAAATTTATCTCAACCTAAAATTAAATCATATTAATCTGTAAAATATTATCCTATTTTATAGATGCATCGTACCTATGGAGCAACTCCAATTCCTTGCATATCTTTCAATCATTGTTACACTAAATTAATTTAGTATGATATCATTACAGTAGCATATTTTGCTTAAAATTTATTTATTTTTATACTCACACAACCGAACATGTATAAATTAATTTTTACTTTGTTTGAGAAAAACCAAAACCACAATCTGTCTCTTATCTCTTCACCCAACCATCAACTTGTTATCATTTTCATCGAGCAGTTATTTATATAACATTGTATATCTTTCGCAGAGGTATTGATAATGGCACTCTGACTGCGATGCGTAGAATCATAATCGGTCCTCGATTGCCTCCGTGGAAAGGGGTTAATAACTAGCATATGTAAAAAGTTATATAAATGAATAACGAATCAATTCGCCATAAAGTAGTAGAGTTGATTCTCCATCGTTGGTTATTAATTTAGTCAGCTAGTGATTTATCTCATAAGCATGATGACCCGAAAGTCGGGCTGATAGAAACCACTAGATTGATAGATTTCAATTTTTTGCATAAATAATCGATCCTCGATCTTCAAGGATCTTGAGCGAATCAATTAAATTTGAATTCTATTATATATAAAAAAATTAATTTTAAATAAAAATTGAACGTACAGATTTTTGAAGTGCAATTCTTGAGTCTTGGACGAAGCCTCAAATTATCCTGGCCCAAGGATGCAATCTTTTAAATATTTCTAATTATATTATATTGTAAAATATTTGTCTTTAATAGAATAAAAATTTGAGATGTTAAATTATGGATGAATATTGTTAAATTTATTTTGATGATTTATAAAAAAAATATTCACAAAACTAAATCGATATTTTTAGAATTAATCGAACAAATAGAAATAACACGTGATGACCACAAATTAATTTCAATTAATAAAGAGGCACAACGACAATAACAAAAATTACTAATATTTCTATAATTACTAAGTGTCATATATTTTTATTATGATATATATTTTTTACATATTAATAATAAAATTTATATAAATATGCTAGTTAGCCTACAATAACACATGGGTATAGGTCGCAACTTCTTTTCTTGGGACAATTTCGTGTGTCGTTCCATGAAGATGGACAAAATTGAGCACTCTCACTTGGATGTCAATGGCCTCTCCCTCCACATAGCTCACGCAGGAAAAGGTCGGTCAATTGAATCCCCTCGCCGCATCTCTTCTTCTTCTCTCATCGACCTTAAGCCACTCTCCCTTCCCTTGTGTCGCAGGGGACTTGGGCGCTGTGCTTTTCCTCCATGGCTTCCCCGAGATATGGTACTCCTGGAGGCACCAAATGATCGCCGTCGCCGAGGCCGGTTTCAAGGCCATCGCTCCCGATTACCGTGGCTACGGCCTGTCCGACCAGCCGCCCGAGCCGGAGAGCACCACCTGGGAAGACCTCGTCACCGATCTCGTGGCCATCCTCGACCTCCTCTCCATCCCCAAGGTACCAGCCTGCTTTGCTCTCGACTGAATCCGTGCCTCCACAATTGACACACCAATTAAGATCTCCACGAGATGGGAATCCGAAGGTTTTTGTCGTCGGGAAGGATTTCGGCGTGAGGCCAGCGTATGATCTCGCTCTGCACCGCCCGGATCGTGTAATGGGGGTTGTCACTCTGGGAGCGCCTTTCAGTCCCGGAGCCCTCTCTGTCAACTCACTTCCTGAAGGATTCTACATCCACCGGTGGCGGGTAATTAACTGCCCGCCGTGATCCATCAGCTCGGTGGAAGCAGGACTTTGCGATTCACAGCTAACCATTCTAGTTCCGCTGCAGGAGCCAGGTCGAGCGGAGGCAGACTTCGGTCGCTTCGACATCAGGCGAGTCATCCGCACCATCTATATTCTCTTCTCCAGGAGCGAGATCCCGATAGCTGCGCAAGGGCAGGAGATCATGGACCTCGCGGATTTGTCCACTCCCTTGCCGTCGTGGTTCACTGAGGAAGATCTCAACGCTTATGCTGCTCTCTACGAGAAGTCTCAGCTACAATTTCCACTCACTTTGCCATACAGGTCAGTGGCCAAACAAGCTCATGCCCTCCTCCTTCAGTCTTCAGGATGTGTTAGCAGAGTTACTTCGATCGCTGTAGGTCAATGCACAAGAGAAAGGTCATTGAGAATCCGAGAATTGAAGTTCCTGCATTGCTGATCATGGGAGAAAAAGACTACGCCTTGAAATTTCCAGGGATGGAGGAGTACGTCAAGGGTGGAAAGGCCAAGCACTTCGTCCCTGAACTAGAAACTGTGTATGTTCCTGAAGGATGCCATTTTGTTCAGGAGCAGTTCCCTGATCATGTTAACAAGCTTATAGTCCACTTCCTTAAGAGCCGTACGTCCCTTGAGCTTATATCTACCATTTCTAGTTTTCCTAGTTTTTTGAATTGTCTATGCGATTAATCATTGATTTTATGGTTGTTATAAACTTTAGTCTGAGAAAAAGATTGTCCTAACATGAGATCTTTGGCGTGGAGTTGAGTTCTCCATTCAGGAATTAAGTTAGCTTTTCTCTTAGTTCAAGTTTGGGTCAATTTGGAGCTCAATTGGATGACATTGGGATGATTCTCAAACCACATTAAATATGGTTAACCTCGAACCAATACCTTTCTTTTAGGGCAGTAAAGTGTTAAAATTTATAAAACTTTTTACAACGTGGAAAATTAAGGGGGCGTTTGGTTGGTGGAGAATTTTTCAATTTTTAAACTAAGGGGGCGTTTGGTTGGTGGAGAATTTTTCAATTTTTTGTTTTCATTTTCTCAGAAAACGAGAACACGTGGAAAATGACGTTTGGTTGTCATTTTCCATCTCTGTTTTCCAGAAAATAAAACAGTGTTTTTTGAAAAACGAAAAAAAATTGTTTTCCGTTTTTCAGAAAATGAAAAATGTGGAGCGTTGCCAAACGCAGCCCTAAATGTTTATGTCTAGTAAGCCTCTCAAGGGTCCTCCTTTTCTTTTCTTTTCTTTTTGTTAGAGTTAAGTTTTTGAGGTGTTATTGATCCATCACAGAGACACGTTAGAGTAGGATCTTAAATCTTGTCTCAGAGTGAGAAAAGCTATTCAAGTTTTCAATTTGTTGAAAATTCAGGTATAATAAATATTTTTCATCTACAATTTATGTGAAATTATCTTGTCATTATGAATTACTATGTAAGATGATGCATATGCGTTTTGTAGGTTTAATCTTAAAGGAACTTATGGTAATTCTTGAGAACATGTAGTATTATTTTAGGATTCTTTTATCCAGGTGGGTGTCTCTCCTCTTGACCCTCTTTATCATGATTCTTGCATATTAAATACCATGAAAATTTCTTATTAACTAAGACATATGTATTGGCCTATATTCTACAAGGGACTAAAAATAATATTGTAAAGCTAGTAACAGTGAAAAATAATGGCTAATAGTTAGGGGATATCATGTGGTAAAGCTTTTAGCTTATCCAATTATTTATTGCTAAAATAACTACATAAATTACTTAATCAATTTTTACTAAGCTTGTTGTCATGAATTCTAAAAAGTTGTTAGAAATGATAATTTAAGTGGTCAGATAGCTAAAGAGGTGAATATCATTTAATCCTATAAATGAAACATACCCTCTTGGTAATGGTTTAGCAAGGTCATTCAATTTATGCAGAGTAAATAAATAAGATAAGAAATGCTAACACTCCAATTTAACTTGATTTGGAGCTCATGTCTACTTTATAACTTGTGACTCTTGTGAATCTCTTCCAAAAGTCTACTATTTTTAGTTCTCGGGCTTCTTATAGAAGTGCAGAAATCTACAAGATGAGTACAAATGACTAAAAGATTAAGACAAAGTGGATAAATCTACAAGATGAGTACAGGTAGAAGCTAAAAGATTAAGACTATTAATATATAGAGTTTAAGAGATTAGAATAATAAGCAATGACACCGACCAAAGGAAGATCATTTAACTAAGGCCCTAGAGAAATTTACTATTGGCTCCAACACATTGAACATGATCATAGAGAGCCAAAGGGCAAACTTCAATAGGAAAGACCTAGGATATAAGGGAAACAAAAATGAAAAGGCCTATCATTGCCTAATTGCTAGGGGTTAAGCCAAAAATACAACAATAGCTAGAAAATGGATCCCTAAAGAATATTTAGTGAACCTCATAGTTAAGAACTTATATTGGGTTCCTAAATCCATCCTTAAGGGTTAGGAAAACTCTAGGTTAGTCAACCATAAGGATTTTACTTATATCATATTATTTGGTTGACTTAGGATGGTGTGAGACTTAATTTTTGAAATAGTGTTGGGTGATGATAATGCATAACCCATAAATTGAATGTTTAAATCATGATTCATGCTTAAGTTTATAATTTATAATCATGATATGCAATGATTGATGATTTATGATCATGATTGATAATTCTTGATGCATGTTCATGATTGGGTTTTTAGGATAATACTTAACCATGGGTAGAAATGCATGAAATTTTGGTTAAGTACAAATACCTTTAGGAACATCTCACACTCACCATAAGGATAACCTTGATTGAAAATTTAGCATGGGTGAGATGTTAGGATGATACTAATGGTCCACTAATGCCTATGACATTTAGATAGTCATTTAAAGTATCAAAATAGCAATAATAGACCAATCATGGGGAAGACTTATGTTTAATTCATAGACATAATGCCCAAAGATCATGGTTGGATATTTCATATGTTTTTAAAACCATTCCTTACTTTAAAATCCGTGTTTTCATATTTTGAAACAATCTAAAGCAAAACTAGGTGTTAAAATTGATACAAACTTGATCAAATACTAGTTGTTTTTGAAACTTTTGGATTTTTGGCAAATCATTGAAAATATAAGTAATTTTTATGAAAACTCATTTTTCACTAATAAAGGACTTTAAAAAAAAGTGTTTTCAAAATTTCACAATTTTTCGAATTTTCTGGAATTTCTAGTGCATTTCTGAATTTCGATCCGAAAATCAGAAATTGTCAAACCAAATATGCGATCGACCGATGTCACGATTCACCGATTGCACCGCTTATTCATGTTGATTTCAGTATTTTCAAGCTGTTTTGATGGTTTTTCGACCCTTAGACTTTGATGCCTTGGATTATGACATTTAGATAATGTTTTTGATCGATGGTGTCAAAGGGAGAGAATTGATAAGTTTAAATTAATCATGCTAAAAGAGAAAATTTAGCATGTCTTAAGGGGGAGTTGCATGTTTAAGAGGGAGTTTGATACTTATGTTTTTATTTACATGCATTCTTGCCTTATGCTTTTTGTTATTTGTTTGCCTAATTTAAACGGATTGCCACACATAAAAAAGGGGGGAGATTGTTAGGGCAATCAACCCAGTGATATGGTTTTGATGTGTGTGGCAAAGAGTTTAAGTTAGATTTGTTATGGATTTGATATGTGCGTTGGAGTCTTGCAGGACTTAGTAATTCACACATGGAGCATTGGCGAGTTTCACCTCTCATGACTCGGTCCTTGAGTCGGTGAAGGATAGCTTTGCGGAAGCCGTGCGCTTGGGGCATCCGAGGGACCGCCGGACGAGAAGCATTGGAGTGAAGCTGGAGGAAGTAGACTTCAGGGCGAGACGCGAAGGATGACGCTTCGAAGTCGTGCGCTTGGCGCATCCGAGGGACATGGCCGGACGAAGACAACTTCGAAGGCTAGAGACTCCAAGGGAATGAGAGTGAGCGATTGTAATCTAGGACGGAGTAGATCGTAGGTGAAACTTGGTCATTTGGCTAAGTGTCGGATGGTATTTCCCGACATCGATCATGCCATGACATGGCGATCGGCAATCGATGTTGACTCGGTGGTGTTAGTCGTTTGTGTCTTAGTAGTCGACGCCAAGGGTTGACAATCGATCGTTGGAATGATCGGTCGGCTGCGATAAATGATCTGATCGCAAGTTTCGAGCACAAAATCTTGTCGATCGAGTGCTCGCTCCGACTTGATCGCTCCATCGATCGACCGATGGGATGATCGATCGGGATGTGGAGCCGTTGGATGAAATTCAACGTGGAAGAAGCCGTTATTGGGCAACGGCTACAGGAACAGTCGACTGATTGGGGCATCAGTCGACTGTCAGGCGTCTAACGGAAAGAATGAGTTCTTCTTTATAAAATGAGGCCTTTGGACACTTGGGGAGTCTAATGCTTCTATTCTAAACATCTCCCAAAGGGTCCAAACGAATTTCCTCCTCTTCCTTGTGTTTATATTCATCTTATTGTAAGAGAAGTATTTTTGTAAGAAAAGGTTACCTCCACCTAGCTTTGTGCAAAGGAGAGATTAGTGGAAGGTTTAAGGCGTGATTCACCTTGGACGAATCAGGTCGTGGATTAGCGGCAAAGCCGTGAACCACGTTACATCGTCGTGTTAACATTGCTCTTTACTTTGTGTTGTTCTTAATTGTCTTAGCTTTATATTTCCGCTTGCGCTAATCATATTTGTAGACGAGCAATTAAGAGCGAATTCTACCGTACGAAGAAAGAGAGTTATACCTCCCTCTAGCCGGCCGACGTTCCAACAATATTTTTGTTCATTGGCTAATTAATTCGAGTCGACCAAGTAGTCCACTCAACTACTAGTTAACTGAAACCGAAATTCAACCAACTGGATAGCCAACTACGATTATCTTAATGATTGAGTTTTCATCTTTTGAGAAGTAATCTCTCCCGGGTTATAAATCTTTCAATTTACTTAAGAGTTTACTTTATATTTCACTATCTCCCGTGAGTCATCTCCCATCAGGTTACTCGTCTCTCAGCTCTCTTAGCTGCACTAGGCCCTTGGCTCATTCCACATGTCACACTTTACTCTTTACCTACATATTTTGTCTCCTTTGGTTTATTGAGCTAATCTCCAACCTTGGCCATGCTAAGTTTCTACATGTATTTCTACCAAACCCTTGCATAAATTCATATGCATATCAGATACAAAAACAAATTTTTATCTCTTTGTCAAATATCAAAACATCTTATCAAGCTCAATCCCTCAGGGTGAAATTGCACCAATAGATATTATAAATGTAACGACCTGGCCCCTATTGGCACCTGACCCTTATTGGCGGAATTCGGCGACCCCTATTGGTCGACGACCATCGCCCCTGTTGACCCGTCGTTACTCACCTGGTTTTTCCACCCCTGGAAGTGGGTTTTTGCCTTCCCCAGGATTCGAACTCTAGACCTCCAAGCTAAATACTAAAGTTTATGAATCCTGGTAACCAAGTGATCCTAAAGTTGTCACGCCCCGAGAGCATGCCGAGCCGAAAATCAAACGGACGACACCTCCCCTGTACGTGGCAACATTTCGGGTTAATACAAGGCCCGTAGGCCCACAATGACAACAATATATAAAAATACACCAAACCACAACAGTATATATATATATATATATCAAAACAACTACACACAGCAGAAACGATACAACAATAATACAACCCTACATATGCATACCGGTATGACTAACACATCACAACAATACAAAACTTCGACAAAAATCCGAATATACAACATGTACATCACGAAAACTCCGAATACATAACACGGCGGACGGAAGGCCCAAAACAAAACACGGGAGCCTCGGAGGTGAGATGAGATGTCAGCCAGCGGTGCTCCAAGCTGCCACAAAGTCTTCTACTCATACTGCGGCGAATCACCTGTGGTCCGTGGGGGTGGTGGTAAAACTTAGCGGTAATAGAAAATATGTATATATATCACATGTATTTTCAACAACATACTCTAAAGGTACAACAGGTATATCAACATAGTATATAAATACAAGCATATACCGTCTAACCAAATAAACAATATAAAAAAAATGCAGACATACTGAGTTCGCTACTCGATCCAACTCCAACATATATCAACATATATATATATATATATATATATATATATATATATATATATATATATATATATATATATATATATATATATATATATATATATATAACAGAAGAGCAGGTCATTTATAAACTCTAGCTACGTGTCAAAGTATCTAATGGTCTCACGAACTCATACTATGATCAGACACAATGTATAACAAATGCAAGAAACATGCATGCATATAATGTACAACCAAATGCAGCAAGCATAATACAATCAAGTGCAACATCACAATAAACATATATATATCGACTGTATCTATATATATATTAATCTCAACCATCCATATATATATATATATATACATGCATATCTGTATATATATATGGTAATATGCAAAGTGCCATCAGATACGGCAATGCAACATGCATGGTCATGCCTGCTCACCTACTCGCTACACGACCCGATGGCCTAGGTGGCACGACATGACAACTATCCCGACTGGTCACCACTCTCGTGTGGGGTTAGTATGATCAAGTAGCATATGAGCGTAAGAGCTCGCCACGCAACTGGGTCTCGTCACTCCGACTAACACTACTCAATGAGTGGTCGAGTACCACGCACTCAGACAATCGACGCAACTCCAACTACCACCGCCTAGTGGTAGAGTGCGGCACAACAAATGCTCTTCCTCACACCGCCATTACTCCTCGGGGAGTGCTCTGGGAGGCAAGATGACTGACGACTCTCTCTCAACCTCAAGGGAGACTATGTCGTCAGAATACATGCAAATGACATGTGTATATTGTCACACGTACAACCATCTACCACAGACTCTCTGTTCAGCAAAGAGTCGTACCCATCTAATCAATACACTCTCTATCCTGTAGAGAGTCGTACACAACAGATCGACGGACTCTCTATCCTGTAGAGAGCCGCACTCAACTGATCATAACTCTTTATCCATTAGAGAGTCGTACTCAACTGATCGACGCACTCTCTATCCTGTAGAGAGTCGTACTCGACTAATCGCGACTCTCTACCTCAGAGAGTCGTGATTGATCGATCATGACTCTCTCTCCAATAGAGAGTCGTACTCAAACCGATTATCAAGCTAGGACCACAGGTCCGTAGCGACACACTAAGTACCATTCACTTGGCCATTTACACAATATATGGTCAGTGGTAGACATGCAATCTAGGGGTATTAGAATTAACCGTAGGTTCAAGACCTTATCTACTCACGGATGACCTTTTTGCCCAACTTACAACCAGGTTGTCATCCGGACTTTACTACTTGCACTTAACTTAAACAAATTCTAAGTTACTTACATCACCTATAGATATAACTCCTAATCATGATAAAATAAACATGATATCAGCAATCGAGTTAATAGCCAACGGTAAAGGATCAAACATACGATAAAAAGAGCAAGATCAAGGTAATATGAACACCTAACATGCTCATATCTATGACTAAATCTGAATGCAATATATCTACCCGGACCAGGTAGGAAATTACCCACCTGCTTTGTAGACGCCAATCGTCTTCATGTATGCAAATTCGCCTCGCATCAAAGTCCCAGTCGATCGGTACTACTTCTTGATCTCAACTCTCCTAACATAGTTTCCATATCCCACAACCTATCCAGAAAACTTCTCGCAGCTGTAAACAAATCCATATCACAGTCATACATGTAGCATACAAGACATGGTAAAATCATGGATCAACATAAACCTTACCTCAACCTCGACCCCTTCACACTCTGCCTCGAACGAACCTAATTTCACACGCAGACCTCACACGTACCGGCCAAACCACCCATCGGGTAGGCACCATCGACAACCATCAGTAAGCCCCCCCCCCCCTAAACATTGATTCAACATAGGACACAACAATAAGGATGAAGAGCAAAAGGTAAATCACAGCTCACTATCATCAACTCCACCGGCAGCCACCTTCTTGTCTCCCTACTTGTTCTGTCCGCCGAAAAAACCACGAGCTCCGACAACCACCGACAGAGCAATCCCCCAAATTCATCAATTCGCCGGAAAACCTCATGCCAGTGTCAACGCCGCCGCCCTCCCTTCTGTGGTAACCCCTTGCTCCCGCTTCGTCCACGAAGATCGTCGAAGCTGTTGGCTGCCGCTTGCTGCGAGGTGAGCGTCGAGAGAACGGAGAGGGAAGAGAGGGGAAAAAACTCTGAGGTCGCAGCGAGCGAGAGCACGAACAGAGATCAGGCTGGATCAGCCGGAGGTCGGCATCGGCGGCAGCAACTCTCTCTCTCTCTCGGCGGTGATGCGTTAGGGCACGACGAGCTCGGCGACGGTGTTGGAGCAGCGTCTGTTGGCGAGAGAGGGGATGGCGATGAGGCGCGGCGACTGTCGTGGCCGGCACGTGAGGGAGAAGGCGGCGACAGCGATCTGGCTGAGGCGGAGATCACCCGGCGAGAAGGCTCGTCGCGATCGGGGAGGAGGAACGGGCGATCGGGAGAAATAGGGATCGAAATCGGGAGAAGAAGAGGAGTCGGGAAAAACGGACGAAGAGGAAATAATGTTTAGCATTTAAACCAATTAATTCCTCAATATAAACAGGCTTTACAAAAGCCTGTTCGCTTTATCCCCATAAAATATTCATAGAACCTCCATTTAAATCCAGAGAAATTTCTAAAAATTTCTGAAAAAATCCATAAGATAATTTCTTAATTAACAGGGGTATTTTTATTTTTATTTTATTTTATTTTTTTTTTCTTCCGGTATTTTACATTATCACCCACTTATAAAAATTTGCTACCCAAATTTCGTACTAACACGCAAAAATTACTTGAGTTTAGAAGGGACCACATTCATTCAGTGAGCAGATGAGACTATCGAGCCTCGGATAGTATCTTCCAAACTCCCACATAGCCTCCTCATGGATGATCTTTGTCATCCAACCTTTACGAGCCTGGATGATTGTCGTCCACCATCAATGTTGCTCCTTGCGACCCAGGATCCACCCTGGAATCTTTTCGTAAGTCGCATTAGACTGAGGTAGAATCGAAACCTCTTTTAGAACATGGTTAACATGCGACACATATTTCCTCAATATTACAACAGGAAAATACGTTGTGAGCACCCGCAAGTGTCGGAGGTAAAGCCAACCGATAAGCTACACCTCCATAATCCACGACACAAGATCTGAATAGATCCTTCAACGCTTTGAATGTCATGCTCGACACCCTCATCACGGATGAAATGTTGCACTAAGCCGAAGCTCGTGCCACAATGCAGACTGTCAAAATCGCGAGGTATATCGCGAATCTCTATCTGATATGGTACTTAAGAGTACCCCACGCAATCTGATAATCTTTCGGTAATACTACCCTACCGAATGATCCAACAAGTACGACCCACGAATAGAAAGGAAATGAGCTAATTGATCAATGATCCACACTCACCCAAATCGCATCATATCCTTTTACGGGTCCTAGTAATCCTCAGAACGCAATCAATCGTGATATGCTCCCACTTCCATTCCGGAATCGGAATTTTCTAGAGCAATGCATCGAGTTTTTGATGTTCAGCCTTCACCTACTGGCATACTAAACATCGAGCAGCAAAATCTGCTATAACTCTCTTTATATCATTTCACCAGTATATACGTTTCAACTCTCAGTACCTCCAAGTACCACCAAGGTACATAGCCCATCTCAAATGATGTGCTATCTGTAACGACTCTTCCATGATTGGTCGCGTGTCCGGAACACACTATCCTTATCAGAGAAGGAGAATTATCTTCTCAAAAGAGAAGTCCATCAACCTTCCAAGATACACTCCACACACACTGTAAGTGCATGGAAGATTATAGCGATCAATCTCACTAGTTACAACTGTTTGCGTACCAACAACTCTATAGTAGCTACCCAGTAGCTAGTCAAAACTCCATGAGCACTTCTACTTCATATCACTACAAATCCAAATAATAACTACTAAAGTCACGTCATGCATATGACAGACTATCTCCAAATTTCTTAACTAACGTAGGCATAAGATATGCCTCATTCAACTGCATCGGAATCGTTCCGATCCTTGAAACGATGCATCTGCGTACATCATCCTTTTATCCACACCGGAAGGATTAACTAATACTCGTGTAAAAGTTAACCGCCGTCTAAGCCTTGTAACTGGAACCAGCTTCCGACTAAATGATTTCTATCGTCACCTTTGTCAAACAAGTCCGTAGTATAGTAATGCTAAGACATTCTATCCACATCTACAGTACTAACCAAAACATACAAAGAAAACCACCATCTACGGCGGACAAGTGCGCGACTCCAACTACCGCAATCAATAGTGGCCAAGTTAAGCAACTCCAACAACTACAAAAGGATCCAATCGTATTCAAGATACACGATTCTCAAATCCAGGGAAGACTAAATCGTTAATTAGTCAAACATCTTAATCAAAACTCATAAAATTCATACTAAGTATGAAATTGTCATCTCTACACACCTGCATCCCCTTTACTCTGCGCTGATGATATATATTAATCATCACAACGACAATGATAATTGTATGACACTATGTCACTACAATGTCAACACTCCAGTCGTAAACCAACCCTAGAGTATACACAGGTGTCTTCGGCTGATCTCAATAGATCATCTATCCATAACGAAGGATATTCTTCACAACAACAACCGTATTCATCATCGATAATCGATGCATAATCTCAAATGTCCATCTCTCTTTCAACAAAGAGTTCTGGATCTTCACAAGGAGGAATATTGGGATAGATAAATATCCCGTCCAACTTTTCCTATACTCACAACTTACGTTCTTCCTATTTCCATAGTGTTTAACAACATTGATTCCAACAACACTATCACTCGATATGTGATCTTCGATACCGGACTATTTTCGCAATCATTTCGATTGCCTACTCCACTTGCCTAAGCAACGACAAGGCTAGGAGTTCATCCGAAACTACATCCGAATGCTCTCGGATTATACGCACATCTGAGAGACATAATCATATTATAATCTCAACAACTCGACCATCCGTAAGGATATGTCTACAATAAAGATATGTCTATCCGAGTCTAAGAGCATCCCTTAACTTCTTAATTGTTGATCCTCATCTCACCTGACGGTAGAGATACCATCGACCCACAAGTCGATGTAAAGGACCCTTCTAATCCAACTGAGAATGTTCTAGACAAAGATACTCGTAACTACAAGTATCTCTCAATATTAACATTGAGGGTAAACTAAAGTAATACCCTGAACGATGAAATATCTGTTGATCCGATCCAAAAGGCTCCACACAGGTCTCGGCCTTTCTCCGAAGAGAATAAGATCAGATCCAACTGTCCGCGACAAAACGGTCGCATTTCTGCGATGAATGATCCAAGGATTTTTTCCTAGATCATCTGATCCTATCACTTAAATCTATGAGCTACAACTGTAGAATACCGAATAGATATGACCTTCGTCGTATACTCTCTCTTCTGTACTAAGCAAAACTCATCTGGAGGTAACTGCTTGTTGTTGTCTGCTGAGTCTTCTACAATGTCTTCTGCTGATGATGTTGCTTCTGTGCTGATCTCTGCTGAAGGGTAGTATCAAGGAACTTTGACCATGCCTGAGGTAGTAGGTTGCTGCTGATGAGATAACCCAATTTTCTGCGTTGATCTCTGCTGTCGAGACGATGCATCTTCCTCCCGGAACACCATCGATAGCCTTCAATTGAGTCTTCAAAGTACACCTCCTCCACCGCATCGTTGCTCACACACAGCATGTATGAACTGATCCAATGGATTATCTGACTTCGCGTGTCTTCGTGATCCGCACTGCATGCACACAATCCCTTCGGAGTCTTTGTTCTCATTTTGCTGATATCCACAAGAACATTCTGATGATCTGCAATTGGTCTTCTATAATCGAAAAGTAGCTCAAGGCCTGTGACCCTGATATTGCTCCTTTTATCCAACATTCGGAGACTTCTAACTCTATTAAGTTGACCTGCAATATTTGCTTATCGGTCTCCAACTCTTAAACCCTTGTACGGAGTCATTTCTAAACTCCTGTCTCAATCCAACGTCTTCTGGTAGGATCTGATATAAGATCCCGGCATCCTAATCCAACTATAAGCCAACAATCGAAGGTGGCTTAAAATATCCATTCATCTTCTTGAGCTATTAGGTGGTCGTAACCTCTGCAAGTCTCACGACTCTGCATGCGATAATCGCTACTAACCGAGCACCTTTCTTCAAGCTCAAGAATTCCTTACAATGTGTCACTAAAAGTGACATGAGGAAATACACTCTTTCAACATCACTAAACCATGATCAAGTGATGTTTTATTTCAAGATTATTTTTCGCATTTATCACCAAATACCGGCAGATCCCGACATCGTATGCAAACAACTCTTCTTTCTCGGTATAACATGAGTTAAGTACTCAAAAGTACTCTCAAAGTTATACAACTCAGTACTAACAACTCAGGGATAAAATCCCTATGAAACACCGTAACCTAGCCTTTCGCTATCTGCATCAACAATAGTCTACAAGTCGGTTCATTACCCACAGGTAATGATCCAACTAGCACAGTTAGTGGAAATCTCTAAGACTGTAGTCTCTGATTTCCATAATAAATGTGACGACTTGGCCTGTCGACTCAGATTCGCTCTCAAAGGTAAATTACCTTCTCGACACAGGTTCAAGACTCACAGACTCAACAAGTCATTCCCGTGGTCAAATCATACCACGATTACGAATAATAACCAACATACTACGGGTTATTCCCTGATATAAGCATATAAATGCATAGCCAACATAACCGGGAGTATAAACCCTAAAGGTCACTCCGGTTGGTCGCCTCGGTGGATGACCCCTACTACAAGTCTGCACAGGTGTTATAACTATACCGTATACACCTATTGATCAAGTTTAGATAAATATCTACTAAACCATAAGTTATTAGGAATTCTTACCATGTGCTGCTTGGAGCTCAGGCCGCTGTCCATCTCATCTCAAAAAACAAAAACCGAATAAATCGACTCCCGAGAATCCAAGACTCGACTCAAAAACAACATTGTATGGTATCGCAGAACCTTGGGCTCTGATACCACTAAAGTTGTCACGCCCCGAGAGCATGCCGAGCCGAAAATCAAACGGACGGCACCTCCCCTGTACGTGGCAACATTTCGGGTTAATACAAGGCCCGTAGGCCCACAATGACAACAATATATAAAAATACACCAAACCACAACAGTATATATATATATCAAAACAACTACACACAGCGGAAACGATACAACAATAATACAACCTTACATATGCATATCGGTATGACTAACACATCACAACAATACAAAACTTCGACAAAAATCCGAATATACAACATGTACATCACGAAAACTCCGAATACATAACACGGCGGACGGAAGGCCCAAAACAAAACACGGGAGCCTCGGAGGTGAGATGAGATGTCACCAATGGCTCAAGTCGCCACGAAGTCTTCTACCATTACACAGGCGACGTAATACCTAGGGTCCGTGGGGGGTGGTGAGTAAAACTCAGCAGGTAATAGAAAAACATGTATATATGTCATATCACATGTATTTTCAACAACATACTCTAAATGTACAACAGGTATATCAGCATAGTATATAAATATAAGCATATACCGTCTAACCAAATAAACAACATAAAAAAAATGCAGACATACCTGAAGTCTGCTACGCTACTCTGATCCAACCTGAACATATATCAAACATATATATATATAACAGGAAGAGCAGATCAGCTCGCCATAAACTCTAGCTACAGGTCAAAGTATCTAATGGTCCACAACTCATACTAAGATCCACAAATGATAACAAATGCAAGAAACATGCATGCATATGATGTACAACCAAATGCAGCAAGCATAATACAATCAAGTGCAACATCACAATAAACATATATATATAGACTGTATCTATATATATATTAATCTCAACCATCCATATATATATATATATATATATATATATATATATATATATATATATATATATATATATATATATATATATATATATATATATATACATGCATATCTGTATATATATATAGTAATATGCAAAGTGCCATCAGATACGGCAATGCAACATGCATGGTCATGCCTGCTCAACCCCTACTCGCTACCACGACCCCAGTGTGACCTAGATGGCACGACATGACAACTATTCCGACTCCAGCCGTCACCACTCTCGTGTGACCGAGTTGAGTAGTATAATCAAGTAGCATATGAGCGTAAAGAGCTCGCTACGCAACGGGGGTCCCTGCCGCTGGCCACTCCGACTAACACTACCAATGAGTGGTCGAGTACCACGCACCCAGGACAACTGCACGCAACTCCAACTACCACCGTCTATAGTGGTAGAGTGCGGCACAACAAATGCTCTTCCCTCACACCAGTTACTCCTCGGGGAGTGCTCTGGGAGGCAAGATGACTGACGACTCTCTCTCAACCTCAAGGGAGACTATGTCGTTAGAATGCATGCAAATGACATGTGTATCTTTGTCGCCACACGATAACCATCTACCACGGACTCTGCTCAAAGAAAGAGTCGTACTCATCTAATCAATACACTCTCTATCCTGTAGAGAGTCGTACACAACAGATCGACGGACTCTCTATCCTGTAGAGAGCCGCACTCAACTGATCATAACTCTCTATCCATTAGAGAGTCGTACTCAACTGATCGACGCACTCTCTATCCTGTAGAGAGTCGTACTCGACTAATCGGCAGACTCTCTACCCTGTAGAGAGTCGTACTCGACTGATCATGACTCTCTCTCCTATAGAGAGTCGTACTCAAACCGATTATCAAGCTAGGACCACAGGTTCGTAGCGACACACTAAGTACCATTCACTTGGCCATTTACACAATATATGGTCAGTGGTAGACATGCAATCTAGGGGTATTAGAATTAACCGTAGGTTCAAGACCTTATCTACCCACGGATGACCTTTTTGCCCAACTTACAACCAGGTTGTCATCCGGATTTTACTACTTGCACTTAACTTAAACAAATTCTAAGTTACTTACATCACCTATAGATATAACTCCTAATCATGATAAAATAAACATGATATCAGCAATGGAGTTAATAGCCAACGGTAAAGGATCAAGCATACGATAAAAAGAGCAGGATCAAGGTAATATGAACACCTAACATGCTCATATCTATGACTAAATCTGAATGCAATATATCTACCCGGACCAGGTAGGAAATTACCCACCTGCTTTGTAGATGCCAATCGTCTTCATGTATGCAAATTCGCCTCGCATCAAAGTCCCAGTCGATCGGTACTACTTCTTGATCTCAACTCTCCTAACATAGTTTCCATATCCCACAACCTATCCAGAAAACTTCTCGCAGCTGTAAACAAATCCATATCACAGTCATACATGTAGCATACAAGACATGGTAAAATCATGGATCAACATAAACCTTACCTCAACCTCGACCCCTTCACAGCTTGCTCTGTTCACCGGAACAGCCCTCACAGTCGGCAATTCCCCCTGCTCACAGCCGCTCAGCCACCCATCGGGTAGGCACCATCGACAACCATCGCAGAAGCCCCCTAAACATTGATTCAACATAGGACACTAATAAGGATGAAGAGCAAAAGGTAAATCACACTCACCTATCAACTCCACCGGCAGCCACCTTCTTGTCTCCCTACTTGTTCTGTCCGCCGAAAAAACCACGAGCTCCGACAACCACCGACAGAGCAATCCCCCAAATTCATCAATTCGCCGGAAAACCTCATGCCAGTGTCAACGCCGCCGCCCTCCCTTCTGTGGTAACCCCTTGCTCCCGCTTCGTCCACGAAGATCGTCGAAGCTGTTGGCTGCCGCTTGCTGCGAGGTGAGCGTCGAGAGAACGGAGAGGGAAGAGAGGGGAAAAAACTCTGAGGTCGCAGCGAGCGAGAGCACGAACAGAGATCAGGCTGGATCAGCCGGAGGTCGGCATTGGCGGCAGCAACTCTCTCTCTCTCTCGGCGGCGATGCGTTAGGGCACGACGAGCTCGGCGACGGTGTTGGAGCAGCGTCTGTTGGCGAGAGAGGGGACGGCGATGAGGCGCGGCGACTGTCGTGGCCGGCGCGTGAGGGAGAAGGCGGCGACGAGCGATGCAGCGTGGAGGCGGAGATCACCCGGCGAGAAGGCTCGTCGCGATCGGGGAGGAGGAACGGGCGATCGGGAGAAATAGGGATCGAAATCGGGAGAAGAAGAGGAGTCGGGAAAAACGGACGAAGAGGAAATAATGTTTAGCATTTAAACCAATTAATTCCTCAATATAAAAACAGCTTTTTACAAAAGCCTAAATATTCATAGAACCTCCATTTAAATCCAGAGAAATTTCTAAAAATTTCTGAAAAAATCCATAAGATAATTTCTTAATTAACAGGGGTATTTTTATTTTTATTTTATTTTATTTTTTTTTTCTTCCGGTATTTTACATTCTCCCCCACTTATAAAAATTTGGTCCCCAAATTTCGTACTAACACGCAAAAATTACTTCGCGAGCTCAAGGGACCACATACATTCGTCAGTGAACAGATGAGACTATCAAGCTCGGATAGTATCTTCCAGCTCCCACATAGCCTCCTCATCCAGATGATCAGCCATCCAACCTTTACGAGTCGGATGGTTGTCGTCCCACTACTGTCGCTCCTTGCGACCCAGGATCCACCCTGGAATCTTCTCGTAAGTCGCATTAGACTGAGGTAGAATCGAAACCTCTTTTAGAACATGGTTAACATGCGACACATATTTCCTCAGTATTACAACAGGAAAATACGTTGTGAGCACCCGCAAGTGTCGGAGGTAAAGCCAACCGATAAGCTACACCTCCATAATCCACGACACAAGATCCAATAGATCCTTCAACGCTCAATGTCATGCTCGCATACCCATCACCACGGATGAAATGTTGCACTAAGCCGGCTCGCGCCCACAGCAGTGATCACAAAATCGCGAGGTATATCGCGAATCTCTATCCGATATGGTACTTAAGAGTACCCCACGCAATCGATAATCTTTCGTAATACTACTCTCACCGAATGATCCAACAAGTACGACTTCCATTTAATAGAAAGGAAATGAGCTAATTCAACGATCCACACTCACCCAAATCGCATCATATCCTTTACGTCCTAGGCAACTCAGAACGCAATCAATCGTGATATGCTCCCACTTCCATTCCGGAATCGGAATTTTCTAGAGCAATGCATCGAGTTTTTGATGTTCAGCCTTCACCTACTGGCATACTAAACATCGAGCAGCAAAATCTGCTATAACTCTCTTTATATCATTTCACCAGTATATACGTTTCAACTCTCAGTACCTCCAAGTACCACCAAGGTACATAACCCATCTCAAATGATGTGCTATCTGTAACGACTCTTCCATGATTGGTCGCGTGTCCGGAACACACTATCCTTATCAGAGAAGGAGAATTATCTTCTCAAAAGAGAAGTCCATCAACCTTCCAAGATACACTCCACACACACTGTAAGTGCATGGAAGATTATAGCGATCAATCTCACTCGTTACAACCGTTTGCGTACCAGCAACTCTATAGTAGCTACCCAGTAGCTAGTCAAAACTCCATGAGCACTTCTACTTCATATCACTACAAATCCAAATAATAACTACTAAAGTCACGTCATGCATATGACAGACTATCTCCAAATTTCTTAACTAACGTAGGCATAAGATATGCCTCATTCAACTGCATCGGAATCGTTCCGATCCTTGAAACGATGCATCTGCGTACATCATCCTTTTATCCACACCGGAAGGATTAACTAATACTCGTGTAAAAGTTAACCGCCGTCTAAGCCTTGTAACTGGAACCAGCTTCCGACTAAATGATTTCTATCGTCACCTTTGTCAAACAAGTCCGTAGTATAGTAATGCTAAGACATTCTATCCACATCTACAGTACTAACCAAAACATACAAAGAAAACCACCATCTACGGCGGACAAGTGCGCGACTCCAACTACCGCAATCAATAGTGGCCAAGTTAAGCAACTCCAACAACTACAAAAGGATCCAATCGTATTCAAGATACACGATTCTCAAATCCAGGGAAGACTAAATCGTTAATTAGTCAAACATCTTAATCAAAACTCATAAAATTCATACTAAGTATGAAATTGTCATCTCTACACACCTGCATCCCCTTTACTCTGCGCTGATGATATATATTAATCATCACAACGACAATGATAATCAGATGACACTATGTCACTACAATGTCAACACTCTCGTAAACCAACCCTAGAGTATACACAGTGTCTTCTACCGATCTCAATAGATCATCTATCCATAACGAAGGATATTCTTCACAACAACAACCGTATTCATCATCGATAATCGATGCATAATCTCAAATGTCCATCTCTCTTTCAACAAAGAGTTCTGGATCTTCACAAGGAGGAATATTGGGATAGATAAATATCCCGTCCAACTTTTCCTATACTCACAACTTACGTTCTTCCTATTTCCATAGTGTTTAACAACACTGATTCCAACAACACTATCACTCGATATGTGATCTTCGATACCGGACTATTTTCGCAATCATTTCGATCGCCTACTCCACTTGCCTGAGCAACGACAAGGCTCGGAGTTCATCCGAAACTACATCCGAATGCTCTCGGATTATACGTACATCTGAGAGACATAATCATATTATAATCTCAACAACTCGACCATCCGTAAGGATATGTCTACAATAAAGATATGTCTATCCGAGTCTAAGAGCATCCCTTAACTTCTTAATTGTTGATCCTCATCTCACCTGACGGTAGAGATACCATCGACCCACAAGTCGATGTAAAGGACCCTTCTAATCCAACTGAGAATGTTCTAGACAAAGATACTCGTAACTACAAGTATCTCTCAATATTAACATTGAGGGTAAACTAAAGTAATACCTTGAACGATGAAATATCTGTTGATCCGATCCAAAAGGCTCCACACAGGTCTCGGCCTTTCTCCGAAGAGAATAAGATCAGATCCAACTGTCCGCGACAAAACGGTCGCATTTCTGCGATGAATGATCCAAGGATTTTTTCCTAGATCATCTGATCCTATCACTTAAATCTATGAGCTACAACTGTAGAATACCGAATAGATATGACCTTCGTCGTATACTCTCTCTTCTGTACTAAGCAAAACTCATCTGGAGGTAACTGCTTGTTGTTGTCTGCTGAGTCTTCTACAATGTCTTCTGCTGATGATGTTGCTTCTGTGCTGATCTCTGCTGAAGGGTAGTATCAAGGAACTTTGACCATGCCTGAGGTAGTAGGTTGCTGCTGATGAGATAACCCAATTTTCTGCGTTGATCTCTGCTGTCGAGACGATGCATCTTCCTCCCGGAACACCATCGATAGCCTTCAATTGAGTCTTCAAAGTACATCTCCTTCATCGCATCGGTTGCTCACACAATAGATGTATGAATCGATCCAATGGATTATCTGACTTCGCGTGTCTTCGTGATCCGCACTGCATGCACACAATCCCTTCGGAGTCTTTGTTCTGATTTTGCTGATATCCACAAGAACATTCTGATGATCTGCAATTGGTCTTCTATAATCGAAAAGTAGCTCAAGGCCTGTGACCCTGATATTGCTCCTTTTATCCAACATTCGGAGACTTCTAACTCTATTAAGTTGACCTGCAATATTTGCTTTTCGGTCTCCAACTCTTAAACCTCAGACGGAGTCATTTCTAAACTCCCCGCCTCAATCCAACGCCTCTTACGGTAGGATCCGATATAAGATCCCATCCTAATCCAACTATAAGCCAACAATCGTAGGTGGCTTAAAATATCCATTCATCTTCTTGAGCTATTAGGTGGTCGTAACCTCGCAAGTCTCACGACTGCACAGACATTAATCGCACTAACCGAGCACCCTTTCTTGAAGCTCAAGAATTCCTTACAATGTGTCACTAAAAGTGACATGAGGAAATACACTCTTTCAACATCACTAAACCATGATCAAGTGATGTTTTATTTCCCGAAGATTATTTTCTGCATTTATCACCAAATACCGACTTGATCCCGATACTGGTATGCAAACAACTCTTCTTTCTCGGTATAACATGAGTTAAGTACTCAAAAGTACTCTCAAAGTTATACAACTCAGTACTAACAACTCATGGATAAAATCCCTATGAAACACCGTAACCTAGCCTTCCGCTATCTGCATCAACAATAGTCTACAAGTCGGTTCATTACCCACAGGTAATGATCCAACTAAGATTAGTGGAAATCTCTAAGACTGTAGTCTCTGACTTCCATAATAAATGTGACGACTTGGCCCCCTGCTTTTTCTCAGATCAGTAAATTACCTTCTCGACACAGGTTCAAGACTCACAGACTCAACAAGTCGTTCCCGTGGTCAAATCATACCACGATTACGAATAATAACCAACATACTACGGGTTATTCCCTGATATAAGCATATAAATGCATAGCCAACATAACCGGGAGTATAAACCCTAAAGGTCACTCCTGGTTCGCCTTGGATGACCCTACTACACTATACCGTATACACCTATTGATCAAGTTTAGATAAATATCTACTAAACCATAAGTTATTAGGAATTCTTACCATGTGCTGCTTGGAGCTCAGGCCGCTGTCCATCTCATCTCAAAAAACAAAAACCGAATAAATCGACTCCCAAGAATCCAAGACTCGACTCAAAAACAACATTGTATGGTATCGCAGAACCTTGGGCTCTGATACCACTAAAGTTGTCACGCCCCGAGAGCATGCCGAGCCGAAAATCAAACGGACGGCACCTCCCCTGTACGTGGCAACATTTCGGGTTAATACAAGGCCCGTAGGCCCACAATGACAACAATATATAAAAATACACCAAACCACAACAGTATATATATATATCAAAACAACTACACACAGCGGAAACGATACAACAATAATACAACCTTACATATGCATATCGGTATGACTAACACATCACAACAATACAAAACTTCGACAAAAATCCGAATATACAACATGTACATCATGAAAACTCCGAATACATAACACGGCGGACGGAAGGCCCAAAACAAAACACGGGAGCCTCGGAGGTGAGATGAGATGTCAGCCAGCGGTGCTCCAAGCTGCCACGAAGTCTTCTACCTGTTACTTGGGCGACAGAATACCCAGGGTCCGTGGGGGGTGGTGAGTAAAACTCAGCAGGTAATAGAAAAACATGTATATATGTCATATCACATGTATTTTCAACAACATACTCTAAAGGTACAATAGGTATATCAGCATAGTATATAAATATAAGCATATACCGTCTAACCAAATAAACAACATAAAAAAAATGCAGACATACCTGAAAGTGCATACGCTTACTCTGATCCAACCTGAACATATATCAAACATATATATATATAACAGGA
Source organism: Wurfbainia villosa (assembly GCA_025175895.1). Taxonomy (NCBI): domain Eukaryota; kingdom Viridiplantae; phylum Streptophyta; class Magnoliopsida; order Zingiberales; family Zingiberaceae; genus Wurfbainia; species Wurfbainia villosa. Next base: position 119,056,608 of record CM045987.1, on the reverse strand, counting down.
AGAGCAGATCAGCTCGCCATAAACTCTAGCTACAGGTCAAAGTATCTAATGGTCTGTCAAACTCATACTAAAGATCCGACATACAGATAACAAATGCAAGAAACATGCATGCATACGATGTACAACCAAATGCAAAGAAGCATAATACAATCAAGTGCAACATCACAATAAACATATATATATGGATCAGATCATATATATATTAATCTCAACCATCCATATATATATATATATAGTAATATGCAAAGTGCCATCGATACTGAATGCAATGCATGGTCATGCTCGCCAACCCCTACTCGCTACCCGACCCGATGTGACCTAGATGGCACGCATGACAACTATTCCGACTCACACCACTCGTGCGCGATCGAGCCGAGTAGTATAATCAAGTAGCATAGAGAGAAAGAGCTCGCCACGCAACGGGGTCCCCGCCGCCACCCGACTTAACACTACCAATGAGTGGTCGAGTACCACGCACCAGATAATCAGACGCAACTCCAACTACCACCGCCTATAGTGGTAGAGTGCGGCATAACAAATGCTCTTCCTCACACCGATTACTCCTGGAGTGCTCGGGAGGCAAGATGACGATGACTCTCTCTCAACCTCAAGGAGACTATGTCTGCATGCATGCAAATGACATGTGTATCTTTGTCACACGCATAACCATCTACCATGCACTCTCTGCTCAAAGAAAGAGTCGTACTCATCTAATCAATACACTCTCTATCCTGTAGAGAGTCGTACACAACAGATCGACGGACTCTCTATCCTGTAGAGAGCCGCACTCAACTGATCATAACTCTCTATCCATTGTAGAGTCGTGACTAATCGATCGACGACTCTCTATCTCGTAGAGAGTCGTGACTCGACATCGGCGGACTCTCTCACCTGTAGAGTCAGTCTCGACTGATCATGACTCTCTCTCCAATAGAGAGTCGTACTCAAACCGATTATCAAGCTAGGACCACAGGTCCGTAGCGACACACTAAGTACCATTCACTTGGCCATTTACACAATATATGGTCAGTGGTAGACATGCAATCTAGGGGTATTAGAATTAACCGTAGGTTCAATACCTTATCTACCCACGGATGACCTTTTTGCCCAACTTACAACCAGGTTGTCATCCGGATTTTACTATTTGCACTTAACTTAAACAAATTCTAAGTTACTTACATCACCTATAGATATAACTCCTAATCATGATAAAATAAACATGATATCAGCAATGGAGTTAATAGCCAACAGTAAAGGATCAAGCATACGATAAAAAGAGCAGGATCAAGGTAATATGAACACCTAACATGCTCATATCTATGACTAAATCTGAATGCAATATATCTACCCGGACCAGGTAGGAAATTACCCACCTGCTTTGTAGACGCCAATCGTCTTCATGTATGCAAATTCGCCTCGCATCAAAGTCCCAGTCGATCGGTACTACTTCTTGATCTCAACTCTCCTAACATAGTTTCCATATCCCACAACCTATCCAGAAAACTTCTCGCAGCTGTAAACAAATCCATATCACAGTCATACATGTAGCATACAAGACATGGTAAAATCATGGATCAACATAAACCTTACCTCAACCTCGACCCCTTCACAGCTTGCTCTGTTCACCGGAACAACCCTCACAGTCGGCAATTCCCCCTGCTCACAGCCGCTCAGCCACCCATCGGGTAGGCACCATCGACAACCATCGGTAAGCCCCCCTCTAAACATTGATTCAACATAGGACACAACAATAAGGATGAAGAGCAAAAGGTAAATCACAGCTCACCAGTCATTGAACTCCACCGGCAGCCACCTTCTTGTCTCCCTACTTGTTCTGTCCGCCGAAAAAACCACGAGCTCCGACAACCACCGACAGAGCAATCCCCCAAATTCATCAATTCGCCGGAAAACCTCATGCCAAGATGTCAACTCGCCGCCCTCCTTCAGGTAACCCTTGCTCCCGCCGTCCACGAAGATCGTCAGTTGGTCGCTGCTACGAGGTGAGCGCCGAGAGAAGCGGCGAGGGCGGAGAGGGAAAAAACTCGAGGTCGCAGCCGAGCGCGAGCACGAACAGAGATCAGCCGGATCGCCGGAGGTCGCGCCGGCGCAACTCTCTCTCTCTCTCTCTGCGGCGATCGTTAGGGCACGGCAGCTCGGCGACGGTGTTGGAGCCGTCTGTCTGGCGAGAGAGGGGCCGGCGACGAGGCGCGCGACCGCCGTGGCCGTGAGGGAGAAGGCGGCGGCGAGCGACGCAGCGTGGAGGCGGAGATCACCCGGCGAGAAGGCTCGTCGCGATCGGGGAGGAGGAACGGGCGATCGGGAGAAATAGGGATCGAAATCGGGAGAAGAAGAGGAGTCGGGAAAAACGGACGAAGAGGAAATAATGTTTAGCATTTAAACCAATTAATTCCTCAATATAAACAGGCTTTACAAAAGCCTGTTCGCTTTATCCCCATAAAATATTCATAGAACCTCCATTTAAATCCAGAGAAATTTCTAAAAATTTCTGAAAAAATCCATAAGATAATTTCTTAATTAACAGGGGTATTTTTATTTTTATTTTATTTTATTTTATTTTTCTTCCGGTATTTTACAATAAATCTAGTGGAAACTAATGGACAATGGTGAGCGAGCAACATATGATGCATTATTTTGAGTTTACCTAGCTCATTGTTTCAGGTTAAAAATATAGAGTTTATGAGAATTATTATAAATATAACATTTTATTTTCTAAGGATGATCCATATGCTCTATTCTCTTAGTCCTTGACTTTTATATTGCTTTACAATCTCGTCTAATCATGTTAGCAAGCTTGTGACTCCCTATATATAAGATAAAATATTGCATAATACTTTTCCATAGTGCACCATTAAAACCAAAAAGCATTGAATTAATAAATTTTTTTGGTGAAAAAAAATCCATTGCTGATTAACAATTTATTATTTTTAGAAAAGGGAAAGCATGATTGCATCAGAAATAAAATTTCTCAAGTTGGAAAAAAGTTGGGTAATAGTACTATTATGCTTTTGCTTTTTTCTACATTCTGCACTCTAGATTCCATATATCTTATTTGATTCAAGTACTTACATTATACTTTTATTTCTATTACGTACACTTGATGTTAATATTGATAATAGCTTCATTATACTTCTTTGTATTCAATTATTTGGAGTTTATAGTACTACTAATTGGTATGGGATCAAGTATGCTGGTTAATACTAATAATTTTTATGATAAAATGTTGCTAATCATTCCTTAATTTCAATAGAGAAATGAGCTTACACCCACTATTTTATTCAACTTTCAGATTCTCAAGCTGAGGCTAGCTATTGAGTTACTGTCACTAGGGAGGTCTTCTGATGGTACCAGTGTTTTTATTTATGTTTTTGTTGATGGATTTTATGGTTAAATAACATAGATGCGCATTTTGCTTGCAGATTCAAAAAAGTGAGATGTCTTATTTTCTTTATATAAATTTCTCCTTAAGTTTAAAAGTGGTGAAAAAAATTAATTTACTTTCATTGAAAAATGTTAGAACTTGATATTCCTTTTGTATATTTCTTTTGCTGAATGTTTTTTTTCATTACATGACATGGTTTTTATGGATTCGTAACTAAGCTTTTATAAAATACAGCGGACGCTGTCACTAAAAGAAAATCTTAAATTAGAGATCGAATTAGAGATCGACTCAAATTCGATCTCTAATTAGAGATCGATTTTAAAAAATCAATCTCTAATTAGAGATTGACTCAAAATCGGTCTCTAATTAGAGACCGATTCAAAGTCGGTCTCTAATTAGAGACCGATTTTGAAATCCGTCTCTAAATATTAGAGATCGATTTTGAAATCGGTCTCTAATTTAGAGACCGATTCTCAAATCGGTCTCTAATTAGAGACCGAATCTAAGTTGGTCTCTAAATTAGAGATCGATTTTGAAATCAGTTTCTAAATTAGAGACCGATTCTTAAATCGGTCTGTAATTAGAGACCGAATCCAAATTGGTCTATAAATTAGAGATCGATTCTCAAATCGGTCTCTAATTAGAGACCGAATCCAAGTCGGTCTCTAATTAGAGACCGAATCCAAATTGGTCTATAAATTAGAGACTGATTTCAAAATCGATCTCTAAATTAGATACCGATTTCAAAATCGGTCTCTAATTTAGAGACCGATTCTCAAATCGGTCTCTAATTAGAAACCGAATCCAAGTCGGTCTCTAATTAGAGACCGAATCCAAGTCGGTCTCTAATTTAGAGACCGATTCTCAAAACGGTCTCTAAATTAAAGATCAAATTCATCTTAATTTTTATCACAATTGCGTGTAACCACAACCACATCGATGATCAATGTTGCGTGTAGTCGTGGCTGTGACCTGGATTGTAGGAGGTCGCACTTGCGCCTACGGCCGCGACTTAGGTCGCGCCAAGTTGAGGTCAAGTCCACAACCATGGCCTAAGTTACGCAAGGTCGAGGCCGCAGTTGCAACCTAGATCACGGTCGCGACCTCGATCTTTGATTAAGATTAATTTTTTTAAAATCTTAATTAAGATTAATTTTTTTTATCTTAATTATTTTCTTTCCTTTCTAATTCTATTCTCTCTTTGATTAATTTTTTTTAAATATTAATTAGAAACTGATTTTTAGAATCGATCTTTAAATTAAGATTTTTTTTAATCTTAATTTTTATCTCATCCTTAATTCTATTCCATATCTAGACCTGGTCACGATCCAGATCCGGGTCAGAATCGTCGGGTCCGGGTTGGCAAAATACCGACCTTTAATCGGCCCGCTCGTGGCCGGTTATGGTCCGGGTTGTGGAACCGTCGGTTCCGATTCGGGTCCGATCCAGGTCCGGTCCGGGTTCGGGTCCGATCCGATTAATCGTTGTCTTAGTTAAATAAATAAAAATTTAAAGAATGATGTAAATAATTAAAATAAAAAAAAATTACAATTGAACTTATAAAAACTCTATCGAGGTATTTTGGACATATTTTGGACAAAGAAACTGTTTTGGGGTATTTTTCATATTAACAGAGTGAAGAATCGGGAATTATCAAAGCGTATCAAAACAACATAGCCGTGCCATCAGAGACACATCCGTGTCAGAACTTTCAGACTTCAACACACCCCGGGTGTGTTAGCCGACACGCCCACGTTCCTCAACACACCCTGGGTGTGTTAGCCGACACGCCCACGTCTCATCCCCGACACGCTCATGTTCCTCAACACACCCCAGGTGTGTTAGCCGACACACCCTGGGCGTGTCGGCTAACACACTCATGTCTCATGCCCGACAAGCCCATGCCCTCCATTGGCATGGGTGTGTCGCCCTATTTCCCGTTCAATTTTTTTTTTAAATCGACGGTTTGGTTTTTCTTGCCCTAAGTTTTTTCTCCCGATCGCTCGCGCTCTTCTCCCCTCTTCTTCTCCGATTCCTCTCCTCCTCCCCTCTCCCATGTCTTCCCTCTTCCTCTTCATCTTCCTCTTGCCCAGTCGCGCGAGCCCGCGGTCGTAACCTCCATTGCCAGAGGCCGCGCCCGTGACCTCCTCTCCCCTCTCCTTGCGAAGCCACCGCCCTTTCGTGCGAAACAATGCCTGCGAGACCGCGGTCACACGAGGCCGGCGCGGCGAGCGCAGACGCGATCGTGGTCCCGTGAGGCCGCCGCCGCGACCGCAGTCCCGCGAGGCCGCCGCCGCGACCATAGTCCCGCGAGGCCACCGTCGCGACCACAGTTCAGCGAGGCCGCCGCCACGACCCCGGTCACGGGAGGCCAGCGTTGTGATCGTGGTCCCAACCTCGTGCGATGGAGGAAAAAGAGGATGAACAGGCTTGCTCCAACAGGATATGCTGCAGACCCTCTATTACCAATCAGAAATCGGAGGAGACTGGAGGATGACGAAGATAACTCAACTAATGAATCAAGAGGTGAAGAGACCATTGTCAGGATTGATTACCTCAGTAATCTATCCTTCTGCTAGACATCTGAAACTTCGAGTGCTCAAAATAGGTAAATTAGGCAAGTACTTGCTCCTAAATGTTTTTGTGTATTATATATTGTTTACACCTACAAACACACTCCTTGTGCATTCTTAATAAGAGCAAAATGCACTTTACTCCTCTCCCTAAACTCGAGATCATTGTCGCCTGAAATCCATGAAATAAGTATGTCCACGTAATTTACCTTGTTTGTTGTTTCCTCGAGGAACACTTGAATATGAAGTTGTTGCCTTGTTTGAAGTTGGATTTCCTGATAATGATTTTCCTTTTCTTTCTTTAGTTGCAAATGTATTCCTTTTACTTTAATATATTATGTTTCTATCTTTACTATTATCTTGTTTGCATATGTACTTATAATTATTTAAAATAATTGAATTAAGACAGTATGTTTTGTTTCATTTTAAAATTTGTATTATGTAGCTCTTTAGATTTTGGATGGCCAATGAATATTTTTAATGGATATAATTACATCTCCAAGTTATTGATTTTGGAGCTTGCCATTGAATATGAATTTAAAACTATTCTCTGTTAAGAAGTTTTGGTTAATATTAATTGTTCAATGTTAATTAATATCCTTGTTATTTATTCTCCCCACGTCTCTTTTACTTTTCTATTCAAGTAATCCAAGCTTAATACTAAGTTATATTTGGGTTCTCGAACTACCAAACTGAGAGTTAACAAGACAAGATCAATTTAGCATTCCTATGAGCATTGCATTGACAAAATTCCACGATTGGGTACTTGCTATTGTAGTATGGACTGAAAGAAAAAAAAAATACGATAATTATGGTAAACCCTCATGTACATGATATTGTAGTATCCTTATCTTGTTCAACCTTTGATATGCTAGAAATCCTCTTTCTGTTTGATATTGAATTTCAATTGTTCTGTTAAGGTATCTCTTTTCTTATCATCTAAGGAAGTAGAAAGCAACATTTCTATTAAGTTGGACAGTATCAAGATTGAGAAGCAAAAGATATGATTTAACCTGATTGATACTCTGAAATGAGACCATTATTTAGCATCAGATTTTTATTTTGTATTTTTTGGGGACCGAAAAGAAGATGGCTGCAATGATACTTTTTGGAGTTATGTTGTTTTCTTGAGATGGATGAAGTTGTTTTCTTGTCACTTATATTTTTGCCTCATCTGTGATTGGCTCCACAAGATGGCAATGCTTCATTTGATGCTCTTCAGTAAGTCGGCTCTTCGCTTGAAAGCATAAACCGTGAATAGAAGATAACCGGTTAGCAATGCTACATTCACATTCCATTAGCTAGATGAAGTTCAGGTCTATGGTTCATATAATGATCTTCGTTTTTTATAAATTTGTGTTATATTTTAAATTTATTCATAGGTCTTTTTTAATGTTTTATTTCTAACCTTTCTATTTATAGTTCTTTTGATAACACTTCTTCAATTTTGAAGGTTGACTCTTATGAGAATGATGATGATCCACAATCGAAGAAGTCAAAAAGTTTTTGTAAGTGATCATTTTGCATTGGTGAGGTTTTCTTTCCACTTCATGTCTGCATTTCTATGTTTTTATATTCATTTTACCCTCTTTAATTAACCTTTAGCGAACGTAAGAAACAAAAAGATATAGCTGAAAACTTTGAGAACTTTTGAAAACTTCTAAGCACTCTACACTAGTAACTATATATTAGGAATTAACATTTGCGAGTTTTTTCCTCTCTTTTACTTAGATATATGGTCTTGAATTTACACTATCAATCATGCACTAATAGAACTATATTTTTGTTTACAGGTAAAAATAAGGTATGGATAAGTGACTAAGAAGTCCTTGCACTAGAAGAGATCACTCTCTTCCATTGCTTAATTAAGGGATTTATGACACAGGTGCATTATTATTATTTCCATTGATTTCTAAATAATTCGTTGCCATTTTTTTATTAATATAATATATATTATCATATTTGTCATTATTTTTTGAATAATATTCACATTGTCACATTTGTCATTAATTTATGATTAATATTATTCATATTGTCATATTTCAATGTCTCATGCTTCATTTATGTTTTATATTGAATTTTATTTTTATGTAGTGTTTGATATGAACTAGAGTAGTGTTAACGAACTAGAGTAACACTTCTGTGGATTAATCAAGCATTTAATAAAGAGCTGACCATACTAATCGCAAGGATCAAAACGGCCCTTTTCAAGCTTATGTTTTCACTGTTCGCACAAACTCACTTATCAGACCATCGGGCCCCATGATGCCATGGGTGCATCCACATCCAAAACCTAACGATATTCATACGATCGTACGGTACCTTAACCAGCGAAAGTTTTTATCACCGAATCGAGATGATAGAGATCGATCAAGCAATACATGTAACTGGAACATAAAATTAAATTTTATTAGTATTTATATTATAATGGTGTGTAGGAATGTTATTAGTAAATATTGTTATTAATATTGATTATTGAAATATTGTACAAATTTTTTATAAATATTTTTTTAAATTTAAAGACTGAATTTACATTCTGTCTCTAAATTTAGAGACCGATTTTAAATTCGGTCTCTAAACTTAGAGACCAATTTTACATTCGGTCTCTAAATTTAGAGATCCAAAATTTAGAGACTGAAATATTCGGTCTTTAAAACCGTTGCTAATGCATTTAGAGATCGATTTTTGGTCTCTAATTCGATCTTTAAAATGTCATTTTCTTGTAGTGTGTGGTCAGCCCCCTATATTTCTCTTGTGATTTTTTTTTTAATTTTGTTATTTTCCAAAATTAAAAATAAAAAACATCCCTCTTCCAAATGTATTTTTTTACACAAAAGATCCATGATTTTTCTTAAAAGAAAGAAAAAAAAATGAATTTCTCGTCAATATATGTTCAACCCTACTTAGAGATATATGTCTTCGGGGCTAAGTGCAGTGGTAAAGTGTTCAGATAGTTTTCTAAGTATTCATAATTTTATTTTCAATTATGGTATATTATAAGTTATTTTCTTTTCGAATGAAAAATTTGAGATGTTAAATTATTGGATTGTCCGTTGTAAATATTTTTAAATTTATTGTGGTTGATGATGAAAATTTTTTATATAATCGGATGGATCACTTTTAAAATTAATTGATTTAAAAAATTAAATATTCATTGTCAATAAAAAAATTACAATGGAATATATAATCAAAGGGTGTGGAACTAAGCATGCGGAAAGAATTTGCCATTAAAAAAAATTGAAACCGTCGTATTAGTAACCTTCTACGATTGTCTCACATTTGAAGGAGAAAGATAAATTAAAAAGTGTTCATGCGGATAGTCTCAACCGTTTTAGTTTTCTTGATTTGTTATTTCATTTGAAAGAAAATTTTACAAATTCATTATTGTTGAGAGTCAAATTGAATGTCTTACTATTGTATCGTAGCTATGAGGATAAGAATTTGCCATCAGTTGTGCAAGAATTTGTTATCAATTGGTATAAAAGACGATTCGTTCGTCCTCAGTCTCCGTCACTTGGTCCCACAATCAACATGAAGAACACCGAAGCTGTTGAGATGGCTGAGTTGGTCCAAGGCACCGGATTAAGAATTTGCCATCAGTTTCATAAAAGGTTGAAACCGTCAATCTAGCAGCTTCCACCGGCCTGTCTCATAGTCATTGTGAGGGAGGTAAATCGTAGAGAACTTTTGACCTTGACATGATTGGCTAGAACAGAAAAAGATCATCTGAGTCCAGAGAGGGGTTTTAGATTCTCTTCCAAAATCGATCCGTACTCATTTTATAAGTATCGTCCTACTCTAATTAACGTGTCATTCCCGTTGAGACAAAAATTTGCCATCAAGAATATATACTCGATGAACAAAGAGGGGCAACCAGTAAGAAATAGCTCTCAAGTGCAATAGCGACAAAGAACACAACAAAAGGAATGAGTTGGAGGAACACTTGTGATGTACTATTTCTCACTCATATTAGAATTGTGCAACCATCACCGTGTCAAATTATTTTACTATTAGAGAACATGCTATAGTAAAAGGTGATTATATTCTCTCATAATATTCTTCATCGTCAATCTTTCGATGAATATGAAAGAAGGTAAATCACGGAGGACTATGCCTCTTGATTCGTTGACTAAAATAACATAGGGTTTTGAATTCGAATGAAGATTTTAGATCTTACATTGAAAATCGTCCTCTGCCTATCTGTAACAGCATCTGCACTGCTCTAGTCAACGAGCCACCTCGAAAGGACTACTGATAGAGAACCAAGATACGTGGAACAATGAATTGAAAGTACAATTAAAGACAAGTGATAATTTAGATGTCTAAATTTTTCTCGATTAATTTTAAAATTAGATGATCTTTTCTCTTGATTCGTCTATCCAAGGGACATTGATTCTAGCCTCACTAAGAAATCTCAAATAGTTTATTACTAATTACAGTAAAAGGTGATTCGTTGGCCCCAAGACCCTCGTCAGTCAGTTCTACAATTAACACGAAGAAAATAAGTCACAGAAAGATTATATCCTTGAATCGCACATTGACCAGAACAACGAAAGACATGAGCTTGAAAGAAAGTTTTAGACCCAAATAGTTCATTACCAAGATAGGTTGACAGGGAGTGCGGATGTGTGAAGCTAAGATGACTTAACTTGAGCCATCACTAAGGCCTATGTCTAGCACTCCTATTTTATTGGGGCTCCCAAAAAATATTTTTCTTTTATATTATATATATTGTATTTATTAAATAAAAATATAATTATTAATTTATTTTTGAAACATAAAAAGTTAACTTTTTCAAGAATTTTAAATTATCTTTAATTAATCATTTAGTAATTATCTTTGAAAATAAACACTAATTAAGTTTAATTGAAAATTTTGTATTTTATTTTTATAATTAATTAATTGTAATGGCAAAAAAAAAAGGAAAACATATGTTAAATACTCTTCTTGTTTATACGTTTTTTTTTCTCTTCTTCGTTTTTTTCCCTTTCTCATTCACTCAACTTTTATATTTGTTTAATCTTTGATACTCAACCTACATATTTTACAATTTTAATCGCGAGGGTCCCAAAATAAAGGTAAATTCGTTGATTTTTATTTATTTCAATGAATTTACATTCTCTCTATATACGTTGCGGTTGAGACCAAAATACTGAGATGTCCAATAGCGAAAACAGTGAAGGATCGGTGATTTAGATGGAGGAATGGATGAGGCGGCGGGAGCGCCGAAGCAGAGAATTGGCGATCTCAGAGGTTTGCCAAATGATGCTTCACGATCGACTGAGACGAGTCTGATAGGGTCGGTAACTATGCAAGAGGGGGGGGGGGGGAGTGTGTAATAACTTTTTGATTAAACAGACCCAAGCGAATCAACGCAACAAAAATACTAACACAACAACCCAACCAAACTTCGAGTAAAACACAAAAACCACAACCTAGAAGACAACCAGATCTTGAGTAAAACATAAAAAAAAACAACGACAAAAAATCGAAGAACACAGCACAAGAAAACAACCACACAAAACACACCCGATTTTTACTTGGTTCATAGCTTTCTTCCAGAGCTGCTAGTTCAAGGCCTACCTCTATATTTTCTCCTTTTTGAAGAAAAACTTCAAAGGCGGAGAAACCTCTTAACTGACTTACAATTTACAAATTCAAGATATACAAGTTAAGCACATGAATTTGAATTGAATGAAAGAATGCGAATAATAAAACTTTACAGTAGAATGATGAACTTAATCAGATTTTTCCAGTTTGTCCTCGTTGAGACCAGAGCAGCAACACGAATCCTTTTTCAGAGAGGAAGGCTTTGAAAGCAAAAGTCACAACTTTCCAGTGATTAAACAGGAGCAGCAATCACTTGATCGTTGAGAGAACTTCGAGCTTTGAGTTCCGAAAACCAAAGGAGAAGGGCGCTACAATTTTCAGATTGTCGATCCACCTTTTCTTCGCAAGAACTCCCTTTTATTGGCCAAATTCAAACCTGCGAATGAGATCTAGATTCACACAACTCGGCCAAGCAATCAGATGTAAACACGTAAGTTGAAACATATGAAATTCTATCAAATTCGCTAATTCATTTCCCAGTAGTCAAGGCGCCAATCGAGCCCACCTTGTGTCTGTGCGCTGCTAAAAGGGTTCAGTCGAGGCGCCGCCTCGACTACATAGGTTGAAACACCAATTTCTTCTGCAGCAGTTGAGGTGACAGTCGAGCGAGACTTGCTTTTGTTTGCTGCTGCCCAAGGCAAGTCGAGGCGCTGCCTCGACTGCACCAGCCGAACCAAATAAGATTCACTAACTTGTCCTGCATCAGTCGAGGCGTCAGTCGAGCGTGGCTTGCTTATGATTGCTTCTGCTCAGGACCAGTCGAGGCGGCGCCTCGATTGTGACTCGTCCTGCAACAGTCGAGCTTCGCCTACCACTGTTGGCTGCTACACAAGACCAGTCGAGGCCGCCTCGACTGCTCCTTGACCAGTCGAGGCGCCGACTCGACTGTACTTTGTCGACGATAAGTGCCTTCGCCTGATGAATGCAGTAAGGGAAACAGTTGAGGTGTCAGCTCATTGTTGTCCTTAAGAGTCATTATTTCAGTCAGCTCTAAGACTAAAACACGCCTAGTAAAAACTCTACCCAGAGACTCTTTACTCGCCAAAACTCTGATCATCAGTCGTTCTTGGACTTTCCACCTTGACATTCTGTAAGGAATTTCCCTACTGCCAAGGAATACCCGTCTTGGACTTTTCACCAAGGTTCACCCTTGGAGTTTTCACCTGCCAAGGAATTACTCGTCTTGGACTTTTCACCAAGGTCCAACCTTGGATTTCTCACACTTAAACTTTTGTCAAATACCAAACATAACTTGGAGCTTTCCGCTCCAACAGTCTCCCCCTTTTTTATGTTTGACAACCCGTTTAAGTTTAGGTCACTCGACCCACATGATTGATCACATATTAGAGAATAGTGGCATACTAAACTATAAACACTCTCTCCTCCTCCTTTGGCAAATACCAAAAAGGGTTTCGTAATCACAGATAAGATCATATCATCGTACATCAAAGGTATTCGGTAAGATTATGGTAAATCAGATATCAACCAAGGTTATGGATATTTACACACTTAAAACCCTCCCCCTCAATGCTATCGATATTTTTTAAGTTTTAAGTTTTAAGTTTTGAAATCACCTCCCTTTCCTATTCATTTTAATTGTAAGTTTACCGTTGTTAAGCTTTCTCAAGCATTCTCTAGTGTTAGAAGTGGCAAAGCAACCTAAAGTAACTAAACTAGTCCTGTCGAGACTCTGGTCGAGACCTTCTTGCTTTTGGAGGCGTGTAGTCGAGTGCCCAGTCGAGGTCTACTCGACTCTGTAAGCTTGCAAAATGAGCAGTCGAGGTCCACTCGACTCCGTGGCCTATGCAACACAGCCAGTGAGTGTATCAGTCGAGGTTGCGCCTCGACCAGAAGCTTAGTCGAGCTCCTAGTCGAGAACAACTCGATTATGTTAGGTCTCAGACAGAGCCCAATCGAGGTGCCGGCTCGATTGTTCATTGATAAGTGAAACTGTGTAGTTTTTCAGACCGATCTTCAGAAACTCATATTTAATTCCAAAAAATTGAATAAATCTTGAAAATTTTCATATAGAATTCGAACATCAAACTCTCACAGAGAAAAATATGTGTAAATTAATCTACCTAAGATTTCTCCTAATTGATACAATTTTCAAAATTCTGAAAATCTTTAGTGTTTTCATCTACTTGTATCACCACCTCTAATAGTGATTCCTACCACTAGATAGGATTCACCATAGTGAAAAGAACATGTTTTTAAAACATTTTAAGAAATTAACCTTAGGGTTGCAATTATCTTAAGGGATCCAACCAATTTTACTTGGTCGGAATATCCAATTATGATCTTTAGACCAAATGCACATGAATTATGCATTGGTCTTCCCCATAATCGGTCAAATTAATGATTGCTATCTCGATAACCTCCTTACCCAAGGATGCAATGAGCATTTCGGATGAGTTGGTTGTACCTAAACATCTCGCCCCATCAACTAGCAATACAAAAATAGTTTTTGTTAACTCTATAGTTTGTGTGAGATGCTTCCCAAGTTATTCGGATTTCCCAATTTATTCTTGTTATGATGGGTTAGACCTTATGATCATGGAAGATTTATTACTCACTCAGTAACACACATGCCTAATTCTCTTCTCAAGTGACTAAATTCCCTTTCAAGAAGTGATTTAGTGAAGATATTAGCTAGGTTAGATTTTGACTCAACATAATTGAGTACAACATCTCCCCTAGCCACATGATCTCTAATAAAATGGTGTTTCACTTCGATGTGCTTAGTCCTAGAGTGGTGGACAAGATTCTTTGTCAAATTAATTATGCTCATGTTATCACACGACAGTTGTACATTCTTGTATGACAACCCATAGTCCTCCAACATGTGAGTCATCTACAACAATTGTGATACATTCTCTCCCATGGCTATATACTCAGCCTCGGTGGTGGAGAGAGCAACACAATGTTGTTGCTGACTCGACCAACTCACTACTGAAGAACTTAGGAACTGACATCCCCCACTCGTACTCTTCCTATCTAACTTGCATCCAACATAGTCAGAGTCAGTGTATCCAACCAAATCAAACGATTCAGTGCGAGAGTACCACAAGCCAACCTTAATAGTGCCTTTAAGATATCTCATTATTCTTTTCACATCACTTATATGAGACTCCTTGGCACATGACTGATATCTAGCACACAAATCCACAACATATAAAATATCAAATTGACTTGCTATGAGATAAAGTAAACTACTTATCACACTTCTATAATATTTCAGATCCACAGATTTTCCACCATCGTCACTTCCTATATTCGTATTTTGTGCCATGGGGGTAGATATCTCCTTTGAATTCTCCATATTGAATTTCTTTAGAAGATTTATGACATACCTAGACTGATGAACATATATATCTTCCTTTGTTTGTTTGATATCAAGTCCAAGGAAGAATGTTAATTCTCCCACAAGAGTCATCTCAAAATCACTCTCCATGTATCTTATAAACTCATTCAGATAATCCTTATTATTTGAGCCACAAATTATGTCATTGACATAAACCTGGGCCACAAAAATGTTCTCACCATCTCTTTTTAGAAATAGTATGAGATCTATCTGACCTCTTCTTAAACCTTTCTCTTGGACAACCTTTCGTACCAAGCATGAGGTGCTTATTTCAGCCCATAAATAGCCTTTTTCAGTTTGTACATGTGGTATGGAAAATCTATACTTTCAAACCCCGATGGTTGTTCAACATATACCTCTTTCTTAATTATCCCATTCAAGAAGACAGACTTCACATCCATTTAATAAAGTTTGAAGCGTTTATATGCAGCAAAAGCTAGCATAAGCTTATGGACTCTAATCGAGCTACTGGGGCATAGGTCTCTTCATAATCTAATCCCTCAATCTGATTATATCCTTTGGCAATTAACTTTGCCTTATTTCTGATTATCTCTCCCTTATGATTCATCTTATTCTTAAACACCCATTTGGTACCAATTATAGAAACTTTTCATGGTCTCGGAACTAAGTCCCACACTTGGCTTTTTTCAAATTGTCCTAGCTCATCTTGCATTGCTAAGATCCAATCAGAATCAAGCAAAGCCTCTTCTACTACCCTTGGTTCAATTTCTGAGATCAATGCCACTTTAACTTCTTCATTCCTAAAGGATGATATGGTCTTCACCCCTTGTTGAGGTTCTCTAATAATCTAACCTTGGGGATGACTACCACTTGTCCTAATGGATCTTGGTGATTGAGACGTTTCAAGTACTTGGTCATTTGATATATCTTCAAGCAATGACCCTTGTAGCTTAGACTTTTCTTCATCAGACTCAATCTTAGCTCCCCCTACTTCAGTGTTTTCATGTAATCTAATCTTCTCCAATCCAAATTTAATTTCTTCATCAATTTCTCGAGAATCATCAGATTTTTCATCTTCCTTAAACACAACATTTTGTGACTCTTCTATCAATTTTGATATTTTGTTGTACACTCTATATGCCTTGCTAATAGAAGAATACCCTACAAGGATGCCTTCATTAACTTTAATAGCGAACTTACCTAAATGATCTTTGATATTTAGAATGAACACCTTGCAACCAAACAATCTAAGGTACTTGACTGTTGGTGGTTTTCCAAACCATAGTTCATGTGATATTTTTCCTAGAAACCTATATATCAACACCCTGTTCTAAACATAATAGGTTGTGCTTACGACTTCGGGCCACAAGTAACTTGGAAGAGCATACTCATTGAGCATGCTTCTCGCTGCTTCTTGTAAGGACCGATTTTTCCTTTCCACAACACCGTTTTGTTGGGGTGTCCTTGGAACAGAAAATCCATGTTTATACCCTTTTTCTAAACAATAGTACTTAAATAGAGTGTTTTGGAATTCCCCTCCATGATCACTTCTAAGAGTTTTAATGGTTGTATTTTTCTCATTTTCAACTCTTCTACTAAAATAAATAAAAATGTCCATTGTTTCATCCTTATGTTTTAAGAAAAAGGTCCAAGCATATCTAGTGTAATCATCAATAATAACCAACCAATACCTACTACCATTAAGTGATTTAATAATGCTACAATCAAAAATGTCTAGATGTAACAAATCCAAAGCAGTAGAGGTACGTACAATATTTTTGGACTTGTGTGACGCCTTCTTTTGCTTACCTTTCTGACAGGCATCACATAGCTTGTCTTTCTAAAACTATAGCAGTTGCAATCCCCTCACTAGTTCCTTTCCAGCTAGTCTCCTTACGTTTTTCATATTGACATGCGCGAGCCTCCTATGCCACATCCAGGATTCATCTGTTCTAGACATAAGACACTTGGCAGATACATTAGTAGCATTATCAAAATACACATGATATATATTTTCCTTCCTAACTCCTACTGACATGGTCACATTCGAAATATTGTGTTTAACTAGACATTGAGTTGAATTGAATTCAACTCTATATCCAACATCACACAACTGACTCACACATAATAGGTTAAAAGGCATGTTTTTAACAAGCAGTACATTCCTAATCTTAAGGTGATCCGAGATATAAATATTCCCTACCCCTATAACCTTTAACCTACCACTATTACAAAATGAAACAATACCTCTATTTTTATTCTGCAAGGACGAAAAAAGTGAAAGGTTTCCGATCATGTGTTTGGAGCATCCACTGTCTACAAACCAGGTTGATGGGTACTCCCCTTGACTGATGCCTGCTAGACATGAAAAATAAAGGATTTTGGAACCTAAATATTGGGTCCATTAGCTTCCAAAACATATTTCCTAGGAATCCATGCCCTAATTGTTTTAGTCTTCCTACCAGAATTTCTAGAGAGTAAGGAAATGAAACTAAGTTCTTGCTATTTAGGTTTATAACCTATTTCAGTTTTATTATAAATAGCTCGTTGTGATTCTAAAATCATATTCAAGGTCTAAGATCTAGAGGTGCATTTTTCAAGAGTGCACTTGAGATCATTCACCTATGCTTTTAGAGAATTTTTTTCATCCATAAGTTCATTAATTTGAGAAGTGTTAGCACTAGTTTCTACCGCATGCTCCTTATGGTTCTTTAATTGTCCTACTTTAGTCTTTAGCATTTTAATCTTCCACTTGGATTTTTCTAACATATCAATTAAATAAGCAATGGTCTTGTAGCAATCTACAAGTTCAGAGGTTACCTTATCATCATTTGAAGATGATGAGTTTGAGTCTGAGTCTGATTCTATCTCGGAGTCCTCCAATGCCATCAGAGCGGTGTGCCAACCAGTCTTTTCTTCTGTGCCCTCTTCTGATGATCCGAATGAGTACTCATCCCATGTGGCTCTCAAGGCTTTCCTTCTCCTCCTCTTTTCTTCCTTCGTCTTGAGCCGAGGACATTCATTTATGAAATGTCCTTTCTTGCTGCACTCATAGCAAACAATATTAGTTTTATCAATTGAATTGTCAACTGTCTTACCTTTCTTTTTATTAAATCTCCTGCTCCTCCTCATCAACCTCCTCATGAAATTGGCCACCTCACTGGATGAAGACTCATCATCTCCATCAGATTCCGTGTTAGAGGACGACGACTACTCCTTCTTTTCCTTCTTCTTCCTTCCTTCTCTATTTTGATCACCTGCAAGCAAAGCCATACCTTTTTCTTTTTGACCTTTATTAGCCTATTCTGTAACTCCATTTCACAAAATAATTTGTCTATTTTAACAGTTGACAAGTCCCTTGATATCTTATAGGCATCCACCATAGATGACCATAAGATGTTTTGAGGAAACGACTTAAGTACGTACCTAACCAGATCCCGATTCTCAACACTCTCTCCAATAGAGTGGAGACCATTTAACAACTCCTTGAATCTTCCATGAAGCTACCGATAGATTCAGTGTCCTTCATAGAGAAATTCTAGAGTTGACTCAGGAACAAATCCCTCTTGGCTATACGAGAGTCTCTAGTACCCTCGTACAGCTCAAGCAGTTTGTTCCATAAGTCTTGTGCACTGTTGAAAGGACCAACTTTATGTAGTTGTTCCTTTGTCAGGCCACACTGTAAGGTTACAGTGGCTTTAACATTAGCCTATGTCTTGCGCTTTTGCTCATTTGTCCAATGAACTGACCCTAAGACTTTACCCTCTCCATCTACAGGAGTGATGAAGCCCTCCGTGACAGAGAATCACATCTCTATCTTAGTCATGAGATAGTACTCCATCCGACTCTTCTAGTATTGGAAGTTAGTTCCATCAAAAAATGGAGGTCAGTTTGTACTAAATCCCTCTTGCATGACTACTACTCTAAGGTTGTTAGACCCGGTAAATAGAGCCCTTGCTCTAATACCACTTGATAGGACCGGTAACTAAGCAAGAGGGGGGGGGGGAGTGTATAATAATTTTTTTGATAAAACAGACCCAAGCGAATCAACGCAGTGGAAATACTAACATGATAACCCAACCAAACTTCGAGCAAAACACAAAAACCATAGCCTAGAAGACATAGCTAGATCTTGAGTAAAACACAAAAAAACAACGGCCAAAAATCGAAGAACACAACACAAGAAAACAACCAAACAAGACACACCCGATTTTTACTTGATTCACAACTCTCTCCTAAAGTTGCTAGTCCAAGGTCTACCTCTATATTTTCTCCTTTTTAAAGAAAAACTTCAAAGGTGAAGAAACCTCGTAACCGACTTACAGTTTATAGATTTAAGATATATGAGTTAAGCATAGGAATCTGAATTGATTGAAAGAATGTGAATGATAAAACTTTATAGTGGAATGATGAACTTAATCAGATTTTTCTAGCAAGCCTTTGTCCTCGTTGAGACCAAAGCAACAACATGAATCCTCGTTCAGAGAGGAAGGCTCTGAAAGCAAAAGTCGCAGCTTTCTAGTGATCAAACAGGAGCAGCAATCACTTGATCGTCGAGAGAACTTCCAAACAGAGCTTTGAGTTCTGAAAACCAAAGGAGAAGGGCGCTATAATTTTCAGATTGTCATTCCACCTTTTCTTCTCAAGAACTCCCTTTTATTGGACAAATTCAAACTTGTGAACGAAATCTAGATCCACACAACTCGTCCAAGCAATCAGATGTAAACACGTAAGTTGAAGCAGATGAAATTCTATCAGAATTGCTAATTCATTTCCCAGTAGTCGAGACACCAGTCGAGCTCACCTTGTGTCTGTGCGCTACTGAAAAGGTCCAGTCGAGGCACCGCCTCGACTGCACAGATTGAAACACTAGTTTCTTCTATAGCAGTTGAGGCGATAGTCAAGTGAGACTTGCTTTTGTTCGCTGTTGCCCAAGGCCAGTCGAGGCGCCGCCTCGACTGCACCAGCCGAACCATATAAGGTTCACTAACTTGTCCTGCATTAGTCGAGCGTGGCTGAGGCACCGCTGATCGACTCGCCCTCAGAGCGACCAAACTTCGCCTACCACCGCTGGCTGCTACACAAGACTAGTCAAGGTGCCGCCTCGACTGCTCTTTGACTAGTCAAGGCGCTAATAACTACCATTTTATCGCATTATTTGGGTATTTAATATCAATGTTTTTATCCTCTCAAGTGATTTATTGTTGATTATTAGCATATTTTATGAGTTTGGATTTATTTTGGACCTTATTTTAAATTTTTCTAAATTTTAGACTTATATATAAATTTTATCTTTGTTTGTAGGAGATTGAGATGAGCCAATGGACTAGACTCAAGTTGAATCAAATATGACTTCATCTAGAGCCATAATGGGCATTTCAAGCTGACTTAATATGAGTCATTCATCAAGATTTGAAGCAATTTAATCAAGGGACAAGATCTAATCAATATGGACCATCCAATGTGATCGGCTTAATCTGAGCCATTAATCCGGATTTGGAGCAATTCGGCCCATACATTAAGATCCACACATCTTGGTCGTTCATCCGGATCGTTCGATCTCGACCATTCATTCAGATTTGATCAAATTCGTCCATCATAAATCAGAGTAATTTCAGTCGTTGGATGCACAACCTCTTAATCGATTAATCATGGCATTTACCTTAGCTTTAAATGGATGACTATGATTTGATCCTGCTTCAATCAGACGGCCAAGGAAAAGAGGCTTAAAAATTCCAACATCTTCTCACTCACGAAGAATCGCGCGACAGAAAGCTTTCTTCATTGCGATGCGCAGCGCAATGCCGACCTTCTTCCTCTGCGAGCAGCGGTCTTCCTCCTCTCATCGGCGGCGACAACTTCGACAACTCCTTTTGGCGACCATTCCTTCCTTACGGTTGACTGCAACCTCATCCCATCCGTCGACAGATGAGATGCTGGGATTCAAACAGCTCGTCGCCGGTGAGGATGATAGAGATTTCGGCAATCCACCTCTTCATCGATCCCACTTCCTTCCCGTGGCCGGGATTCGGTCGCTCTGCTCCGATTCCATCCATCCGCTATCGGGATTCGACAGTTTCGCCAACCACAGCCAGTGAAGAGGTTGTTCAGCTGCTGTTTCAGCATTCTACTTTCTTCCCGTAGCTAGGATTCGATCGCTCCGCTTCCGCAATCCACCCACAGGTTGTGTCGGGACTAGGGTAGCTCCACCAATCGTTGCTGGAGCAGGAGGTTCACATCCATCCACTTCCATTCCATCCACCAGTTGCCGGGACTAGGCAGCTCCGCATCCACCGCTGAAGGAAGTTGTTCGGGTTATCGTTGTCGCCGGAGAGGGAGGTCCCTTCTCTGAGTGTTGAGTGTTGAAGATTGTCGATCTATTATCTTTGGAATCCATTTAGTTGGATAGTTTGTTTACGTTTTAGTCCATTGAATTGGATAATTTTTTCCTTTACATTTGGAATTAGTTATAATCCCCCCCCCCCCCCCCCAATTATTATTGTTGTAAGTTCATCTGTAGCTTAAGTCATTGACTTGTAGTTTAATTTGTAGTTATTGACTTGTAGTTTAATCTGTAGTAGTTTGTAGTTAGTTTATAGTTTACGTTGTAGTTAGTTCGTAGTTTGTCTTAGAGTTTAATTAGTAGTTTCATTTGGATGTTTATCTTGTTGTTTCCTTTAATGCTTAATTGTGATGCTTGATTCTAAGTTTTAATTCAATTGTTTATCCTGCTGTTAATTAAGAGTTTAACTATAGTTTATTTTACCGTTCATGAATTATTTGTGCTAGTTGTAACTTTGCTTAGTTGTCCTTAGGTTAATTGTTTCTTAGCTTAGTTGTTCCTTAGTTTAATTGTTCATTAGCTTAATTTCATCGTAATCATTGTTTTATTTCATGTTCTAATTTACACTCATGTTATTCTGCATTTAAATTGTTGTTTAATTTCCTGCACTGTCTTTATGTTTTTGAATGCTTAGTTTATATCTTATTTAATTTCATTATCATCATAGTTAGTTAGATTAAGGCTTTAATTACTTGTATTGTTTTTCATTCAGTAGGATTAGTCTTTTAAATTCCAAACCCTAATAGGAAACACAAAAGCAATAATTAGCGATCCTAAGATTACTTGTAACGACCGGGCCCCTATTGGCGGAATTCGACGACCCCTATTGGTCGACGACTGTCGCCCCTGTTGGCCCGTCGACCCCTATTGGTCGACGACCTGGCCCCTATTGGCCCGTCGTTACTCACATGGACTTCCCACCCCTGGAAGTGGGTTTTTGCCTGTTAGAAATCATTGGAACGGCTAGAGGGGGGGTGAATAGCGTAGATGAAATTCACTCTCGTTTGTGTCTACAATTTCGTTAGTGCGCAGCGGAAATAGAAATAATAAAAGCGATAACGAAATAGACAACAAGCTAACACAATGATATAACGTGGTTCGGAACCGCACGGTTCCTACTCCACGGATCGAGCTCTAAAGAGCCCTAGTGATGCACACGCACTCACTAATGATAAACACTCCTTCTCGACACAAGTCGGAGGCGGAGAAACCCCTTACAATAAATCTTACAACAGTAAGAATGAAATACAAGTAATATACAATGTAAATATGAAATACAAGTAAAGAAAAGACTTTACAACACTTGTTTTGATTGCTTGAATGCTTGCTTGCTTGCTTGCACTTGGAGACCTGATTTGCACCAACAAATCGCCCCAATAGCCCTCAAGAACCGGTTTCTTTTTCCTCCATCACGAGCTCCATATATAGCTTCAACCTGTGCTGGAAAAAGTCTATCAGTCGACTGATCGAGACCATCAGTCGACTGATGCCACTGTTGTCGTGAGACAACGGCTAGTTCCACGTTGGATAAGTCCAACGGAACTACTATCAGTCGACTGATTGTGACCATCAGTCGACTGATGAAGTCCTCACTCGACCAGTCGAGTCTCGACTCCGATACGTGGCGAATTCTCGAGCACCGGGCCGATCGATCACACGATCAATCAATCGCTGAGCCATCGATCCGATCGCTAACCTATGGCGCGATCGCTGCTAAACCCATAACCCGCGATCAAACCCTAGTTGACGGTCCGGCGACCGCCACATGGCACCGACCGGGCACACCTCAACCATGAGGTTTTAACTCAAGTATGGTTCCCCCATACTTGCTAGACCACCCTTAGCCTAGACCTAAGCCTTCTAGTCACCTCCATCAGCCTCACGCCTCTCGGATCCCTCCAAGTCATCCATGACTTGTTCATCCATCGCGCTAGCCTTCCGTCGGCTATGTCATGCTAACGGTGTCTACACCGCCAAGGCACATTGGACTTACGCCGCCAAGACTCCGCTTGGACTTTACGCCGCCAACCATTGGACTTGTGCTGCCAAGACTACCGCTTGGACTTTACGCCGCCAATATTAAACCCCTTGGACTTCAAATGCTAACCCATGTTAGACTTTCCATGCCAAGACCATGCTTGGACTTTCCTTGCCAACTCATGTTGGACTTTCCATTTGCCAAGACCCATGCTTGGACTTTCCTTGCCAACACATGTTGGACTTTCCATTTGCCAAGACTCATACTTGGACTTTCCTTGCCAACACATGTTGGACTTTCCATTTGCCAAGACCCATGCTTGGACTTTCCTTGACAATTATATTGTCATATGTTTTTGTCGAAACATCAAAACACATCAAAACTTCACTCGAGCCAAGATTCGAACTCTAGACCTCCAGGCTAAGTACTAAAGTTTATGAATCCTGGTAACCAAGTGATCGATCACTTGGTTACCAGGATTCATAAACTTTAGTACTTAGCCTGGAGGTCTAGAGTTCGAATCTTGGGGAAGGCAAAAACCCACTTCCAGGGGTGGGAAGTCCATGTGAGTAACGACGGGCCAATAGGGGCCAGGTCGTCGACCAATAGGGGTCGACGGGCCAACAGGGGCGACAGTCGTCGACCAATAGGGGTCGCCGAATTCCGCCAATAGGGGCCCGGTCGTTACAATAAAAAGCTAAAGTTGTCACGCCCCGAGAGCATGCCGAACCGAAAATCAAACGGACAGCACCTCCCCTGTACGTGGCAACATTTCGGGTTAATACAAGGCCCGTAGGCCACAACAATAACAACATATACATATAAGAATATAACAACATAACGAAAACACAGCGGAAACAACACGACAACAATACCATCCCACAGAGTGCATACCGGTATGACTAACACCAGAACATAAAGAAGCCTCGTCAAAATCCGCACCAACATGTGCGTACATCACATAACACAAATCCATAACAGAATACAAATGATAACACCAAAAATCCGGACTCTCGAAGTTGAGATGAGATGATGCCAGCCAGCGGTGCTCCAAGTCCATCACGAAGTCGGCTACCTGTTACCTGGGCGACAGAAAACCCAGGGTCCGCGGGGGTGGTGAGTAAAACTCAGCAGGTAATAGAAAACATGTATATATGTAATATCACATGTATTTCAACAATATAATCTAAAGGTGCAACAGGTATATCAGCATCGTAAATAAATACAAGCATATACCATCTAACCAAATGAACAATGAAAAATGCAGACATACCTGAAGTCTGCTACTCTACTCTGATCCAACCTGAACATATATCCAACATATATATAACAGGAAGAGTAATACCAACTCACCATACTACCGGTCAAGGTACCTAATGGTCTGTCTAACACATATACAAATATCCGACACCACCGTATAATAAATGCAAGAAGCATGAATGAATATGATGTACAAACAAATGCAACAAGCATAGTACAAACAAATGCAACATCACAATAATCATATATATATATAGACTGTATATATATATATATATATATATATATATATATATATATATATATATAGATATATATATATACATGCGTATATGTATGTATATATATATATATATATATATATATATATATATATATATATATATATATATATATATACATGCATATATGTATATATATATATGGTAATATGCGAAACGCCATCAGATACAGCTATGCAGCATGCATGGTCATGTCGGCTCACCCTAAAGCTACCACGACCCCAGTGTGGCCTCGGTGGCTCGAGCATGACAACTGTCCCAACTCAACACCAACCACTACTCTCGAGTGGCCGAGTGGGCAGTATGATCGAGTAGCATATAAGCGTAAAGAGCAAGCTACACGATGGGGGTCCCTGCTGTTGGTCACTCCGACAGTCACTACCCATGAGTGGTCGAGTACCACACACGCAGGACTACGACACGCAAATCCAACTACCACCGTCTATAGTGGTAGAGTGCGGCACCTCAATGCTCGTCACACCTCGCATTACTCCTCCTATGAGTAACCGTGGAGGCAAGACGACTGGCGACCCTCTCAACCACAAGGGATACCTCGTCGCCAGCGTGCATGAAAATGCATGAATGCAATGTCTCCCATACAGACATCCACCATAGACTCTCCATCCTGTAGAGAGTCATACCAATCTACTCGACGCACTCTCTATCCTGTAGAGAGTCGTACTAATCTACTCGACGCACTCTCTATCCTGTAGAGAGTCGTACTCATCTGATTATAACAAGCTAGGATCACCGGTCCGTAGCGATACTCTAAGTACCATTCACCCGACCATTTACATAATGCATGGTCGGTAGAAACATGCAATCTAAGGGGTACTAAAATTAACTCTAGGTTCAAGACATCATCTACCTACGGATGACCTTTTTGCCCAATTTACAATTAGGTTGTCATTCGGACTTTACTACTTGTATTTAACTTAATCAAATTCTAAGTTATTTACATCATCTATATGTATAACTCCTAATCATGGTAACATAAACATGATAGCAACAAGGAGTTAATAGCCAACGGATAAAGGATCAAGCATACGATAAAAAGAACATGGTCAAGGTAATATGAACACCTAACATGCTCATATCAATGACTAAATCTGAATGAAATACAACTACCCGGACCAGGTAGGAAATTACCCACCTGTTATGTAGCTCATGTTGATGGTCTTCGCATCCAAGATCCCTACCTCGAATCCAATGTCTGAAATGGTAGAACCCAATATAACCACATGCTAGTATAATCAAACTATAGGAATAAGAATCCAAATCCAATCTTAATCCCTAACTAATTCACCAATTAATTTAATACTATAAGAATGAATCGACTCATATATTTGTATGCATCCGTAAACATCTAAATATGAACTCACCTTACATCGCATCAATACTCATAGCATATCTGGAAGAACCACCCCCTTTACTCTATCATCCAGCTTCTTGATTCAAAAGACAATCCGCTCTGCACATCCAACATCAACGATCCACATAAATACATCAATCGGATTTCTATCAAATATAGAACTCCTTCCAGTAATGATAAATCAGTAAACAATAACCAACGACTATAACCATCTACCACAATGAAATACAAACCAAAACTTACCCAACCCGGCTTCAATTCCAAAGCTTCTGATCAGCGATCTTACTCATATTAGGTCTAAATCCAATCAATCTAACTGCAAGCAAATCCCATCAAATTAACTAACCTATCAATCAATCCAATTAATCATATGGGTTTGTACCAGATTCTGAAACCAATACCATGTTGTGCCTGGCCGGAAAAGAGGGGCGGCAACTATCTGAGCTACGGCAGAGGATGGCTGACAAGAAATCAGGGAAACAACAGGGTGGTTGAGCAAGGCTTACACGAGATGTGGCAGCCTGAACAGAGGACAACCAACTATCGCTCACAGTGGAGATATTCGGTGATGAACGACGGAAGAGGAGGTCTGGCTGATCGGAGGGGTTGGTCGTCGTCCTAGCGGCGCACGATCGGGGAAAATAGGAAATTGATTCAGACGACTCCTAAATCCGGCAAAGATGAACCCCGCCGCTCCTAACTCCCGAGATCGAGGACGCCCATCGGCGATCCGGATTGCGGTGGAAGCAAAGGCGCCGACTTCCTTCCCAATCTCGCTCCGTAGAGATCACAAACGGCAGAAGGTTCGATCGTCGGTGATGGAGCACCGATCGCTGGCGGGAGTGAAGGGATGGCGACAGGCGATTCGGCGGAGAAGAAGAAGTGCGACAACGAGCGGCAGCAACGAGATCAGGCGCGGCAAGTTGGCTCGTCGGTGGCGGTGAGCACAGAGAGGAGTCGCGATCGGGAGAGGGCAACAGTCGTCGAGCGGAGAGGGTGAGCTGGGCGTGGCCGTGCGGGAGAAGGCGTGAGCAGGAAGGAGAGGAGGCGATCGGGAAGAAGAAGGGAAAGATAGAAATCGCGAAGGAAAAGAAATGCTTGGGAAGGGAAAAGTCGGCATTGAGGAAACGGCCGAACGGAAAGGGATCGGGTTCAATAACGGATTTTTGTGAAACAAACGGGTCGAATTCAGACCCGTTAACCCTTTTAACTACTTATAAGAAAAAGGGGGTCTTGGAAATCTCCATTTAAGTCCAGAAAATTTCTGAAAATTCCTAAAAATTTCATAGGGTATTCTCCCAATTACCCAACATTTATTTTATTATTATTATTTTTTTTTTCTGCGATATTTTACATTCTCCCCCACTTATAAAAATTTGGTCCCCAAATTTCGTACTAACATGCAAAAATTACTTTAAGCAAGTTTTCGAAAGGACCACATACATTCCTCATGTGAACAGATAAGGATATCGAGCTTGGATAGTATCTTCCAGCTCCCACGTAGCCTCCTCATCGGTATGAGGCTGTCATCCAACCTTTATAAATCAGATGATTTTTTTTTCTCTGCAATTGTCGCTCCTTGCGACCCTGGATCCACCCTGGAATCTTCTCGTAAGTCGCATAGACGGAGGTAGAATCGAACCTCTTTCAGAACTTGGTCAGATCGCGATGCGTATTTCCCCAGCATAACAACAGGAAATACGTTGTGAGCACCCGCAAGTGTCAGAGGTAAAGCCAACCGTTAAGCTACACCTCCATAATCCACGACACAAGATCTAAATAGATCCTCCAACGGTTGAATGTCATGCTCAGACAATCCATCAGTCCGCGGATGAAATGTTGCACTTAGCTGAAGCTTTGTGCCCATAGTCTGATGCAGACTCTATCAAAATCGCAAGGTAAATTGCGAATCTCTATCCGATATGGTACTTAAAAGTACCCCTCGCAATCTGATAATCTTTCGATAATACAACTCTACCGAATGATCCAACAAGTACGACCCACGAATATGAAGGAAATGAGCTAATTTGGTCAGTCGATCCACCTTCACCCAAATTGCATCATGTCTTTTACGGGTCCTAGGCAATCCCGTAACGCAATCAATTGTGATATGCTCCCACTTCCATTCCGGAATCGGAATTTTCTAGAGCAATCCAGCGAGTTTCTGATGTTCAGCCTTCATCTACTGGCATACTAAACATCGAGCAGTAAAATCTGCTATAACTCTCTTTATACCGTTCCACCAGTATAAACGTTTCCACTCTCGGTACATCTGAGTACCACCAAGGTATAAAGCCCATCTCGAATGATGTGCTTTCTGTAGCAGCTCTTCCTTAAACACTGCAACTTCGGAACCCACTATCCTTATCAGAGACGGGGAATTATTTTCTCCAACGGAGAAATCCATCAACCATTCAAAATCCACTCTGGAAGGATTAACTAATACTCATGTAAAAGTTAATCGCCGTCGAGGTCCTGTAAACTGGTTTCACCAGCTTCCGACTAAATGATTTCTATCATCACCTTTGTCAAACAAGTCCGTGGTATAGTAATGCTAAGACATTCTATCCACATCTACAGTACTAACCAAACCATACAAGGCAAACCACCATCTACGGTGATCGAGTGCGCAACTCCAACTACCACAATCAACAGTGGTCAGGTTACGCAACTCCAACAACCATAAACTGATCCAATTGTGTCAAGGATACACGATTCTCAAATTCATGGACGACTAAATCGTTAATTAGTCTAGCAACTTAATCACCACTCATAACAATTCATACCAAGTATGAAATTGTCGTCTTTACACACCTGCATTCTCTTTACTCTACACTGATGATATATTTTAATCATCACGACACTGATAATTGTATGACACCATGTCATTACCATGTCAGTACTCCAGTCGTAAACCAACCTTAGAGTATACACAGGTGTCTTTGGCTGATCTAAATAGATCGTCTATCCACAACAAGGATATTTATCATGACTACTACTGTATTTCATTATCGATAATCGATGTCTAATCTCAAATGTCCATCTCTCTTTCAACAAAGAGTTCTGGATCTTCACAAGGAGGAATACTGGGATAGATAAATATCCCCTCCAACATCTCCTATAGTTGCAACTCACATTCTTCTAATTTCTATAGTGTTTAACAACACTGATACCCATAACACTATCACTCAATATGTGATCTTCGATTTCGGTCTATTTTCGCAATCATTTCGATCGCCTACTCCACTTGCCTAAGCAACGGCAAGCCTTGGAGTTCATCCGAAATTACATCCGAAGGCTCTCGGATTATACGCACATCCGAGAGACATATCGTACCATACTTTCAACAATTTGACCATCCGTAAGGATATGTCTACAGTAAAGATATGTCTATCTAAGTCTAAGGGTCTCCCTTGACTTCTTAATTGTTGATCCACATCTCACCAGACGGTAAAGATACCACCGACCCACAAGTCGATGTAAAGGACCTCTTTTAATCCAAATTAAGAATGTTCTAGACAAAGATACCCGTAAACACAAGCATCTCTCAACATATTAACCCAGAGGGTAAAACTAGAGTAATACCCTGAACGATCCATTATCTGTCGATCCGATCCAAAGTCTCCACGCAGGTCTCGGCCTTTCTCCGAAGAGAATAAGATCAGATCCAACTGTCCGCGACAAAACGGTCGCGACATCGCGATGAATGATCCAAGGATTTTTCCTAGATCATCCGATCCCATCACTTAATCCTACAAGCTGCAACTGTAAAATTTTGAATAGACACGACCTTTGTCGTATACTCTCTCCTCTGCACTAGGCAAATCACATCTGGAGGTAACTGTTTGTTGTTGTCTGCTGAGTCTTCTACAATGTCTTCTGCTAATGCTGCTTCTGTGTTGATCCCTGCTGAAGGGGAGTATCAAGGAACTCCAACCATGCCTCAGGTAGTAGGTTGTTGCTGATGAAATAATCCAATCTTCGGTGCTGATCTCTGCTGTCGAGACATCTTCCTCCTGGAACACCATCGATAGTCTTCAACTGTGTCTTCAAAGTATACTTCCTCCACTGTACCGGTTGCTCACAATAGCAACAGATGAACTGTTCCAACAGATAATCTGGCTTTGCGTGTCTTTGTGGTCCGCACTGTACGCACACAATTCCTTCGGAGTCTTTGTTCTGATTTTGCTGATATCCACAAGAACCTTCTGATGATCTGCGATTGGTCTTCTATAATCGGAAAATAGCTCAAAATCTATAACTCCGATCTTGCTCCTTTTATCCAACAGTCGGAAACTTCTGGCTCTAAAAAGTTGACCTGCAATAGTTGCTTACCGGTCTCCAACTCTTAAACACTTGTACGGAGTCATTTCTAAACTCCTGTCTCAATCCAACGTCTTCCGGCAGGATCTGGTAGAAGATCCCGACATCCTAATCCAACTATAAGCCAATAACTCTGGGTGGCTTAAATCATCCACTTATCTTCTTGAGCTATTAGGTGGTCATAACCTCTGCAAGTCTCACGACTCTGCACAGTACACTATTACTGACCGATCACCCTTTCTTGAAGCTCAAGAATTCCTTACAATGTGTCACTAAAAGTGACACGGGGAAATACACTCTTTCAACATCACTAATCCATGATCAAGTGATATATTATTTCCCGAAGATTATTTTCTGCATTTATCACCAAATACCGGCTTAACCCCGATAATGGTATGCAAATAACTCTACTTTCTCGGTATAATATGAGTAAGTACTTAAAAGTACTCTCAAAGTTATACAACTCAGTACGAACAACTCAGGGATAAAATCCCTATGAAACTCCATAACCTAGCCTTCCGCTATCTGCATCAATAATAGTCCACAAGTCTGTTCATTACCCACAGGTAATGATCTGACTAGCACAGTTAGTGGAAATCCCTAAGACTGTAGTCTCTGATTTCCATAATAAATGTGACGACTTGGCCCCTGTTTTCCGACTCGGTATCAGTCGGCCCTCAAAGGTAAATCACCTTTTCGACACAGGTTCAAGACTCACAAACTTAACAGGTCGTTTCCGGGGTCAATACATACCACGGTTACGAACAATAACCAACAAACTACAGGTTATTCCCTGTTATAAGCATCTAAATGCATAGGCAATAAAACTGGGAGTATAAACACTAAGGTAACTCCGGTTGGTCGTCTCGGTGGATGACCTCTACTAAAAGTCTACACAGGTGTCATAACTATACTGTATACACCTACTGATCAAGTTTAGATAAATATCTACTAAACCATAAGTTATCAGGAATTCTTACCTCATGTTGCTTGGAGCTCAGGCCAATGTCCATCTCATCTCAGAAAACCAAAACCGAATAAATCGACTCCCGAGAATCCAACACTCGACTCAAAATAACATAATACGACATCGCAGAACCTTGGGCTCTGATACCACTAAAGTTGTCACGCCCCGAGAGCATGCCGAACCAAAAATCAAACGGACAGCACCTCCCCTGTACGTGGCAACATTTCAGGTTAATACAAGGCCCGTAGGCCACAACAATAACAACATATACATATAAGAATATGTAGGAGATCGGATGGCCGGCTAGAGGGGGGTGAATAGCCCTCGTACGTTGGACGTCGTAAATTGCTCGTCTACAAAACTAATTAGCGCAAGCGGAATATACAAATACAAAGCAAAAGACAAACAATAACACAAACGCTAACACGATGGTATAACGTGGTTCACGGCTATGCCGCTAATCCACGGTCCCCGATTCGTCCTCGGTGAATCACTCCGTTAAACCAATCCACTAAATGGTCTCTCCTTTGCACCAAGCTAGGTGGAGGTAACCTTTACAACCAAGATCACTCTTCTTACAAATAGAATGGAGTAAAAACGGGTAAGAAGAGTTTAGAGCTTGTGGGGCACTAGGAAGATCGTTTGGAGTATGAGCATTAGCCTCTCAAAGGCTTACACCCTCTCTTTTTATAGAGAGGGATGTTTTTTCCCGTTGGCCGCCATCAGTCGACTGCCGCCCTTGGCAGTCGACTGCCGTCACTACAACGGCCTCCGAACACGTCGGATCCCGACCGTTGTAGTCCAACGGAACTCTTGGCAGTCGGCGATGATCGATGGACCTCATCGCTGATCGATGCCTCGTAGTCGACGCCCGGCCACGAACGGTTAATGGCGAACCCTATTGATCACCGATCGCCGCTTGGCGAATGATCGGTGGTCTTGGCGCGATCGCCCACGTATGGCGATCGCCGCCATAATCCGCCGTCGATACGGTCGAACTCACTCGACTAGAGCCGATCGCCATGACATGGCATCGACCGGTGTCGAAAAACCCATCCGACACTTGGCCAAATGGCCAAGTTTCACCTAAGAGCTACCCTTCCCGGGTTACAATCGCTCCACTCATTTCTGAGTCCTCGCCTTGAAGTTCTCTTCGTTCTCGGCCACGTCCCCTGGCAAAGATCAAAGACGCTGCAATGATCCTTCGCGTCTCTTGCCTCGAAGTCTACTTCCTCCGGCTTCACTCCAAGCTTCTCGTCCGGCGGTCCCTCGGATGCTCCAAGCGCACGGCTTCCGCAAAGCTATCCTTCACCGACTCAAGGCACGAGTCATGAGATGTGAAAATCGCCACGGCTCCATGTGCGAATTACTAAGTCCTGCACGACTTCAACGCACATATCACATCAACATATCAAACTAACTTAAACCCTTTGCCACACCATCAAAACCATATTACGGCAAGAGATTGCCCTAACAATCTCCCCCTTTTTGATGTGTGGCAATCCGTTTAAGTTAGGTAAAAATATTTGATATAAATTCTAAGGTAAGAAAGCATGTAAAGATAAACATGATATAACAACATGCAACTCCCCCTTAATCCATGAAACTCTCTATGCAAATTTTCTCCCCCTATCATATATTTCTCCCCCTAAAATATATTTCTCCCCCTAAAATAATTAACTTAAACATAATTATTTCTCCCCCTTTGACACCATCAAAAAGATTAACACTAAGTTATAAGCTCATGGCATCAAGTATAATGGAGGGAAAATATGACAAGTTGATTTAAAATTGGGTACCACTTGTTGATGGCATCAAGTATATTTCTACCACTTGTTGTAGGTTTACAAACTGAATTCGGCCGATCGCTATCGATATGATCGGGCACAAAGGAATCCGAATTTTTGATTTTCTGGACGAATTTCAGAACTGCATTATAAATTCCAGAAAATTCGAAAAATCATGAAATTCGGGGAACATATTTCTATTAAGTATATCTATCAATGAAAACTCATTATATTTTCTTGTTTTTGCCAAAAATCCAAAAGCTCTAAAAACCACTAGGTTTTTTATCATTCTAGTATCAAGTTAGCTACCTAGTTTTGCATCCAATTGTTTCAAAACATGAATACATGTATTTTAAGGTAAGAAATTGTTTTGAAAACATATGAAATATCCAACCATGATATTTGGGCAATATGTCTATGAATTAAACATAAGCCTTCCCCATGATTGGACTATTATCTATTATTGCTATGTTGATACTTTAAATGACCATCTAAATGCCATAGGCATTAGTGGACATTTGTATCATCCTAACATCTCACCCATGCTAAGTTTGCAATCAAGTTAGCCTATAGTGAGTGTGAGATGCATCCTAGGGGGTATTTGTATATACTTAATCAATATATTCATACAATTCTATCATGGTTAAGTATCAACCTAACAATTAACATGATCATAATGACATATATGAATGAATTCTACATTATGATCATGAAATGCATGTTTTCATCAATTTATAGTCATGCATTAGGTATTTTATGATGATAATAACCAAAGTGTCACCTAAAGCATGATTCAAACCTATTTCTCATGATAACATGCCAAATATCAAAATCATAAATCATGATTTAAAACATACATAGCAATTACATTAATCATCATGATTTAAGCATTATTACCTATTTATGGGCACGTTATCATCACCCAACACTATCTAAAAAATGTTGTCCCGTCATCCTAAGTCAACCAAAATATGATATAGGTTAGGACCATGTGGTTGACTACCCTAGGGGTTTTCTAACCCTTAAGGATGGATTTTGGAACCCAAAATAGATTCTTTCCTATTGGGTTCACTAAATACTCCTTGGGGATCCATTTCCTAGCAATTACTTTCTTTTTATCTTGTCCCCTAGCTATTAGGCATTTATAGGCCTTTTCATTTTTCTTTTCTTTGTATCCTAGGCCTTTCTTGTTGAAACTAGCTCTTTGGCTCCCTAAGATCATGTTCAATGTGTTGGAGCCAATAGTGAATTTTTCTAGGGCTTTTGTTAAATAATCTACTTTTTTCCTTAAGGCCCTATTTTCATTTATACATGCATCACTAACATCTAATGGCACATAAAGGTCATGTGAGCATGCTTCATTTAAGCTAGAAGAAATATTATCATTTAAGCATGCATTTTCTAGTTTATTTTCTAGGTCCTTAATTTGATCTAGCATGCTTTTGTTTTTCTTCTTAGCTCTAAATAAATCTCTAGTTAAGCTAGAAACCATGGAAACTATTTTCTTAGGGGTTAGATTTGTTACCATAGTTTCCATGTCCTCTTCTTCTTCGGATGAGGAGGATGTAGAAGCTCCCCCTTCATTTGAGCTCTCCCCATTTGAGCTTGATCCTTCATTTTCGGATGAAGAGCAATCCAAGTCATCAAAGGCCATCAAGGCCAAATTGGTGACAAAGGCATTCTCCTCATCCGATGATGATGAGGAGGATGAAGATGGATCATCCCAAGTCCTTGCCTTGAGAGCTTTAGCCTTTCCCTTCTCCTTTGTCTTCTTCTCCTCTTCCTTCTTTTTCTTGCTCCCCTTTTTCTTCTTCTTTTCTTCCTTCTTTTTCTTTTCTTCTTTGCTTTTGTTTAGGAGGGGACAATTATCCCTTATGTGCCCTTCTCCTTGGCAATTGTAGCATATGACCTTCCCCCTTGGTCTTCTATTCCTATCATTAGATTTATCAAATCTAAAATTCTTAAAAGCACGTCTTACCCTCCTTACCATATAGGCTTCTTCGGTGCTATCCATGGAGGAGGAGGAAGACGCTTCGTCATCGGAGGAGGAGGGGATTTCCATCTTCTTCTTCCCCTTGTTCGCCAACAATGCTACTCCTCTTGAGGGTTGAATTCTAGGCTCCTCTTGTATTCCTTCAAGCCTAGTTTCGTGGAGCTCCATTGTTGAGAAGAATTCCTCCAAGGTGCTCACTTCTAAGTTCTTGGAGATGTAGAACGAATCCACCATGGAGCTCCACTTTGAGGACCGGGGAAAGGCATCTATAGCCTTCATGAGCATGTCCCGATTTGATAGCTTCTCACCTACACTTGTTAGCCCAATTAAAATTTCTTTAAACCTAGAGTGTAGTGAGGTTACCTTTTCTCCCTTTTCTAGTTTTATATTGGATAGTTGGGAGCGGAGGAGGTCTCTCCTTGCTAGCTTGGCCTCGGATGTGCCTTCATGGAGTTCTATAAGCTTCTCCCACATCTCTTTGGCGCTAGCACATTCTCCGATCCAGTTGATCTCTTGTTGGGGGAGCACATTGAAAAGATGATGTTTTGCCTTTGAGTTCGCAAGGTGCTCCTCTCTTTGCTTCTTAGTCCATCGTGATTTTTCGATTGGCTTCCCCTCTTCATCCCTAGGCAAAACGAAACCGGATTCCATTGTAACCATTATATCAAAATCCGTTTCGAAAAATACCTCCATTCGCTTCTTCCACCAAGCGAATTCTCCTTCAAACTTCGGAGGATGGATGTTGGAGCCGGCCATTTAAAAGTTGCTTGTTGTGGCGGTTAGTCCTCGACAAGCTTTCCTCGGCTCTGATACCACTTGTAGGAGATCGGATGGCCGGCTAGAGGGGGGTGAATAGCCCTCGTACGTTGGACGTCGTAAATTGCTTGTTTACAAAACTAATTAGCGCAAGCGGAATATACAAATACAAAGCAAAAGACAAACAATAACACAAACGCTAACACGATGGTATAACGTGGTTCACGGCTACGCCGCTAATCCACGGTCCCCGATTCGTCCTCGGTGAATCACTCCGTTAAACCAATCCACTAAATGGTCTCTCCTTTGCACCAAGCTAGGTGGAGGTAACCTTTACAACCAAGATCACTCTTCTTACAAATAGAATGGAATAAAAACGGGTAAGAAGAGTTTAGAGCTTGTGGGGCACTAGGAAGATCGTTTGGAGTATGAGCATTAGCCTCTCAAAGGCTTACACCCTCTCTTTTTATAGAGAGGGTTCGGAACTCTTGGCGGTCGATGGACCTCATCCTCCGTGGTCGATCGCCCGATCGGCTACGAGCGGTTCAATGGCGAAACCCTATTGATCGATCGGCTGCGCCGGCGATCGGCGATAATCTTAACGATCGGCGCCCACGTATAGTGATCATCGCCACAATCCGATCGATCGTATACGGTCGAACTCACTCGACTTCGGAAGCGATCATTGCCATGACATGGCGATCGTGTCGAAAAACCCATCCGACACTTGGCGAATGGCCAAGTTTCACCTAAGAGCTACCCTTCCCGGGTTACAATCGCCACTCTCATTTCTGAGTCCCTCGCCTTGAAGTTCTCTCGTTTCGGCCACGTCCTCAAAGATCGGAGCGCATGACTGCAATGCTCCTTCGCGTCTCTTGCCTCGAAGTCTACTTCCTCCGGCTTCACTCCAAGCTTCTCGTCCGGCGGTCCCTCGGATGCTCCAAGCGCACGACTTCCGCAAAGCTATCCTTCACCGACTCAAGGCACGAGTCATGAGATGTGAAACTCGCCACGGCTCCATGTGCGAATTACTAAGTCCTGCACGACTTCAACGCACATATCACATCAACATATCAAACTAACTTAAACCCTTTGCCACACCATCAAAACCATATTACGGCAAGAGATTGCCCTAACAGAATATAACAACATAACGAAAACACAGCGGAAACAACACGACAACAATACCATCCCACAGAGTGCATCTGATCGACTAACACGGAACATAAAGAAGCCTCGTCAAAACCCGCACTAACATGCGTACATCACATAACACAAATCCATAACGGAATACAAATGATAACACCAAAAATCCGGACTCGGTTGAGATGAGATGATGCACCGGTGCTCCAAGTCCATCACGGTCGGCTACATTACAGGCGAGAAAACCTGTGGTCCACGGGGTGGTGAGTAAAACTCAGCAGGTAATAGAAAACATGTATATATGTAATATCACATGTATTTCAACAACATAATCTAAAGGTGCAACAGGTATATCAGCATCGTAAATAAATACAAGCATATACCATCTAACCAAATGAACAATGAAAAATGCAGACATACCTAAAGTCTGCTACTCTACTCTGATCTAACCTGAACATATATATAACAGGAAGAGTAATACCAACTAACCATACTATCGGTCAAGGTACCTAATGGTCTGTCTAACACATATACAAATATCCGACACCACCGTATAATAAATGCAAGAAGCATGAATGAATATGATGTACAAACAAATGCAACAAGCATAGTACAAACAAATGCAACATCACAATAATCATATATATATATAGACTGTATCCATATATATATATATATTAATCTCAACCATCCATATATATATATATATATATATATATATATATATATATATATATATATATATATATATATATATATATTTATATATATATATATATATATATATATACATGCATATATGTATATATATATATGTAATATCGCTAGATACAAATCGACTATACGCATGCATGGTCATGTCGGCTCACCCTAAAGCTACCACGACCCGGTGTGGCCTCGGTGGCTCGAGCATGACAACATCCCCAACTCAACACCAACCACTACTCTCGAGTGGCCGAGTGGGCAGTATGATCGAGTAGCATATAAGCGTAAAGAGCAAGCTACACGATGGGGGTCCCTGCTGTTGGTCACTCCGACAGTCACTACCCATGAGTGGTCGAGTACCACACACGCAGGACTACGACACGCAAATCCAACTACCACCGTCTATAGTGGTAGAGTGCGGCACTAATGCTCGCCACACCGCCATTACTCCTCCTATGAGTAACCGTGGAGGCAGGACGACTGGCGACCCTCTCAACCACAAGGGAGACCTCGTCGCCAGCGTGCATGAAAATGCATGAATGCAATGTCTCCCATACAGACATCCACCATAGACTCTCCATCCTGTAGAGAGTCATACCAATCTACTCGACGCACTCTCTATCCTGTAGAGAGTCGTACTAATCTACTCGACGCACTCTCTATCCTATAGAGAGTCGTACTCATCTGATTATAACAAGCTAGGATCACCGGTCCGTAGCGATACTCTAAGTACCATTCACCCGACCATTTACATAATGCATGGTCGGTAGAAACATGCAATCTAAGGGGTACTAAAATTAACTCTAGGTTCAAGACATCATCTACCTACGGATGACCTTTTTGCCCAATTTACAATCAGGTTGTCATTTGGACTTTACTACTTGTATTTAACTTAATCAAATTCTAAGTTATTTACATCATCTATATGTATAACTCCTAATCATGGTAACATAAACATGATAGCAACAAGGAGTTAATAGCCAACGGATAAAGGATCAAGCATACGATAAAAAGAACATGGTCAAGGTAATATGAACACCTAACATGCTCATATCAATGACTAAATCTGAATGAAATATAACTACACTTACCAGGTAGGAAATTACCCACCTGTTATGTAGCTCATGTTGATGGTCTTCGCATCCAAGATCCCTACCTCGAATCCAATGTCTGAAATGGTAGAACCCAATATAACCACATGCTAGTATAATCAAACTATAGGAATAAGAATCCAAATCCAATCTTAATCCCTAACTAATTCACCAATTAATTTAATACTATAAGAATGAATCGACTCATATATTTGTATGCATCCGTAAACATCTAAATATGAACTCACCTTACATCGCATCAATACTCATAGCATATCTGGAAGAACCACCCCCTTTACTCTATCATCCAGCTTCTTGATTCAAAAGACAATCCGCTCTGCACATCCAGCATCAACGATCCACATAAATACATCAATCGGATTTCTATCAAATATAGAACTCCTTCCAGTAATGATAAATCAGTAAACAATAACCAACGACTATAACCATCTACCACAATGAAATACAAACCAAAACTTACCCAACCCGGCTTCAATTCCAAAGCTTCTGATCAGCGATCTTACTCATATTAGGTCTAAATCCAATCAATCTAACTGCAAGCAAATCCCATCAAATTAACTAACCTATCAATCAATCCAATTAATCATATGGGTTTGTGCAGTTCAAACCAATACCATGTTGTCAGGCTCGGAAAAGAGGGGCGGCAACTGTCTGAGCTACGGCAGAGGATGGCTGACAAGAAATTAGGGAAACAACAGGGTGGTTGAGCAAGGCTTACACGAGATGTGGCAGCCTAAACTGAGGGCAACCAACTATCGCTCACAGTGGAGATATTCGGTGATGAATGACGAAAGAGGAGGTCTAGCTGATCGGAGGGGCTGGCCGTCATCCTAGCGACGCACGATCGGGGAAATAGGAAATCGATCCGGCAAAGACGACTCCTAAATCCGGCAGCGTGAACCCCTGCCGCTCCCTAGCTCCCGAGATCGAGGACGCCTGTCGACAGTCGCTGGATTGCGAAGAAGCAAGGGCGTCGACTTCCTTCCCAATCACTGTCTTCTCCGGTAGAGTTCACAATCGTGAGAAGGTTCGATCGTCGACGATGGAGCTCCGATCGCTGGCGGGAGTGAAGTGATGGCGACAGCGATTGGCGGAGAAGAAGAAGCGCGACAACGGCGGCGAACGAGATCGGCGCGGCAAGTTGGCTCGTCGGTGGCGGTGAGCACAGAGAGGAGTCGCGATCAGGAGAGGGTAACAGCCGTCGAGCAGAGAGGGCGAGGCGTGGCGTAGCCACGAGGAGAAGGCGCTGAAGGAAGGAGAGGAGGCGATCGGGAAGAAGAAGGGAAAGATAGAAATCGCGAAGGAAAAGAAATGCTTGGGAAGGGAAAAGTCGGCATTGAGGAAACGGCCGAACGGAAAGGGATCGGGTTCAATAATGGATTTTTGTGAAACAAACGGGTCGAATTCAGACCCGTTAACCCTTTTAACTACTTATAAGAAAAAGGGGGTCTTGGAAATCTCCATTTAAGTCCAGAAAATTTCTGAAAATTCCTAAAAATTTCATAGGGTATTCTCCCAATTACCCAACATTTATTTTATTATTATTTTTTTTTTTCTGCGATATTTTACATTCTCCCCCACTTATAAAAATTTGGTCCCCAAATTTTGTACTAACATACAAAAATTACTTTAAGCAAGTTTTCGAAAGGACCACATACATTCCTCATGTGAACAGATAAGGATATC
Organism: Wurfbainia villosa; assembly: GCA_025175895.1. NCBI lineage: Eukaryota > Viridiplantae > Streptophyta > Magnoliopsida > Zingiberales > Zingiberaceae > Wurfbainia > Wurfbainia villosa. The sequence continues at coordinate 119,015,994 of CM045987.1, read as the reverse complement.
GAGCTTGGATAGTATCTTCCAGCTCCCACGTAGCCTCCTCATCAGATGAGGTCACATCCAACCTTTATAAATCAGATGATTTTTTTTCTCTGCAATTGTCGCTCCTTGCGACCCAGGATCCACCCTGGAATCTTCTCGTAAGTCGCATAGACGGAGGTAGAATCGAACCTCTTTCAGAACTTGGTCAGATCGCGACGCGTATTTCCCCAGCATAACAACAGGAAATACGTTGTGAGCACCCGCAAGTGTCAGAGGTAAAGCCAACCGTTAAGCTACACCTCCATAATCCACGACACAAGATCTAAATAGATCCTCCAACGGTTGAATGTCATGCTCAGACAATCCATCAGTCCGCGGATGAAATGTTGCACTTAGCCGAAGCTTTGTGCCCATAGTCTGATGCAGACTCTATCAAAATCGCGAGGTAAATTGCGAATCTCTATCCGATATGGTACTTAAAAGTACCCCTCGTAATCTGATAATCTTTCGATAATACAACTCTACCGAATGATCCAACAAGTATGACCCACGAATATGAAGGAAATGAGCTAATTTGGTCAGTCGATCCACCTTCACCCAAATTGCATTATGTCTTTTACGGGTCCTAGGCAATCCCGTAACGCAATCAATTGTGATATGCTCCCACTTCCATTCCGGAATCGGAATTTTCTAGAGCAATCCAGCGAGTTTCTGATGTTCAGCCTTCACCTACTGGCATACTAAACATCGAGCAGTAAAATCTGCTATAACTCTCTTTATACCGTTCCACCAGTATAAACGTTTCCACTCTCGGTACATCTGAGTACCACCAAGGTATAAAGCCCATCCCAAATGATGTGCTTTCTGTAGCAGCTCTTCCTTAAACACTGCAACTTCGGAACCCACTATCCTTATCAGAGACGGGGAATTATTTTCTCCAACGGAGAAATCCATCAACCATTCAAAATCCACTCTGGAAGGATTAACTAATACTCATGTAAAAGTTAATCGCCGTCGAGGTCCTGTAAACTGGTTTCACCAGCTTCCGACTAAATGATTTCTATCGTCACCTTTGTCAAACAAGTCCGTGGTATAGTAATGCTAAGACATTCTATCCACATCTACAGTACTAACCAAACCATACAAGGCAAACCACCATCTACGGTGATCGAGTGCGCAACTCCAACTACCACAATCAACAGTGGTCAGGTTACGCAACTCCAACAACCATAAACTGATCCAATTGTGTCAAGGATACACGATTCTCAAATTCATGGACGACTAAATCGTTAATTAGTCTAGCAACTTAATCACCACTCATAACAATTCATACCAAGTATGAAATTGTCGTCTTTACACACCTGCATTCTCTTTACTCTACACTGATGATATATTTTAATCATCACGACACTGATAATTGTATGACACCATGTCAGTACTCCAGTCGTAAACCAACCTTAGAGTATACACAGGTGTCTTTGGCTGATCTAAATAGATCGTCTATCCACAACAAGGATATTTATCATGACTACTACTGTATTTCATTATCGATAATCGATGTCTAATCTCAAATGTCCATCTCTCTTTCAACAAAGAGTTCTGGATCTTCACAAGGAGGAATACTGGGATAGATAAATATCCCCTCCAACATCTCCTATAGTTGCAACTCACATTCTTCTAATTTCTATAGTGTTTAACAACACTGATACCCATAACACTATCACTCAATATGTGATCTTCGATTTCGGTCTATTTTCGCAATCATTTCGATCGCCTACTCCACTTGCCTAAGCAACGGCAAGCCTTGGAGTTCATCCAAAATTATATCCGAAGGCTCTCGGATTATACGCACATCCGAGAGACATATCGTACCATACTTTCAACAATTTGACCATCCGTAAGGATATGTCTACAGTAAAGATATGTCTATCCAAGTCTAAGGGTCTCCCTTGACTTCTTAATTGTTGATCCACATCTCACCAGACGGTAAAGATACCACCGACCCACAAGTCGATGTAAAGGACCTCTTTTAATCCAAACTAAGAATGTTCTAGACAAAGATACCCGTAAACACAAGCATCTCTCAACATATTAACCCAGAGGGTAAAACTAGAGTAATACCCTGAACGATCCATTATCTGTCGATCCGATCCAAAGGCTCCACGCAGGTCTCGGCCTTTCTCCGAAGAGAATAAGATCAGATCCAACTGTCCGCGACAAAACGGTCGCATTACTGCGATGAATGATCCAAGGATTTTTCCTAGATCATCCGATCCCATCACTTAATCCTACAAGCTGCAACTGTAAAATTCTGAATAGACACGACCTTTGTCGTATACTCTCTCCTCTGCACTAGGCAAATCACATCTGGAGGTAACTGTTTGTTGTTGTCTGCTGAGTCTTCTACAATGTCTTCTGCTAATGCTGCTTCTGTGCTGATCCCTGCTGAAGGGGAGTATCAAGGAACTCCAACCACGCCTCAGGTAGTAGGTTGTTGCTGATGAAATAATCCAATCTTCGGTGCTGATCTCTGCTGTCGAGACAATGCATCTTCCTCCTGGAACACCATCGATAGTCTTCAACTGTGTCTTCAAAGTATACTTCCTCCACTGTACCGGTTGCTCACAATAGCAACAGATGAACTGTTCCAACAGATAATCTGGCTTTGCGTGTCTTTGTGGTCCGCACTGTACGCACACAATTCCTTCGGAGTCTTTGTTCTGATTTTGCTGATATCCACAAGAACCTTCTGATGATCTGCGATTGGTCTTCTATAATCGGAAAATAGCTTAAAATCTATAACTCCGATCTTGCTCCTTTTATCCAACAGTCGGAAACTTCTGGCTCTAAAAAGTTGACCTGCAATAATTGCTTACCGGTCTCCAACTCTTAAACACTTGTACGGAGTCATTTCTAAACTCCTGTCTCAATCCAACGTCTTCCGGCAGGATCTGGTAGAAGATCCCGGCATCCTAATCCAACTATAAGCCAATAACTCTGGGTGGCTTAAATCATCCACTTATCTTCTTGAGCTATTAGGTGGTCATAACCTCTGCAAGTCTCACGACTCTGCACAGTACACTATTACTGACCGATCACCCTTTCTTGAAGCTCAAGAATTCCTTACAATGTGTCACTAAAAGTGACACGGGGAAATACACTCTTTCAACATCACTAATCCATGATCAAGTGATATATTATTTCCCGAAGATTATTTTCTGCATTTATCACCAAATACCGGCTTAACCCCGATAATGGTATGCAAATAACTCTACTTTCTCGGTATAATATGAGTAAGTACTTAAAAGTACTCTCAAAGTTATACAACTCAGTACGAACAACTCAGGGATAAAATCCCTATGAAACTCCATAACCTAGCCTTCCGCTATCTGCATCAATAATAGTCCACAAGTCTGTTCATTACCCACAGGTAATGATCTGACTAGCACAGTTAGTGGAAATCCCTAAGACTGTAGTCTCTGATTTCCATAATAAATGTGACGACTTGGCCCCTGTTTTCTCCGATTATCGATCGGCCCTCAAAGGTAAATTACCTTTTCGACACAGGTTCAAGACTCACAAACTTAACAGGTCGTTTCCGGGGTCAATACATACCACGGTTACGAACAATAACCAACAAACTATAGGTTATTCCCTGTTATAAGCATCTAAATGCATAGGCAATAAAACTGGGAGTATAAACACTAAGGTAACTCCGGTTGGTCGTCTCGGTGGACGACCTCTACTAAAAGTCTACACAGGTGTCATAACTATACTGTATACACCTACTGATCAAGTTTAGATAAATATCTACTAAACCATAAGTTATCAGGAATTCTTACCTCGTGTTGCTTGGAGCTCAGGCCGCTGTCCATCTCATCTCAGAAAACCAAAACCGAATAAATCGACTCCCGAGAATCCAACACTCGACTCAAAATAACATAATACGGCATCGCAGAACCTTGGGCTCTGATACCACTAAAGTTGTCACGCCCCGAGAGCATGCCGAACCGAAAATCAAACGGACAGCACCTCCCCTGTACGTGGAAACATTTCGGGTTAATACAAGGCCCGTAGGCCACAACAATAACAACATATACATATAAGAATATAACAACATAACGAAAACACAGCGGAAACAACACGACAACAATACCATCCCACAGAGTGCATACCGGTATGACTAACACCAGAACATAAAGAAGTCTCGTCAAAACCCGCACCAACATGTGCGTACATCACATAACACAAATCCATAACGGAATACAAATGATAACACCAAAAATCCGGACTCTCGAAGTTGAGATGAGATGATGCCAGCCAGCGGTGCTCCAAGTCCATCACGAAGTCGGCTACATTACAGGCGAAAACCCGTGTGGTCCACGGGGGTGGTGAGTAAAACTCAGCAGGTAATAGAAAACATGTATATATGTAATATCACATGTATTTCAACAACATAATCTAAAGGTGCAACAGGTATATCAGCATCGTAAATAAATACAAGCATATACCATCTAACCAAATGAACAATGAAAAATGCAGACATACCTAAAGTCTGCCACTCTACTCTGATCTAACCTAAACATATATATAACATGAAGAGTAATACCAACTCACCATACTACCGGTCAAGGTACCTAATGGTCTGTCTAACACATATACAAATATCCGACACCACCGTATAATAAATGCAAGAAGCATGAATGAATATGATGTACAAACAAATGCAACAAGCATAGTACAAACAAATGCAACATCACAATAATCATATATATATATAGACTGTATCCATATATATATATATTAATCTCCACCATCCATATATATATATATATATATATATATATATATATATATATATATATATATATATATATATATATATATATATGTATATATATATATGGTAATATGCGAAGCGCCATGAGATACGGCTATGCAGCATGCATGGTCATGTTGGCTCACCCTAAAGCTACCACGACCCCAGTGTGGCCTCGATGGCTCGAGCATGACAACTGTCCCAACTCAACACCAACCACTACTCTCGAGTGGCCGAGTGGGCAGTATGATCGAGTAGCATATAAGCGTAAAGAGCAAGCTACACGATGGGGGTCCCTGCTGTTGGTCACTCCGACAGTCACTACCCATGAGTGGTCGAGTACCACACACGCAGAACTACGGCACGCAAATCCAACTACCACCGTCTATAGTGGTAGAGTGCGGCACCTCAATGCTCTGCCCTCACACCGGTTACTCCTCCTATGAGTAACCGTGGAGGCAGGATGACTGGCGACCCTCTCAACCACAAGGGAGACCTCGTCGCCAGCGTGCATGAAAATGCATGAATGCAATGTCTCCCATACAGACATCCACCATAGACTCTTCATCCTGTAGAGAGTCATACCAATCTACTCGACGCACTCTCTATCCTGTAGAGAGTCGTACTAATCTACTCGACGCACTCTCTATCCTATAGAGAGTCGTACTCATCTGATTATAACAAGCTAGGATCACCGGTCCGTAGCGATACTCTAAGTACCATTCACCCGACCATTTACATAATGCATGGTCGGTAGAAACATGCAATCTAAGGGGTACTAAAATTAACTCTAGGTTCAAGACATCATCTACCTACGGATGACCTTTTTGCCCAATTTACAATCAGGTTGTCATTTGGACTTTACTACTTGTATTTAACTTAATCAAATTCTAAGTTATTTACATCATCTATATGTATAACTCCTAATCATGGTAACATAAACATGATAGCAACAAGGAGTTAATAGCCAACGGATAAAGGATCAAGCATACGATAAAAAGAACATGGTCAAGGTAATATGAACACCTAACATGCTCATATCAATGACTAAATCTGAATGAAATACAACTACCCGGACCAGGTAGGAAATTACCCACCTGTTATGTAGCTCATGTTGATGGTCTTCGCATCCAAGATCCCTACCTCGAATCCAATGTCTGAAATGGTAGAACCCAATATAACCACATGCTAGTATAATCAAACTATAGGAATAAGAATCCAAATCCAATCTTAATCCCTAACTAATTCACCAATTAATTTAATACTATAAGAATGAATCGACTCATATATTTGTATGCATCCGTAAACATCTAAATATGAACTCACCTTACATCGCATCAATACTCATAGCATATCTGGAAGAACCACCCCCTTTACTCTATCATCCAGCTTCTTGATTCAAAAGACAATCCGCTCTGCACATCCAGCATCAACGATCCACATAAATACATCAATCGGATTTCTATCAAATATAGAACTCCTTCCAGTAATGATAAATCAGTAAACAATAACCAACGACTATAACCATCTACCACAATGAAATACAAACCAAAACTTACCCAACCCGGCTTCAATTCCAAAGCTTCTGATCAGCGATCTTACTCATATTAGGTCTAAATCCAATCAATCTAACTGCAAGCAAATCCCATCAAATTAACTAACCTATCAATCAATCCAATTAATCATAAACCAATACCATGTTGTAGGCCCGGCCGGAAAAGAGGCGGCAACTATCCGAGCACTGGCAGAGGATGGTGACAAGAAATCGGGAAACAACAGGGGTGGTTGAGCAAGGCTTACACGAGATGTGCGGCTGAGCAGAGGGCAACCAACTATCGCTCACGGTGGAGATATTCGGTGATGAACGCGGAAGAGGAGGTCTTGGTGATCGGAGGGGTTGGTCGCCGCCCTAGCGGCGCACGATCGGGGAAAATAGGAAATCGATTAGGCAAAGACGACTCCTAAATCCGGCAAAGATGAACCCCTGCGCTCCTAACTCCCGAGATCGAGGGCGCCCGTCGGCGTCCGGCCGGATCGGCGGCAAAGGCGCCGACTTCCTTCCCAATCACCGCATGCTCGGTAGAGATCACAAGCGGCAGAAGGTTCGATCGCCGGCTGATGGAGCACCGATCATTGGCGGGAGTGAAGGGATGGTGACAGCGATTCGACGGAGAAGAAGAACAACGAGCGGCGAATCGAGATCAGCGGCAAGTTGGCTCGTCGGCGGACGGTGAGCACAGAGAGGAGTCACGATCGGGAGAGGGCAACCGATCGTCAGCGAGAGGCGAGAGTGGCGAAGGCCGTAGAGGAGAGAAGCGTGAGCAGGGGAAGGAGAGGAGGCGATCGGGAAGAAGAAGGGAAAGATAGAAATCGCGAAGGAAAAGAAATGCTTGGGAAGGGAAAAGTCGGCATTGAGGAAACGGCCGAACGGAAAGGGATCGGGTTCAATAACGGATTTTTGTGAAACAAACGGGTCGAATTCAGACCCGTTAACCCTTTTAACTACTTATAAGAAAAAGGGGGTCTTGGAAATCTCCATTTAAGTCCAGAAAATTTCTAAAAATTTCATAGGGTATTCTCCCAATTACCCAACATTTATTTTATTATTATTATTATTTTTTTCTGTGATATTTTACATTACTATTCTATCGATTACACTCATTGGAAAATGATTCGGGCAATTCACTATGCTATATTAGTGTTGAGAGTGTTTAGTAATTAATTTAGAAACGATACCACGACAAAAATACTGTTGTTATCAAATTTTGGTGTCGTTGTCGGGGAGTGTAATGGTGCTTAGTAGACTTAGGATTGTTTACCTTTTTAAAAAAAAATTGTTTAGGGCTTCATTCTTTCATTTTCTATATATCCATGTATTTTGTCATGTCTACTTCCTGTGTCTTTTGATTTGTTTGTTGGTGTTTCAGGAAAGACCAGGAATTATCTTTTTTGAGAAACATGGATTAGTATTATCAGCGGTATGGAGACTATAGTGGATCAAATTGCAGTTAGATCAAACTGCGACATCCATCAGCCAGATGTAAGCACAAGAGTTCATTCAACTTCCGCCAGAGACCATTCCTATGGATATGATGCGCTTAGGGAGATGGATTGTGGAGTGGGTGATAGGCATATCTATGATTCATCTACTCTATAGGACTCCTATGAACCATTGTGCTGTGATGTGAATTTGGACACTGATGGATGTGAATTCATTGATGAAGTTGTTGTTGTGTCGGATGTTGAGGATGATGACATGGGAGTGGTGGATAGTTGGACACCCCTAGACTGGACACTCCCACTTGAGATCGAGTCTCCAAGAATGTTGCTGATGAAGGCCCTGACAAATAATGCAAAAGTCTAGCCCTCAAGCTGGAAATTTCTACTGTATTGCCTTCGACCTCTAAAGAAGACATATAAGAAGGCGATCATATTATGTTGGATCGATTTGAGCACTAGAGGGGGGTTGAATAGCGCAAATGAAAACTTTACGGAATCGTTCGATTAAAAAAAAATATACGCAGCGGAAAAGTAAATAACACACTTTGTTTTTACTTGGTTCACAGCCTTCGGCTGCTAATCCAAGGCCCTAGTGGTCTGAGACCACGTACGGAGGACAATTCACTAAAACAATCTCCTCCTCGTTGGAGGTAGGAGATAACGCAATACAAAAGCTCGAAAGATTAAGGTAGAGGGACACTTCCCCTCTCCTTATTAAGATATAAAGCTCCGAGAAACTAAAATGAATACAATATAAGACTTGAATAAAAATTATACCGACGAGGAAAAGAAAGAGACTAAAGCTTGATCATCGGAGTAGTAGAGCTTCGCCGTAAAGATGTCGGAGAGTTGAGGCATTGCGGAGGCTATTTGGAGAGATTTTGATGATGGAAATAGGGTGGAGAACCCCTACTTTTATAGCCTTGGAAACCCTAGACGTTCAGTTCTTCAACCAATGAGAGTAAGCCTCCTAGCCCTTGAGAAAAGGAGATAAGCTTTGACTCTCCTTGAAGTCGATCCTTGACCAACAGTCGATTGCTACACTTACCAGTCAACTGCTAGATGGATCAGTCAGCTGATGCAAGGTTTTCCAGCTGCAATGAAGAGTTAGCTCGAAAATGCAGTTAATATAAGTGAACTTGATGGTCATTTACTATCTGATCTTGACTTAGACTATCCATGGGAAGTCTTGAGTCAGATCATCGCCTAAGGGTATCGCCGTACAGAGGACACGACCTTACTTGCACTCACTCACACGAGCTTACCTCATATTTTACCTTTGAATCTTCGCTTTCGGTCTTCACCCGAGTTCTTCGGCTTCCTCCGAAGTCCTCTCGGTGTCGCCCGATCACCATGGTTTTCTCCAGATGTCGCTGACCTTCAGCTTTAGCTTAGCAATTCTGCACACTTGATTCAGCTCGTGAGACAACAAAATGAGCTTAACTTTGTATCGTTTGCTATAATCAAAACTCAGGTTCTACTTAGGTGCCTACTGCACCAACAATCTCCCTCTTTTTGATCTATAGCAAACCCGGACACAAAGTTAAGTAAATGATTTGAAGTGCATTAAATGAATGACAAGCATAAGACATGAATGAGTTTGAAGTGCATGAATGACAAGAATAAAATATGAAGAAATGAGTATACTTAAATTAGCAAATTAAGTAGGAGTAAGAAAAAACTTTTTCAAGTGCTCCCCCTTGAGGAATCATCCCCCTTGACCGAGGGTGAGTACTTGAAAAAGAATCTTGACCCTCCCCCTTGATGTGTGCTACTTTAAAAGGAACTTAAGTAATCAAAATTACTTAATATTGGCCTTAGTGTTTAAAATAGGTTTTAAGTTAAGATACCAAAAAAAATTGATCCCTTAACTTTGGCCTTTTCTCCCCCTTTTGCCATAAATCAGAAAGAGCGAGGGAATTGAAAAACATAGTTCGAAAAATAAATTTTAAGTCCAAGCATATTCCAAATAAATATTGAATATAGTAATTTGAACATAAGCTCATCTATTTGGATGTTCAACTCTTATTTGACTCGATTGATATGAAAGATCAACAAGTCCCGGCTAGAGTTGGTTAATTTATGTAATTATACTTCGTGGTTCATATTGATGCACTGAATCTACATCTAGAACCAGGAGTAAGGTCCTAACATCTCACACCCGTCTATGTGGCTAAGTACACAAACACATTAGTCCTATGTGTTGTGAGATGTAATGACTCCTTAAATCTATAGGTGCATGATATCTAGGGTAAACCCTAAGCTAGTTCCATTAACATGAAACAGTAAATAATAGAGTATATAATATAATAAGAAAAATACAAGTCCTACTCTATTACACACATGCCCAATTTTCGTCTAAGTAGACTAAATTCGGCTTCGGGTAGCAACTTGGTAAAAAGATCGGCTAGGTTAGACTTGGATTCCACATATTTGAGTTGAATGGTTCCGTTAGATACATGTTCTCGAATGAAGTGGTGTTTAACTTCTATATGTTTGGTCCTAGAGTGGCATATGAGATTCTTGGTTAAGTTGATTGAGCTAATATTATCTATGTGAGTTTTAATATTGTTAAAGTTTAGGTTAAAGTCTTGAAGAGTGTGCTTCATCCAAAGAAGCTGAGCTACACACTCACCCATTACGACGTATTCGACTTCAGTGGTAGACAAAGCAACGCAGTGTTGCTTCCTACTGCACCAACTCACTAGACTCGAGCCGAGAAGTTGACAACAACCACTCGTGCTCTTTCTATCAAGTTTACTACCGGCATAGTCCGAGTCGGAGTAGCCGATTAGTTCGAACTCGGTAGATCTAGGGTACCAAATACCTACGCTTAGTGTGCCCTTTAGATATCTAAGAATATGCTTGACTAGGGTTAGGTGAGACTCCTTGGCACAGGTTTGAAACTTGGCGCACATATTTACTGCGAATAAAATGTCGGGTCGACTCGCAGTTAAGTATAAAAGACTCCCTATCGCACTCCTATAGTATTTTAGGTCAATGGGCTTTCCTTCTAAGTCCTCTCCTATGTTGACATTAGTTGCCATGGGTGTATTGATGGTTTTAGCATCTTGCATTCCAAAACATTCAATTAGTTCCCTAGTATATTTTTGTTGATGTAAATATATTTCATCCTTAGTTTGTTTAATTTGTAGTCCTAGAAAGAAACTCAATTCACCTACTAAATTCATTTCAAATTCACTTTCCATGAGTGAAATGAACTCGTTCAGTAGGATCGAATTGGTTGTTCTGAAAATGATGTCGTCTACGTAGATTTGGGCTATAAAGATTTCCTTACCTACGGTTTTTACGAAAATGGTCGGATCGACTAGGCCTTGATTAAACCCTTTTAACTTGAGATAAATTGAAAGCCTCTCGTACCAAGCTCGAGGAGCTTGTTTGAGTCCATAAAGAGCTTTCTTTAGTTTAAGGACATGGTCGGGTTTATCTAGGCTTTCGAATCATAGGGGTTGACTAACGTACACCTCTTCCTTAATTAGTCCATTTAAAAATGCTGACTTGACATCTATTTGAAACAATTTAAATCCTCAATGTGCAACGTATGCTAACAACATTCGGATGGATTCTAGTCTAGCCACGGGGGCGTAGATTTCATCGTAATCTAACCCCTCTACTTGACTAAACTCTTTCGCGACTAATCTCGCTTTGTTTCTAACTACTTCACCTTTGTCATCAAGTTTGTTTCAGAAAATCCACCTTGTTCCAATAATTGACTTATCTTGAGGTGGTGATACTAATTCCCAAACTTCGTTCCTAGTAAATTGAGCTAGCTTTTCTTGCATTGCAATGATCCAATCGGGGTCAAGAAGAGCTTGTTCAATGGTTTTGGGTTCGATTTTTGAAATCAAGGAGATCTAACTAAGATTTCTATATGATGATCTAGTTCGAACTCCTAGGCTAGGATCACCTATCACTTGATCGATAGGATGATTTGTTTGAATCCTAATTTGACTTGGGTTAGGGTCACCTATCACTTGGTCGATAGGATGACTTGTTGGACTTGGGTTAGGATTAATACTAGACTCGATCTCAAGGTCGGAGTCGAGTCTGGTATGAATTGGTTCGCTAGTTGGTGTAGCTACGGATTTTGTAGGTTCGTGTGCTTCATCAAACACTACATTAATGGTCTCTTCAACTCTAAGGGTGTCATGGTTATACACCCTATAGGCTCTACTTGTAGTCAAGTATCCTAAGAAGATTCCAGTAGAGGTTTTGGAGGTGAACTTTCCTAGGTAGTCCTTAGTGTTCAGGATATGTACCTTACATCCAAATACCCTAAAGTACTTGATATTAGGTACTTTGTCATGATAGATTTTGTATGAGGTCTTAAGGTGTCTCTTTACCATAAGAATTCTATTTTGGACATAACAAGCCGTGCTAACGGCTTCTGTCCAAAATCTATCGGGTAGGTTATATTCGTTCAACATGGTCCTAGCGGCTTCTTGTAGGATTCTATTTTTTCGCTCAACTAGGCCATTTTGTTGTGGAGTTCTAGGACATGAGAATTCATGGTGGTATCCGTTTATGTTACAGAAATCTATGAACCTGTGGTTTTCGAATTCACCACCATGATCGCTTCTAAATCTTTTAATTTTAAGATTCTTTTGGTTTTCGATTAATTTAAACAAGTTGATGAGTTGATCTAAGGTATCACTTTTGTGTTTAAGGAACTTAACCCAGGTAAACCTAGAATAGTCGTCAATGATGACTAAGCAGAATTGACTCCCATTAAGTGACTTGGCTCCATGAGAATCGAATAGATCCAAATGAATGAGCTCAAACACACTTTTGGTTCGTTCTTGGTTAGTTAGTTGATGTTGTGTCCTAGGTTGTTTACCTTGTTGACAAGCATTACAAATTTTATTATCTAAGTTGTTAAGGTTGGGCAAACCTCTGACTAAGCCACTCTGACTCATCTTGTGAACGAGTCTTGGGTGCGAGTGACCGAGTTGTTGGTGCCACAACCAAGATTCCTTTTGCTGTGTCATAAGATACTTGGTTGAGGAGTTGGATAAATTAATTGTATAGATGTTGCTATTCCTATTTCCTTTAAGTATCGTTTTAGAGGTTTCATTTGTTTTAATTAAGCATTTGTTTTCTAAGAATATAACCTTATAGTTGTTATCACATAATTGACTTACACTAAGTAAATTATATTGAAAATCTTCAACTAATAAAACATTATAAATTGTGAGATTAGAATTTAGCTCAATATCACCTGAATCGATGATTTTGAGCTTGTCGTTGTTTCCGAAAGCTACCGATCCTTTTCGTTTGAATCTAAGCTTCGAAAATTTAAGTTGGTCTCCGGTCATATGTCGGGAGCACCCACTGTCCAACATCCATTGATCCTACACACAAGGTAGTTGGATCGGATATTGGAATTTAAGGGTTGGCTGAACTTATTAGTCCTCGATCATCTCACCCATTTCTACATGATCAAACACGTTATCCTTATGTGTTCTTATGAGATGACTTCAATTTTACTTGATTAACTTTAATGAATTGAGACTAGTCAACCTTGGGTTAGATTCGGATTTAACCCTAAGCTCACCAAGTCATCTTTTCAAGAAATTGACTTTCCAGGTCGTGGCGAGGCACAGAGGTCTTCTTTGATCGGAACAACGACCACTTTCTTAGACAAAGCCAAATTCGAGAAAGTAATAACTTGATTCACCTAAGATCACTTCCTAGTCTAACTAGTTAAGGATATGGCGAGGTAGCTTCAGCTAGTTCCACTTAGTCGAGTGCACCGAGCTAGATACGCCTTATCTAACTCGGACACACAAGACTTCGCTTTCCTAACGTATTATCATCTCGCCGCTTCCTAGTACTATGCTGTTAAGTATTGACTAGTTATTGGTTCTATCTAACCATTCTAAAAGAAATAAAAAAACTAAGTATGCAAAGTCTAATTAATAGCGCAAACAAATTTTGTACTAGCTCCCCTAGACCATTGAATCGGTTCGGTCTTTCCACATAGTGGATTTGGTCCTTGGGAGCCTATTACTTGTTAGATCCTAATCGAGAAATCAAAACGGTATTAGGGACCCATGCTTGGACATATTTTTTATTTCTACTTACAATTGACATATACGACTTATTAGTCGTATTTGAGCTAAACCCAAGCCCGACCTTGTTGTACATGACCCTTTGTGATCCAAATAAAAGGTCAAGTCCCTTGGATCCCAAAGTGAACCTTTCCAACATATACCTAAGATCTTCGACTTGACTTTTCAAAGATGAGTTCTCAACTTCGAGCTTTTCAACTCGAGTTGAGTCCTCCTCTTGAACTTGACTAGTCAAAGAGGTTAGGGAGACCTTGTGTTTAAGGAGTTTAACCTCCTCAACTAAGGTCTCGACCTTGAACTCGGACTTAGCTAACTTTCTAATTAAGAATTTAATTGCATTATATAAAGTGCTAAGTAACGATCGACTTACCTTAAGTGACTCTTTTGAACCGGATGTGTATTCGTGGCTTGTCTTGAATAGTGACTTGTCATCGGACTCGGACTCGGACTCGGACTCTTCCTCGGGTTCGGAGTCTTGTTCGGGCTCGGTCGGCTTGGCCATGAAGATGAGATCGTCGTTTTCTTCCTCCGACGATTCTTCCCAAATAGCGTTAAGTGTTTTCTTGGGTGCTTTGCCTTTTAGTTTCGGACACTCCGACTTGATGTGCTCGAACCTGTTACATTCAAAACATCTCAAATTTGAATTAGACTTAGACTTAGTTTTACATTGGTTGACGGGTCGTTTCCGGCTCTTGATCATCTTCCAAACTAGATTTACTAATTCGGTTTCCATTTCGGGATCTACCTCCGACTCATACTCGTACTCATGCTCGTCCTCTTCCTTGGGGGGGTGATTTGTTCGCGGCCTTCTTCTTGGAACCTGCAATTAAAGCAATATCTTTCTCGGCCCGGACCATATTAGTTTGCTCATGAAGTTCAAACTCAAAAAATAACTCGTCTAATCTAAGTTTAGAAAGATCCTTAGAAACCTTGTAGACATCGACCATGATTGCCCACAAGATGGTCCTAACAATGACTCATAAAAATAATATGTTATCAAATATTATTTTAATAGAGTGCACGCTATTAATATAAAATAATAACATCGTATATTTTATGTGTTACTAAAAATTTCACTATAAAAAATTATATTTTCGCATCCAATTAAATACATTATGAATGATATTATATTTATTAATATAAAATAATAACAGGAAGCACTTTATTCACCGTTAAAAGTTTTACCATAAAAGATTATTCAGCCGTGCACATTTTTCACACGGTTAAAAATTTTATTATAATAAAATTAATTCTTTGGCAGCGCACCGACGAAATACACTGCAAATAATAAGAAGGATCATCTGGATTTAACAGTGCACCTGGGCTGTTATAAGATTTACAAGTTAAATAAATTCAATCATCTACCTTATTTTTTCCCATCGTTGCACTTTCTCTTCCTCCTCTCCGTCAATTTCTAGGTTTTTCTCTCCTTTGTTCCCTCCTGTAAACCACCGAAATTGATGGCACAGTTCTCACGTCGAGATCGCGGCATGGCTGCGTACTCACGGTGAGGTCGCCGTCTTGGCACATTCTGGCTGCAAACTCGCGGCGAGGTCGCGATTGTGCCGCAATGTGGCTTGGAGCGATCTGACAGTGACCTCGCGGCAAGGTCGAGACAGTTACCTCGCAGCCTCACAACGAGAAAGTTAAATGAAGAAAATTCTGACGTTTTATTATCTCAACTCTGCTCAGCCTTAGAACAGTGCAGAGCTCTTCCCATGCTTCCCTTGGCAAGCTAACCTCACTTCCAAGTTAAGAGGTAGATCTCAATCCATCTTCACTCATTTTGTCTACTTTTCGATTTTATATGATCTTTAATCTTACTTTGCATCCTGCTAGTCTTTGTTGTTCAGATTGCAAGCACATCGTGACTGAAGTAACTACAATACATTGACAACTACATTTCTACGATGGATCTTTTGGATCCGTCAATAGATCGTACCGCATATGTAGTCAAAAAATGAAAACAAAACGATCTGAACACAATATATTATCGAATGATCTACAACAAATATGCAAAAACGAAGAACAAAAGCATACAAAAAGCAATAACCATGCATCTGAATCTAAAGACAATGTCGTCGAAAGAATCTGAAGTTTGAAGAAGCATCATATAGCTTGATTTTCCACAGGTCGAGAGAGTCGGTCTCGTATGCTCTGTCCGATGAGGAAAAAGAGTCGGTCGATCATTTCTTCTCTCATGCGGGGATCACACTCTTATATAAAGCTAACCTTATAATCCGTTAATGTAACCCCCTAAATTTTAGTTCCTATATTTTTATTAGAGGAAAATAAAAATAAGAATAGAAATAATAAAAATAGGAATAGAATAATAATAATAATAAAAAGAATAGAAATAATTAAAAATAGGAATTAAAAAAAAGGTTCAAATAAATGGTTCGTTAATCGGGGTTGAATCATGAACAGTCGGTTTGGGGGAATAGACTTCCCACCACTAAGTCATAAGATTACCAATGAGTAGGATATAACAAAATATATCTATAGGCGAAAAAAAGAGATTTATTGATTTGACTAATTATTTAAAGGGGTAATTAGGTTAAGAAAAATTCTAATTTTTATATATATTTTGTTTCTCATCTCTCTTTAAATCTCACGCCGCCTCTCTCTCTCCCTCTCTCTCTCTCTCTTTTTCCCAGCCGTCGAGGCAACTCAATTAAGACGGACGGTGGTTCGTCGCCGGCTGTCGAAGGGAACAGCGGACGCCTCTATCTGTCCACGTGTCTCGACAAATCGGAGTGTCTGCAGGAGCACGTCGCAATTGGAAACGTGCAAGCAATCCTGGGCTTTCTATTTGTTATTGTCGTAACGGTGTCGCCATGATCCGTTCTCCACCATGGACGTCGGGACGAGTTCGGCCTAATTTTTCGTTACTTTGTCGTCACTTAATTTTGTCCACCTCCGACGCCCACCCGATACCCTTATATAGCTATCGAAATGAGCGCTGCATTTCTCTTTACTCAGTTCGTAGGTGCAAATATTGACGACGGAAGCGATTGAGCGATCAAGTTTAGCCATTTGAGGTTCTGAGATCGGAATTGGGATTAGGAATCCGAGCGTGCTCGATGGCAGAAACAGTCGCGCCGAAGATGAGCTTGGCCAAGAAGAGGAGGAAGAAGGATACTGGAGGAGGTCTTCTCTTTACGAAATCTAACGGTATAAATTGGTGAAAAAACGTAGGAGGTAAGTATTGCTCCCCTGCAGTATAAGTAGTTATCGTATATCATTGATATATTTTTATGTACATGTTATTTCCAGTTATGTATGGTATTTTCAGTTACGTGATTTTACCGTTATGTTATGGGTAATTCAGCATCATGTTTAGATCCATGATAAGAATGTGATTTATGATCATGCATGTTGTAGATGAGTTATAGCTTACAATTATATGTATGATGTAGAGTAAGATGTAAAAATATTTCCTTTATAAAGAAATTTAAAGATGCTCCCCGTTCGAATTGGGGATTAAGAGCACAACGATCTTCAGTATGCTCTCCATTTCAGTTTTGGGGGTGAAGAGCATAATGTTCTTTATGGTGCTCCCCATTCGTGGTTTAGGGGATGAAGAGCATTTTTTCAGTATGTATAAGAATATAAGTATAAAGGAAGTATTTTACTTTTGACAGGGCATGTACCGAGCATCAGTTTCGCCCACGGGCCAAGGCCCTCAGTCTCAGTTACCCTAGTAGGTTCGGTGGTTGGCCACCCCGGCCTATTAGGAATGCGCGCATTGGTACTATGCCGGGCCCATATCTAGGATGATTATTATTTTGAAGTATCAGTATAAGTATAAGTGAAAGTTTTCAAAGTTAATCATTCCAGTTCAGATACACTGTTTACAAGTTTTAAAATACTTAAGAGCATGGTTTATACAAGAGACATATAATCAGAGTTATGATTTTCAGTTATGCTTGCATGTGTATCAATATCAAGGGTAAGAGAATTAGTTGCATGATTTCATACGTTGCATGTTTTTGTGAGCATAGAAAGTACTTACTAAGCATTATTGCTTACAGTTTGTATTTCCTTATACTGCAGATAAAGGTAAAGAAAAGCTTCAGTAAGGTGGTATGGCGGATGAAGTGCTGGGTGTGTGTGGCGACGGAACAGTAGAAGTAAAAGATCCTAAGTGCAGATGTCTAAATCAGATTTTTAGTTTTAATTGTTTTCTTTTGATATTGTTGAAGTTCAACTGGATTACATATAGTTGAGACTAAAGAATGCTAGAGTCATATTGGGTTAGTCTTAATACTTGCATGTTAGGCGAAGATCTTGAAATGATTATTGTTTAAGTGATGTCAAGGTCCTTATGATTATTTTAGTGTTTAGCATATTGCGTTAGTATATTGCATAAATTAAATATAGAGACAGTAAAGTAGTGACATCTCCCCTGGTAGAGAGTGGAAAGACTAGGGGGTGTTACAAGATGCCCTAAACCACGAATGGCGTATGTTCTTTATAGCTTTGGTGGCGTCATCTATAAAATCAGTCTTGAGTCTCATTTCTTTCTTCTCGCCACCCTCATATCAACAGATAGGTGATCTGCATCTCCTTCCATACAAGGCTTCATAAGGTGACATTCCAATTGTGGTTTGATAACTATTATTATAGGCAAACTCTGTCAAACATAAATATTTGCACTAGCTTCCTTTAAAATCTAAGGCACAAGCTCTGAGCATGTCCTCCAAAATCTGATTCACTCTTTCTGTTTGCTCATCTGTCTGAGGATGAAATGCAGTGTTGAATCATAGCTTAGTGCCGAGGGCTTTTTGAACACACTCCCAGAAGTGTGAAGTGAAGCGACTGTCTCTATCTGAGATAATGGTCTTAGGTACTTCATGCAGTCTAATCATTTCCTTGACGTATAACAGGGCTAACTGTTCCATGGAGTATGATATTCTAATAGGCATGAAGTGAGCAGACTTTGTCAATCTATCGACAACTACCCAAATAGAATCATAACCATTGGTTGTTTTGGGCAGTCCAGTCCTACTATGAAATCCATGACTAGTTCCTCCCACTTCCATTCTAGAATCTGGATAGGCTGTAGAACTCGTCCTAGTTTCTGGTATTCGGCTTTCACTCTCTGACATGTCAGACAAGTGCTAACATACTTAGCCACGTCCCTCTTCATACCAAACCACCAGAATTTCCCTTTCATATCTTGATACATTTTGGTGGATCCGGGATGCATCGAATATGGGATCTCATGAGCTTCTTCTAGGATCTTCTTTCTTAAGTCTGGGTCGTTGGGGATACATAGGCGTTCACCCAAATATAATACCCCACTATTAGAGAAACGGAATCCTTCATCCTTCCTTTCTTGGATCTCTTGCTTGATCCTTTGGATGCTAGGATCTTTGTCCTATCTCACTAATATATCCTCAAATAGTGTAGGTACTATGGTCAAGGCGGAGAGCTGTCCAGAAATGATCTCAACTCCAAAATTCATTATCTATTTCTCTAGTGGTTGGGATAGTGTTACTAGGGACATCAAAGTGGCGCATGATTTTCTACTCCGCGTGTCTGCTACTTTGTTTGCCTTTCCAGGATGGTAGTGGATTTCACAGTCATAGTCCTTTACTAGCTCAAGCTGTCACGCCCCGGGGGAGTCCCCGTCAGATGAAAATCCGACAACATCTCCCCTGTACGGGTGACAAAATGGAACTTGCATACAAGGCCTACACGGCCACTATACATCGGTCAACACGACCGGAACAAAAACTACACACACAGATAATAAATTGGCCTCAAGCCATCAATCCAGGTAAATAGCAACAGTCTACTATATCTAGACTTACCCCTTCTGCCATCTGAGCAGGAATATACAATCAAACCAATCGAATAGTCCATAAGGACACAAAAAATATCTCCAAACCTCCACAAGTACATAACCAAAACAAACACAAATCCTACACACTTCATCTAGTTAAAAACCAAAATCATAAGACCAATAAAACCTATCTATTTCGACGAGGGGGGATTGGCAGCTGGACTCTCCTAGCAGTTTCAACCTGAAACAGATGTAAAGCAACAGGGTAAGTTCAAAGAACTTAGCGGATAATAGTCGATATGCATAGCAAAATATAGCTAACAATAAGAATCATGTCAGTATAGTCTCATATAAATAGGGTATGCAAGCAAGAAATACAAAAGGGTTGTACTTACCTAAATCTCCTGCCCTGATACAGGAGCATGTGTCATACTATAAGAGACAAAGTCTTCACCATATACAAATATGAATCTTGTATGCATGACAATCATATGCAACATCCAAGGCATCAATAAAAAATGCAGCAAACACAATACAAATGTTATCCATGCAAAGTGCATGTCGTGCAAATGACATGGTCACCCCTGACGCCAGTCAGCCGCCTCACACGCGATGGTGAAGCCGAGTGGGTAGGACTATGGCAACTGTGCACTCTTCTATCACTGCTCCTGAGTGACCGAGTGGACAGGATGCTGTCGGAGTACATCTATCCTCCTACCCCAAACAGAGTGGGGGAGCTAAGCTCTCATCTCTCGGTGTCATAGACCAGAGGAGGGATCCCTGCCTGCTACCACGCTGCCTCATCGCTACCCATGAGCGGACCAGCGGAGCCTGACAGAGCAACTGCACACACCCTCCTGATGTACCACTAACCCATGAGTGGCAGCGTGTGCAGCCCATGTAACTGGCTGTGGGCTCAACTATAAAGGAACCCCATCCAGCCAGCATGCAATCATGCAAGATGGTGCATGATACTAAAGCATGTAAATCCAACTAAAAATATCTATCTGAATAATATGTACAATCAATAAGTACATATCCATGATCCGAGTAAAACAGGAAAGATATAATCATACTGATCAAATGCATATATCAAGTAGGCACATAAACATGAAAATTATTGCAAGCTATACTATCTAGCATATCAACATGACTATATCTAAAAAATAAGTCAAAATACCCGCCTGATAAAATAATGTCCGCAAGAATGAAACGAAATCGTCACGACCGTGGACCTGCCTCGTGATCGAAACCTGCATATAGCATAACTATTGTTAAGCACCAAAAAAATGAAATCCACCGTCAAATCAAATACTAAATCGATTCCTTACATAACCTATTAACCCAAAGGTTTAATAAAATCTCGATCACCTTCCACCTAATATAACCGTCCTTTCGTCCAATTACTCGAATATAATTTCTCAACCCCTATCATAATGTGTACAACATCCAAACAAAACCTCACAGCTAACTCACCAAAAGTAGATCCATCTCACAACCCAGAATTCATCCGAAATCAACAACATATCACCCAACCATCCCATATCCACCGAATACAATACGATCAACCGAATAACACCAAAATAGTGCTTACCGACCCTAGGATCCCACCGGCAACCAATATTTCCCCCAAATCATATCCCCAACTCAATTTACAATGGCTCAAACATTGTTTACAGCCGACCTTGCACGACCACCTCCAACCCTAACCGCACGACGCCCCCAAATAGACCCTCACAACCCTCTCGGCCGGCAACTTCCTTGCTGCCCTAAATCACTGCCCATGTATCACCACCCGACACCAACCCACACGCTGGACAACAAAGGAAAATAAAAACAAGGTAATTACCGTAAACTTCCACTTCACCGGTGACACTTCCCTCCCAGCCGCTCGGTTCACCGGAGAAGAAGACCTGTCGATGCCCTAAATAGCTTGCTCCGTCAACCACCGGAGAGACCACAACCCCCAACGGAGGTGGCGACAGCGCGGTGCTGACCCCTTCTTGTCGCATCACCCGTCGGGATGTAGCAGAGGTGCCGGAGGTCAGACACAAGGCCGGCGGCGTAGGGCTGTTGGCTGCGGACGCGAGGAAGAGAAGAGGCTTGCGGCAGCGGTCCTATGGCAGAGGATGGCCGACGCGTGCGGCTGTGAACGACGAGGAAGAGAAGTCAACGTCCTGCGGTTGCAGGCGCGGGGAAGAAGAGGCAGCGGTGGCAGCTGCGGACTGGCCGTCGGCGAGTGCGGCTCGGGCGACAACAACGGCCGAAGGCGAGGTGGCGGAGAAGAGCGGTGGCCTGGTCGTCGGCGGAGAAGAGGGGAGTCGCGCGAGAGAAGAAACCGCAAGAGGGTATACGCGGAGGGGAAAGAAAGGAAAGGCTCGGGAAAAAGCTCTGCGGCGCACGGGGAGAAAAAGATCGGGAATTTAGAAAGTAAAAACCTAAGTTTATTAATCCTATTAACTAGTCCAAACAAGTCCTTTAAAAGCCTGTTTATTTTATCCCCGTAAAAATTTCGTACAAGCCCCATTTAATTCCAGAAAAAATCCGAAAAAATTCCTAAAATTCCCTAAAAATCCTGAAATATTTCCAGGATTATTTTTCTTAAATTTTTGGCCATTTAATTTAGTATTTTAAATTTCCGTATTTAACGTTCTCCCTCACTGATAAAAATTTGGTCCCCAAATTTCCCACTCATGTATGAGTACGAGATGTCACAACAACCATCTCAGGAATCTAGAGACAAGTCACACCTCAAGTGACTAAGTAGGGTTACTGATATCTCCCAAAATCTATCACACCTGCTTCCAACAGCCCTTCCAAAGTATGAATAGTATCTTCATATCGACCACCTATCAAAAAGTACATAACTGTACCAGAGTGGAGCTCTATATTCATGACCTGTTAAAGACTATACCATAATCCTAAGGTAAATCCTGAATCGCTATCGCATGCGATACTCAAAGATACTCCATGAACTAAAAATCTCCACAGTATAACCCATCCAGCGATCCAACAAACTCATCGTATGGATCGGAAGAAAATCAGCGGACTTAGCTAATTATACTAAGTCCTTTCCGAATTCAAAATAATCTCCCAACGCTGTCCATTATACTTGGCTATCACTTCCATCTAGGTACAGAACCTTGCTGATTATTAGTATTCCACCTTTACTAGATGACACACTGAACACCAGACTACCAAGTCAACTAAGTTCCGCATGACGTTCCACCATGGAGAACGTTTCAAGAGAAATATTTTCTCTAAGAGAAATCCACTTTCAAAAAAAAATCCACTCTATCGCACAAAAACGGGAGGTGACTGGGAGACTATTATGACCGATCTCCCTAGTTTTAACTTTCCTTGTTCTAACAACTCCATGCAACTACTCAGTAGCTAGTTAAAACCCCATGAGCATTCCTGCTCCTCACCTCTACAAAACAACATAATATCTGCTAAGTCCACGTCATATATTTGACAACTTATCTCGAAATTCTTTAACTGCCGTAAGCTTAGGATACGTCTCATTTAATAGCATCGGAATCGCTCCGATCCCCGAAATGATGCATCCATGTACACGACCCTTCCATCCATACCAGAATGATCAAACAACACTAGTGTAAAAAATCAACCATCGTCTGAGCCTTGAAACTAATTTCACAAGCTTCAGACCAAGTAAATTTCATCACCTTTCTGGTCCAACCAGTCAGCAGTGTAGTACCACTAGAGCATCCTATCCATATCTATGGTAATAATCAAATCAATAAAAAGGAAACCACCATCTACGGTGGTCGAGTGCGCAACTCCAACTACCACCATCACAAATGATCCAATCGTGTCCAGAATACACGATTTCCCAAATCCCTGGACGACTAAGTCGTCAATAAGTCTAATAAGATAATCTATAAGCTCATATATTTCATACCAAGTATGAAATTTTCATCGCTTCACACCTACATCCTCTTTACTCTAGGCTGATGATATATCAATCATCACTACAACTTTGATAATTGTATGACACTCTGTCACGACAAAATCAACAAACCTGACATAAATCAATCCTAGAGTATATACAGGTGTCCTATAGCTGATCTAAATAGATCCTCAATCCACCATGAAGGATATTCATTTCCTTCTACCACTACCATATTCCATTATCGATAATCGATGTATAACCTCAAAGGTTCATCTCTCTTTGAACAACGAGTTCCAGATCTTTCTGAAAGAAATACTGGGACAGATAAATATCTCATCCAACACCTCCTATAATAAGGTAAAACGATCTTTCATTGTCTTGACCAATGTAGGCATACACGTCTTATCCATAACCAAATCACTATTAGTAGGGATTGATATTTTTCTGAGGGTTTACTTCTTGTCCTTCAAATTAGTGGCCAGCAGGCCAAATCCCTAGTTTCCTAATTCGTCATCAGTCGGCACCTTTAAAGAGTCTGTACTTCTGAAATCATCGTTAGGTTTCGCAAGGTCACTACATCCTTGACCTCGTCCCCGATCATGAGTAGGGGTAATTTCACTAAGTCAATACTCTTCCTAACCACTAAAGTACAGTAATCACTAAAGACAACACTTTTCCTATAGCTCAGAGATATCCTTCAGCTTGCCTGGTCCCAAATCACGAGAACTCCCAAAAATCCAAGGAAAATCAAATCCTCGAAACACAAAACCCACAAACCAAAACCGTAAACCAATAAAATTGTCACGTCCCGGGGGCATATCCGTCATCCAAGTGACGGAGGAGCCGCTTAGTGACAATATTCAGAAATACCTGGACCAGATCTGGTAAAAACCTCGAAATAATAATAGAAATATAAATATTTTATTAACTGCATGCATGCACGACTAAACATATATCCATTAAAGTAAAATAGTTTTTATGACACCAAAACAAATTGCGACAAAATCCAAAGTGCGTAAACAAAATACAATACCGATAAAGTAAACAAAGTGGCATCTCGACGATGCAGTAGGACAAGCACGGCAAGGAACTCTCTGAGCGACACAAATGTAAGTCAACAGGACACATCCTCCATCAGTTAACCTAGAGGATAAGTGAGGAGGGGGTGAGTACAACCACTATGTGGATGTATAGACAATAGTGCATAATCATAATGCACATAATGGAAGTCATAGGGAACAAGCTAAGTAACCCAACCCTTAGAGTACCAATATCAGTCTACTACTATCTTGGTCGGCGGTATAACAAATATACCCGTAATATACACAACCCCTGCAATCTACAAGCAATGCACATCCAGATACCACGACAAAGTCTCGTGGCTCTCGCACAAAAAGGGAACTATCTATGAGCTACCGCGAACGTAACCCATGAGCCGACAATCAATAGCACAATCTACGCGCAACTATATGCTACCACGAATGAGACTCGTGGATAGACAGGCAGTATATAGATATCTAATTATTGACTGCACACACTAGCGTACTACCACCAATAGGTCGCGTGAGCAGTTGATTATCCTAGGTTGTTAAGCCTAGGTTATCCAATACATCCAGCATAAAATGACTTTCAACGTCGACAAGGATCATCGATCTATAATTAAACCCATTGAGGCAGTCAAGCGAGGGTTTCAACACCTCTAATACGAAATATTTACCAAAGCCGGTAAAGATCATCGACTTATTAATAAATAAGTCGAAATGGTTAAGTCTAGGGTTCCAACTCTTCTAACATGATCGGTTATCAAAGTCGATAAAAATCACAAGTCCACTAACAAACACGTCGAGACGATTGCTCATAAGGTTTCGTCCCAGCTAACAGGAAACGCCCATCAAGGCCAATAAGGATAATAAACCTACTAACAAGCCCGGCAAGAGGGTTAAGCCTAAATTATACCATTTCCACCAGTTCAATCATGAATGTCCAACATGCTACCACGATCAGATCTCGTGGGTACTTAAAATGTAAAGTAGCTATCTAGCTACAGATGTTATACGAATCCGATTTTCACCAACTCCGAGCGGATAACGCAAGAATATAACCTTACAGTAGATTATCTCAATCATGCATGGGAGACATATTCGACCACAGACATACAAAGCAACCATAGAGAGACTCTACTGCAGACTCTCTCTCAACCAACAATGGGAGATATAGTAAGGACTAATCGTATCCTAACCATACGAACTCTAC
The DNA here is from genome assembly GCA_025175895.1 of Wurfbainia villosa. Taxonomy (NCBI): domain Eukaryota; kingdom Viridiplantae; phylum Streptophyta; class Magnoliopsida; order Zingiberales; family Zingiberaceae; genus Wurfbainia; species Wurfbainia villosa. The sequence goes on along the minus strand of CM045987.1, from coordinate 118,990,147 downwards.
TAGTCCGATCACCATATCACTGAAACAGTAAATGGATAACCATATATCATTAAGCACATCCGGGTTATTACGCCTAGGGTTCCAACACCTAGGGTTCTACTAATGTTGCTTCATTCTTGAGATCCGCTCCTACAGAATAACCTCATCTAAGTTATTCTATCTCTACTAGTCTTAATCATGGTATCCACCGCAAAAACACATAACCATATAATCACATAACACACTGTCTAATAAACAACAGCATAGTCATACTAATGACAATCAATGGCTGAAATTAATTAGGGTATAACTAAAGGGTCATGCCAGAATAAAGTCAAGGCAATATTAAATAAAGCATCAGAAGCCTATATATACCCTAAACTACGTAAGCAATGTAATCATGTCATCCATCATACACTAGGATCTAGAGAGTTCAAGAACCTATATGTATACCTTCTACAAATTTATCCATCTTAGTCATATTATTCAACTAGTCCACTCCTAATACTAGTCCAATCCTAATACTAGTCCAAATAGTAATAGGTAAACATCTACCAATAATATCTAATCATTTATATCACAATGATAACTAGCTACATATAGCAGTAATAGCAATTAATAACCATATGCTAACGATAAACCAGCAACCTAAAAATCTAACAGTCTAACAAATATAAGGTTAAAAAAAATACTAGACAAAACATGATACCACCGCATAACCAATATAACCAATATAAATATGCACTAAATCTAGAAAATTTTCTAGAATTTACCTGTTAGCCATCTGGAGATGTCCTGTCGCCACCAAATCCCCAAATTGACCTCGTCAATAATACCTCGAATTTCTAAAACATAAAAATCGTCGAAAATCCGTACAACTCCGAAAATACCCCAGTTAACCTGCCAAACGAAGCAAACTCCGAAAACCCAAAGTCCCTAAGGAACTCGGAAACCTACGCTCTGATACCAATAAATTGTCACGCCCCGGGGGAGTCCCCGCCAGACGAAAATCCGGCAGCATCTGCCCTGTATGGGTGACAATATGAAACTTGCATACAAGGCCTACACGGCCACTATACATCGGTCAACACGATCGGAACAAAAACTACACACGCAGATAATAAATTGGCCTCAGGCCATCAATCCAGGTAAATAGCAACAGTCTACTATATCTAGACTTACCCCTTCTGCCATCTGAGCAGGAATATACAACCAAACCAATCGAATAGTCCACAAGGACACAACAAATATCTCCAAACCTCCACAAGTACATAACCAAAACAAACACAAATCCTACACACTTCATCTAATTAAAAACCAAAACCATAAGACCAATAAAACCTATCCATTTCGACGAGGGGGGATTGACAGCTGGACTCTCCTGGCAGTTTCAACCTGAAACAGATGTAAAGCAACGGGGTAAGTTCAAAGAACTTAGCGGATAATAGTCGATATGCATAGCAAGATATAGCTAACAATAAGAATCATGCCAGTACAGTCTCATAAAAATAGGGTATGCAAGTAAGAAATACAAAAGGATTGTACTTACCTGAATCTCCTGCCCTGATACAGGAGCATGTGTCATACTATAAGAGACAAAGTCTTCACCATATACAAATATGAATCTTGTATGCATGACAATCATATGCAACATCCAAGGCATCAATAAAAATGCAGCAAACACAATACAAATGTTATCCATGCAAAGTGCATGTCGTGCAAATGACATGGTCACCCCTAACGCTAGTCAGCCGCCTCACACGCGATGGTGAAGCCGAGTGGGTAGGGCTATGATAATTGTGCACTCTGTCATCACTGCTCTTGAGTGACCGAGTGGATAGGATGCTGTCGGAGTACACCTATCCTCCTGTCCCAAACAGAGTGGGGGAGCTAAGCTCTCATCTCCTGGTGTCATAGACCAAAGGAGGGATCTCTGCCCGCTACCACGCTGCCTCATCGCTATCGATGAGCGGACCAGCGGAGCTTGACAGAGCAACTGCACACACCCTCCTCCTGATGTACCATTAACCCATGAGTGGCAGCGTATGCAGGCCGTGTAACTGGCTGCGGGCTCAACTATAAAGGAACTCCGTCCAGCCAGCATGAAATCATGCAAGATGGTGCATGATACTAAAGCATGTAAATCCAACTAAAAATACCTATCTGAATAATATGTACAATCAATAAGTACATATCCATGATCCGAGTAAAACAGGAAAGATATAATCATACTGATCAAATGCATATATCAAGTAGGCACAATAACATACTAGGCATATAAACATGAAAATTATTGCAAGCTATACTATCTAGCATATCAACATGACTATATCTAAAAGATAAGTCAAAATATCCGTCTGATAAAATAATGTCCGCAAGAATGAAACGAAATCGTCATGACCGTGGACCTGCCTCGTGACCGAAACCTGCATATAGAAAAACTATTGTTAAGCACCAAAAAAATGAAATCCACCATCAAATCGAATACTAAATCGATTCCTTACATAACCTATTAACCCAAAGGTTTAATAAAATCTCGATCACCTTCCATCTAATATAACCGTCCTTTCGTCCAATTACTCGAATATAATTTCTCAACTCCTATCATGATGTGTACAACATCCAAACAAAACCTCACAGCTTACTCGCCAAAAGTAGATCCATCTCACAACCCAGAATTCATCCGAAATCAACAACATATCACCCAACCATCCCATATCCACCGAATACAATACGATCAACCGAATAACACCAAAATAGTGCTTACCAGCCCTAGGATCCCACTGACAACTAATATTTCCCCCAAATCATATCCTCAACTCAATTTACAGCGGCTCAAACATTGTTCACAGCCGACCTTGCATGACCACCTCCAACCCTAACCGAACAACGCCCCCAAATAGACCCTCTCAGCCGACAACTTCCTTGCTGCCCTAAATCACTGCCCATGTATCACCACCCGACACCAACCCACATGCTGGACAGCAAAGGAAAATAAAAACAAGGTAATTACCGTAAACTTCCACTTCACTGGCGACACTTCCCTCCCAGCCGCTCGGTTCACCAGAGAAGAAGACCTGTTGATGCCCTAAATAGCCTGCTCCGGCAACCACCGGAGAGACCACAACCCCCAACGGAGGTGGCGACAGCACGACTGACCCCTTCTTGTCGCATCGCCCGTCGGGATGTAGCAAAGGTGCCGGAGGTCAGACACAAGGCCGGCGGCGTAGGGCTGTTGGTTGCGGACACGAGGAAGAGAAGAGGCTCGCGGCCGTCCTGTGAGAGGATGGGGCCGCGTCGGTGAGCAGCGAGGAAGAGAAGCGTCTGCGGTGCGGGAAGAAGAGGCGTGATGGCAGCGGGTCGTCGGCAGTGCGGCTTGGGCGACAACAACGGCCGAAGGCGAGGTGGCAGAGAAGAGTGGCGGCCTGGTCATCGACGGAGAAGAGGGGAGTCGCGCAAGAGAAGAAACCGCAAGAGGGCAGGCGCGGAGGGGAAAGAAAGGAAAGCTCGGGAAAAAGCTCTGCGGTGCGCGGGGAGAAAAAGATCGGGAATTTAGAAAGTAAAACCCTAAGTTTATTAATCCTATTAACTAGTCCAAACAGGTCCTTTAAAAGCCTGTTTATTTTATCCCCGTAAAAATTTCGTACAAGCCCCATTTAATTCCAGAAAAATTCCGAAAAATTCCTAAAAATCCTGAAATATTTCCAGGATTATTTTTCTTAAATTTTTGGCCATTTAATTTAGTATTTTAAATTTCTATATTTAACACAATTAATCTGCGTTGTCGCATATTCAAATCTTTCTGAGTGAAGAAATACTTCAGACTCTAGTGATCTGTGTAAATCTTGCATTGGACTCTATATAAGTAATGTCTCCAAACTTTCAGAGCAAAGACCACTGCTGCCAACTCAAGGTCATGAGTGGGGTAATTCTTTTCATAGTCCTTGAGTTGTCTAGATGCATAAGCAATGACTTTACCCTTCTGCATAAGTACTGCTCCGAGTCCCATCTTGGATGCATCACTATATAGGTCAAATCCCTCATTACTTTCTGGAAGGGTAAGCACTGGAGTACTTATGAGTCTCCTCTTTAATTCAAGGAAGCTCTTTTCACAATCTTCGGTCCATTCGAACTTCTTGTTCTTTCTGGTAAGAACCGTCAACGGTGAAGCTATCCTTGAGAAGTTTTCCATAAACTTCCGATAGTACCCTCTAATCCGAGGAAACTTCTGACTTCACTGGCATTCTTTGATTGACCCCAATTACTGACTGCTTCTATCTTTGTCGGGTCTACCATAACTCCATCTTTTGAAATAACATGACCCAGAAACGATATTCGATCAAGCCAAAACTCACACTTGGAGAACTTTGCATATAACTGTCTTTGCTGAAGGGTCTGCAAGACTGTCTTCAAGTGTTTGTCATGTTCTTCCTGGGTTCTCGAGTAGGTAAGGATGTCGTCAATGAAAACAATCACAAACTTGTCAAGGTACTCCTTAAATATCCGATTCATCAAGTCCATAAACATAGTAGGTGCATTTGTCACTCCGAAGGGCAAGACCACGAACTCATAGTGTCCATACCTCGTTCGGAAAGTTGTTTCGGTATATCATCCTCTTTAACTCTTACTTGATGATAACCTGACCGCAAGTCAATCTTGGAGAAGACTGTGGCTCCCCTCAATTGATCAAATAAATCCTCTATCCTTGGCAGAGGATATCTGTTCTTGATCATCACTTGATTCAAGGCTCGGTAGTCTATGCACATCCTCATAGACCCATCTTTCTTTTTCACAAACAACACCGGAGCTCCCCACGGGGAATGACTAGGGCGGATGAATCCCTTGTCTAGTAACTCCTGTAATTATTCCTGAAGCTCTTTCAATTCAGCTAGAGCCATGTGATAGGGTGCTTTTGAGATTGGGTGGGTACTAGAAATAAGCTCAATCTCAAACTCAACTTCCCTTCTAGGTGCTAGTCCTAGTAGTTCTTCAGGAAATACTCTCGGGTAGTCACATACAATTGGGACATCTTCCAATTTTTGGCTTCTTTCTTGCTTAGTATCAACTATATGTGCTAAATACCCAGTGCATCCACCAGCTAACATCTTATAAGCTTCCATGGCAGACAAGAACTTCTTAGTCTTCTTCCTTGGTTCTCCAATAAACTCAAAGTTGGCCTCGGTCTCTGGTTAGAATACTACTCTTTGCTTACGGCACTCAATGGAAGCACTGTACTTGCTAAGAAAGTCCATTCCAAAGATAACATCATAGGCATGCATGTCCAGCAAGATCAGATCACTATAAAGCTCCCTGTCTGAAATTCTGACCGGCACGACATGCAACCAGTGTGTAGATGTCATTATTTCACCCGAAGATAGGGTCGTTAAAAACTAAATATCTAAGATATCCAGAGTTATATCTATCTTCTTAGCAAATACCATAGACATGAAAGAATGGGTTGCCCCAGTATCAAACAGTACGGTAGCATGCTGACTAAGGATAGGTATCTGACCTGTGACTACCGTAGAAACATTTGCTACCTCTTCCTTGGTGAGGGAGAAGATCCGGGCATTAGGTGTAACTGATGGGGCCTCCAATCTTCCTTGGCTGATGTGAGGACCCTCCAGTGCTCCTTGCATCTGATGTAGCTAAGCTGGTCTACCTCCATACTGAGTAGACTATGGCGGAGGTAGATTGGTCTTGGTGGGGCACTGTTTGGCGAAGTGTCCCTCGACACCACATATATAACACCCGCTCATGCCCTGGCGGCAAACTCCTGGATGCTTCCTCCCACACTTAGAACATGTTGGATACGTAGGCTGCTTACTGGCTGAACCTCCCTTTGCATTATTCCATTGTTTCCTCTTGCCATTGTTGTTTCGCTTCCAGTTCGAATTACCGCTCTGAGGTTTCTGACCCCCTGAACTTCCCTGGCTTTTGTTTTCTATCGAGGCTAGCTTCTGGTGCTTGATACTATTCATGTAATGCTCCGTGATTAGCGCACTACTGACTAGCTCTTCAGTGGTCTGTGGTCTATTAATTCTACCAGCTACATTCAGAGCTATCTCCGGTCTCAACATCTTTAGCATCAACCTAACTCTTTCCTTCTCAGTACTGACCAGTTCCGGACATAGGCGAGTCAACCTATTGAATCTCTTTACCGCTTTGTCTACTGATAAATTCCCTTGTCGAAACTCTGTGAACTCATCATAAGATGATCAAGTGAAACCACTATAAGGCTATTATCACTACTTTTTATCATCTTCACATACATATCTAGATATGCTCTATTACTTACTGTCTATCATCTTCATATATATATATATATATGCAAGCATGTTTAACTCAAAGAAAACATTCTAAGTGAGCATGTTTAACTTAAAAGAAGCATTCCTTACTACTCATAAAGTAAATAAAGCAGATAAATACTTGCTTACTTGGAGGCGGCAGGACTGATGCTCGATGTGTGTGTGACAGAAGGGGGGAAACTCGCTCTGATACCATCTTGTAACACCCCCCTAGTCTTTCCACTCTCTACCAGGGGAGATGTCACTACTTTACTGTCTCTATCTTTAATTCATGCAATATACTAACGCAATATGCTAACAACTAAAATAATCATAAGGACCTTGACATCACTTAAACAATAATCATTTCAAGATCTTCGCCTAACATGCAAGTATTAAGACTAACCCAATATGACTCTAGCATTCTTTGGTCTCAACTATAAGTAATCCAGTTGAACTTCAACAATATCAAAAGAAAACAATTAAAACTAAAAATCTGGTTTAGATATCTGCACTTAGGATCTTTTACTTCCACTGTTCCGTCGCCACACATACCCAGCACTTCATCCGCCATGCCACCTTACTGAAGCTTTTCTTTACTTTTATCTACAGTATAAGGAAATGCAAACTGTAAGCAATAACGCTTAGTAAGTACTTTCTATGCTCACAAAAACATGCAACGTATGAAATCATGCAACTAATTCTCTTACCCTTGATATTGATACACATGCAAGCATAACTGAAAATCATAACTCTAATTGTATGTCTCTTGTATAAACCATGCTCTTAAGTATTTTAAAACTTGTAAACAGTGTATCTGAACTGGAATGATTAACTTTGAAAACTTTCACTTATACTTATACTGATACTTCAAAATAATAATCCTGGATATGGGCTCGGCATAGTACCAATGCGCGCATTCCTAATAGGTCGGGGTGGCTAACCACCGAACCTACTAGGTAATCGAGGCCCGAGGGCCTTGGGCGTATGCCCGATGCCCGATACATGCCCTGTCAAAAGTAAAATACTTCCTTTATACTTATATTCTTATACATACTGAAAAAAAATGCTCTTAATCCCCTAAACCACTAATGGGGAGCACCATAAAGATCATTATGCTCTTGACCCCCAAAATTGAAATGGGGAGCATACTGAAGATCGTTGTGCTCTTAATCCCCAATTTGAACGGGGAGCATCTTTAAATTTCTTTATAAAGGAAATATTTTTACATCTTACTCTACATTATGCATATAATTGTAAGCTATAACTCATCTACAACATGCATGATCATAAATCACATTCTTATCATGGATCTAAACATGATGCTGAATTACCCATAACATAACGGTAAAATCACGTAACTGAAAATACCATACATAACTGGAAATAACATGCACATAAAAATATATCAATGATATACGATAACTACTTATACTGTAGGTGAGCAATACTTACCTCCTACGTTTTTTCATCAATTTATACCGTTAGATTTCGTAAAGAGAAGACCTCCTCCGGTATCCTTCTTCCTCCTCTTCTCGGCCAAGCTCGTCTTCGGCGTGACTGTTTCTGCCATCGAGCATGCTCGGATTCCTAATCCCAATTCCGATCTCAGAACCTCAAATGGCTAAACTTGATCGCTCAATCGCTTCCGTCGTCAATATTTGCGCCTACGAACTGAGGAAAGAGAAATGCAACGCTCATTTCGATAGCTATATAAGGGTATCGGGCGGGCGTCGGAGGTGGACAAAATTAAGCGACGGCAAAGTAACGGAAAATTAGGCCGAACTCGTTCCGACGTCCATGGTGGATAACGGATCATGGCGACACCGTTACGACAACAACAAATAGAAAGCCCAGGATTGCTTGCACGGTTCCAATCGCGACGTGCTCCAGCAGATACTCCGATTTGTTGAGACACGTGGACAGACAGAGGCGTCCGCTGTTCCCTTCGACAGCTGACGGTGAACCACCGTCTGTCTTAATTGAGTTGCCTCGGCGGCTGGGAAAAAGAGAGAGAGAGGGAGAGAGAGAGGCGGCGTGAGATCTAAAGAGAGATGGGAAACAAAATATATATAAAAATTAGAATTTTTTTTAACCTAATTATCCCTTTAAATAATTAGTCAAATCAATCAATCTCTCTTTTTTTCGCCTATAGATATATTTTGTTATATCCTACTCATTGGTAATCTTATGACTTAGTGATGGGAAGCCTATTCCCCCAAACCGACGGTTCATGATTCAACCCTGGTTAATGAACCATTTATTCGAACCTTTTTTTTGTAATTCCTATTTTTAATTATTTCTATTCTTTTTTATTATTATTATTATTCTATTCCTATTTTTATTATTTCTATTCTTATTCTTATTTCTATTTTCCTCTAATAAAAATATAGGAATTAAAATTTAGGGTGTTACAGTTAACATCCCATCAATACTAACGGTACGGGTTAATGAGTTCTACACATATGAATCTAAAATCCATTAACCCACATCCAATAACACAAATCCGTTAATCAAAACCATAATAATTAGATCATTTTAATGTAGTTTGAACTAATACGACACAATCAGATGCATTATGGTAATCATATGTAAGTCAACTACCAACAATCTCCCACTTGGTCTATATGTGATTATGAATGTAACACATAACCGAAATTCCTTAGTTACACACATCATGTCGTATTGAACTGAAACAATCCAGCTCATAAACTTCATTGGTATATGACTAAAGTGATCGTTGTTATTTCATATATATAATCGGTAGCATGACCCATCAATAATCATGATACGAATGTCGTCAATGACATAGATCTGGTGTGGATGTGTAGCATGAGAAATGCATAAAATATGATCTGCTCATGTCTATTTTCAACTGATCCTCTTTATGATACAAAATCGGATTTGATCATGTTTGCAAGAACCATATGCTAAACCATATTAGCAAACCATGATCACCCTATGACTCAATAATGAGTCATATATAACACATTTATAATCACTATATACAAACTGCATTAGTAAATCATGATGTTTCTTTATTCAGAGTGTCAATAAATACATATGTAAAAAGAAAATTTTATTCGTACGATAATTAAAATTTATATGTGTTCAATATATACATAAGAGCATCCAAAATCATAAATAAATACAGACTCCCACTAAACGAGTACTTCATCCATATGAAAGACCTCATATGCAATACATGTTGATGAAACACCTTGGGCAATAATCCTTTGGTGAGTCTGTCTGAGTATACTCTATCATTATTTGACCACTCTAGACTCTTTCCTTAACTGCTAGGTACTTGATGTCGATGTACTTTGACTTGACGAGCTACAGTTGTTCTTGGAATAGAGTTATGCAGCTTTGTTATCATAATTTTTTTTTAAAGGTCTGTCAACGCCATCGATGACCTGTCATGCTGTGATAAAATTCCACAGGCATATCCCGTGATTTGATGTTTCATAGCAGACTATTAATTATGCCTCCATCGTGGAAGTCGCTATAAGCGTATGTTTGATACTTTTCTATGATATAACTCCTTGAGTAAGCATGTAGACAAAATCTGAGATGAACCTCCTGTTATCCAAGCATCCAGCAAAATCGAAATCTGAATATCTAATCGCCTCCAACTGACTGGACCTCCGATATGTGAACATAAGTTCTTTGGTTCTTTGTAGATGTCACATTACCCTCTTTATGGCTTTCCAAGCTCTGGTCCAGGATTACTTAGATACCTACCTAACATTTCAACAATGTACGTTAAATCTGGATGTGTACAAATTTGAGCATACATGAGACTCCCTACTGTCGATGCATAAGGAAGTTTCTTCATCTCATTTATTTCAAGTTCATGTTGTGGACATTGTTACAAACTAAATTTATCACCTCTAGATACAGGTGTAACCCTATGTGTACAATTTTACATGTCATATCGTATGAGTATCTTTTTAATATAGAACTTTTGTGATAATCCAAGTATACCCTTGGATCTATCATGATATATCTGTATGTATAATACAAAAGATGTTTCACTAAGGTCTTTCATTTCAAATTTATTTGATAGAAATCACTTTGTCTCATGTAATAATTGTTTACAATTGTTTGCCAATAAAATATTATTCACATATAGGACAAATATCACAAACTTGCTTCCATTAAACTTGATATAAATGTATTAATGAACTGGATTCTCCTTAAAACCAAACGAAGTAACCACTTGATCAAATTTCTTATCGAGATGTCTGCTTTAAGCCATAAATGGACTTATTCAACTGACATACTAGGTGCTTTGAATCATTATATTCAAAATTCTCTGGCTGCACCATGTATATCGATTCCTCAATGTCTCCATTAAGGAATGCAATCTTGACGTCTATTTGAGGTAGCTCCAAATCATAATGAGCTACAGGTCTCATGACTACCCTTAGGGAGTCTTTTATAGATACAAGTGAGAAAGTCTCCTTGTAATCAATATCCTCCTTTTGAGTGAATCCCTCGACTTCAAGGCGTGCCTTATACTTTTTTATATTGCCAAGTGCCTTATACTTTTTTATATTGCCAAGTGAATTCCGTTTAGTTTTAAATATTCATTTACAACCAATAAATTTCACCCCTTCAGACAATTCAACTAGTTCTCATACACCATTGTCTGTCATAGACTTTATCTCATCTTTCATGGCTTCGATCCACTTTTCAGGATTGAGTTAACAGAAAGATGGTTAAAAGACATAGGAAAAACTCCACGAATGAAGGATAATATACAAATGAACATGATGATGTCCTGCACTCAAGAAATGCCTGAAGAATGTCAAGTTAAATTCTAGGTCCCACTTGAAGAATGGTCGAGTAAAATTCTACAAAGAAAAATTATCTCATACAAGTCTAAGATTATTGTAGATCAACTCAAACTCTATATCAGTGTTTATAGATTGTGTGCAAAATACTAACTTATGCAAACTTTAATAATTGATGACTTCTATTACATCCCTACAATGCATCCTAAAGAACTCTTCATGTAGCTATTATGTAGCGATGATTTGAAAGGTCCTTATTTTAAAATTATGATGAGATGCCTAAGTGGGAAAATGAAGGTCCGATGACGGGTTTGATCTAGAAGAACCTTCTCTAGCCATCTCTCTGCTTGTGTGCCCTCCAACACTTCAATTTTGAGTTCCCCTAGTCCCGATCGATCTACTTCTTTTCCCTTCCAAAATCAATTGGAGCGAGTGTATTCTCCTTTCCATTTCTAGCGACCTTTCCTTGTTTTTGGATTTCATCATCTTGCTCCTCACCGTCCAACCATTCCCAATGATAAAACACCAAGGTTATGATTCACAACCCCTAATTTATTTAGCATCTACATTTTGTATAAACCCTACTGATTGATTATTATTGATTCATTCATACATTTTATTTTGCATTCATTTGTGGTTACATTTATACATTAGACCTAAATGTTGCTCTAATACTACTTGTTAGGTATTAGAGGACTAAAAAATCTCATCTTATTTTTCCTCTACCTACTCTCAAGGCGATTAGTCCTTCCAAGAGAAACCTAGCTCTAATACTACTTTTTAAGACCATAATGTCTCCAAAGGAAAATGAATAGTGATTCACTTTGATCAATGGATTTTGTGTGCTCGCTTATAATAGATTAGTATACAGTGGGAAAAAAACATAAAACAAAATCACGAGCATACAACACTTTAATTTTATGTGGATTGGAGTCTCCGGTTCCTACTTCATGCCCTAGAATCTTAGTAATAGTTCTACTAATTTTTCTCCTTACTAGACACCTTCTAAAGGTGAAGAAACCTCTTAAAACACCTAATCTTACAAGATACAAGCAAAATATAAAGATAGAAAGAAAAAAATAAAATATAAATAATAATTTATACAAGTGTTCTTTTCTTTGCTTGTTATTTGATTGTTTTGGATTGCTTCACGAAAGTTTGGAATATAATAACACTTGTTTTTCAAAGTCTCTAAGAATTGATGTGTGAAATCTTTCATGAAATACTCTTTTATAGATTTCAAGTTGTGACCGTAAATGGTCCAACAATCGACTATTAGCATCATCAATGGATTGATCTGATTAAGATATGAATGTTGCTCTATCAACAACTCAATCCAACTTAGCATCAACTAATGACAATCAATGGAGCTAAGCAGCCTAGTTCCAAACTTTTTGTTTGTTCCATAATTTAATTTCATCAATCAAGTTTTTCACTTGACTAATGTAACAGTTACATTAGCAAGCGACTACTAACATCCAATAGTTGATTGCTTATACTACAAACTCCTTACACCTCAAATTCATGGTTTTCAGGCTCAACAGTCGATCGCTATGTAATAGTAGTAGACTAATATTTTTATTTTAGTATTCCCATAGTTGAACCATCACTTTGTGTAATATCTGATTAATCTTAAACAACAAAAATTATTGGGAGTATAGGAAATACAATCAAAATCTCATATTGATAAAACATGAAAAAGATCATGTGCTTATAAGATAAAAAAATATCTCTATTGGTATGAGGTCTTTTAGGTAAAGCTCAAAAACAAAACCATGAGGGCTTAGGCCCAAAGTGGACAATATCATACCATTGTGGAAATATGTGGATCTTATAGGCACTAACAATTAGTATCATAGTCATGATCCATGTTAAGCCATTAATCTTGAATGAAGGAAGTGGAGCTCCCTTGTTCGGATCAAAAAAATCAGACACCAGGTAAAAAGTCTAGTTGGGCCAGAAGGTCTGAACAACTGGCAGGAAGTCCAGTTACGTCAGGAGGATTAAATAGTTAGCAGGAAATCTTAGTGGGTTGAGGATCAGACATTAAGCAGAGAAAATTCTTCGAGGACAGATAGGCTTGAGAGGGGCTCAATGTGGTTGTTCGTTTGAGGGGAGAATTGTTGAGAGTATAGGAAATACAATCAAAGTCCCACTGTCACGCCCCGAGAGCATGCCGAACCGAAAATCAAACGGACGGCACCTCCCCTGTACGTGGCAACATTTCGGGTTAATACAAGGCTCGTAGGCCCACAATAACAACAATATATATGTATGAAAACAAAACTACACAAGACACAGCGGAAACAAACCACAACAATACAACAATCTCACACATGCATACCGGTATGACTAACACACCCCAACAACATAACAAAACTACTACGACAAATACACAGCGGAAACGATACAACAACAATACAATGTCACACCCGGGCAGCAGGCCCAAAACAAAATACGGGAGCCTCGTGAGATGAGATGACGTCAGCCGGCGGTGCTCCAACGCTATCACGAAGTCTTCTACCTGTTACCTGGGCGACAGAAAACCCAGGGTCCGCGGGGGTGGTGAGTAAAACTCAGCAGGTAATAGAAAACATGTATATATGTAATATCACATGTATTTCGACAACATAATCTAGATGTACAACAGGTATATCAGCATAGTATATAAATACAAGCATATACCGTCTAACTGAATGAACAACATAAAATGCAGACATACCTGAAGTCTGCTACGCTACTCTGATCCAACATGAACATATATCCAACATATATATATATATAACAGGAAGAGTAGATCAACTCAAAATAAACTCTATCTACAGGTCAAGGTATCTATGGTCTATCCAACACATACCAATATTTGACACAATTGTATAACATATGCAAGAAATATGCATGAATATGATGTCCACCCAAATGCAGCAAGCATAGTACAAACAAATGCAACATCACAATAATCATATATATATAGACTGTATCTATATATATATTAATCTCAACCATCCATATATATATATATATATATATATACATGCATATATGTATATATATATGGTAATATGCAAAGCGCCATCAGATACGGCTATGCAGCATGCATGGTCATGTCGGCTCACCCTAAAGCTACCACGACCCCAGTGTGGCCTCGGTGGCTCGAGCATGACAACTGTCCCAACTCAACACCAACCACTACTCTCGAGTGGCCGAGTGGGCAGTATGATCGAGTAGCATATAAGCGTAAAGAGCAAGCTACACGATGGGGGTCCCTGCTGTTGGTCACTCCGACAGTCACTACCCATGAGTGGTCGAGTACCACACACGCAGGACTACGACACGCAAATCCAACTACCACCGTCTATAGTGGTAGAGTGCGGCACCTCAATGCTCTGCCCTCACACCGGTTACTCCTCCTATGAGTAACCGTGGAGGCAGGATGACTGGCGACCCTCTCAACCACAAGGGAGACCTCGTCGCCAGCGTGCATGTAAATGCATGAATGCAATGTCTCACATACAGACATCCTCCATAGACTCTCTATCCTGTAGAGAGTCATACCAATCTACTCGACGCACTCTCTATCCTGTAGAGAGTCGTACTCAACTGATCATAATACTCTCTATCCTGTAGAGAGTCATACTAATCTACTCGACGCACTCTCTATCCTGTAGAGAGTCGTACTCATCTGATTATAACAAGCTAGGACCACCGGTCCGTAGCGATACCCTAAGTATCATTCCTCTGACCATTTACACAACACATGTTCGGTGGTAACATACAACCTAAGGGTACTAGAACTAACCCTAGGTTAAAGTCATTATCTACCTACGGATGACCTTTTTGCCCAATTTACAATCAGGTTGTCATCCGGACTTTACTACTTGTATTTAACTTAATCAAATTCTAAGTTATTTACATCATCTATATGTATAACTCCTAATCATGGTAACATAAACATGATAGCAGCAAGGAGTTAATAGTCAATGGATAAAGGATCAAGCATACGATAAAAAGAACAGGGTCAAGGTAATATGAACACCTAACATGCTCATATAAATGACTAAATCTGAATGAAATATAACTACCCGGACCAGGTAGGAAATTACCCACCTGCTATGTAGAGTATCCAATAAATCTTCCACGTCCAAGAGTTTCTCACAATTTAAAATCCTGCAAGAAAGAGCAAGGAACATATCTAAGTTCTTTATAAGTCCAACAGTGCTATGAAATCCCTATCGATTCCCTTACACTACTTAATCAACCTAGAAGTGCATATACGACAACATGCATAACTTATCCAGATATGAACTTACCAAGCTTAACTTTCTTTGCACATCTTCTTGATCTCATCAGATCTACTCAACTGCCTCTCAATAATATGATAGAGCCTTCTTGGTGCATATAGTCTCCGAGGATCTCCTAGCATAGCATCCTCTGATATGCATGTATCGACCATGCATCTTAGACATAACAAGCATGGTAAACTGTGCAAAGAAAATCATACCAGTCTCTAAGAGTTGAGTCCTCAATTTACCAGAAAAGAGACTTGAATATCTCTTCCAGAGGTGTTGCTGTCCGAGGCAAGAAATCATCCTGGAGAACAACTGAATCGATAACATCTGCATATTCAACAACCAAATTAAGTGAGACACATCTTACAGGGGCAATAGCTAAACACCTATTCTTATTCCTCTCCACATTCCCTAACCTGTCAAGATCATGAACAGCCACCATCGCTAGCAGCGCAGCAACACCAGATCCCAAAGAATAACCAGCAAATGTACACGGGATTCATCTCCAACAAGTCCTTCAAACTTTGCACTCCTCATCAAAGACCCAAATTGCAGCTTGAAGAAAACCGGCAGCGACAAAGAGGCCGGCAATCAATGGGATAAGCGACGGTAGGGATCCATTCATGGCGAAGGCAGTTGATAAAAATTCGTCGGGCGCCCTAGGATTGCAAGGAACCCCACAACGCTGGGATCTTGGTGTCGGACGAGATGGGGAAGGCGGCGGTGGGCTGACTCAACCGTCGACGGTGGAAGGTCGCCCACTGTTACAGTCAATCATCGGAAAGAGTCGCACAATCGGGCGACGGCGAGACGCAGCGGCGAAGAAACGAGCGACGCTCGTGAGATCGGGAGAAGATACGGCCGTGGCGATTTGGATCGGAGAAAGGAAACCGACGCGATCGACTACCTTGAGCTCGCGGTGGTGAGGTAGGGCGACAGGCGGCTCGAGAAAGCGACCATCGGCGCGCTAATCCCACTCGCGGTGGCAGCGGCGTGGGGACGACGACCGGCGGCAGTGAGAGCATGCCAAGTTGGCTCGTCGGCGGCGGTGACCGTGAGCACGAGGCGAAGAAGACAAGGTGCGTGATCCACCAGCTGCTCCGGCGATGCAACCGGTCGGCGACGGTGAGCATGGGACGGAGGAGTCGCGATCGAGAGAAAGGGGCGGCGACGCAAAATCGAGAGGGAGAAGAGAAGAGGAGCGACGCTTGAATAGAATCGGGCGAATAGGGATCGGGCGGAGGAGAAACGGCATGAAATGAATGGGGTTTAACGGGTTTGGATAAATGGATCCGGTTTAACCTATAAGCATTAAACCCAATCCAAAATCTCTTTATAAATAGATAACTCAAACAGGCTTTCCCAAAGCCTGTTAAATCTTTCTCCAAAAATACCTTAGAAATTTCCATTTAAGTCTAGGAAAATTTCTGGAAAAAAAAAATCTGGTAAATTCCATAGGATATTTTCTTAATTAACAAGCATTATTTTATTATTAAATTTTTTTTTTTCTGGTATTTTACATTCTCCCCCACTTAATAAAATTTGGTCCCCAAATTTCATACTAACATGCAAAAATTTACTTCAAGCAAGTTTCCGAAATGACCACATACCTTCCTCAAGTGACCAGATGAGACTATCGAGCTCGGATAGTATCTTCCAGCTCCCACATAGCCTCCTCATCGGTATGATGCTGTCATCCAACTTTTACGAGTCGGATGGTTTTCGTCCCACTACTGTCGCTCCTTGCGACCCAGGCTGCACCCTGAAATCACCTCGTAAGTCGCATTAGATTGAGGTAGAATTCGGAACCTCTTTCAGAACATAATCAATATGCGACACGTATTTCCTCAGTATAACAACAGGAAATACGTTGTGAGCACCCGCAAGTGTCGGATGGTCCAACGAGTATGACCCACGAATAGGAAGGAAATGAGCTGATTTGGTCAGTCGATCCACAATCACCCAAATCGCATCACATCCTTTACGGGTTCTAGGCAATCCCGTAATGCAATCAATCGTGATATGCTCCCACTTCCATTCCGAAATCCGAATTTTCTAGAGCAATCCAGCAAGTTTCTGATGTTCAGCCTTCACCTACTGGCATACTAAACATCGAACAGCAAAATCTGCTATAAACTCTCTTTATACCATTTCATCAGTATAAACGTTTCAACTCTCAGTACCTCTAAGTACCACCAAGGTACATAGCCCATCTCGAATGATGTGCTATCTGTAACGACTCTTCCATGATTGGTCGCGTGTCCGAAACACACTATCCTTATCAGAGAAGGAGAATTATCTTCTCACAAGAGAAGTCCATCTACCGTCCAAAATTCACTCTACCACACACTTTGTAAGTGCATGGAAGATTATAGCGATCAATCTCACTGGTTACAACTGTTTGCGTACCAGCAACTCTATTGTAGCTACCCAGTAGCTTATGAAATTCAATGAGCACTTCTGCTCCATACAACTATAAATCCAGATAATAACTACTAAAGTCATGTCATGTATATGATAGACTATCTCGTAGTTTCTTAACTGTCGTAGGCATAAGATATGCCTCATTCAACTACATCGGATTCGTTCCGATCCCTGAAACGACGCATCTGCGTACATCATCCTTTTATCCACTCCGGAAGGATTAACTAATACTCATGTAAAAGTTAACCATCGTCTAGGTCTTGTAACTGGTTTCACCAGCTTTCGACTAAATAATTTCCAACATTACCTTTGTCAAACAAGTTCGTGGTATACTAATGCTTAAAAGCACCCCATCCACATCTACAGTACTAACCAAACCATACAAGGAAAACCACCAACTACGGTGGTCGAGTCGTGACTCCAACTACCACAATCAAGCGGTGGCCAAGTTCACCTCCAACAATCACGAACGGATCAATCGTGTTCGGGATAACGATTCTCAAATCCACGACTAAATCATTAATTAGTCTAGCAACTTAATCAAAACTCATACAATTCATACCAAATATGAAATTGTTGTCTTTACACACCTGCATCCCCTTTACTCTAAGCTGATGATATATATTAATCATCACATCGACAATGATAATCGTATAACATCATGTCACTAATATATCAGCACTCCAGTCGTAAACCAACCTTAGAGTATACACAGGTGTCTTTGGTTGATCTAAATAGATCATCTATCCACAACAAGGATATTTATCATGACAACTACTGTATTCCATCATCGATAATCGATGCATACCTTCAAAGGTCCATCTCTCTTTCAACAAAGAGTTCCGGATCTTCTCAAGGAGGAATACTGGGATAGATAAATATCCCCTCCAACATCTCCTATAATCACAACTTACGTTCTTCCAATTTCCATAGTGTTTAACAACACTGATACCAGTTAAATTATCACCCGGTATAGGATCTTCGATACCGAACTATTTTCGCAATCATTTCGAATGCCTGCTCCACTTACCTAAGAAACGGCAAGGCTAGGAGTTCATCCAAAACTACATCTGAATGCTCTCGGATTATACGCACATCCGAGAGACATACCATACCATAATCTTAACAATTTGACCATCTGTAAGGATATGTTCACAATAAAGATATGTCTATCAGAGTCTAAGGGTCTCCCTTGACTTCTTAATTGTTAGTCCATTTCTCACCTGATGGTAGAGATACCACCGACCTACAAGTCAATGTAAAGGACCCTTCTAATCCAACTAAGAATGTTCTAGACAAAGATACCTGTAAACTACAAGTATCTCTCAATATATTAACCCAGAGGGTAAAACTAGAGTAATACCCTGAACGATGAAATATCTGTCGATCCGATCCAAAGGCTCCATGCAGGTCTCGGTCTTTCTCCGAAGAGAACCAGATCAGATCCAACAGTTCGCGACAAAGCGGTCACATTTCTACGACGGATGCCGCGGGGATTTTCCCTAGATCATCTAATCCATCCCTTAATCCTACGAGCTGCAACTATAGAATACTGAATAAATACGACCATCGTCGTATACTCTCTCCTCTGTACTAATCAAATCACATCTGGAGGTAACTGTTGTTGTCTGCTGAATCTTCTAAGATGTCTTCACGATGCCGCTTCAGATCGATTCTGAAGGGGAGTATCACGGAACTTCATCCACACCTGAGGTAGTAGGTTGATGCTGATAAGGTAATTCACATCTTCTGTGCTGATCTCTGCTGTCGAGACGGAGCGTCATCCTCCCGGAACACCATCGATAGTCTTCACTGAATCTTCAAGGTACACCTCCTCCACTGTACTGGTTGCTCAACAATAGCAACAGCTGAACTGCTCCAACAGATAATCTGGCTTCACGTGTCTTCGTGATCTGCACTGCACGCACACAATCCCTTCGGAGTCTTTGTTCTGATTTTGCTGATATCCACAAGAACCTTCTGATGATCTGCGATTGGTCTTCTATAATCGAAAAGTAGCTCAAGACATATGACCCTGATATTGATCCTTTATCCAACAATCGGAGACTTCTTACTCCAATATCTGACTTGCAATATCTGCTTATCGATCTTCATCTCCTAAACACTTATACGGAGTCATTCCTAAACTCCTGTCTCAATCCAACGTCTTCCGACAGGATCTGGTAGAAGATCCCGGCATCCTAATCCAACTATAAGCCAATAACTCTGGGTGGCTTAAATCATCCACTTATCTTCTTGAGCTATTAGGTGGTCGTAACCTCTGCAAGTCTCACGACTCTGCACAAACACTAGATCGACCGATCACCCTTTCTTGAAGCTCAAGAATTCCTTCAATGTGTCACTAAAAGTGACACTGGAAATACACTCTTTCAACATCACTAATCACGATCAAGTGATATATTATTTCAAGATTATTTTTACGTATTTATCACCAAATACCGGCTTAACCCCGATAATGGTATGCAAATAACTCTACTTTCTCGGTATAACATGAGTAAGTACTTAAAAGTACTCTCAAAGTTATACAACTCAGTACGAACAACTCAGGGATAAAATCCCTATGAAACTCCATAACCTAGCCTTCTGCTATCTGCATCAATAATAGTCTACAAGTCTGTTCATTACCCATAGGTAATGATCCGACTAGCACAGTTAGTGGAAATCTCTAAGGCTGAAATCTATGATTTCAACCAGAAATGTGACGACTTGACCCATGTTTTTCCGACTCGGTATCAGTCGGCTCTCAAAGGTAAATTACCTTCTCGACACAGGTTCAAGACTCACAGATTCAACAGGTCGTTTCCGTGGTCAACTCATACCACGGTTACGAATAATAACCAACACACTACAGGTTATTCCCTGGTATAAGCATCTAAATGCATAGGCAATAAAAACTGGGAGTATAAATACTAAGGTAACTCCGGTTGGTCGTCTCGGTGGACGACCCCTACTAAAAGTCTACACAGGTGTCATAACTCTATTGTATACACCTACTGATCAAGTATAGATAAATATCTACTAAACCATAAGTTATCAGGAATTCTTACCTCGTGCTGCTTGGAGCTCAGGCCGCTGTCCATCTCATCTCAGAAAAATCAAAACCGAATAAATCGACTCCCGAGAATCCAAGACTCGATACAAAAAAAACATTGTATGGCATCGCAGAACCTTGGGCTCTGATACCACTAAAGTTGTCACGCCCCGAGAGCATGCCGAACCGAAAATCAAACGGACAGCACCTCCCCTGTACGTGGCAACATTTCGGGTTAATACAAGGCCCGTAGGCCCACAATAACAACAATATATATGTATGAAAACAAAACTACACAAGACACAGCGGAAACAAACCACAACAATACAACAATCTCACACATGCATACCGGTATGACTAACACACCCCAACAACATAACAAAACTACTACGACAAATACACAGCGGAAATGATACAACAACAATACAATGTCACACCCGGGCAGCAGGCCCAAAACAAAATACGGGAGCCTCGTGAGATGAGATGACGTCAGCCGGCGGTGCTCCAACGCTATCACGAAGTCTTCTACTGTTGCACAGGCGATGTAAAACCCGGTCATGGGGGTGGTGAGTAAAACTCAAGAGTAATAGAAAACATGTATATATGTAATATCACATGTATTTCGACAACATAATCTAGATGTACAAATGTATATCAAAGATAGTATATAAATACAAGCATATACCGCCTAATCAACGAATGAACAATATAAAATGCGACATACTCCAACATGAACATATATCCAACATATATATATATATAACAGGAAGAGTAGATCAACTCAAAATAAACTCTATCTACAGGTCAAGGTATCTATGGTATATCCAACACATACCAATATTTGACACAATTGTATAACATATGCAAGAAACATGCATGAATATGATGTCCACCCAAATGCAGCAAGCATAGTACAAACAAATGCAACATCACAATAATCATATATATATAGACTGTATCTATATATATATTAATCTCAACCATCCATATATATATATATATACATGCATATATGTATATATATATGGTAATATGTAAAGCGCCATCAGATACGGCTATGCAGCATGCATGGTCATGTCGGCTCACCCTAAAGCTACCACGACCCCAGTGTGGCCTCGGTGGCTCGAGCATGACAACTGTCCCAACTCAACACCAACCACTACTCTCGAGTGGCCGAGTGGGCAGTATGATCGAGTAGCATATAAGCGTAAAGAGCAAGCACGATGGGGTCCTGGCATTGGTCACTCCGACAGTCACTACCCATGAGTGGTCGAGTACCACACACGCAGGACTACGACACGCAAATCCAACTACCACCGTCTATAGTGGTAGAGTGTGGCACCTCAATGCTCTGCCCTCACACCGGTTACTCCTCCTATGAGTAACCGTGGAGGCAGGATGACTGGCGACCCTCTCAACCACAAGGGAGACCTCGTCGCCAGCGTGCATGTAAATGCATGAATGCAATGTCTCACATACAGACATCCACCATAGACTCTCTATCCTGTAGAGAGTCATACCAATCTACTCGACGCACTCTCTATCCTGTAGAGAGTTGTACTCAACTGATCATAATACTCTCTATCCTGTAGAGAGTCATACTAATCTACTCGACGCACTCTCTATCCTGTAGAGAGTCGTACTCATCTAATTATAACAAGCTAGGACCACCGGTCCGTAGCGATACCCTAAGTATCATTCCTCTGACCATTTACACAACACATGTTCGGTGGTAACATACAACCTAAGGGTACTAGAACTAACCCTAGGTTAAAGTCATTATCTACCTACGGATGACCTTTTTGCCCAATTTACAATCAGGTTGTCATCCGGACTTTACTACTTGTATTTAACTTAATCAAATTCTAAGTTATTTACATCATCTATATGTATAACTCCTAATCATGGTAACATAAACATGATAGCAGCAAGGAGTTAATAGTCAATGGATAAAGGATCAAGCATACGATAAAAAGAACAGGGTCAAGGTAATATGAACACCTAACATGCTCATATAAATGACTAAATCTGAATGAAATACAACTACCCGGATCAGGTAGGAAATTACCCACCTGTTATGTAGAGTATCCAATAAATCTTCCACGTCCAAGAGTTTCTCACAATTTAAAATCCTGCAAGAAAGAGCAAGGAACATATCTAAGTTCTTTATAAGTCCAACAGTGCTATGAAATCCCTATCGATTCCCTTACACTACTTAATCAACCTAGAAGTGCATATACGACAACATGCATAACTTATCCAGATATGAACTTACCAAGCTTAACTTTCTTTGCACATCTTCTTGATCTCATCAGATCTACTCAACTGCCTCTCAATAATATGATAGAGCCTTCTTGGTGCATATAGTCTCCGAGGATCTCCTAGCATAGCATCCTCTGATATGCATGTATCGACCATGCATCTTAGACATAACAAGCATGGTAAACTGTGCAAAGAAAATCATACCAGTCGACGGTTCTTCGCTCGGTATCGACCATGCATCTTAGACATAACAAGCATGGTAGACATAACATGCATCTCACGAGCCGCTGCTTCTTACATTAATCGCGCCTCGATTAGGCGACTCTTCCGATGATTGATCGAACATCGGCGATCTTCCAGCCGACCGTATGATTTTCTTTTCATGATTTACCACATGCCGTGGCGATTTGGATCGGAGAAAGGAAACCGACGCGATCGACTACCTTGAGCTCGCGGTGGTGAGGTAACTTGCTACCGGCTCGAAAGACCATCCCAACTAATCCCACTCGCGGTGGCGTCGTGGGGATCGACAGAGGCATGAGAGCATGCCAAGTTGGCTCGTCCTGCATGGCAGTGAGCACGAGGCGAAGAAGACAAGCGCGTGATCCACCGGTCCGATGATACTGGCGGCACGGTGAGCACCACTAGGAGTCGCGATCGAGAGAAAGGGGCGGCGACGCAAAATCGAGAGGGAGAAGAGAAGAGGAGCGACGCTTGAATAGAATCGGGCGAATAGGGATCGGGCGGAGGAGAAACGGCATGAAATGAATGGGGTTTAACGGGTTTGGATAAATGGATCCGGTTTAACCTATAAGCATTAAACCCAATCCAAAATCTCTTTATAAATAGATAACTCAAACAGGCTTTCCCAAAGCTTGTTAAATCTTTCTCCAAAAATACCTTAGAAATTTCCATTTAAGTCTAGGAAAATTTCTGGAAAAAAAAAATCTGGTAAATTCCATAGGATATTTTCCTAATTAACAAGCATTATTTTATTATTAAATTTTTTTTTTTTCTGGTATTTTACACCCACATTGGTAAGACATGGAAAAGATCATGTGATTATAAGTTAAAAAGATATCTCTATTAGTATGAGACCTTTTGGGTAAAGGCCAAAAATAAAACCATGAGATCTTAGACCAAAAGTGGACAATATCAAATCATTGTGGAGATATGTAATTCTTATAGGCACTAACAAAAATTTCTCTTGCCTAATATTCAAACATCTTTAATTTGTCAAGACTTCATCTGCCTAGCATTCAATCAATCTTGACCTCCCAAGATTTCACCATTGTCAAATATCTAGTTTTCCTTGATTTGTTTGAATTTAACCATTGTCTAGCATCTAGTTAACTTTGACTTACCAATACTTCATCATTGTCAAACATTTAATCCTTGACTAATTTGAACTTTACCATTGCTTAATATTTGGTTAACCTTGAACTATAAATATATATTTCATCCACCTAATATTCAATTAACTTTAACTTATCAAGATTTTATTATTGTCAAACATTCAATTCTCTTGTACCTATTTGAACTTCACCATTACTTGGCATCCGGTCATGTGCAAGACTTTCTTACACATTTAGCAACAGATGTGAGATTCAAATGATTCATCTTAACTTAAATGTTGTCAACATTAAAACCACATAGGCATGATTGCAATATTGTCTATCTCTACCTAACATGTATGTATATGTATATCTAATGAAAAATGATATAGAATATAAAAAATAAATATGAGAAATTATAAAAACTTTATCAGAGAAATCTAAAAGTAATTTTGTGATAAGAGAATAATGTTATTAAGTTGGTAGAAAATGATGACCTTTATATATTTATTACTCATTGGATTTTGTTTTGAGAGATACTATATTTTTTGTTTGGAGGGTAGGGGAGTGGTTTGAACTCTATATATAAGATCGTCAAGTATTTTTTGTTAAAAGTGTTTTACAATCCTAAAGTCTTGAATTCATATCGAGATGGGGACGCCATTGGACTATTAGGATTTTCTTAATTCCCTTCATATTTTTTAATTATTTTTATTTTGAGTCATGTAAAGTCATAAAATTAATACTTTTGATCAAAATGTTTGATAGAAATCAATCAATTGGAATCCTATCCACTTAATATATATTAGAAGCACTTCTAATTAATTGGATTACTTTTCATCAGTTGGCCAATGAACTAATGGTTCTAGCAGTAAAGCTAGGGCTCAACAAAGTAGGTTGAATGAAAAATAAATATATTATTTGATAAATTATAGTAATTATCATAGAACTTAATTATATAGGTCAAATGCTAAATTATAGTAGATGCATTAGGTATTAGTTTAAATATATTTTAGCATTTTTGATAGACATTTAGATATTATGTTAGAAAATTAGAATTTCCTTTATGAGTGCTACTTTGCATCTCATTATTTGTTTTAAAAAAAAATATGGTCAAAAATATATAATTGTCAAGGGTTGTTAATTAGTATGGTCAAATTTATTTATTTACTTATCGAATTTGTTTAACATTATCTATTAACTCAAGATCATCCATATTCTTAAATAAGTCTCTCAAATTCAGTTGATAAATAGATAAGAATTGACCTTAAAAATCTCTAAGGTTCGATTCCTAATAGAAGCATCTTTTGCTCATGCACTTTCAATATGAGTTTCTGATTTATTCTCCTCCTCTATATTATATATATAAAGAGAGAGAGGTGAAATCGGTTTAAAATCGAACCGATTAAAATCGAAACTGAATAAATTATTTTTTTTTATTTTAATCGAATCGACTCAAATTTTTCAACAAACCAAACCGATTAGACAAAAAAATAATTTTTTTCAATTAAAAATTGAAAAAATTGATTTTTTTACAACCAGTCAACCGATGAACACTTCAATCGATTGCTATTATAAAGCAGTCGACTGGATCGAGTGGACAGGAGCGAAAGTCAACAAAATTTTGTATTTTTTAATTTTCAATTCTCAATTAACAGTCGGCTGCTTATAAAAAAAAGTCAACTACATATAAGCAGTCGACTGATATAGATATCAGTCGACTATTTCTACTCCAAATAGATTAACTGATTAAATCAAAAAAAATTTCATTTTGAAACCGAAACCGAAAACGAACCGAAATAACTAATATTTTTATTTTAAAAAAATTAAATTTCTAACTAAACCGACCAAACTTTATGATTCGATCGGTTCGATCAATTTATTCGATTCAACCGAAGTTTTGCACATCCTTACACAAAAATAAGAACTTAACATGTGCTTTAATTTTTGTCATTATAAGTAGACTGTTTGATCTATCGATGTAAAAGATGATGAACGAGCGTCGATGGTCTGGTCTTAGTGCTTAATTAGCTTGATGTTCAATTACGCTGAATATCTGTTGCCCCGGAGACAACACTGCCTTTGGGTCATATCTCTGCTTCAACTGGACAAACTTTTTCCACTTAACTAATCCGAAGTGTCTCTCCCAATCGGCTGGCGTCGTATAATGAGGCAAATACTTCTTGAATTTGATGCCTTGTCGATGGCAGAACTCTAATATTTCATTATTACGGGCATCAAAATTCTTCCACTCCTCCACGGTGGCAGTCCAAAGAAACTCCACAGTGTAAAAGACCTCCTCATCAGGAACTACAACAGTCATGATATCGTTCCACCTGCAAGTTAATGAAGACGCAAGTTAGCTTAATTACTGATGATCTACGTCGACGAGTGTACTGTGCAATTAACTGCATGCGTAGAATATATGTATATGTATATGTATATATACCTATTCTTGTTCATGGGGTAGAATAACATAAGGCCCTTGGGTTCAGTGTTTTGAAGGATCCCTTTGAAGACCCCATTGTGGAGGTCTCGGATTCTGGACCTGGGCACTAAGAGATGTTGCCACGGATGGAAACTTGCGCTGGAGTCGCCAGTCATGGAGCTTTGTTTATGTCTCATCTCGATGTGGACTCTGTTCAGGAACTCCAGATGGCTCACGTCTTTCCTGATGGCAAAGCCAGGGTTGAAGTTTAGCTGCTTCAGCAAGCCTTCAACTTTCTGCGATCAGTAATTATATTATATATATTAGTAATACAATCCATATGCGTCAGGACCAGGTATATATATATATATATATGATTTATTACCTGATCAACCTCAGAGGTAGAGTCAAAGAACAGGGCTCCTTCCAGGAAGTAGATTCTGTCAAACTCGGCAGCGAGCTGGTTGATTCTCTCGGTCGCTCCGTTGGAGTAGAAGGTAGGGTCGTCGACTTGCTGGTGATTAGGGAGGACCTGCCCCTCCACGTAGTCGAACCCGGAGGGGTGTGGCAACGAGATCAGGAACTCTTGGTCTCTTGTGAAGCTGTCAAAGTCGGTGTAGAATAGCCTCAGCCACCGGACCCTCGCCGGCGCTGAGCAGAGACCGATCCGGGCTCGGGTGATGACGCCCAACTGGCCGAAGCCACCGAGGACTCCGTAGAATAAGTCCGAATTCAACTCTGGGGAGCACGTTGTCATCTCTCCTTTTCCTGTAATATAATTATAATTATCTCAATTATTCAGTCATGGTATCAATTCAATCGCGCGTTTAAATTGAAAAATTGAACTGCCAGATTAATATTATTTTTTTTTTATTTTTCAATAATATTTTTTTAAATATAATAATGTTTTTAAGTTTATATATTTTAAAATTTTCGATATGAAATTATTATATATATTTTATTTTATTTTATTATTTTTAATATTAATTTTTGTATAATAATATTAATTTGTAGTCTTTTAGCAATATTATCAATGTGGTTCGATGTAAATTGATTCGTTAATCTACTTCTTCTTTTAATGGAGGACTATTTTAATTTTAAGTTATTAAATTTAATCTCTTTTAATTTTTTTATTATTTATTAGTTTTTTTTTGTTTTTTTCATTCTTTCAATATTAAATTTATAAAAATTATGTAAATTGAATAATAACAAATTTATTAAATAAATATAATTTATTTAATAACAAATTATATATATAACGAAGATCATATAATATACAAAATTAAATATAAAATTAATTAATTAATTAATATATACATATATAATTTTGATTTTATTATGATATTTTTTTAATTTACTTTAATGTTTTATTTTTAAAAAATTCAAATATTATTTCCTATAAAAGTTAAAAAATAATTAAAAAAATATAAATTTTAAAGGATAAAATAAAAGATTTTATAGTGAAAGAATTAAATAACATAGTTTTATTTCCTTTATACTCTAAATAAATCGATAGATAAGTTTATATTTTTTTCACAATTATAAATTTTTAAAATATTTTTTAAAAAATAAAATATAAATAATAATTTCATCAATGATTTTAAATCGTGAATCTTAATCATCTATAAGATTAAAGATCGACTTTTTTACGAACTGTTGATTTTGAATGGATAAGTTTTGTTTTTTTTTTATAAAATAAATAAAAAATGTGAAATAAAAAATTTTAAACTTAAATGTAAGTGAATAAATTATTGCATTTAATGAGTCAATTGTACCGGTTATGACGTCCAACTGGAGGACGCTGGAAACCTGCGGCCCGTGCCGGAAAACCATGCCGCCAATACCGGCGTTCGACAGCGTGCCTCCAACCGTCAAGTATAAATAGTCCACACACGAACGCAGCGTTAGCCTGTGCCGCAGCGTCTGCTCCAGCACGTCTATCCACAGCTGCTCGCCCCCGGCGTCGACGTACATCCCCTCCGCCGACACACTGATCCTCCGCCCTCCGGCGCGGAGCGCCGCCATGTCGATGACCACGCCACCGGGCGCAAAGGCCTGCCCAAGGGTGGAGCCTCCGTTCCCCCACGCAGCTACGGAGAACGGCGAGTCAGAGCTGTACGCAAAGCGGAGGAGCGCCGCGATGTCGTCTGCCGACGCGGGGCAGAAAACGGCTGCCGGAGGCGCAGCGCGGTTGACGCTGCCGTAGTCGGCGAGGAATCGGGACATGGAGTGGCCGTCGAAATTGAGCTTGCTCGAGATCTCGCAAGGGAGGTCGTCGAGCCACGGTGTGATTCCGGCGGCCATCTTGGTTATGGTTAATTAGGCGGTGGATCAGTAGTGGGAAATGGGGAGTGGGAGTCAATTTATAGTGTTTGTTTGAAGAGTTGGAAATAATTTCTCATACCTGTCTACAAGCTGTGGCTAAACATATCATTTTTATCGGCATTACCAGCTTTACCAATTTTTCAGTGGGCCACTCTATTTTTATTTTTTTACTTTTAATTCCCAAAATACTTTCTCATTAACTAGAACCAAATTAAACTGAAACAAAGGAAAATAAAAATAAAAAACTAATTATTTCATTTGCACTTTTATAAAAAAGACATTAATACTTTAAAAAGTTCAATTTTTTTTAAAATATATTATTAAACTCATGCGATGGCCCCTAAATTTTTTTTATAGTTTTATTTTTTTTAATTTTTGAGCTTTAATATATATATATATATATATATATATATATATATATATAATAAAAATGAATAAATATATTTTAAAAAATAATTATTATTTTTATTTTTCTAAGGAAAAATCTCTTAAAGAAAGAATCTTTATCCAATGAAAAGTAAAACAAAATTAATAAAAGAAAAAAAGTGAAAAACAAAAATAAAAAAATCAATTATTTTATCAAGGACTGTCATACAAAGGTCATCGATGACTTTAAATATTTAAAATTTATATCAAATTAATTTTTTTATATAGGGGAGAGAGAAATATTATACTATATATAATTCATCTATGAGTACTTTTATTATTTATCGTTTGATCGGATGAATACTATATATATATTAGGGAGAAATGGGGTTTAGTCCTAACAAATAGCAATTAAGCTTGAAATCTAGGTATTTTTATACCTTTATATTTTATTTGACATGTTTTGATTGCCATATTTCATGTCATGACATCATACTTCAAATAATTATTTAAATTTCATAATCATGCTTAGGGTAATATATGTCATGTTTATATTTTGATTTATATTTATGTCATGACATCATGATTATTGGTAAATATTTTAAATTATGCAATCATTATATGTCATGATCATATTTCATGAATTAAGGTTAATAAACTTGAATTAAGGACAATAGCATGATTTGAAATCCCATGATAAGGGAATCAAATAGAGTTGCCTAGATAAAATGCATAGACCCTTAGATAAGGAAGAACAAAAACTCGCATCTCACAAAAATATTAAATTAACATATATGTGTATTGATACACTCTAGACGCATATGAAATGTTAGAAAAATGAGTTAAGTTCAAGGTGCATAGATGTTGCATCTAGATGAACTCAAACTCATAATATAACTTTGATGAATTATGAGGAAAACTAATGTACAAGTCATATACATCTAGCCCATAGACCATGGTTCAAAATAAGGTTTTGAAAATATTTTAAAATCATTTTAGAAAATATTGGTGAAGTCTATCTTTTGATAGCAATCACGATTGAATAAGTTGGCACATGTTAGGCAAAAACATTGAAGTTTTCAATAGTTTTAAACTTTGCATCAATCTTGTAATTTATTGGGTATTTTATTATAAAATTATTTTTCACCCATTGTATTTGATGTAAGTAATATACGTATAAATTTTCAAAAAATTTCAAATTACATATAATTACTTATGATTTATCAAAATCTATTTCTGAAATTGATTTCTATATTTTGCAGAAACCAGTTGACTGCTGCTTGGAGTAGTCGACTGGTGGTAAGATAGTCGACTGGTTTCTGATTTCAATCGACTTCTATAATTTATTTCAATTGAATAAGATTTGTTTAGTCATGTATCATCTATTTTATGGTACCTTAATGTCTCCTAATTCTAGGATATACTTTGGGTATTGGAAGGGTGAAATTATCATTGAAAATAATTAGGAAAATTTTTAAGGTGGAGTATCGAATTTTAAGGTAGGTTAAAGTTCAAGTTTGAACTTTTACCCTTATTTCCAATGGGTTAAGTTTCCTATAGGCTTAGTAACTCTCCAAGGATATTGTTGGTGCAATAGTCAACGGATAGGCTAGCAGTCGACTGCTAGGCGCGAAATCTGGCCGATGCAGATTATAAAATGAGCATCTTAGGGAGCATTTTGCAAGCGATTTTTGTGGCGATTTTGAAGGGGAAGTGATGTTGCATTTCATACCTTCAAAAGCAATTCAAAGCAACTAAAGTGCAAGAAATCAAGAGTTCTTTTTATAAAGTTTTCTTTACTTTTATTTCATTCTTATATTGTGTTGGTTGTATTTCTTATTTGTGCAAGAGCTTGTATGAGGTTTCTTCACCTCTGATGTCATACCGAGGAGAAGAAATTTGATAGTGGTGGTGTGCATCACTAGTGCTCAATTAGAGGTCACCCTATGAAATAGGAACCCTAGTTATGAACCACGTTAAATCTCCTGTGTTGTGCTTGTGTGTACTTTGTTTATGCTTTATTTTGTTTCTGTTGTATTCACTAACTTATTGTAGACAAGCATGTGATCCATCGGAATGAGCAAAATCGAAATCGCTATTCAGCCCCCCCCCTCTAGCGTGACGTCCATACACCCTATATAATCTTGGCGGTATAAGTCTAAATAAACTTTGATAAAGGAGACTTGGTTAGTATGACATAGCCAATAGAAGCACCTGAAGGCTAATGCGAATGGTGAATGAGTTGTGGAGGACTCAAATGGACCCTGAGGATGTAAGACTGATAGAGGTGGCTAGAAGGTTCAGGTCTAGGCTAAAGGTGGTCGATCATATATGAGGGGATCATACTTGGGTTAAACCTCATATTTGAGGTTTACTAATCGACTAGGGTTATAGATCAGTCAACTGGCCAAGTGCACAACACTTAGGAGCCTAGTTTGACTCTAGTAGTCGATTGAGATTATGACCAGTCGATTGAGACTCGACTGCTTATATGACTCTAGTAGTCGTCTGCTAGGGTTTGACAGTCGATTAACCCCTAGCAGTCAACTTCTAGGATTTGACAATCAATTGACCACTAGCAATCGACTGCTAGGGTTAAGCAGCCGATTGAAATTAAGTGGCTATGGCACAAAATGTGTGGCAGTCGACTGATACCTATAGCAGTCGACTGTTAGGTCAGGACAATTGATTGGTCGACTTAATCTGACGTGGATTGAACAATTGTGAGACAACGATACAATGTCCAGCCAACTGCTAGGTAAGAACAGTCGACTGGAAGGCAAAAATTAGCCTGAGTTACAGCTTTATAAGGAGTTCGAGAAGGAGGTTGATGAAGACGATTCTTAAGGGATTTGAAGGGAAGTGTTGCTGCAATTCCAGGTCTTCAAAGTCATTCAAAGCAACCAAAAAGTAAAGAGATCAAAATATCTTATTTGTAAAATATTTTTACTTGTATTTCTTCATTTGCTTTTGTATTTCGTTTTTGGTTGTATTCTTATTGTTGTAAGTACTTGTAAGAGTTTTATCCACCTCTGGTGTGTTGCCAAGAAGGAGAAAAAGATTTAGTGGAGTAGACACTAAAATTCGACCATAGAGTAGGAACCGTAGGTTCCAAACCACGTAAAATCTCATCTTGTGGTTGTGATTATTTTGTTTATGTTTATATTGTGTATGTTTTTGTTTCCATTACATATTACTAATCATTTGTAGATGAGCATATGAATGCAATCGAAGAAATAAAAAAATGGATATTCACCCCCCCCCCCTCTAGTGCATCAAATGATCCCCAACAAATGGTATGAAAGAGGGAGCAAAGCTCTAGAGGTTGAAGAGAAGAATGGAGTTGCCTAAAGATGGATTGGGCTATAACATCACGATTCCACCTATCTTCAATGGCGAAGACTTCGCTTATTGGAAAGGTAGGATGACATACTTTTTAATGAACGATTTTGACAATTGACTTTGTGTTGTGCATGGATTTGATCCCTTAAAGGACAAGAAAGGAAAAGTTCTCAAGAAAAAGAAGTGGACCAAGGAGCAAAATCGTAAATACAAAATTAATAAAAAGGTAATGTTAATGTTAGCTAAATCAATTCCTAAGGATTTATTGTATTAACTAGGAGAATTCTATGATGCAAAGATGGTGTGGTGCAAATTGATCAAGCTCTACGAAAAAACCTCACCGGCTCAAGTAGAGGAGGAATCTAAAGAGTCAAGCTCATCGTCTCAAGAGCTTGAGGATTTGGAGGTTGAGAGGTGTTCAACATCCGAGGTAGAAGAAGTCTCCACCTCTAGGATTGAGGGGGAGGAGAGACACTCAACATCGAAGCAAGAGCGAGAAGAATCATCTACCTCTAGGAGAAGCCAAGAACAAGCTCAAGACCCATCCATAGGTAACTCAAGCATAATTCATAAAAATAAAGATCACAACATTTGCTTTGCGTGTAGGGAGAAGGGGAACTACAAGAGTAAGTGTCCTAGATTATTCAACAAGAAGACTCAAATGACACCTAAAGTCAAGGACAAGCCAAAGGAGGTCAGAGTCTCGACCAAAAAAAGCAAATAGCACATTGTATGCTTCAAATGCCAACAATCCGGTCACTATAGAAGCCAATGTCTTGGGGGAGTCACTCCAAGAAGGACAAAGTAGGGAGCTCAAATGTAGGGGGAGCTAAGGCAAATCCCAAGGTAAATTTTAATAATGCTCCTTCTTTGTGCAATAATGCATGCTAAGAATTTTCTTGCTATTGTTAATCATGAAAAATATGTTAGAAATAAATATTTTGGCTTAGGAGCTAAATCTTATGAATTTAAATCTAAGGACAATTCTAGGATTGTTAGCTCTAAAACTACCCCACCTAAGGATAGGAAGGTAGAGAAACTAGGCATTAATCCTAAGAAGACTAGACACATGCCTAGGAAGGGAAATGCCCAAAGAAAGAATGAAAATTCAAAAATTGGGCATTTGAAATTGAAAAATCAAGCTTTGAGGACAAAGATTGAGAAAATGGAAAAGGTCATTGCAAGGATGGAGAAAATGATTAATGGGTCAAATGGTCAAAATTTAGGAGTTAAGAGGCAAGGTGCATCTAAGGATAGGAAAGGTTTGGGTCACAAACCTAAGTCCAAGGAAGTCATGCCAACCTATCACAATGTTCCTTTTAATTATGGAACTAATCATAAGTCTAGGAAAGTCAAGGTCACAAGGAAAGTTATTCCTAGAGTTGACCATGACAAATGTCTAGTGGCTAAAGTTTCGAAGAAATCTATAAAAATCACTAACAAGATTACAAAGGAAGATATCCCTAGAGTTAACCTTGACAAGACCTCAATGACCAAAGCTTCCAAACATAGAAGGGTCATTAGGAAGGTACTTAGGGAACTCATCCCTAGCGAGTACCTTGTTAACGCAAGGAGCTCCAATAGGTATTGAATTTCTAAGAGCGTGATCCCTTCATGCTAGATGGGTTTAGGGTGTACCAACCTTGAATGGATAGGTAGTTAGCTTAACCATGGTAAAAGTGGCGCTTTAGGGCATTTCCAAAGTATTGTAATACTTTGAAAATGAAATTAAAAATATATCCTAAAAAATTTTAAGATGTTCTAATATAAATTATGAAGTTTGAAAAATTGATCAAAATTGACATAATTAGGTTTTAGAGTCATAGTGTGCCAAGTTTGGGTGTTTGGCACACTTGAGAAAAAATTAGCATTATGGCAAAAGTGATATAATTCTAGTAAATAATAATTAGATTTAAAAAAACTTAGGTATTCTATACCTTTGTATTTTATATTTGTCATGCTTTGTTTGTCATATGTTATGTCATGACATCATGCTTAATATGATCATTTTATAATGTCATGATAATACTTAGGTTAATTATGTCATGCTTAATACTTAGGTTTATGTTTTATCATGCCATGAAATCATGCATCATTGGCAAATATGTTTAATTTATGCAAATCATTTATGTCATAATCATCATTCATGCATTTAGAATAATTAAAATGAAATTAAGGACAATAGTATGATTTGAAGTCATATGATCAGAGAATCAAATAGAGTTGCCTAGATAAAATGCATGAACCCTTAGATAAAGAAGAACAAAAACTCATATCTTACAATGACCATAGGATGACATGTGTGTGTATTGATACACTTTAAACGCATGTGAAATGTTAAAAAAATGAGTTAAGTTCAAAGTGCTTAGATGTTGCATCTAGTTAAACTAAAATTCATAATATGACATTAAGGAATCATGAGGTAAGCTAATGTACAAGTCATGTACATCTAGTCCATAGACCATGATTCAAAATAAGGTTTGAAAAACTTCGGTTAAGTCAATCTTTTGATAGCAATCACCATTGAGAATGTTGATACAAAGTTAGGCAAAATATTGAAGTTTTCAATGCTTTTGAACTTTGTATCATTTTTCGAAATTAATAGGTATTTTATTATAAAACTATTCTTCACCCATTATACTTGACATAAGTATTATACATATGAAATATCAAGATTTTTAGAAAATCATATAATTACTTATGATTTTTCAAAACTCGTATCTGAAATTTAATTTCTGCATTTACAAAAACCAGTTGGCTAGTTGTTGACTTAGTCGACTGCTAGTGTTGATTTCGATTGAACAAGATTTGTTTATCATTTATTAGCAATTTTAGGCTATTCTAACGTCTCCTAATCCTAAGATATACTTTGGAAAGCATTGAAAAGGTTTTTGGACACGGTGAAACTTAAGGGAGTTGAAGGAACAAATTAGATTTTGTTTAGATTGAATCAAATTTATTTAGATCTATCAATAAATTTCGATCAAATTTTATTGATGGTTGTTGCTTCTAAAATCTTAAAACTTCAGCATGGATAAGATCAAGAGAGTGGAAGAAAGTTATTGGTGTTGTCTTACAGTAAATTAAAGATATTTAGGTCCAAATATGATACAAAAAGTTAAAATAAAAAAAAAAATTTGAATGTCAATGAGTTTTGATACTTAAATGCTTCTGAAATATTGAAACTTTAGCATAGAAAAGTGTAAGAAAGTACAAAAAGCTATCGATGCTATCCCAAGTAAATCAGGTATTTAGGTTCAAATATGATAATGTATCTAAAGTAAAAAAGGATGAATTTTTTAAAAATAATTTATGTACATTGATGGGAGTTATATGTCAAGGGGAAGAAACCGTTTATATTTGGTAGGGACTAAATCTGTTTTTTTTTTTACGATTAAATTTTGATTAAAATTTATTGATGATTTAAATATTTTTTAAATTCTAAAATTTTAACATGGACAAAATCAGAAAAGGAATATAAGGAAGATATTAGTATTATCCTAGAATAAATTCAATATGTCTAGCTACCTCCATATATGAAATTGTGCCAAAAAATGAAATTGTTTTTTTGAATAATTTTTTCAAATTGATAGAGTTATAAGCGAACAGTTTGTGGGCATGATAAAAGTCAAAGGATTGAGAAATTTATTGGAACAAAATTCTTAATATTCCATATTTGAAGAACCAAGATAATTCTGCTTTGACCAAAATAATATAAAGGTGATGCTATTTTAGTCACAGCCAGAGCGGGTCCTATTTTAGAATTTGAAATTAGGACTTGGACGAAATTTAGAAATTGAATTTTATTTTTTATTAAAAAATTAAAAAATTAAAATTTTCTTATAGGAAAATTTTTTTAAACCCGGAACGAGACCCTAACAGCCCTCCAGGGCCGACTCCCAAGATGGTGTTGCATCTATTTTAGTCAAAGGAACACCAATATGAACTTTGGTCAAAACAAAATCAAAATAATAGTGCTTTAATCAGTGTATAACCAAGGTAATTATTTATTTTCAATTTTTTAATGTTTTTTTTTAAATTTTATTTTTTTCTATTATAAGCGATAAAACGATGGATAATATTCCTCTCTCTTTATATATATATATATATATATATATATATATATATATATAAGCATGTTATCCTATATAATTCATCCGTAAACATTCATGAGTACCTCCATTATCTACTGTCTGATCGGGTACGTACTATATATAGTCCAATCCTTGAAATCTAGAGTATTGGATAATGGATAATGAATGTGTTCATGAGTGATCAAGGATGAGTTGTGTAGGACAATATTTTTATATATATAGAAAAATTTTATCCTATACAACTCATCTATAAACACTCATGAGTACTCTATTATCCATCGCCCGATCGGGTGTGGACTATAGATATCCGAAGCCTAGGGGATTGAACGATGAATAATGGATGTGTTCATACTTCACAGATACTCACGGATGAATGGGGTATATATATATACTTTTATTTATTAACGTTCTTTTATAATTTCATAATTAAATATATAAATATGGTTAAATTTAAAGGGTCGGCAAAGTCGGATGGATAACACGACGTAGATTTGCTTTCAAATTGATAAGGGTCGATCTTCGTTGCTGAGTGAAAATATCAGTCGAAGTGTCAAATTGTTCATCATGACCAGACGTCGATACGATGGATACCGACCATGATTTACCACCTCCAATAACTATGAGATCGATTGTGAATGACGTTGGAGGCGAACATTATCGTCTTTTACTTCTGAGTCTAAAGCAGTTAATGGGATAAAATTGAACTTTTTAAATTCATCTATAATTTTTGTCTAAATTCGTTGATGAATTTAAAAAATTCATATTTTTTTAAAAAAGTATATAAATAAATTATGGAGGTCATTCAAAGTAAATAATATTTAATTTGATATAAATTTAAAATTTTAAAGTCTGTTAATGCCTTTTATATGAAAATGATTGATAAAATAATTATGTTTTTATTTTATTTTATTAATTTTCTTTTACTTTTTCTTGTTTTCTTATAATTAGATGCTAAAAATAGAAAAATAAAAAGTATTTTTTTTAAATATTTTAAAATTTTTAATAACCTTCTTTTATATATATTTTAATTTTTTTTATCAAATCTTTAAAATGAAAGCTAGAAATATAGATAAATTTGGGGGATTATTATGAGTTTAATGTAGCAATTTTGTTCCTCTTTAAGTCATTAATGCCTTTTGGCCTTTAGTATATATATCCACTAATATATATATATATTCTCTATGTATTAATGAAATATAAAATTTATTTTTGTCGTTAGCAAGAAAATTAAATTTGTTTTTGCAATACATCTGATTTTATTCTTTTATATTATAAAAGATTTTATAAAAACAAATATCAATAAATATGGTTCTCATTAGCGGTTCCTTGCACTAACACTATCCTTTTTTATGTTTACAATATTAAAAAGGATAGTGTTAGTTTAAGGAACCACTAATGAGAACCATATTTAATTTATTGATATTTGTTTTTATAATATATAAGTTTTATAATATAAAAAAGGATAGTGTTAGTTTAAGGAACCGCTAATGAGAATCATATTTATTGATATTTGTTTTTATAAAATATTTTAAAATATAAAAGAATATAATAAGATGTATTGTAAAAACAATTTTTAATTTTCTTACTAACGACAAGAATAAATTTTGATGGGTTAAGTGATGACACGAATATGATTTATCAAAATTATAGTAAAAGATAAATTATATTATATTAATAATAGTATATGTATTATACATATGGCAAGACAT
This sequence comes from Wurfbainia villosa, assembly GCA_025175895.1. NCBI lineage: Eukaryota > Viridiplantae > Streptophyta > Magnoliopsida > Zingiberales > Zingiberaceae > Wurfbainia > Wurfbainia villosa. The sequence continues at coordinate 118,951,457 of CM045987.1, read as the reverse complement.
GTTGAAGAGATGATAAATAATTATTAAATTTATATATATAGTGAAAATCAAATTTTAAGAGATATTAAAATTCAAGTTTGAATTTTTACTCTTATTTTCGATTATTTAGAATTCCTATAGGCTTAGAAATTCACTGAGGACATTATTAGTGCAATGATTAAGGGGAACAAGCCTTCAGGGGGAGTTTGTTCATCAAAGCATGATGGATGAAATTTAAAAAGAGAGAGTGAAGAATTTGTTAAGAATTGATGATTGCACTAGAAGGGAGTGAATAGCGGTTTTGCGTCGTTCGATGGAATTCGTTCGCATTCATCTACAATATATTAGTGTGCACAATGGAATACAAATAGAAATAAACACAACACAGGACAAACACTCACATATAATGCACAAGCATATAACGTGGTTTGGAACCAGGGTTCCTACTCTACGGGTTGAGCTCAAGTGAGCTCTAGTGATGCAAACTATCACTAATAAACCTCTCATTCTCAAAAAATACTCCGAAGGTGGAGAAAATCTCTTACAATAATTCTTACAACAATAAGAAAGAAATACAGACAAATACAAATGAAATACAACAACAACATAAAATTTTTTTTACACATGATTGCTTTGAATGCTTTGCTTGTTGGTTACTTGGATAAGCTTGAAAGATCCTAAAATGCACTAGCACTTCGACTCAAATCTCCCCTAAAACCGCTACCAAAATCCACCCTTCAATGCTCCTTATAAAGCTGCAACTTGGATTGATTTTCACCTAGCAATCGACTGCCCATACCTAGTAGTCGACTGCCCAGTCGACTACGAAACTTTCTGTGCTCATATCCGCAAACAACAGTCGACTACCAAGAGTTGACTTGGCTGTCAAGTGTCAAAATACTTGACCATTCGACTAGTCCATAACCCTAGTCAACTAATGAACCTCAAACATGAGGTCTATCTCAAGTTTGATCCTCTCATACTTGCTAGACTACCTTTAGCCTAGACCTAAGCCTTTTAGTTGCCTTCATTAGCCTCACGCCTATCGGACCCCTCCAAGTCATTCATGACTTGTTCATTCATACGTTAGCCTCCAGGTGCTTTCATCGGCTATTATCATGCTAATTGGGTCTATACATTGCCAAGGTGCATTTGGACTTTCAACGCTAAGATAGATGCTTGGACTTTACGCCGCTAAACATTGGACTTATGCCGCTAAGACTACAACTTGGACTTTAGGCCGCCAATATCTCACCCTTGGACTTCCCTTGTCAACTCTATGTTGAACTTTCTAATTGCCAAGACCCATGTTTGGACTTTCCAATTGCCAAGTACTCATAACTTGGACTTTACCATTGTCAAGACTCATGCTTGGACTTTCCAATTGCCAAGTACTTATGACTTGGACTTTATCATTGCCAAGACCCATGCTTGGACTTTCCATGTCAAGTACTCATGACTTGGACTTTCCACACTAAGTACATAAGACTTGAACTTTCCATGACAATCACATTGTCATACATTTTGTCGAATATCAAAATACTTCTCGAGTCAAACTCAAGTCCAGTCAATTGTGACCTGGGTCAATTGCACCAACAGAATTGTCTTTCATTTAGTGATAAGGGTTTATCACTAAAATAAATGAAGGGATTTAAGATGAATTTGGACAAAGGGAGAGAATGAAGGATCTCATTATAAGATGAGAAACTTTTTGATGTATACCAAAGGGGGGAGAAATGACAAGTTTAAGTTAGGAAACCTTCATTATGCTTTGGCATAAGAAGAGTCAAGTTGGGATTATGGGTTAGCCTAACTTAAATGTATTGTCAAACATCAAAAAGGGGGGATTGTTGGTGGAATCGACCTCAAGTCAATGCTGACCAAGCTCGAGTGGGACTCGAGTAATATTTTAATGTTTGACAATACGTTTAACAATATATATGATCGTATGAATAATGGATGGTTTGGGACATCCAAGGTCATATAAGGGAGATTGTTGGAGCAATCAACCTCAGATCAAGGTTGACCAAGCTTGAGTAAAACTCGAGTGAAAGTCCAAGTTTGGAGACTTGACAAAGGAAAATTCAAGTATGGATACTTAGTAATGGAGAAGTCCAAGAATGAATTCTTGGCAAGGGAAGTCCAAGTTTGGAGACTTGGTAAGGAAAGTTCAAGTGTATAGTCTTGACAAAGAAAAGTCTAAGTATAGATACTTAGCAAGGAAATTCCAAGTATGAATACTTGGTAAAGGGAAAGTCCAAATGTACAGTCTTGGTAAGGGAAAGTCCAAGTATGAATACTTAGCAAAGAAAAGTCCAAGGGTATAGTCCTGGTCGTGTAAGTCCAAGTGTGTAGTCTTGGCAACGAATGTCCAAGTATGAAAACTTGACAACGTAAGTCCTGGAGGCGCGACCTCTTGGAAAAGGAAAACCTGATAGCATGACAAATCCGATGGAAGCACTTGAATGTAATCACCCCAGGTCACTATTGGACAGACTCGAGTGGGACTCAAGTAGTATTTTGATGTTTGACAATGAGTTTGACCATTGTTTGATAATGGGTTGATCATATGGTTGACATGAATTTGACCATATGAGGAGATAGCTTTATGGGAGATTGTTGAAGTAATCGGCTTCAGGTCAAGATTGACCTAGCTCGAGTAGGACTTGAGAGAAATCCAAGTCTTGGGTACTTGGCATGAAATGTCCAAGCATGGGTCTCGGCAATGTAAAGTTCAAGTATGGGTCTTGGCAATGGAAAGTTTAAGTCATGGGTACTTGGCAAGGAAAGTCCAAAAGTATAGTCTTGGCGACATAAATCCAAGTGTGTAGCCTTGACGACATAAAGTCCAAGTGAACTTTGGTGATGAAAATCCAAGCATGGATGCTTGGCAATTGGGAAGTCCAAGAGTGTGATATTGACGGCGTAAAGTTCAAGTATGTAGTCTTGACAACAAAAGTCCAATGTTTGATAGCGTAAAGTCCAAGCATGGTGTCTTGGAACCATAGGTCCAAATGTACCTTGGCAAGGAACCAATTTAGTATGATATAGTCGGTGGATGCACTTAAAGGCTAGCGCAAGGATGAAGAGTCACCGACTCGAGGAATTCGAGAAGCGTGAGGCTGATGGAAGTGGGTTGAAGGTTTAGGTCTAGGCTAAGAGTGTTTATCAAGTATGAGGAGATCATACTTGGGGTTAAACCTCATTGTTGAAGTTTATCAGTCAACTGGGGTATTGGACAGTCGACTAGTTGAGTGTTTGACACTTGGAAGCCAAGTTGACTCAGAGAAGTCGACTGGGATTATGACCAGTCTACTGGTCATATAGTTGACTTAGGCACGATTGCTCGAGCTGTGTTCTAGCAATCAACTACCATGTATGGGCAGTCGACTAAACTATGTCAGTTGACTGCTTGGTAGGGCAGTCGATTGGACGAAGTGGCCAAGGCACAAAATCCTCAGTAGTCGACTTGGCAGTTGACTAAGGGTTTGCAGTCGATTGCCAGTATGGGCAGTCGACTAATCTTGAACGGCCATGAGTACAGAAGCTTTGGTAGTCGACTGATGGGTGACAGTCGATTGCTGATAAGGGAAGTCGACTGCCAAGGTATCCGTTGGCTAGAATGCCAACATGGATTAAGTCCATTATGAGACAATGACACTATAGGCAGTCGATTGGTACCTTTTGGTAGTCGACTGCTAGGCAGAAATTCAGGTCGCATGAGGCATAAAAGTGTAGGAACGTTGATGACACACTAGAGGGGGGTGAATAGTAGTTTTGTGTCGTTCGATGGAATTCGTTCGCGTTCCTCTATAAGATATTAGTGTACACAATGGAATACTAATAGAAATACATATAACATGAGACAAACACTCACATACCACAAGCATATGACGTGATTCAGAACTTAGGGTTCCTGCTCCACGGATTGAGCTCAAGTGAGTTCTAGTGATGCAAACCACCACTAATAAATCTCCCCTTCTCGGAAGACACTCCGGAGGTGAAGAAAACCTCTTACAATAATTCTGACACCAATAAAAAAGAAATACAAGCAAATACAAATGAAATACAACAACAATGTAAAGAAAACTTTACACAAGATTGCTTTGAATGCCTTGCTTGTTAGTTGTTTGGACAAGCTTGAAGGACCTTGAAATGCACCAGCACTTCGCCTCAAATCTCCCCTAGAACCATGGCCAAAATCCTCCGCTTCCTGCTCCTTATAAAGCTGTAACTCAGGCTGATTTTTACCTTCCAGTCGACTGCTCTTACTCAGTAGTCGAATGACCTTCAAGCCATTATCTCACAACGGTTATATCCACATTGGAAACATACTCATTATTCGAATGACCTTCAAGCCATTATCTCACAACGGCTATATCCACATTGGAAAAACTCCAACATATACATAAATAGCAGTCAACTAATCTCAATGGTAGTCGACTGCTCAAGGCCAGTCGACTTCCCAAAGCTGGCAGTCGACTGCCTATAGCACGCAGCCACAGTTGAGCGCCAGTTGACTGTTGGATCTTCGGTGAGCACTAAGGGGGTGAATGCTGCATTTTCATCGTTTAACGGAATTCGTTCATGCTTGCATGCTTGTCTATAATTCTTGTTAATATACGAAATGGAAATAATAATGAAACATAAACAAAATATACAAACACACAATACTTAAGAACACAACGATATAATGTGGTTCGAAACCTTAGGGTTCCTACTCCACGGATTGAGCTCAAATGAGCTCTAGCGATGCAAATACCACCACTAATCAAAACACTCCTTCTCGACAACAATTTGGAGGCGAAGAAATCTCGTACAAGGATTACAAAAGTAATATAAGAAATATACAAGCAAATATGAATGAAATACAATACAAGTAAAGAAAAACATTTTACAAGAAGACTTTGAATGCTTGCTTTTGGTTGTTTGAGAATAGCCTTGAAGGTTTGTATTGCAATAGCAAATCCCCTCCAAACCGCCTCAAAGAACCATGTCAAAATCTCTCTCCTCCATCTCCTTTTAAAGTTACAACTTAGGCTAGATTCCGCCTAGTAGTCGACTACTCACGACCATCAATCGACTGCTCCTGTAACCGTTATGAGACAACGACTTAATCTACACTAAACAAGTTCCAACGGATAGACCATCAGTCGACTGTCAAACCCTAGTAGTCAACTGATGCACAGGGAATTGAGCCACTGGTCGAACCTGCCTCGTGTCTGTGGCATTTCCTCAACATCAATCAAGGAGCCGCCTCGACTGGAGCTCTAGTCAAGGCGCCTTGTATCTATTCGGTTGTAGTCGAGGCCAGTCGAGCCACCTTGTGTCTGTGGCTACAATTCAACCGTAGTCAATGGTCAATTGATTCCCATCAGTCTACTGGTCATAATCCTAATTGATTGTTCAGTGTCGACTCGGCTGTCAAGTATCAAAACACTTGACCAATCAACTGGTCCATGACCCCAGTCGATTGATACACCTCAACCATGAGGTTTAACTCAAGTATGATGCTTTCATACTTGCTAGACCACCCTTAGCCTAGACCTAAGCCTTCTAGCTACTTCCATCAGCCTCACACCTATTGGATCCCTCCAAGTCATCCATGACTTGTTCATTCATACGCTAGCCTTCAGGTGCTTCCATCGGCTATTGTCATGCTAAGCTTGTCTACACCACCAAAGCACATTGGGCTTACCCTGTCAAGATACACGCTTGAATTTTACGTCGCCAACTATTGGACTTATACTACCAAGACTCCACCCTTGGACTTTACGTCTCTAATATTAACCTTGGACTTCTCAAATGCTAAGTACTCATGACTTGGAATTTCACCACTAAGACTACACCCTTTGACTTACGTGGCCAAGACTACACCCTAAGACTTTCCTTGCCAATCCATGTTGAACTTTCCCATTGTCAAGACTCAAACTTGGACTTTCCCTTGCGAAGACCCAAGCTTGGACTTTCCTTGCCAACCCATATTGAACTTTCCAAATGCCAAGACTCAAGCTTGAACTTTCCCTTGCCAAGATCAATGCTTGGACTTTCCATGCCAAGTGTCCCACTTGGACTTCTCTATCATATGGTCAACCCCATGTCAACCATATAATCAACCCATTGTCAAACAATGGTCAACTCATTATCAAACATTAAAATACTATTCGAGTAAAAATCGAGTCTGATCAATCGTGACCTGGGTCGATTGCACCAACAATCTCTCCCTTTTTGATATTTGATAAAAATCAAATACCTTTGAGTTAAAACACTAACTCAATTCAATCCTCCCAATTTTCAAAATTGGAAATTCTCAAATTCTCTCCCTTTTTGACATACATCAAAAATGCTCTCCCCAAGGGTATCAATGTCTCATATTCCAATGAGATCTTACAATCTCCCCCTTGGTCTAAAAACATCTAGGATGTCTTCACTCCTCCAAGTAATAAGTCTCATATTACTAAAGAGAGACAATCCTCATTCTCTCCCAATTTTCAAAATTCTCCTCTTCATGAAGAAGAACACATTCAACATTCCATGATGGGTAACATCTCCCTAAAGGCTTGCTCCCCCTTAACCATTGCACCAACAATATCCTTGGAGAGCCCCTCAGTCTATAGGAACACTAAACCCTCAAAATTAAGGGCAAAAGTTCAACCTTGAACTTTCACACACCTTAAAATTGATACACACCCTAAACAACTCTCCTAATCCATATCCAATGGATTTTCACCCTTTATAATGCTTTCCAAAACATATCCTAAGATTAGGAGCAATTAGGGTAGTCTAACATAGCTGAAATCAGATTAAGCATACCTTGTTTACTCGAAATCAGTATTGACAGTCGACTGATTTAGTTAACAGTTGACTGAGAAAGCTTGCAGTCGAGTGATAACAGCTCCAGTCGAGGTGCCACCTTGATTGGTTTATGATTTTGTCGAAATTGAATTTTCAGACAATCTTTAGAAATACATAAATAATTTTAGAAAATTCAAAAAATCGTGAAATTTTGACCACACATTACTTATGCCAAACACTATAGGAGAAAAATAGTTTTCTATAAAAATAACTTTTAAAATCAAAGAATGATACAAAGTTCAAAAGTATTAAAACTTTCAATGTTTTTAGCCAACTTTGTTTCAATCTTCTCAATGGTGATTGCTATAAAAAGATAGGCTCCACTAAGGTTTTTCAAAATGATTTTAAAATATTTTCAAAACCTTATATTGAACCGTGGTCTATGGGCTTAATGCATATGACTTGTACATAAGCTTTCCTCATGATTCATCCATGATATATGATGAGTTTGAGTTCATCTAGATGCAAGAACTATACACCTTGAACTTAACTCGTTTTCTAGCGTCTCACATGTGTATTGTTAGGGCAATCAACCCATGTATGATGTGGTTTTAATGTGTGTGTAACAAAGGTTTAAGTTAGATTTTTTTTATGGATTTGATATGTGTGTTAAAGTTATGCAGGACTTAGTAATTCACACAGGAGTTAGCTTGATGATAGCATTGGCGGGTTCACCATCTCATGACTCAGTCCTTGAGTCAGTGAAGGATGGCATTGTGGAAGTTGTGTGCTTAGTGCTTTCGAGGGACCGTCGGACGAGACGCTTTGGAGTGAAGCCAAAGGAAGTAGACTTCAATGCGTGACGCGAAGGATGACATTGTGAAGTCGTGCGCTTGGTGCATCCGAGGGACGTGGTTGGACGAAGAGAACTTCGACAAGGGACTTCAAGGGAGATGAGAGAATGAGCGAAATGTAACGTAGCTCATAGGTGAACTTGGTCGAATGACTAAGTCAAGTGTCGGATTCTCAACCGAGTGAGTTGAGGTTTTACCCGACCATCGGATGCTCAAACAAGTCTCTTGTTTGAGGTTTACCCGACACCAATCGACTGCCATGAATGGGCAGTCGAACTGATCCAAGTCGAATGAGTTCGACTGGTGTGCGACGGAGTCGCTCGATCGCAGTCGACCGCTACATTAGCAATGATCGATGTCGATCACATGTATGGCAATGATCACGGAGTTTGCATAGGCATAGAAGGCTTCGTAGCCAACTGATCAGTCGGCTATAAAGCGATCAGTCGAACTGATGGGATTGCCAGTCGACTACCAAGTCGGTCGTTGGACGGTGACGACTGCGGTTCAAACGACGTTAGAAGTCATTGAAAAGGCGATAGTCGATTGCTGCCTTTTGGCACTCGACTGATAAAACCCCAACGGGAAGATTTCCTCCCTCTCTATAAAAAGAGAGGGTGTGGGCTTTGGGGAGATTAATCTTCATGCTCCCAAGTATCCCCTAAGTGCCCTACACGAGTTCTAATCCTTCTCCTTGTATTTCTTTCAATCATATTGTAAGAAGGAGTGTTGTGTTGTAAGAAGGGTTACCTCCACCTTGCTTGGGCAAAAGGAGAGATCTAGTGGATTCGATTAGGAGTGATTCACCTGGGATGAATCGGGTCCTGGATTAGCGGCAAGGGTCATGAACCACGTTACATCGAGTTGTTAGCGTTTGCTTTCTTGCTTTCTCTTTACTTATCTTATTTTGTCTTAATTATTTTGTTTAGTGTTTATTTTCCACTGCGCTAATAGTATTTGTAGACAATTAAGTGAACAAATTCCATCGTCTACTATCAAGAGGCTATTCACCCCCCTCTAGCCGGTCACCAATCCTCCAACAAGTGGTATCAGAGCGAGGAGCTTGTCACGGACTCATCGCCAACACAAGCACGACAAGAGATGGTCGGCTCCAATATTCATCCACCTAAGTTCGAGGGCGACTTCACATGGTGAAAGAAGCGTATGGAGGTATTTTTTGAGACCGACTTTGGTATCATGTTAATAATGGAAAATTGTTTCAAGATACCTAGGGACGACGAAGGGAGAATGCTAAAAAAATCACGATGGACCAAGAAGCAAAAAGAGGAGCACTTGGAGAATTCAAAAGCGAAGCATCACCTATACAACGTGGTCCCTCAACAAGAGATTAACTGAATTGGGGAGTGCTCAAGTGCCAAAGAAATGTGGGAGAAATTAGTGGAGCTTCATGAAGGCACATCCGAAGCCAAATTAGCAAGAAGAGATCTCCTCCACTCTCAATTAAGAAATATCAAATTAGATAAGGGGGAAAAAGATACTCTCTCTTCATTCTCGGTTTAAAGAGATAATTAACGGTTTGGCAAGTATAGGGGAGAAGTTTTCAAACTACGATATGATCATGAAAGTCATAGACGCCTTCCCCCGATCTTAAAATGGAGTTTCATGGTAGATTCATTCTACATCTCCAAGAATCTAGAGGTAAGTACTCTAGAAGAATTCTTTTCAACTATGAAACTTCATGAGACTAGACTTGAAGGCATAATTGAAGAACCAAGCATAAAGCCAAGGGGAGTAGCGTTAGTGGCGGAAAAAGGAAAGAAGAAGATGAAGGAGACTCCACATTCCTCATCGGATGAAGAATCATCTTCTTCTTCCATGGATAGTAATGAAGAAGCCTATATGGTATAAGGTGAGACGTGCATTAAAAAGCTTTAAATTTAATAAATCTCATGATAGGGGAAGAAGGTCAAGGAGAAAGATTATTTGCTATAATTGCCAATGAGAGGGACACATGAGGGATGATTGTCCCCTCTTGAACAAAAGCAAGGAAGAAAGAAGACAAGAAGAAGGGGAGTAAGAAGAAGAAAGAAGAAAGAAAATCAAAAGAAAAAGGGAAGACTAAAGCCCACAACCTTAAAGCGGTGACATGGGATGATCCATTCTCATCGGAAGAAGAGGAAGTCTTCATGGGCCTCGCACTAATGGGGATAGATGACTTGGACTCCACCTCTTCGGAAAAAGGAGAAACAAGCTCAAGTGAAGAGGAGAGCTTGAGTGAAGGGGGAGCGTCCTCACCTTCATCATCATCGGAAGGAGAATGGGTAAGCAAGGTAACTAAATTACCCTCCAATGATGTAGTTTCTATAATTACTAGCCTAACTAGGGATCTATTTAAGGCTAAGAAGAAAAACAAATGCATGCTTGATCAAATTCAAAATTTAAAGAAAAGCTAGAAAATGCATGTTTAAATGTTAATGATAATGCTTCTTCTTCTATGACTAGTGATGCATGCTTAGTTGAGGAAAATAAGGCCTTAAGAGAAAAGATAGATTATTTGACTAAGGTCTTAGAAAAGTTTACTATTGGCTCCAACACCCTTAATATGATCATTGAGAGCCAAAGGGCTAGTTTCAACAAGAAAGACCAAGGTTATAAGGGAACCAAGAATGAGAAGGCCTACAATTGTTTAATTGCAAGGAGTCAAGCTAAAACCACAATGGTAGCTAGGAAATGGATCCTAAAGGAATACTTGGTAAACCCCATTGGAAAGAATTTGTATTGGGTTCCTAAGTCAATCCTCAAGGGTTAGAGGAATCTAGAAAAGTCAACCATAAGTGGACTTTACTTATATCATGTTAAATGAGTGTTGGGTGATGATAATGTGTGACCTAGGAATTGAATGATGTATTTGTTTTATCATGATGTGTAATTATTGATAATGCTTAAATCATGATTTATACTTGATGATTTACTTTTATTATGATAATGATATGCAATTAGGATCATGTTTGTGTTATGATCATAATGGGAGTTTTAGGATGATACTTAACCTTGGATAGAATTGCATGAAATTGTTGGTTAAGTACAAATACCTTAGGTACATCTCACACTCACTATAGGCCAACTTGATTGAAAACATAGCATGGGTGAGATGTTAGGTTGATACAAATGGTCCACTAATGCCTATGACATTTAGATGGTCATTATAAATATCATGATAGCAATAATAGACCAATCATGGAGAAAGCATATGTTTAATTCATAGATATATTACCCAAAGATCATGGTTGGATATTTCAAATGATTTCAAAACCATTTCTTGTGTTACATTCTGTGTATTCATGTTTTAAATCACTTCAAGGAAACTCGGTTCTAAAATTGATAAAATTTTGAAAGTTTTTAAGACTTTTGAGTTTTTGCCCAATGTTGGAAAATTAAATGAATTTTCGTGAAAACTATTTTTCATTGATAAAGGGACTTATGAGAAATGTGTTTTCAAATTTTCATGATTTTTTGAATTTTTTGGAATTTTTAGTGCATTTCTGAATTTCGTCCGAAAAATTAAAAAATCCAGATTTACTTGTGTCAGTTGACTGTCATGCTGATAGCAATCGACTGCTGAACTGTGCATGAGCACAGTAACCTATTTTGACAAGTTTTGAGGTTGTTTTTGTTATTTCTCTTCCTTTAGACTTGATGACATGCTTATATAACATATATTAATATTTTTGATGGTGTCAAAAGGGGAGAAAATGTGGATTTAAGTTAATCATGCTAGGGGGAGAAAATTAGTATGTGTTAAGGGGAAGTTGCATGTATTTAGGGGGAGTGTTTGATATCTATGTTTTACATGCTTTCTTGCCTTATGTTTTTATGTTAATGTTTTACCTAACTTAAACATGGTTGCCACACATCAAAAAGGGGGAGATTGTTAGAGCAATCAACCCATGTATGATGTGGTTTTGATGTGTGTGTGGCAAAGGTTTAAGTTAGATTGTTTATGGATTTGATATGTGTGTTGAAGTCATACAGGACTTAGTAATTCACACAGGAGTTAGCTTGATGATAGCATTGGTGGGTTCACCATCTTATGACTCGGTCCTTGAGTCCGTGAAGGATGACATTGCGGAAGTTGTGCGCTTGGTGCATCCGAGGGACCGCCGGATGAGGAGCTTTGGAGTGAAGCCAAAGGAAGTAGACTTTAGGGTGAGATGCGAAGGATGACATTGCAAAGCCGTACGCTTGGTGCATCCGAGGGACGTGGTCGGACGAAGAGAACTTCGGCGAGGGATTTCAAGAGAGATGAGAGAATGAGCGGAATGTAACGTAGCTCATAGGTAAACTTGGTCGAATGGCTAAGTCAAGTGTCAAATGCTCAACCGAGTCGGTTGAGATTTTACCTGATCGTCGGATGCTCAAACAAGTCTCTTGTTTGAGGTTTACCTGTCACCATTCGACTGCCATGAATGGCAGTCGAACTGATTCAAGTCGAATGAGTTCGACTGGTGTGCGGCGGAGTTGTCCGATCAGTGATCGATCGCTACATTAGTAGTTGGCCCGATATCGATCGGCCACGCATGTATGGCGAGCTAGGATCTTGAGTTTGCGCGAAGGCAGCCGAGGATCGATCGGCCTACGGCGTCAATCGAATCGATGGGATTGCTAGTTACGCTGCCGATCATTGGGCGGTGATAATTGCGGTTCGACGATCGAAGCCATTGGCGAGATCGACTTACGCCTTTCGGCACTCGGTGATGAAACTAGCAGGAAGATTTCGTCTCTCTCTATAAAAAGAGAGGGTGTGAGCTTTGGGGACGTTAATCTTCATGCTCCCAAGTATCCCCTAAGTTCCCTACACGAGTTCTACTCCTTCTCCTTGTATTTCTTTCAATCATATTGTAAGAAGGAGTGTTGTGTTGTAAGAAGGGTTACCTCCACCTTGCTTGGGCAAAAGGAGAGATCTAGTGGATTCGGTTAGGAGTGATTCACCTGGAACGAATCGGGTCATGGATTAGCGGCAAGGGTTGTGAACCACGTTACATCGAGTTGTTAGCGTTTGCTTTCTTGCTTTCTCTTTACTTATCTTGTTTTGTCTTAATTACTTTGCTTAGTGTTTGTTTTCCGCTGCGCTAATAGTATATGTAGACAATTAAGCGAATAAATTCCATCGTCTACTATCAAGAGGCTATTAACCCCTCTCTAGCCAGCCACCGATCCTCCAACATGTATAGGGTGTATCAATACACACACATGTAGATTTGATATGAGATGTGAGTTTTGTTTATCATAATCTAAGGTCTCGTGTATTTTTCTAAGGCAACTCTATTTGATTCCCTTATACATGGGACTTCAAATCATGTCATAGTCCTTAAATCAATTTTAATTAATGCATGAATGATCATGACATAAAATATAGCATAATTAATCATGTGCCAATAATCATGATATCATGGCATATAAATATAAACCTAAACATAAACATGACACTATTAAATAACCTAAGCATAATCATGACATTTATATGATAAATATGAAATATGATGTCATGACATGATATATGACAATCAAAGCATGACAAGTAAAATATAAGACATAAGAATACCTAAATTTTAATATTAGTTGTCATTTGTTATGATTAAGTTCATTTTGTCATGATACTACTCGTCACCAAGTGTATCAAAAACTCAAAATGACATACTATGACCTCTAAAACTAGTTTGCGCCAATTTGATTAATTTATCAAACTTTCATTATTATATTGGCACATCCTAAAATCCTTTAGGATTAAATTCAAACCACATTTACAAAGTATTCCATTACCTTGGAAATGACTTAAAGTGTCAACTTTGCTATGGTTGAGTTAACTACTCATCCAATCAAGGTTGATACATCCTAACTCATTTAGCGTGAATCGATCACACTCTTAGGAACCCAATACCTATTGGAGCTCCTTCGGTTTACTAGGTATTTCTTAGGGATAACTTCCCTAGATACCCTCCTAATAACCCTTCTAGGTTTAGAAGCCTTAGTCATTGTGGTCTTGTCTAGGTTAACTCTAGGGGTGACTCCTCTTGTAACCTTCTTAGTGGCTTCCTTAGATTTCTTCAAAACCTTAGCCACTAGGCACTTGCCATGGTTAATCTTAGGAATGACTTCCCTAGTAACTTTGGCTCTTTTAGACCTAGGTTGAGTTCCATAATCGAATGAAACATTATGGTAGGTCTCCTTGGGCTTAGGTTTGTGACCCAAACCTTTCTTGCCCTTGGATGAGCCTTGCCTCCTAGACCCTAGGCTTTGATCATTAGGCCCTTGAATTTGACTTTGCATCTTCCTAAGGGTCTTTTCAAGCTTTTCAAGCCTTAACCTCAAGGCTTGGTTCTCTAACTCTAATCCTTCTAATTTTGATTTTTCATTTATTCTTTGGGAAGGATTCCTCCTAGGCATATGTCTACCCTTCTTAGGGTTAATGCTTAAATGACCTTCTATCTTTCTAATAGTTTCCTTAGATAGGATTTTTCTAGGGTTATTAGACCCAAATTTCTCCTTAGCTCTAAAATCAACATGTTTAGCCCCTAAGCAATAAAACCTATTTTCAGCATGCTTTGTATTATGATGAATATCAAGTGAATTAAAATTATTCCTAGCATGATTTTTAACATTAAAATTTGAAGGTGCATTATTAAAATATACCTTAGGGTTTGCTTTTAAAGATCCTCCTACATGTGAAGCTCCTTCTTGTTTTTTCTTCCTCCCCTTAGGGCATTGACTCCTATAATGATCCCATTGTTGGCACTTGAAGCACACCACGTGCTCCTTGCACTTAATGATTGGGGCTCCGGCCTCCTTGGCCTTTGGCACGACTTGTGTCGTCTTCTTGACCCATTTCAGACACTTGCTCTTATGGTGCCCGGGTTCCCTACACTCAAAACATATTATATGATTCTTATTACTAATGCATGTATTTGAGTTACCTTCCACGGTAGGGAAATTTTGATCTTCCTTTTCTTCATGACAGGAGGTAGATGGTTTTTCTTGTTCTTGCTCCGGAATAGATGATCTCTCCTCCCCCTCAATCCTAGAGGTGGAGGCTTCCTCCAATTCTTCCTCTTCCTCGGATGTTGATGTCCTTTCAACTTTCGATTCCTTAAGATCTTATGAGGATGATGATGATTCTTCCTCTTCCAAGTTTTCTTGAGCTTGAGAGGATGAACACTTCTCTTCTTTCTCATCTTCTTGGACCAATTGCGGGTTCTCATAAAATCTTGTCAACTTGCTCCATAGCTCCTTGGTATTCATGTAGTCCCCTAGCTTGTACAAAATTTCATTAGGAATCAAATTTTCTAAAAGTTTTGTTACCTTAATTTCGGTCTTGAATTTTTGATGTTGCTCTTGGGTCAACTTCTTCAATTTTAGGACATCTCCCTTCTTATCCCTAGGGGGTTCGAAACCTTCCATGATGATGAACAACCTTCTATGTCCATCAACAAAATATCTCCATTCTCGCCTTCCATGCAAGAAAGTCTTCTTGATCGTATGGTGAAGGAATGTCGATGGTGTACCCCAATCTGTCCTTAGGTAGCTCCATTTCCTCTAGCGCTTTTGCTCCCGGGTGTTAATCTGTAGAAGAGCTCCAAGCTCTGATACTATCTTCAGTGAGCGCTAGAGGGGGGGGGGTGAATGGCGCATTTTCGTCGTTTGACGAAATTCGTTCGTGCTTGCGTGCTTGTCTATAATTCTTGTTAATATATATAGCAGAAATAATAATGAAGCATAAATAAAATATACAAACACACAATACTCAAGAGCATGACGATATAACGTGGTTCGGAACTTTAGGATTCTTACTCTACGGATTGAGCTCAAATGAGTTCTAGCGATGCACATACCATCACTAATCAAAACACTCTTTCTCGACAACAAGTCGGAGGCGGAGAAATCTCGTACAAGGATTATAAAAGTAATACAAGAAAATATAAATGAAATACAATACAAGTAAAGAAAAACACTTTACAAGAAGACTTTGAATGCTTACTTTTGATTGCTTGAGAATAGCCTTGAAGGTATGGATTGCAGCAGCAAATTCCCTCCAAATCGCCTCAAAGAACCATGCTAAAATCCCTCTCCTTGAGCTCCTTTTAAAGCTGCAACTTGGGTTGGATTCCGCCTAGCAGTCGACTACTCGCGATCATCAGTCAACTGCTCCAGCACCCATTGTGAGACGACGACTTAATCCACACTGGACAAGTTCCAATGGATAAACCATCAGTCAACTGCCAAACCCTAACAATTGATTGATGCATAAGCAGTCGAACCACTAGTCGAGCCTGCCTCGTGTCTGTGACGTTTCCTCAACGTCAGTCGAGGTGCCGCCTCAACTGGTGCTCCAGTTGAGGCGCCAGTCAAGGTACCTTGCATCTGTTTGGCCACAGTCGAGGCTAGTCGAGGCGCCACCTCGACTAGGACTCCAATCGAGGTTCTAGTAGAGTTGCCTTGCGTCTGTGGCCATAATTCGATCGTAGTCGATCGCCAGTCGACTCCCATCAGTCGACTGGTCATAATCCCAGTCAACTGCTTAGTGTCGACTTGGCTGCCAAGTGTCAAAACACTTGACCAGTCGACTGATACACCTTAACCATGAGATTTAACTAAGTATGATGTCTGATACTTGCTAGACCACCCTTAACCTAGACCTAAGTCTTCTATCCACCTCCATCAACCTCATGCCTATTAGATCCCTCCAAGTCATCCATGATTTGTTTATCCATATGTTAGCCTTTAGGTACTTCCATCGGCTATTGTCATGCTAAGCTAGTCTACACCGTCAAAGCACATTGGGCTTACGTTGTCAAAACACATGCTTAGACTTTACACCACCAACCATTAAACTTATGCTGCCAAGACTCCACCCTTGAACTTTACGCCACCAATATCAACCCTTGGACTTCTCAAATGCCAAGTACCCATCACTTGGACTTTCATCGCCAAGACTATGCCCTTGGACTTACATGACCAAAACTACACCCTTGGACTTTCCAATTGCCAAGACTCAAACTTGGACTTCCCCTTGCCAAGACCCAAATTTGGACTTTCCCTTGCCAAGACCCAAGCTTGGACTCATGCTTGGACTTTCCATATCAAGTGTCCTACTTGGACTTCTCCATCATATGGTCAATCCCATGTTAACTATATAGTCAATCCATTGTCAAACAATGGTCAACTCATTGTCAAACATCAAAACACTACTCGAGTCTGGTCAATCGTGATCTCGGGCGATTGCACCAACATTGACTACTGACCAGTCAACTGGTCATAATCCCAGTCGACTGCTTAGAGTCGACTAGGCTGTCAAGTGTCAAACACTTGGCCAGTCAGCTAGTCCATAACCCCAGTCGACTGATAAACCTCAAACATGAGGTTTAACTCAAGTATGATCGCCTCATACTTGTTAGACCACTTTTAGCTCAGACCTAAGCCTTCTAGTCACCGTCATCAGCCTCATGCCTATCGGATCCCTCCAAGTCATCCATGACTTGTTCATCCATATGTTAGCCTTTAGGTATTTCTATCGACTATTGTCATGCTAATCGGGTCTACAATGCCAAGATACATTTGGGCTTACGCTACCAAGACATACGCTTAGACTTTACGCTGCCAAACATTGGACTTATGTCGCCAAGACTACTGCTTGGACTTTACGCTGTCAAACATTAGACTTATGCCGCTGAGACTACCACTTGGACTTTACGCCGCTAATATCAGACTCTTGGACTTTCCAATTGCCAAGATTCATGCTTGGACTTTCCAATTGCCAAGTATCCATGACTTGGACTTTCCAATTGCTAAGACTCATGCTTGGACTTTCCAATTGACAAGTACTCATGACTTAGACTTTACCAATTGCCAAGTACCCATGACTTGGACTTTACATTGTCAAGTACCCATGCTTGGACTTTCTATGCCAAGTACCCAAGACTTGGACTTTCCATGCCAAGTACACAAGACTAGGATTTTCCATGACAATCACATTATTATACATTGTCTCGAACATCAAAATACTGCTCGAGTCAAACTTGAGTCTAATCAATCGTGACTTGGGTCGATTGCACCAACAATCTCTCCCTTTTTTATGTTTGACAAAACCTTTGAGTTAGGCCACCTAACTCAAGCCATTAATTCATCAATTCTCTCCCTTTTTGACATACATCAAAAAGGTTCTCCCCAAGGGTATCAATGTCTCATATCTTAATGAGATCTTACAATCTCCCCCTTTGTCCAAAAATATTTAGAATGTCTTCACTCTTCCTAGTGATAAGTCTTATACCACTAAATGAGAGACAATTCTTACTTCTCCAGATTTTCAACTTTCCCCCTATGAGGAAAGGCTCATCCATCTCCCTAAAGGTTTGCTTCCCTTTAACCATTGTACCAACAATGTCCTTGGAGAGTCCCTAAGCCTATAGGAACACTAAACCATCAAAATTAAAAGCAAAAGTTCAAACTTGAACTTTCACACACCTTAAAATTTGATTATCACCCTAAACAATTCTCCTAATCCATTTCCAATGGATTTTCACCCTTCCAATGCTTTGCAAGCATATCCTTGGGTTAGAAGCTGTTAGGGTACTTGGGAATGGCTGAAAATGGGCTAAATAAACCTTGTTTGCTTGAAATCAACCTTGGCAAATCGACTCGATCAGCAACCACTCGATTGCCCTCAACTCCAGTCGACTGCCCCAAGCAGCAGTCGACTAGTTTCTGCATATGCAGAAATCCAGAAATCAAAAATGAGATTTGTTAATTCATAAGTAATTATATGTAATTTAAAAAATAATGAAACTTCATACATATAATACTTATGTCAGATACAATGAGTGAAAAATATTTGAAAAATAAAATATCCATTAAATAGTGAGATTGATACAAAGTTCAAAAACAAAGATAACTTTAATGTTTGGATCATACTTTGTATCAACTTCATCAATGGTGATTGCTATCAAAAGATAGATTTAACCAAGATTTTTCAAAATGATTTTGAAATGATTTTACAAACCTATAATGAACCATGATATATGGGCTCAATGCACATAGCTTGCATATTAGCTTTCCCCATGATCTATCATTATTATTTAATGAGTTATAAGTTCATTATGATGTACTAAATAAGCACATAAACTTAACTCATTTCCTAGCATCTCACATGTGTTTAAGGTGTATGAAAACATACACAAGTTAATTTAATGTGAGATGTGAGTTTTTGTTCTTCATAATCTAAGGTATCATGTATTTTTCTAGGCAACTCTATTTGATTCCCTTATACATGAGACTTCAAATCATGTCATAGTCCTTAAATCAATTTTAATTAATCCTAAATGTATGAATGATGATTATGACATACAAGATAGCATAAATAACACATGTTCCAATAATCATGATGTCATGGTATATAAATGAAATCTAAACTCTAACATGACATTAAAATTAAACTTAAACGAAATATGATGTCATGACATGACAATGACAAACAAAATATGACAAATAAAATGTAAATAAATAAGAATACCTAAATTTTAATATTAATTTTCATTTGTTAGAATTAAACCTAATTTGTTATAATATCACTCATCTCTCAAGTGTGCCAAAAATCAAAAATGACACACCATGACCTCTAGACTTAATTGTGTCAATTTTGATTGATTTTTCAAACTTCTTGAATTTTATTGACACATCCTAAAATCCTTTAGGATATAAATTCTAATTTTATTTCCAAAGTATCTCATTACCTTAGAAATCACCTAAAATATCAACTTTGCTATAGTTAGGTTAACTACCCATCTATTCAAGGTTGACACAACCTAACCCATCTAACGTGAAGGGATCACACTCCTAGAAATTCAGTACCTATTAGAGCTCCTTAGATTTACTAGGTACTCACTAGGGATATCCTCCCTTAGTGCCTTCCTAATGACCCTCTTAGGCTTGTAAGCCTCAATCATTTGGGTCTTGCGTAGGTCAACTCTAGGGATAACTTTACTTGTGACCTTTTTAGTGGCTTTTCTAAGTTTCATAGAAACTTTAGCCACTAGACATCTATCATGATTAGCCTTAGGGATGACTTTCCTAGTAACCTTGGTTTCTTAGACATAGAAATAGTTCCATAGTCAAATGGAATACTATGGTATGTCTCCTTGGGCTTAGGTTTGTGACTCAAACCTTTCTAGCCCCTAGATGGTTTTTGCTTTTGTAAGAACCAACAAGCAAACATTCAAAAGCCCTAACTTGTAAAGTGTGTTCACTTATTTTTCATTTGCTTTTGTAATTGTTGTATGTGCTTATTGTATTTTGTTCTTATTGTTGTAAGAGACTTGTAAGAAGTTTCTCCACCTCCATTGTGTCATTGATAAGGAGAACTTTGATAGTGGTGGTGTACATCACTAGAGATCACTAGAGCTCCCCCGTGGAGTAGGAACCCTAGTTTTAACCACGTTAAATCTTCTTGTTGTGCTTGTGTATTTGTATTTGCATTCCACTCTGCATTAATGTTTTGTAGATGAACACAACACAATTGAGCATCAAAATGAAAAATTGCTATTCACCCCTAGCATATATATCAGTCCTTACAATTGGTATCAAAGCTAGGATCTCTTCTACGGACTGACCGTCGAGGGAGCAACACTAAAGGACACGATGGAACCAAGTCTTGGATTGGGATGAGACATCAACACTTTGATCCCATATACATTCTATGGACATGAAGGTTTCGATCAAAGGAAAACAAGGATGGAAAACTTCTTCATGATGAACTTCTAAGAATGGATGATCTTGATGAAGGGATTCGAAGCTCCAAGAGACAAAAAGGGAGGAATCCTCAAGATGAAGAGATGGACCGAGGAGCAATGTCAAACCTTTGAGATAAATGAAAGGGTATCAAAAACTCTAATTAATGTAATTTCTAATGACCTATTGTGTAAGATAGGTGAATTTCAAGATGTTAAGGAGCCATGGAGCAAATTAGCAAAGCTTCATGAAAGTCCCTTACCGACCTCAAGTGAAGAAAAATTCCAAGAAGCAGAAGAATGCCCATATGTTCAAGAATGTGAGGATTTGGAGATAGAGAGGTATTCGACATCTGAGGAAGAAGAGGAGGAAATAGAAGAAGCCTCCACCTTTAGAATTGAGGGGGAGGAGAGACCATCTTCAATGCCAGAGCAAGAAGAGGAGTTATCCACCTCCAGGAGCCAAGGACAAGACCAAGCTTCCCTTACCAACTTAGATAAATCAAATGCGTGTATTAAAGATAAAAATCATATAACATGTTTTGAATGTAGGGAAGTAGGACACTACAAGAGCAAGTGTCTAAAAAGAGTCAAGAAAGCTCAACCGACACCAAAAGTCAATAAGAAGTCAAAGGAAGTCGGAGCCCCAACATGCAAGAGAAAGGAGCATATAATATGCTTTAAATGCAATCAAAAAGGGCACTACCAGAGTTAATGCCCTAAGGGAAGGCATTCTAGGAAAAACAAAGGAGAAGCATAAAATGTAGGAGGAGCTAAGGCAAATCCTAAAGTGTCATTTAATAATACTCCTTATTTGTGTAACAATCAAAAGCATGCTAGAAATTTTATTGCAATTTATCATAAAAAGCATGCTAGTAGTAAGCCTAAGGATCAATCTAGAAATAAATATTTTTATCTAGGTACTGAAAGTTATGAATTTAGGTCTAAGAATAAATCTAGACAAATTACCTCAAGACCTAGCTCATCTAAGGATAATAATATAGGCAATAATCCTAAGAAATCTAGACACATACTTAGGAAGAAAAATATCTCAAATAATGGAAACTCAAAAATTGAGGTCTTAGAAAAGAAAAATCAAGTCTTGAGGTCAAGATTTGATAAATTAGAAAATATCCTTGGAAAAATGACCAATTAAATTAAAGGATCTAGTAGTAAGAACTTAGGTTATATGAGGCAAGACCTTCCTAAGGATAAGAAATGTTTGGGTCACAAACTTAAGTCCAAGAAGATAATACCCACCTACCATAGTGTTCCATTTGACTATGGAACCATCTCTAGGTCTATAAAAATGAAGGTCACAAGGGAAGTTATCTCTAGAGTTACCATGGTAGATGTCTAATGGCTAAGATTTCAAAGAAACCTAAAAAAGCCACTAACAAGATTACGAGGGAAGTCATCTCTAGAGTTGACCTATACATGACCATTATGACAAGGCTTCAAAGTTTAGGAGAGTCATTAGGAGGGTATCTAGGGAAGTCATCCCTAGTGAATACCTAGTTAAACCAAGGAGCTCAAATAGATTTTGGGTTTCTAGAAGCGTGATTCCATTACGTTAGATGAGTTTAGGGTGTGCCAACCTTGAATGGATAGGTAGTTAGCATAACCATGATAAAGATGACACTTTAGGATATTTTCGGAGTATTGTAATACTTTGAAAATGGATTTAGGATTTAATTCTAAAAGATTTTAGGATGTGCCGATAAAATTTATGAAGTTTGAAAACTCAATCAAATTTGGCACAAATTAGGTTAGAGTCAATGGTATGTCATATTGAGTTTTTTGACACATTTGGGAAATTAATGTATTAAGGCAAAATTGATATAACTTTAGAAAATGACAATTTGATTTAAAACTTTAGTATTTTATACCTTGGTATTTTATATATTTGGCATGCTTTGTTTGTCTTGTCATGTCATGACATCATGCTTCATATAATTATTTTCTAATGTCATGATAATACTTAGGTTATTTGATAATGTCATGTTTATGTTTAAGTTCACTTTTATGTCATGACATCATGATTATTGATAAATATTTTAATTTATACTATCATTTATGTCATGATCAACATTCATGCATTTAAGATAATTAAAATTGAATTAAAGACAATGACATGATTTGAAGTCCCATGATAAGGGAATCAAATAGAGTTGCCTAGATGAAATGTATAAGACCCTAGATTAGGGAAGAACATCAACACACATCTCACAAAATATTAAATTAACATGTGTATGTATGATACACCCTAGATGCATGTGAGATGTTAGCAAAATGAGTTAGGTTCAAGGTGCATAGATATTGCATCTAGACGAATACAAACTCATAATATAACATAGAAGAATCATGAGAAAAGCTAATGTACAAGTCATGTACATTTAGCCCATATATTATGGTTCAATATAAGATTTGAAAAATATTTTAAAATCATTTTAAAAAATCTTGGTGAAGTATATCTTTTGATAGCAATCACCATTGATCATGTTGATACAAGTTAGACAGACACATTGAAGTTTTTCAATGGTTTTAAAATTTGTATCAATCTCTTAATTTAATGAGTATTTTATTTTAAAACTATTTTCACCCATTTGTATTTGACATATGTAATATACGTATGATATTTTAAGATTTTTTAGATTACATATATTTACTTATGATTTTCCAAAATCTAAATTTTGAAATTAGTTTTCTGTATTTGTAGAAACCAGTCAACTGCCTCTTGGAGTAGTTAACTGGTGGAGTATTCAGTTGACTGATGATTGATTTTAGTCGACTATTGGGTCTAATATGGGTCGAACAAGGCTTGTTCAACCATGAATTAGCCAACTTGGTCTACCCTAACTACTCCTAACCTTAGGACATGGTTGGACAAGCATTAGAAGGGCCTAATGTTCATTGAAAATGAATGAGAGAAGTTGAGAAGGGTAAGAATCAATTTTAAGGATGATGAAAGTTCAAGTTTAAACTTTACTCTTAATTTTTGATGGTCTAGTGTTCTTATTGGCTTAAGAACTCTCCAAGGACATTGTTGGTGCAATGGTCAAGGGAGAGAAAACCTTTAGGGGGAGGTTATCCATCATGGGATGATGGATGATTTTTTTTCCTCAAAGGGGGAGAAATGAAGGGTTTGTGTTAGGAAACTCTCACTGTGCTCATCAAAGGGGGAGAAGTGAAGGTTTTGGTAAATCTTCATTATGCCTTGCATTTGGTGATATGAGACTTATCACTAAGGAGAATGAAGGCATTCTAGATGATTTTGGACCAAGGGAGAGAATGTAGGATCTCATGGGAGATGAGACATTGAATACCCTTGGAAAACTTTTTGATGTATGTCAAAAAGAGAGAGAATTTATGGTTTAAGTTAGGTAGCCTAACTTAAATATTTTGACAAACATCAAAAAGAGAGAGATTGTTGGTATAATTGACCTAGGTCACGATTGACTAAACTCGAATAAGACTCAATAGTGTTTTGATGTTTAACAATGGGATTAACCGGACTCGAATGAGACTCGAGTAGTATTTTGATGTTTAACAATGAGTTTGACCATTGTTTGACAATGAATTGATCATATGGTTGACATGAGTTTGGTCATATAAGGAGATAACTTTATGGGGAGATTGTTGAAGTAATCGGTCTCAGGTCAAGGTTAACCTAGCTCGAGTAGGACTCGAGAGAAGTCCAAGTCTTGGATACTTGACATGAAAAGTCCAAGCATGGGTCTTGACAATGTAAAGTCCAAGCATGGGTCTTGACAATGGAAAATCCAAGCCATGGGCACTTGACAAGGAAAGTCCAAAGGTATAGTCTTTACGGTATAAGTCCAAGTGTATAGTCTTGGCGGCATAAAGTCCAAGTGAACTTTGACAGTGAAAGTCCAAGTATGGATGCTTAGCAATTGGGAAGTCCAAGAGTGTAATATTGGCAGTGTAAAGTCCAAGTATATAGTTTTGGCAGCATAAGTCCAATGTTTGACAATGTAAAGTCCAAGCATAAAGTTTTTGCAGCATAAGTCCAAATATATCTTGGCAACGAACCCAGGTAGCATAACATAGTCGATAGAGGCACTTGAAGGCTAGCACAAGGATGAAGAGTCACGAACTTGAGGGATCCGAGAGGCGTGAGATTGATGGAAGTGAGTTGAAGGCTTATATATAGGCTAAGGATGTTTATCAAGTATGAGGGGATCATACTTGGGATTAAACCTCATTATTGAGGTTTGTCAGTCGACTGTTTGAGTGTTTAACACTCGGGAGCCGAGTTGACTTAGAACAGTCGATTGAGATTATGACCAATCAACTGATCATATAGTCGATTTAGGCTCGACTGCTCAAGCTGTGTTATGGTAGTCGACTGCCATGTATAGACAGTCGACTAGACTATGTCAGTCGACTAGCCGAAGTGGCCAAAGTGGCTAAAGCACAAAATCCTTAGTAGTCGAATTGGCAGTTGATTAAGGGCTTGCAGTCGACTATCGATATGGGCAATCGACTGGTCTTGAATGACCACGAGCAGAGAAACTCTAGTAGTCGACTACTGGGCGACAGTCGACAGCCAATGTATGTGTTGGTAGAATGTCAATATGGATTAAGTCCATTATAAGACAATGACATTGTAGGCAGTCGATTGGTGCCTTTTGGTAATCGACTGCTAGGTGAAAATCTAGATCGCGTGAGGCATAAAAGGAGCTCGACTGGGAGGATTTCGACAGCAGTTCTGGGGTGATTTGAGGTAAAGTACTGCTATATTTCAGGGTCTTCAAAGTCATCCCAAAGCAATCAACAAGCAAGCATTCAAAATTCCTAACTTGTAAAGTGTGTTCACTTATTTTTCATTTACTTTTGTAATTGTTGTATTTGCTTGTTGTATTTTATTCTTATTGTTGTAAGAGCCTTGTAAGAGGTTTCTCCACCTCTAGTGTATCACCAAGAAGGAGAAGTTTGATAGTGGTGGTGTGCATCACTAGAGCTCCCTCATGGAGTAGAAATCCTAGTTCCGAATCACATTAAATCTTCTTGTTGTGCTTGTGTATTTATATTTGTATTTTATATTTGCATTCCACTACGCATTAACGTTTTATTGATGAGCACAACATGATTGAGCATTGAAATGGAAAATTACTATTCACCCCCTTTAGTGGACATATCAGTCCCTACATTGAAGACTAACACAAGGGCGAGAAGTCGTGGACTCAAATCAGAGGCGTGAGGATAATGGAAGTGGCTTGAAAGCTTAGGTCTAGGCTAAGGGTACCCGATGACATGACAAAGTCGAAGAAAGCACTTGAAGGCTAGTATAAGACTGAGGAGTCGTGGACTCAAACCAAAGATGTCAGGCTAATGGAAATGACTTGAAGGCTTAGGTCTAGGCTAAGGGTAAATGTCAAGTATGAGGGGATCATACTTGGATATTAAAGTTCAGTTTTGAGGTTTACCAATTGACTGAGACTTGGTTTAGTCGACTGGTCGAGTGCTTGACACTCGAAAGTTCAGAAGACTCGAGCAGTCTACTGGTCGAGTGGTCGATTGTGACTTGGGAAATTGGTTGGTGCTCGGGCAGTTGACTGGTGGGTTGGACTAGTCGACTGGCCACTGACAATCGATCAACTTAAGTGGACAAGTGCACAAAATATTTATGAGTCGATTGTTGGCTCATGACAGTTGATTGATGACTATGATAATCAACTGATAGATATGAGCAATCGACTGATCAACTAAAATCTGACGTGGATTAAGCCGTTGTGAGGTAATAATACAATGGGTAGTCGATGTTGGTGCAATCGGCCCAGGTCACGATTGACCAGGACTCGAGCTTGACTCGAGAGATGTTTTGATGTTCGACAAAAACATATGACAATGTGATTGTCATGGAAAAGTCCAAGTCTTGGGTACTTGGCAACGGAAAGTTCAAGTGGGATACTTGACATTTGGAAAAGTACAAGTCTTGAGTACTTGGCATGTAAAGTCCAACATGGGTTGGCAAGGAAAAGTCCAAGCATGGGTCTTGGCATGGAAAGCCCAACATGGGTTGGCAAGGGAAAGTCCAAGCTTGAGTCTTGGCATTTGAAAGTCCAAGGGGTTGATATTGGCGGTGTAAAGTCCAAGCGGGAGTCTTGGCAGCATAAGTCCAATGGTTGGCGGTGTAAAGTCCAAGCGGAGTCTTGGCAGTATAAGTCCAATGTTCCTTGGCGGTGTAGACACCGTTAACATGACATAGCCGATGGAAGCACTTGAAGGCTAGCGCAATGGATGAACAAGTCATGAATGACTTAGAGGGATCCAAGAGGCGCGAGGCTGATGGAGGTGGCTAGAAGGCTTAAGTCTAGGCTAAGGGTGATCTAGCAAGTATGGGGGAACCATACTTGGGCTAAAACCTTATGTTTGAAGTGTGTCAGTCGACTGGTGTCATATGACAGTCGACTGGTGAGAGTCAACTAGGGTTTGACTGCGGGAAGTGGCCCAGCAGCCGACTGCCATAGGTGGGCAGTCGACTGATCTTGTGATCAATCGACTAGTGCTCGGGTTTTTAGGCACAGAATGGAGTCTGACTCAACTGTTGGGTCTAGTAGTCGAGTGAAGGCTTGATCAGTCGACTGATGGTCATAATCAGTCGACTGATGGTGGATCCGTTGGATGTTTCCAGCGTGGATTTAGTCGTTGTCTCACGACAACAGTGGCAACAGTCGACTGATGGTCCCGATCAGTCGACTGATCGGCGTTTTCCAGCACAGGTAGAAGCTTTAAAAGGAGCTCGTGGAGGAGAAAAATGCCATGGTTCTTTGAGGTGTTTTGGGGTGAGTTACTGCTGCAATTCAGGGTCTCCAAGTGCTACTTGATCAACCTAGCAAGCAAGCATTCAAAAGCAAAGTGCTGTAAAGTTTTCTTTACTTGTCTTTTGTATTTCATGTTGTATTTGCTTGCAGCATTTATATTATTTTTGTAATCAATTGTAAGGGGTTTCTCCACCTCCGACTTGTGTCGAGAAGGAGTTATTTATGATTAATGATTGTGTGTGCATCACTAGATCTCTTTAGAGCTCGATCCGTGGAGTAGGAATCGTTCAGTTCCGAACCACATTATATTCTTGTGTTCATGTGTTTGTCTATTTCGTTATTATTATTATTATCTATATTCCATTGCGCTAACGAAGTTTGTAGACGAACACACGAACATATTCCTTCGACGCATAGCACGACGCTATTCACCTCCCCTCTAGCGTTCCAACAGTCCCCTACAAGTGGTATCAGAGCGAGGCCACTCTTCAAGATTTAACAACTAAGGGAGCACGCTAGAGGGTAAAGATGGAAGTCCAAGAACAACTAGGATAGGACATCAACACACCGGTGCCCTACACCCTGTACGGACGAGAAGGCTTCAATTCTTGGAAGAGAAGAATTGAAGATTTTATTATGATGAGAAATTTTGAGGAATGGTTTATTTTGATGGATGGATTTAAATATCCAAAAGGACCAAAGGGTGGTTTCCTCAAGAAGAAGAAATGGAGTGAAGATCAAATTCAAGCATTCGAGAAAAATATGAAGATAGTAAAGTTTATTTTTGATTTGATCTCTAACGATATTATGTGTATGTTAGGGGATTATATGGATGCTAAGGAGTTATGGAGCAAAGTGGCAAAACTCCATGAAAATTCATCATCGGTCTAAGAAGAAGAGGAGTGCTCACCCTCTCAAGCTCAAGCAATTACATTGTCACCTAAAGATCTTGAGGATTTGGATGTTGATAGGGAGTCAACCTCCGGATCGGTGGAAGAAGAGGATACCTCCACCTCTAGGATTGAGGGGGAGGAGATTAGAGCATCCTCAACACCGGAGCAACAAGAATAACCATCTACATCCGGTCGAGAGGAAGAACAAGCTCAAGAGACCCTCACCACCGAACTAGGTAACTCAAGCAATTTGGTTTTAAATAAAAAAACATATAATTTGCTTTGAGTGTAGGGAAAGTGGGCATTACAAAAGCAAATGCCCAAAGAAAGTCAAGAAGACTCCTCCGACACCAAAAGTCAACACAAATTCAAAGGATGTCGGTGCCTCAATTAGGATGGGCAAGGAGCTTGTAGTATGTTTCAAGTGTCATCAAAATGGGCACTATAGAAGTCAATATTCTAGGAAGAAGGAAGGAGCATCACAAGTAGGGGGAGCTTCCAAAGCTAACCCTAAGGTATTTTTAAATAAAGTTCCTTATTCAAATAATGTCAAAAATCATGCTAGAAATAATTTTAGCAATCTTGCTATTTATCAAAAAGAGCATGCTAGAAATAGACAATATTGCTTAGGAGCTAAGAAAGTCAACTTTAGGAAGAAGGAGAAATTTGGGACTAATGTCCCTAGAAATATTTTACCTAAGGACAACCCTAGGTCAAACAATTCTAGACAAATTCTACCTAGGGAGACCATTAGAAAGGTACAAGAGCATCTAGGTCTCAACCCTAAATGGATTAGGCATATGCCTAGAAAGAACTATGCTCAAGGATTAAATCAAAATTCTAAAATTGGGCAATTAGAATTAGAAAACCAAGCCTTGAGATTAAGGCTTGAGAAATTAAAAAAGACCCTAAATAAGATACAAAATCAATTTCAAGGATCTAATGGTCAAAGTCAAGGGTCAAGATCTCAAAGTCAACATCTAGGACCTAAAAGATAAAAGTCAACCAAGGGCAAGAAAGGTTTGGGTCACAAACCTAAGCCTAAGGTGGCTTGTCATAGTGTTACATTTGATTATGGAACACAAACTAGGTCTAGGAAGACCAAGGTCAATAGGGAAGTTATCCCTAGAGTTGACCATGGTGTGTGCCTAGTGGCTAGGGTTTCAAGGAAACCTAGGGAAGCCACTAAGAAGGTTGTAAGGGGAGTTACCCCTAGAGTCAACCTAGGTAAGACCACAATGACCAAGGCTACCAAGCCTAGGAGGATCATTAGGAAGGTATCTAGGGAGGTTATCCCTAAGGAATACCTAATTAACCTTAGGAGCTCAAATAGATTTTGGGTTCCTAAGAGCGTGATTGATTCACGCTAGATGAGTTTAGGGTGTGCTAACCTTGATTGGATGGGTAGTTAACTCAACCATGATAAAGGTGACACTTTAAGTAATTTTCAAGGTTATGGGTACCTTGAAAATAGATTTGATCTTATGATCCTAAAAGAATTTAGGATGTACCAATATATTTTTGGAATTATAAAAAATCAATTAAATTGACGCATTTTAGGATTAGAGGTCATAGTGTGCCATTATTGGATTTTTGGCACACTAGGGAGAAAAGTGATAATATGGCAAAATATATTTAATCATATCAAATGACAATTAATATTAAAATTTAGGTATTATTATACCTATACTTTTTATATGTCATGCTTTGTTTGTCATATAACATGTCATGACATCATGTTTATTTTTATCATTTATATGTCATGATCATGTTTAGGATTAAGGATTAAATGTCATGTATTTTTAGATTATATCTTATGTCATGACATCATGATCATTGGGCATGCTTAATTATTGCTATCATTTATGCCATGATCATTCATGCATTTAAGTTAATGAAAATTGATTTAAGGACTTTGGCATGACTTTGAGTCCCATTTATAAGGGAATCAAGTAAGATTGCCTTAGAAAAATATATGAAACCCTAGATTAGGGAGAACAAAACCCACATCTCACATTACATTGACATGTATGTGTATTTATACACCCTAGATACATGTGAGATGCTAGGATATGAGTTAAGTTCAAGATGCATAGTTTTTGCATCTAGATGAACCAAAACTCATCTTATATGATTTGTGGATCATTAGGAAAGCTTGTATACAAGTCATGTACATTGAGCCCAAGGAATATAATCCAAAATAAGGTTTTGAAAACATTTTAAAATTATTTTAGAAAACCTTGGTAAAGTCTATCTTTTGATAGCAATCACCATTGATGAAGTTGATACAAAGTGAGCCAAAACTTAGAAGTTTTTCTTCACTTTTGAATTTTGTATTAATTTCACTATTTTATGGGTAAAATATTTTTCTATCATTTTTCACCTATTGTATGTGTCATAGGTATTATACGTACGAATTTTTGTGATTTTTTGATATACATATAATTATTTATGATTTTTTTAAAATTCTTTTCTGATAATCAAATTGATATTTGATTATCCGATTGATCTAGGTGGCTGATCGATGAGGGTGTGATCAGTAGTGAGAGTCGATCATTCACGCTGATTTCGGGAAAAACAAGATTGTTTAGCCCGGTTTCAGCTACGGTAAAGGTTCCTAACCACTCCTAACCCTAGGATATGCTTTGGGAAGCATTATAAAGGGTGAAAATCCATTGGATATGGATTAGGAGAGGTGTTAGGATAATGTATCAAATTTAAGGGTGGAAGAGTTCATGTGTTTAACTTTGAATCTTATTCTTGATGGTTTAGAGTTCCTATTGGCTTAGGGACTTCCCAAGGACATTGTTGGTGCAATTGTCAAGGAGGAGCAAGCCTTTAGGGGGAGATATCCATCATGGGATGATGGATGATTAATTTTCCTCATGAGGGAGAAAATGGGATATACAATTTGGAAATTAGGAGAGTGTATAGGATTGCCTCTCTTAAGTGATATGAGACTTATCACTAGGAAGATGGTAGACATCCTAGGTATTCTTGGACCAAGGGGGAGATTGTAAGATCTCATTGAGACATGAGACATTGACCTCCTTGGAGAGAACCTTTTTGATGTATGTCAAAAAGGAGGAGAACTTTATTGGGAGAATTGGGAGAATGACATAAATTGGGAAAATTAATAGGGATGATTGGTTTGAGTTAGATGGTCTAACTCAATGGTTTGTTTGTTTTTTGTCAAACATCAAAAAGGAAGAGATTGTTGGTGCAATCGGCCCAAGTAACGATTGACCAGGACTCGAGCTTGACTCGAGAGATGTTTTGATGTTCGACAAAAACATATGACAATGTGATTGTCATGGGAAAGTCCAAGTTTTGGGTACTTGGCAATGGAAAGTGTAGGGGATCGATTGGAAGCTAGAGGGGGGGGGGGGTAAATAGGTACCGATGATGGAATTCGTTCATGATTGAGTCTACAAATTTCGTTAGCGCAGCAGAATAATGATAATAAAAGCAAGAATGAAATAGACACAATCAAACACACTAATACACAAATATTTAACGTGGTTCAGAACCGAACGATTCCTACTCCACGGATCGAGCTCTAAAGAGCTCTAGTGATGCACATGCACTCACTAATCAAAACTAACTCCTTCTCGACACAAGTCGGAGGTGGAGAAACCTCTTACAATTGTTTACAACAATAAACAAATAGATACAAGCAAATATGATAATGAAATACAATGCAAGTAAAGGAAAAAACACTTTACAAGAGCTTTTGATTGCCTTGAACTAGCTTTGAAGGACTGGAAAGCACCAACTTGTAAGGGATCGGATGGCCGGCTAGAGGGGGGTGAATAGCCCTCGTTCGTTGGACGTCGTAATTTGCTCTTCTACAATTAGATTAGCGCAAGCGGAAACAACAATACAAGCAAATTAAACAAATAAAAACAAAGCAAAAGAAATAGACAATGCTAACACAAGATGTAACGTGGTTCACGGCTACGCCGCTAATCCACGGTCCCCGATTCGTCCTCGGTGAATCACTCCGCTCAACCAATCCACTAAATGGTCTCTCCTTTGCACCAAGCTAGGTGGAGGTAACCTTTACAATCAAGATCACTCTTCTTACAAATAGAATGGAGTAAAGGCGTGTAAGAAGAGTTTAGAGCTTGTGGGGCACTAGGAAGATTGTTTGGAACTTAAGCATTAGCCTCTCAAAGGCTCACACCCTCTCTTTTTATAGAGAGGGCTAACTTCTTCCCGTTGGCCACCATCAGTCGACTGCCGCCCATGGCAGTCGACTGCCGTCACTACAACGGCCTCCGAACACGTCGGATGCCGACCGTTGTTGTCCAACGGAACTCTTAGCCGATCGGCCGACTCACCGGCCGATCACTGCCGACCTCGTAGTCGACCGCCTACCGGCTACGAGCGCCTGTGGCTAAAACCCTATTGACTACCGATCGGCCGCCAGCAATGATCGTTAGTCTTGGCGATCGCTAACGATGGCTGATCGCGCCACAAACCAGCCGAATAGATACCGGTCGAGCTACACTGATTAGAGTACCGATCGCCATGACATGGCAATGATCGGGTGTCGAAAACACATCCGACACTTGGCCAAATGGCCCACTTTCACCTAAGAGCTACCCTTCCCGGTTACAATCGCCACTCATTTCTGAGTCCTCGCCCAAGTTCTCTTCGTTCTCGCCACGCCCTCTGCAGATCAGCGCACGGCTCTGCAATGCTCCTTCGCGTCTCTTGCCTCAAGTCTACTTCCTCCGGCTTCACTCCAAGCTTCTCGTCCGCGGTCCTCGGATGCTCCAAGCGCACGGCTTCCGCAAAGCTATCCTTCACCGACTCAAGGCACGAGTCATGAGATGTGAAACTCGCCATGGCTCCATGTGCGAATTACTAAGTCCTGCACGACTTCAACGCACATATCAAATAAACATAACACACTAACTTAAACCCTTTGCCACACCATCAAAACCATATCACGGCAAGAGATTGCCCTAACAATCTCCCCCTTTTTGATGTGTGGCAATCCGTTTAAGTTAGGTAAAAACATTTGATATAAATTCTAAGGGTAAGAGAGCATGTAAAGATAAACATGATATAACAACATGCAATTCCCCCTTAATCCATGAAACTCTCCATGCAAATTTTCTCCCCCTATCATATATTTCTCCCCCTATCATATATTTCTCCCCCTACATATATTTCTCCCCCTAATGTGATTAACTTAAACATACTTATTTCTCCCCCTTTGACACCATCAAAAAGATTAACACTAAGTTATAAGCTCATGGCATCAAGTATAATGGAGGAAAAATATGTCAAGTTGATTTAAAAATTGGGTACCATTTGTTGGTGGCATCAAGTATATTTCTACCACTTGTAGGAGGTTTATAAACTGAATTCGGCCTTCAATATTCTGATTTACAGGCCACCACCGATCACACG
This sequence comes from Wurfbainia villosa, assembly GCA_025175895.1. Taxonomy (NCBI): domain Eukaryota; kingdom Viridiplantae; phylum Streptophyta; class Magnoliopsida; order Zingiberales; family Zingiberaceae; genus Wurfbainia; species Wurfbainia villosa. Next base: position 118,917,990 of record CM045987.1, on the reverse strand, counting down.
ATGGCAATGACCGCACAAGGAAGAATTCTTCGATTTTCTGATGAAATCAAATGCATTAAAAATTTTAGAAAATTCGAAAAATCATGAAATTCGAGGAACATATTTCTCTTAAGTATATCTATCAATGAAAAATAGTTTTTCATGAAAACTCATTATATTTTCTTGTTTTTGCCAAAAATCCAAAAGTTCTAAAAACCACTAGGTTTTTGATCATTCTAGTGTCAAGTTAGCTACCTAGTTTTGCATCCAATTGTTTCAAAACATGAATACATGTATTTTAGGGTAAGAAATTGTTTTGAAAACATTAGAAATATCCAACCATGATCTTTGGGCAATATGTCTATTAATTAAACATAAGCCTTCCCCATGATTGGTCTATTATTGATATTTTGATACTTTAAATGACCATCTAAATGCCATAGGCATTAGTGGACATTTGTATCATCCTAACATCTCACCCATGCTAAGTTTGCAATCAAGTTAGCCTATAGTGAGTGTGAGATGCATCCTAGGGGAGTATTTGTATATATATACTTAACCAATATATTCAAGCAATTCTATCATGGTTAAGTATCAACCTAACAACCTACATGATCATAACGACATATATCAATTAATTTCACATTATGATCATGAAATACATGTTTTCATCAAATTATAACCATGCATTAGGCATTATATGATGATAATAAATAAGGTATCACCTAAAGCATGATTTAAACCTATTTCTCATGATGATATGCCCAATATCAAAATCATAAACCATGATTACACATATGCATAGAAATTACATTAATCATCATGATTTAAGCATTATTACCTTTTTATGGGCACGTTATCATCACCCAACACTATCTAAAAATGTTGTCCCGTCATCCTAAGTCAACCAAAATATGATATAGGTCAAGTTCATATGGTTGACTACCCTAGGGGTTTTCTAACCCTTAAGGATGGATTTTGGAACCCAAAATAGATTTTTACCTATGGGGTTCACTAGAAATTCCTTGGGGATCCATTTCTTAGCTATTACTTTGTTTTTGTCTTGTCCCCTAGCTATTAGGCATCTATAGGCCTTCTCATTTTTCTTCTCTTTATATCCTAGGCCTTTCTTGTTAAAACTTGCCCTTTGGCTCCCTATGATCATATTCAAGGTGTCGGAGCCAATTGTGAATTTTCCTAGGGCTTTGGTTAAATAATCTACCTTTTCCCTTAATGCCCTATTTTCTTCTATGCATGCATCACTAACATCTAAAGGCACATAATTATCATGTGAGCATGCATCATCATGGCAAGAAGAAGTATTATTTAAGCATGCATTTTCTAGCTTATTTTCTAATGCCTTAATTTGATCTAGCATGCATTTATTTTTCTTCTTTGCTCTAAACAAATCCCTAGTTAAACTAGAAATCATAGAAACTATTTTACTAGGAGAGACTTTCGTTACCATAGTTTCCATGTCCTCTTCTTCGGATGATGAGGAGGATGATGATGTGGAGGAGGCTCCCCCTTCACTTGAGCTCTCTCCTCTTGTGCTTGATCCTTCATTTTCGGAGGAGGAGCAATCCAAATCGTCAAAGGCCATCAAGGCCAAATTGGCGACAAAGGCATTCTCCTCATCCGATGATGAGGAGGAGGATGAGGAAGGATCATCCCATGTCTTGGCCTTGAATGCTTTGGCCTTCCCTTTTTCTTTTGCCTTCTTCTCCTCTTCCTTCTTTTTCTTGCTCCCCTTTTTCTTCTTCTTTTCTTCTTTCTTTTTCCTCTCTTCCTTGCTTTTGTTTAGGAGAGGACAATTGTCCCTTATGTGTCCCTCTCCTTGGCAATTGTAGCATATCACCTTCCCCCTTGGTCTTCTATTCCTATCATTTGATTTATCAAATCTAAAATTCTTAAATACACGCCTCACCTTCCTTACCATGTAGGCTTCCTCGGTGCTATCCATGGAGGAGGAGAAGGCTTCATCATCCGAGGAGGAGGGGACTTCCATCTTCTTCTTCCCCTTGTTTGCCAACAATGCTACTCCTCTTGAGGGTTGAATTCTTGGCTCTTCTTGAATTCCTTCAAGCCTCGTTTCGTGGAGCTCCATTGTCGAGAAGAACTCCTCCAAGGTACTTACTTCCAAGTTCTTGGACATATAGAAGGAGTCCACCATGGAACTCCACTTTGAGGACCGGGGAAAGGCATCTATAGCCTTCATGAGCATGTCCCGGTTCGATAGCTTCTCATCTACACTTGTTAGCCCAATTAAAATTTCTTTAAACCTAGAGTGTAGTGAGGTTACCTTTTCTCCCTTTTCTAGTTTTATATTGGATAGTTGGGAGCGGAGGAGGTCTCTTCTTGCAAGCTTGGCCTCCGAGGTGCCTTCATGAAGCTCTACAAGCTTCTCCCACATCTCTTTGGCGCTAGTGCATTCTCCGATCCGGTTGATCTCTTGTTGAGGGAGCACATTGAGAAGATGATGTTTTGCCTTTGAGTTTGCAAGGTGCTCCTCTCGTTGCTTCTTATTCCACCTTGACTTCTCTATTGGCTCACCCCTTTCATCCCTAGGCAACTCGAAACCATTTTCCATTATAAGCATAATATCGAAATCGGTTTCGAAGAATACCTCCATTCTCCTTTTCCACCAAGAGAATTCGCCGTCGAACTTCGGTGGGTGGATGTTGGAGCCGGCCATTTTTGATGTAGGGCTTGTTGCGGCGGTTAGTCCGGTGACAAGCAACCTCGGCTCTGATACCACTTGTAAGGGATCGGATGGCCGGCTAGAGGGGGGTGAATAGCCCTCGTTCGTTGGACGTCGTAATTTGCTCTTCTACAATTAGATTAGCGCAAGCGGAAACAACAATACAAGCAAATTAAACAAATAAAAACAAAGCAAAAGAAATAGACAATGCTAACACAAGATGTAACGTGGTTCACGGCTACGCCGCTAATCCACGGTCCCCGATTCGTCCTCGGTGAATCACTCCGCTCAACCAATCCACTAAATGGTCTCTCCTTTGCACCAAGCTAGGTGGAGGTAACCTTTACAATCAAGATCACTCTTCTTACAAATAGAATGGAGTAAAGGCGTGTAAGAAGAGTTTAGAGCTTGTGGGGCACTAGGAAGATTGTTTGGAACTTAAGCATTAGCCTCTCAAAGGCTCACACCCTCTCTTTTTATAGAGAGGGCTAACTTCTTCCTGCCGCCATCACGATCCCGCCATGGCTGATCCTGTTACTTACAACGCCTCCGAACACGCCGGATGCCGCCGTTGTTATCCAACGGAACTCTTGGCAATGATCACCGGACTCACCGGGCCGATCACGACCGTAGTCGATCGCCTACCGGCTACGAGCGGTTCTGCGGCTAAAACCCTATTGACTACCGATCATTGCGCGCAGCCGATCGTAGTCTTGGCAATGATCGCTAACGATGGCGATCACGCTACATAAACCGGGCCAATCAGATACCGGCCGAGCTACACTGATTAGGCGATGCGATGACATGACATGGCACCGATCGTGTCGAAACCTATCCGACACTTGGCCAAATGGCCAAGTTTCACCTAAGAGCTACCCTTCCCGGTTACAATCGCCACTCTCATTTCTGAGTCCTCGCCGGTTCTCTTCGCTCGCCACGCCCTGCAAGATCAGCGACGGCTCGCAATGCTCCTTCGCGTCTCTTGCCTCGAAGTCTACTTCCTCCGGCTTCACTCCAAGCTTCTCGTCCGGCCCCTCGGATGCTCCAAGCGCACGGCTTCCGCAAAGCTATCCTTCACCGACTCAAGGCACGAGTCATGAGATGTGAAACTCGCCATGGCTCCATGTGCGAATTACTAAGTCCTGCACGACTTCAACGCACATATCAAATCAACATAACACACTAACTTAAACCCTACACCATCAAAACCATATCACGCAAGAGATTGCCCTAACACAACTCCCCTTCAATTTCGCCAAGAAAATCGATAAACCCTACATCCGAGCCGCTTTATATCCTGTGATCGGCCGATTTCCACCGCAATGACTATCATAAGGCCCTGATCGCTAACATCATGGAGACAACGCCAATCCACGCCAAAAGTTCCAACGGACTTCACCATTGATCGCTTTATATTGATCGCTCACTATGGAGCATTTCGGTCGCGATTCAATCGCAATCGATCGCCATCCAGGAGCCGCAAAATCGCCTCCAATTAGAACTAGCGCCCATCGCTTCCAATGAGCAATGATCGCTAAGGCATTCAACTCCTAAATACATGGCTCTAGTCGGCTCAATACGAAGCCATAATGTCGCCGGATTATCGACCTAAAAGATGAGAGGTTTTAACCCAGATATACAATACGCAACTGAACGAAGTTAGCCTAGACCTAAGCCTTCTAGCCACCTCCAGCAGTCTCACGCCTATCGGATCCCTCCAAGTCATCCATGACTTGTTCATCCATACGTTAGCCTTCAGGTGCTTCCGTCGGCCATGTCATGCTAAGTCGGTCTATACCGCCAAGGCACATTGGACTTACGCTGCCAAGACTCCGCTTGGACTTTACGCCGCCAATATTTTCCTTGGACTTCTCAAATGTCAAGACTCAAGCTCGGACTTTCCCTTGCCAACACATGTTGGACTTTCCATGCCAAGACCCATGCTTGGACTTTCCTTGTCAATCCATGTTGGACTTTCCATGCCAAGACCCATACTTGGACTTTCCTTGCCAACCCATGTTGGACTTTCCCATGCCAAGACCCATGCTTGGACTTCTCATAATCACATGGTCAACCCTAGTCAACCATTAAAATCTCCCTCGAGTCAAACTCGAGTCCGGTTAATCATAACCGACATTAATGTTAAACATCAATGTCAACTCACTTTGTCAAACATACTATGTCAAACATCAAAACATCACTCGAGTCAAACTCGAGTCTGGTCAATCGTGACCTGGGCCGATTGCACCAACAATCTCCCCCTTTTTGATGTTTGACAAAACAAACCTTGAGTTAGGCCTCTAACTCAAACTCCCTTACCAATTTCCCAAATTGGTAATTTCACTTTCTCTCCCTTTTTGACATACACTAAAAATATTATCTCACCAAGGAGGTCAATGTCTCATGTCCCAATGAGATCTTACAATCTCCCCCTTGGCCCAAAAATACCTAGGATGCCTACCATCTTCCTAGTGATAAGTCTCATATCACTCAAGAGAGAATCCTATTCACTCTCCCAATTTCCAAATTGGGTCTCTCAAAATTCCATCAATTTTCCCAATTGATGACATTCTCCATAACTTCTCCCTTTCAAAAAGAAAACACATCCATCATCCCATGATGAAAAACTCCCTCTAAAAGCTTGCTCTCCCTTGACCATTGCACCAACAATGTCCTTGGGAAGTCCCTAAGCCTATAGGAACTCTAAACCATCAAAATTAAGGTGCAAAGTTCAACATAGAAGTTTCACTCACCTTAAGATTGATACAAACCCTAAAAACTCTCCTAATCCATGTCCAATGGATTTTCACCCTTTATAATGCTTCCCAAAGCATATTCTAGGGTTAGGAGTGGTTAGGAAACCTTACCATAGCTGAAATCAAGCTAAACAAACATTGTTAACCCGAAATCAGACCTGATAGTCGACTCCTAACGAGTGAATCGCTTCAGATTACGATCGCTACAACAAGTGATCGATAATCAAATTCTAATTTCAACTATCAGAATCGAATTTTGAAAAAACATAAGTAATTCTACATATTTTGAAAATTCATACGTATATTACTTATAGGTAATACAATGGGTGAAAAATGATAGAAAAATATTTTATCCACAAAATATCGAAATTGATACAAAATTCAAAAGTGAAGAAAAACTTTTAAGTTTTGGCCCACTTTGTATCAATTTCATCAATGGTGATTGCTATCAAAAGATAGACTTCACCAAGGTTTTCTAAAATGATTTTAAAATATTTTTAAAAACCTATATTGGATCATGTTCCTTGGGCTTAATGTACATGACTTGTACATAAGCTTTTCCAATGATCCATTATTGAAATAAGATGAGTTTTAGTTCATCTAGATGCAAAACTATGCACCTTGAACTTAACTCATATCCTAACATCTCACATGTATCTAGGGTGTATAAAATACATATACATGTCAATTTAATGTGAGATATAGATTTTGTTCATCCTAATCTAGGGTTTCATGCATTCTCTAAGGAAACACTACTTGATTCACTTATAAATGGGACTCCAAGTCATATCATTGTCCTTAAATCAATTTCAATCAAAATTTTCTTAAATGCATGAATGATTATGACATTAGAGATGATATAAATAAACATATGCTCATAATCATGATGTCATGACATAAGATATAATCTAAAAATATAAGACATTTAAAACATTAATCCTAAACATGATCATGACATATAAAATGATTAAAAATAAGCATGATGTCATGACATATTATATGGAAAACAAAACATGGCAAATAAAATATATAGGTATAATAATACCTAAATTTTAATATTAATTGTCATTTGATATAATTAAATATATTTTGCCATATTATCACTAATCTCCCAAATGTGCCAAAAATCCAAAATGACACACTATGACCTCTAATCCTAAATTGTGCCAATTTAATTGATTTTTCATAAACTTCAAAATATATTGGCACATCCTAAAATCTTTTAGGATATAAGATCAAACCTATTTCCAAGGTACTCATAACCTTGAAAATGACCTAAAATGCCATCTTTACCATGGTTAGGTTAACACAATCATTTAAGGTTGACACACCCTAACCCATCTAGCGTGAATCAATCATGCTCTTAGGAACCCAAAACTTATATGAGCTCCTAGGGTTAATTAGGTATTCTTTAGGGATAACCTCCTTAGATACCCTCCTAATGACCCTCCTAGGCTTGTTAGCCTTGGTCATTGTGGTCTTACCATGGTTAACCTTAGGGATTGCCTCCCTAGTAACCTTCTTAGCGGCCACCCTAGGTTTCCTTGAAATCCTAGCTACTAGGCACAAACTTTGGTTACTCTTAGGGATAACTTCCCTAGTAACCTTAGTTTTCCTAGACCTAGATTGTGTTCTATAATCTAATGGAACATTATGATAAGTCATCTTAGGCTTAGGTTTGTGACCCAAACCCTTCTTGCTCTTAGTTGACTTTTGTTCCTTAGGCCCTAGGTGCTGACTTTGAGATATTGACCCTTGACTTTGACCATTAGACTCTTGCATTTGATTTTGCATAATCTTGAGGGTCTTTTCTAATTTCTCAAGCCTTGATCTCAAGGCTTGGTTTTCTAATTCTAATTGCCCAATTTTAGAATTTTGATTTGGTCTTTGGGCATGGGACTTCCTAAGCATGTTTCTAGTCCATTTAGAATTAAGGTCTAAGTGTTCTCCTATTTTCCTAATAGACTCCCTAGGAAGGACGTTTATAGGGACATTAGTCCCAAATTTCTCCTCCTTTGAAAGGTAGATATTTTTGGCTCCTAAACAAAATTCCCTATTTCTAGCATACTCTTTTTGATAAATAGCAAGATTATTAAAATAATTCCTAGCATGCTTCTTATCCCTAGAAATTGAAAGTGCATTAATAAATTTTACCTTAGGGTTTGCCTTGGTGGCTCCCCCTACTTGTGATGCTCCATTTTGCCTCTTCTTTTCCCCCTTTGAGCATTGATTCCGATAATGTCTCGGTTGTCGACATTTGAAGCAAATGACTTGCTCCTTGCTTTTAGGTGTTGGGGGACCGACATCCTTTGACTTTTGTTGACTTTTAGGTGCCGAAGGAGCTTTCTTTACTCTCTTTGGGCACTTGCTCTTGTAGTGCCCGGCTTCCCTACACTCAAAACATATGATATAATTTTTATTACAAATTGATATGTTTGAGTTACCTAGGGCCATGGTGGAAGCTTGAGCTTGCTCCTCTTCTTGGCCGGAAGTAGAAGCTTCTTCTTGACTTGGCTCTTGCTCCAAAGTGGATGGTCTAACTTCCTCTCCCTCAATCCTAGAGGTGGAGGTCTCCTCCACTTCTTCCACCGATCCAGAAATTGATTTCCTATCAACTTCCGAATCCTCAAGCTCTTTAGATGACGATGTACTTGCTTGAGCTTGAGAGGGTGAGCACTCCTCTTCTTCTTGAACCGATGATGAATTTTCATGGAGCTTTGCCACTTGGCTCCATAACTACTTAGCATCCATATAATCCCCTAACATACACACAATATCGTTAGGGATCAAATCAAAAATAAACTTTACTACCTTCATGTTTTTCTCGAAGACTTGAATTTGATCTTCACTCCATTTCTTCTTCTTGAGGAAACCACCCTTTGGTCCTTTTGGATATTTGAATCCATCCATCAAAATAGACCATTCCTCAAAATCTCTCATCATAATAAAATCTTTAATTCTTCTCTTCCAAGAATTGAAGTCTTCTCGTCCGTATAGGGTGTAGGGCACCGGTGTGTTGATGTCCCATCCTAGTTGTCCTTGGACTTTCATATTCACCCTCTAGCGTGCTCCCTTAGTTGTTAAACCTTGAAGAGCGGGCTCGCTCTGATACCACTTGTAGGGGATCGATTGGAAGCTAGAGGGGGGGTGAATAGCGCGTGCTAGTACTGATGATGGAATTCGTTCGTGATTGAGTCTACAAATTTTGTTAGCACAGCGGAATAATGATAATAAAAGCAAGAACGAAATAGACACAATCAAACACACTAATACACAAATATTTAACGTGGTTCGGAACCGAACGGTTCCTACTCCACGGATCGAGCTCTAAAGAGCTCTAGTGATGCACACACACTCACTAATCAAAACTAACTCCTTCTCGACACAAATCGGAGGTGTAGAAATCTCTTATAATTATTTACAACAATAAACAAATAGATACAAGCAAATACGATAATGAAATACAATGCAAGTAAAGGAAAAAATACTTTACAAGAGCTTTTGATTGCTTGATCTTTGATTGCCTTGAACTAGCTTTGAAGGACTGGAAAGCACCAACTCTCCCCTTCAATTTTGCCCAAGAAAATCGCTGCTAAAACCCTCCATCCGAGCTGCCTTTATATCCTACGTCGGGCTGAATTTCCGCCTGGCAGTCGACTGCTAACACTGTAGCTGTGAGACAACGACTCAATCCATGCTGGAAAAGTTTCAACGGGACTCTCACCAGTCAACTTCCAGCCCCGTAGTCGACTGCCCAGTCGACTATGGAGCATTCTATGCTCGCGACTCAATCGACAGGGTGGATCGCCATCCATGGCGATGACCGCCAAGATCAGTGCTCCAATTAGCGATCGACTCGGCATCATCGCTCCAATGAGCAGTCGACTGCCAAGGTAATTTCAGCCCTAAATGACAGTCGAGCTCTAGTCGACTCACGACAGTCGAACCGACCATAATGCTAGTCGACTGTCAATCTCAAAAATGAGGTTTTAACCCAAGTATGATATCCTCATACTTACTAGACCACCCTTAGCGTAGACCTAAGCCTTCTAGCCACCTCCATCAGCCTCACGCCTATCGGATCCCTCTAAGTCATTCATGACTTATTCATCCATACGTTAGCCTTCAGGTGCTTCCGTCGGCCATGACATGCTAAGTCGGTCTATACCGCCAAGGCACATTGGACTTACGCTGCCAAGACTCCACTTGAACTTTACGCCGCCAATATTTCCCTTGGACTTCTCAAATGTCAAGACTCAAGCTTGGACTTTCCCTTGCCAACACATGTTGGACTTTCCATGCCAAGACCCATGCTTGGACTTTCCTTGCTAACCCATGTTGGACTTTCCATGTCAAGACCCATGCTTGGACTTTCCTTGCCAAACCATGTTGGACTTTACCATGCCAAGACTCATGCTTGGACTTCTCATAATCACATGGTCAACCCTAGTCAACCATTAAAATCTCCCTCGAGTCAAACTCGAGTCCGGTTAATCATAACCGATATTAATGTCAAACATCAATGTCAACTCACTTTGTCAAACATACTATGTCAAACATCAAAACATTACTCGAGTCAAACTCGAGTCTGGTCAATCATGACCTGGGCCGATTGCACCAACAGAAAGTCCAAGTGGGACACTTGACATTTGGGAAAGTCCAAGTCTTGAGTACTTGGCATGTAAAGTTCAACATGGGTTGGCAAGGAAAAGTCCGAGCTTGAGTCTTGGCATTTGAGAAGTCCAAGGGGTTGATATTGGTGGCGTAAAATCCAAGCGGGAGTCTTGGCGGCATAAGTCCAATGGTTGGCGGCGTAAAGTCCAAGCGAAGGCTTGACAGCGTAAGTCAATGTGCCTTGACGGTGTAGACACCGTTAGTATGACATAGCCGATGGAAGCACCTGAAGACTAGCACAATGAATGAACAAGTCATGGATGACTTGGACGGATCCGAGAGGCATGAGGTTGATGGAGGTGGCTAGAAGGCTTAAGTCTAGGCTAAAGGTGGTCTATCAAGTATAGGAGAATCATACTTGGGCTAAAATCTCATGTTTAAGGTGTGTTAGTCGACTGGTGTCATATGACAATCGACTGGTGAGAGTCAACTAGGGTTTGATCATGAGGGAAGTGAAGAATGATCGATCTTGTGATCACCGACCGGGTGCTCGTTTTCGTGCACTGAATGAAGTCCGACTGATCACGGATCTAGCCGTTGTCTCACGATAACAGTGGCAACAATCGACTGATGGTCTCAATCAGTCGACTGATCGGCGTTTTCCAGCACAGGTAGAAGCTTTAAAAGGAGCTCGTGGAGGAGGAAAATGTCATGGTTCTTTGAGGTGTTTTGGGACGAGTTGTTGTTGCAATTCAGGGTCTCCAAGTGCTACTCGATCAACCTAGCAAGCAAGCATTCAAAAGAAAAGTGTTATAAAATTTCCTTTACTTGTCTTTTGTATTTCATGTTGTATTTGCTTATAGCATTTATATTATTTTTGTAATTAATTGTAAGGAATTTCTCCACCTCTGACTTGTGTCGAGAAGGAGTTATTTGTGATTAGTGATTGCGTGTGCATCACTAGAACTCGATCCATGGAGTAGGAACCGTTCGGTTTCGAACTATGTTATATTCTTGTGTTCACGTGTTTGTCTATTACGTTATTGTTATTATTATCTATATTCCGCTGCGCTAACGAAGTTTGTAGACGAACACACGAACATATTCTATCGACGCATAGCACGATGCTATTCACCCCCCCTCTAGCGTTCCAACGGTCCCCTACAATTGACTGGTGGGTAAGGTCAGTTGATTGATCGGCTAAAATAAGCTTGAGCTGGAGCTTATAAAAGGAGACTTCAGTGGAGATTTTGGAACCGATTCTTAGTGATCTGGAAGGGGAGTTATCACTGCATTCTAGACTATCCAAGGCATTCCAAAGCAACAAAAAACAAAGTGATCAAAAGTTCATTTGTGTAAAGTATTTTGTTTTGAGTTTTCTCGTTTCTTTTGTATCTCTTGTATTTGATTATTGTAAAGCTTCAGGTGTTGTAAGAAGGTTTGCTCCACCTTGGTGTTAATCCAAAGGAGAAGATAGTGGAAGTTTGAAATAGGGGTAATCCACCTTGAGAATTGTTATGGAGTAGGGTGAATCTCCAAACTACGTTAAAATCAGTTTGTTGTGTTTTGTGTTTTGTGTTGTGTATTTGTATTTTGTTTATGTTTTATTTTGTTTTTGTTGCGCATTAATAACTTTTAGACAAGGACGATGCAATCGAGAGTGAAAGGAATCAAAAAAGCTTTTCACCACCCCCCTCTCTTCTACTGCATCACAAAATCCTCAACATTCAATAGATTGATCATATTACTATTTTTTATCCTTGGTTCATATTGATGCATGAACTTAAACATCTAGAACCAAAGAAGAATTCTAATATCTCACACTCATATATATGGAAAAATACATAAATAGTTAATGCTACTGTATCTGTGAGATGTAATAACTAGGTTAAGCCCATTGGTTGAAAATAAAATAAAATTTTAAATATTCATAAATTTTGAAAACCATAAAAAAACATTTTGAACATAAATCTTGTTAATTATAAAAAAAATATTTTGAATATAAATTTTGAAAATTATAAAAAGTATTTTGAACATTAAAAACCCTTGATTCCTCTACATGCCATCTTTCATTGTCTTTAATTGGTTGTCATTCTCAGTGTCTCGATGCTCTTGGTTATGTAGTTGCTTGATTATCTCATATAATTTTCTCCTATTTTTATAGATCTTGAACCATCAAATTGTCAACCTATTCACATTAGGCATTGCTCTAATGATGTTCTAACACCTATTCAATGCCTTTTATCTTATGATTGTTTAAATGCCCCATAGACTATCAAGAGTGCTACCTTGGTCATCCCAAGTAATAATATTAATAATGTATACTTTAATATGATTAAAATACAATAATATAAAATCTAAATAATAAATTTGTATTTTAAATTGTTTTCTCTATTTTTTAATTCTTTTATAATTATATATTTATTTTAGTTTTTATATATTCATGTATGAAAACTAAAAAGACATTCCAAATGATGTAAATCGTCCAAAGAATTTTTTTTTCTTTTTTTTAAAAAAGACGTCTTTTTATATATTTGTATAAAAAATAATTCTTATTGTAATGCTGACGTTGTTATAACTAGTCCTCTATAACTATTACAATATTAATAAAATGAGTATTTTATTTTAATAAAAAATATTATACATAAAAATATTATTATATCAACTTACTATTCATCAACTTATTAAAATTATTTAAATTTCACTAAAATCATTTTAAGTAGTTTTATACGTTTGTAACAGCTGAGTGGTATTATATTTTCGAAGAGGGATGCTCTGGATAATTAAATAATTTAGAATGTTTTTTTTTCCTTCTATTTTATATTCTTTATGATCGTTTATATTATTTATTTTAATATTTTTTAATCTGGTGGGCCAGCCCTAAAATTGACACACAGGTACGAACAGTGGGCCCCGAGTCTATGCCATTTGAGCAACGATGATGACATGGTCTGGGATAAGCATGTTATTTATAATGCGGGACAGATATCCATCACCATCTCTTTCAAAGTCTTAATTATATATATAAATATTACTAGTGGTATTTGATCCTTAAAGCGATCCCTTTCGCTCGTCGTTCGTCCAATCCATCCGTCGATCGTAACGCTAGGGTTTCAGATTTCCCCTCGCTGGCTCCTGAGAGCCCTCGCGAAACCAACCGTAAATTTCCGATCCCAAACGACGGAGCCATTAAACCCCTCTTCCCGTAATGAATCCGAGCTCCGGCGATACCTAGTCCTCCGGCAAGACAGATTAAAGAAAACCTTTTCGTAAGAACAGATCTAACCTCTGAGAACCTCGAATTACAGATTTCCACGAGTTGGAAGATGAACTCGGACCTCAGAAAGTTTTGGTCTTTTCAGGAGTGAAGATCCGAACTAAACTCCTTTTTCTTGGTTGCTGAAAGATCCACGACTCACTTTCTCTCTCTGCTCTTCCTTTTTAAGACTGGACTTTGAATTTTAAGAGTGTTTACTGACCGATCGGACCTAGATTTGTTGATCTTGTTGAAGAAATTTTGGTTTTTGATCATCAAATTCTCATCTTGATTTTGTAAAAATGGTTAAATCGGCCGTTTACTACGAAAATTCCTTCCTTGGGGAAGCGGAAATCATTCCTCAGAACTCGAACACTGGTTCATGGATCAGGGAGATCCGGATCTCCCATCTATCCCCTCCTGGCGAACGATGTCCACCTCTTGCCGTTCTACACACTGTTGCCTCCGGTGGTGTCTGCTTCAAGATGGAGTCAAGGTTGCCACTGTCCAACGATTCGCGGTTGCACTCTTTGCACGCTACTCTCGACACTGAGAATAAGGTAATATTCGCCAAATGGAAACAAAACACACCAAAATATTTCTATGAAAACTGCTGGATGATTAAGAGTGAATCTTACCATATAACTTTGTGAAATATATCACACACATGAACTTGTTGGAGATCGTGCTTTTTGGGGAGGGAATAAGCTGCTGAAATTCACTTTTCATAATCTGATTGCTTGATCTGTGAAATGTTCTGTTAATTGTGTAGTATAAATGATCAATTTTCTGCAGAAGCTTGCCACTAGTTTGAGCAATCACATCTATTAATTACTATAGCTAAACTTTTCTTTCGTTGGAAATGCCTTATCGTTTACAAAATTGTTTCTATTTATTTTATGCGCACTTTTTGGTGCGTTGCATGTCATTAATAAATGTGCTAGTGTGCATGCAATCAAATTGTTTCTTTTTGTTGCCATTTAAAGATTGTTCTTGATATAAACAAAAATGTACAAGTGCATGAGTGTGTGTGTTTTGTAAATTTCCTTATCCTGCCTAAGGTAAGAATTTTTTGATATTTCCAATGTCACCAATCCTTTTTTTGATGGATACTCTGGGAATAAATCAATATTATTTTTCACTACTGATAAAGATTATACATAAAAAAATATATATTCAAATATATTTGTAAATATCTGTCCTTGATTTTCGAATCCTGTATTGTTTTGTTCTTACGCTAATGCTGAAAAATACTAGTACATTTTGTGGCCCAGTTGGCTGCAAATTTACTCTTAGATTTGCTAAGCAAATTTCCTGTTTAGATTTGCATAGTAAACTTCATATGTATGGAAAGTGTTTTTGATTTACCAATGAGGTATTCAAACTTCATATTGCTTACCTCCGTAGAAATCAGGAAGGTTTTTTATTGGGTTGAGATGGGACAAGCACATACAATGTCAATATGTCATATGACGATCATGCTGAAAATTATGAACATTTCTTTATTTGCTCTCTCATTTATTTTTATCAATAAACTTTCATAGGCTATAGCTTAATTTTCTATTCCAGGCTTATGATTAATACTTGTGAGGAGAGTAGAAGGAAAACGTAGGAAACTATTAGAAGAAACAAAGAAGTTTATGATGTTACGTTGCACATTTTTGAATTCTTTGTTTCAATGTGCGTGCAGACTGCTGTTGTTCCAATAGGTGAAGCAGAGTTGCACCTTGTTGCTATGGCTTCAAAAAAGAATCCTACCCCAATACCCTGTTTCTGGGGGTTTATTCTTCCATCAGGATTATATGATTCATCTCTTACTATGTTGAATCTAAGGTGCCTCAGTATAGTGTTTGATCTGGATGAAACACTTCTAGTTGCTAATACAATGCGCTCATTTGAGGATCGAATTGATGCAATTCAACGAAAAGTAAACAATGAGACAGATCCTCAGCGCATTGCTGTCATGTTAATGGAGATCCAACGATACCAAGAAGACAAATCTATCTTGAAACAATATGCTGAAAATGACCAGGTCATTGAGAATGGGAAGATTTACAAGGTTCAAACCGAGGTGGTTCCCCCTTTGTCTGATAGCCATCAGTTGATTGGACGACCAGTAATAAGGTTACAAGAGAAAAACATTATCTTGACACGTGTAAATCCATTGGTATGTTTTTCACACTGCCACTTAAAATCCAATTGCACTTTCTTAACTTTAGCTCTTTCTACACTTTGAAAATAGTTGTTAATCATGATTCATTGGCACCATATTCTGCTTGATTATGGAATCATTACGTCATTTTGTTTCAAAGTCTTCTTGCTTTTCTGCGTCAATAAAATCAGAATTTTACTTGGTTTCATTTTAGATAAGAGATACGAGTGTTCTTGTACGATTGAGGACTGCTTGGGAAGATCTTCGAAGTTATCTAACGGCAAGAGGTCGCAAGCGCTTTGAGGTCTATGTGTGTACGATGGCTGAAAGAGATTATGCTTTGGAAATGTGGAGGCTTTTAGATCCAGAGTCTAACTTGATCAACTCATCAAAGCTCCTTGACCGCGTAATTTGTGTTAAGTCAGGTATGTCACACACATCTTGCTAGTGTTGTTCATGTTATATTATTTTCGCACACTCTCATTTTCAAGCTCCCATATTAAGTATCTGTTGATTTTTCTCTGTTTCCGAAGGCCTAATGTTATTTATGTATTGGTGTTATTTGATTATCCTACCATAGGCTCAAGAAAGTCACTGCTTAATGTCTTCCATGATGGGGTATGCCATCCAAAGATGGCACTTGTAATTGATGATCGTCTGAAAGTATGGGATGAAAAAGATCAACCACGAGTTCATGTTGTTCCTGCTTTTGCCCCATATTATGCTCCTCAAGCAGAGGTATGGTGAATCTCTTTATGGACGAGCTGTTTTATATATTGTAATCATTCTTACTATATATTATAAAGTGATCCAAACTTTCATAGACAAATATCACCATCCCAATTTTATATGTTGCAAGAAACGTTGCGTGCAATGTTCGAGGAGGCTTTTTCAGGTAAGTGTTTCAATAAGTCAAATTTGTTATGCATGCTTCCAGCTATCATACTTTTAGATCCTTCATTTGACAGGTCTTTATCTTTCTTAGGGAATTTGATGAGGGTATACTACCACGGATTGGTGAAATATCCTATGAAGATGAAATGAGAGATTTTCCAGCTGCTCCAGATGTGGGTAACTTCTTGATATCCGAGGTAAAGCTGGTTTCCAACTTTAGGACTTGTATTTCCTTTTTCACTTCTATTTTAGTTTTTTTTTTCTGGTTAAGGATGATGGTTCAATATTGAATATAAACAAAAACCAGCTAGGTTTTGATGGTACAGCTGATGCTCAGGCTGAGAGGAAATGGAAGGTTTCTTTCTTTGTTTTTTCTCTTTTAGTTTCAATATTTCATGCATAAAAGATGTTATTGTAGCATTGCCAATTTGAATTTTTCAGGAAGCAAGCTGCAGCATTCAAGTAATTGAGCCAATTGTTACTAACTTTGGGCCAATGCCAGTATCTTCTCCACAGCATGGAATTCCTACATTAGGGACCACTTCTTTGGTAGCTATGCAAATGATGGTGCCTTTACCAAATAATCAAGTCGTTCAGCCTGTCACAGTAGCTAGGCCTGTAAGTCCATTAACCTTTCCAGAAACTAGCTACCAAGGCTCTCCTGCTACAGAAGAGGGTGAAGTTCCTGAATCAGAATTAGATCCAGACACAAGGAGAAGGCTTCTTATATTGCAACATGGTCAAGACACAAGAGAATCTACTGCTACATTTACTGTGAGCCCCCCACTTCATGTCTCAATATCTCCTGCACATCGACAAGGAAATTGGTTTCCATTGGAGGAAGAGATGAACCCAAGACAACATAGCATAACATCTAAAGAATTTAGCAGAGACCCAGATCTTGCAAGATACAGAAAGCGCTCTAGGCATCCATCTTTCATGCAAGGGGGAGAGAAATCTGTTCCTTCAGATAGAGGTCTTCATGAACCTAGAAGGTTTCCCATGCAGGTAGTGTGTGGTCTTGACCTGGAAAATTTGTCTTTAACTGTACAAATTGAGTGATTTATGTTTACCACTTTAATGACTCTCAGTTGCACAATGGAGGCAAACGACTTCGCTCAAATAACTTACCAAACTTCAATTCCTTCCAAGGTACTGTACTTGATCAAAGATTGCATTAATTCACTGATCCCTCTTAGACTTTTGTCATATTTCTGAAAAAAAGTTTTTTGATTTTACTTGTGCTTTTTCAGCTTGACAATGAGCTTTTGTTCCAACTTTTGTTGGTTGACCATATAGCTCTCTACTCGTGCAACTTTCTACTTTGAATTAATTTCTTGTGCATACAAATTAAAGAATTTTTATTTGGATTTACAAGGTTGTCAAATTTAGTTCCTTCTAACTATCCTTTATCAAGAACTTAATTTTAATAATTTATTGTCTCTTGTTATGTTTGATAATTTTAATAATTTATTGTCTCTTGTTATGTTTGTTGGCATTCATGATTTGTTGCTCAATCGCGCTTGTCTACAATGAGTTATGCACAGTGGAAACAAAATGAAACCGAAAACAAACATCACCAATACAAATTGATTTTAGGTGGTTCGGAATCCTTGTATCCTACTCCATGACCTAGCTCTTAGCGTAACTATCACCATTATTCTTCCTCCTTCTCGGATACTTTCCGAAGGTGGAGAAACTTCTACGACACCTGTTCTTTACAAATAAATACAATCAAATACAATAGAGAAATCAAAATGCAACATAAATAATAATTTACATAGATCTTTGCTTGCTCATTATTTGGTTGCCTTGGAATGCAGCGCAACACTTCCCCTTTAAAGTCACAAAAAATCAACGTCTTGAAATCATCACGAAATCCTTCTTTAAAGAGTAGCTGTCACACTAATTTTCACCAATTAATTGATTATCTTCTATCATCAGTCGATTGCTCCATTGTGGATTTGAGCATTGCTCTGACATATGAATTTAACAACTCTATTCCCATTAACATCAATCGACTATCATTTATCATCAGTCTATTCGAACCTATCCAGTTGAGTCCTACAGTTGACTACGGAATCTTCTATGCTATACTACTATAACACCAGTCAACATATCACTCTTATCAATCAACTAATCTCTATTAGTCAACGGGTAAAACTCATTAGTTGACTGTTCTCACTCGAAACTCCCTTAAATCCCTTAACTCAGGGTTTAGGGTTCATCGACCGATTGATATACCCTATCAGTTGACTGATACCTCACTCTTAGCCTAACTCAATCTAACTCTTGCTTCACTTGGTATTCAGTTGACCTCAACCTATTAGGATTTCTTTGCTCAACATTTGGTCATGTTTGACCTGCCGAGACTCCACCTGTTTAGCATCAGATCACCCTTGATCTATTGAGACTTTATTTGCCTAGCAATTGATTACCTTTGACCTGCTAAGATTTGACATGCCAGAATTTCATCTGCCTAGCATTCGATCATTTTGACCTGTCAAGACTTCATCTGCCTAACATCTGATTACTTTGACCTATCAGGACTTCACCGACACTAAATATTTGATCCTCTTTGACCTATTTAGACTTTCATTGTCATCTAACATCCTGTCCTTCTTGACCCATTGGGACTTTCCCATTCACTTAACATTCAGTCTTTCCTAACTTATTATAATTTTCCATTCATCTAACACTCAGTCCTTCCTGATTTGGTAGGATTTTTCACACTTGCTTAACATCCGATCACCTATAACCTGTTAGGCCTTCCCATTTCATGTAAGTATTTGATTAACTATAATCTACTTGAACTTCTTACTTGCTAATGCCCTGTTGGATTTTCAATCATCAAGTGTTCGGTCTTTTATGACCCACTTGCACTTGTCACTTGCTAACGCCCTCTTCGGACTTTCAACCATCAAGTATTCGGTTCTCTTTGATCCATTTGGATTTCTTTTATATCGTGCCAAGTGTTTGGTCTTCCATGACCCACTTGGACTTTTCTATTTATCAAGTATTCGGTCAATCTTGACCTATTTGACTTCCCGCTTAATCAACTAACATCGAATCCTGTATCCATCATGGTTAACCTGACTCAATGATGATTATACTAACAATCTCTTTCTTCATCACTCCTTATCACGTATCATTTAAGCTCGGTCATACTTGATTAATAATCTTGACATATTGTATAAACATCAACACTTAACTCGAGTTCCACTCGAACTTGGTCAACCTTGATTAGAGGTTGATTGCACCAACAATACTTGCTTGTATTTATTAGATTTTTGTCCATTCTCTTGTATGAGCTTTTGAAGTTGCTGCATTGTTGTCATGTGCCTTATCTAGGGATCAATATTTAGGCTACCATTTGTTAGATGTGAATATTTGTTCATGAATATTGACTATTATCTTTCTTGTCCAAATAATTTTCAAGTAAAAAAAGGCAGCTCTAATTAGTTGGTGCAACATAAAAAGCCTAAAAGTGATTATGTAGAAAATATGCCTTGACAATGTTCACAACCATAGTCTAAGCCGAATCTATACAGGACATTGAAGCCGGAACACACTAACTTTTTTATATTTTATATTTTAACATGTTAGTTTCCTACACTCAGTGTTTTGTATAGCCCTTTTTTTGGTTATCCAGGTGTCCGGACTTTTCTCGATTAATCTTTAAGGTTGATGACCATTCCTGGTTTTCCTGCCGAGTAAATCCGAAGTGCAAATTATGCACACTTAGAAGCTGACCTGTAAGATATTTATCCCATTTGGGATTCAAAACCCTAACCCTCTTATTGTATAGTACTAGCAGGTTATGGTAGATTGATTGAGCATGGATCTATGTTAATTGATGATTTAAGATCAAACTAACCTCAATAATTAGGGATTCATGGCTTGCTGCTGTTGTGTAGAACAGAAGTGGTTGGTTGAGTTCAGAAATGATCAAAAGTGGCTGATACATCAAATAACTATAAAGGCCTAAGGTTAACATTTCCTCTTTAATATCAGCCTGACATTTATCAATATCCTTCCTTTGAACACAACCATCCAATCTCTACAACAACAACAAACCACGAATCCCTACTAATTGAGTTGGTTACATAGGTCTTATCTCACCATTTGAGATAGATCCATGCTCAATCTATCTAGGCTTGTTGTATAGATTGGTTTTTGAGCTCAATTGAACGGTAGTGATACATGTAGGGCTCAGATTAAAGGGGAAAGGTTGTAGCCTTAGGCCTTATTAGCACTTAATTTTTGATATATCAGTCACTTTTGATCATTTTTGAGACAAACAATACAATATTGTAACAGCTTTTCGGATCAAAACAGTGCATCAATCATCACCTATTGCTTGATGCTTCCTCTTGGAGAGGCAGCTATTGCCATCCAGTCCATTTTGGAAGGACAGGCTAGGCTAAGTTTGAGGATGATTTGAGGTTTGAATGTGGAAGAGTGACGTCGTATCTTTCTTAAAAAATGTGGAACCGTCACATTGGCGGCCCCCCACCGCTGCCCCTACGTGTGGAGGGGGGTAAATCAGGTGTCAGATGGCTAGCGCAGAAATGCGGAGTCATCAGTAGCCTGGTCGTCACCTCCAGGAATCGACCCCTTGCCCTTTCAAATCTTAACACGGCTGCGCTAGCCATCAGAATTTGCCCTGGGGGCTAACGTCATATCTTTCTTGACTTGGCTCCAGGTTGTTGCTGTCATATGTTATTTTAGATACACTGATTTCATTGATAAATGTACCTTGTGATGCAAACATGACTCTTTATTCTACTTGCTAATATCTGAAGGGTATACACGTATAAATGGGAGGGAGTTCTGTCCAAACATGCTGGTTCTTTTTAGCGGATGAGCTGATTACACCAGTCAGGATACCTACCATTGGAAGACATCTGAATTTGTGAATCTGTTCTCTGTTTATTAATGATGCACCCTTACTTGGTTATTGAACAGTATGCCTTTATATATATAATGTTTTCTTGCCTATCATGCACATTGTTTCTTCAAATAATGCCTTGCTTTGATTCCATTCATTGATTTTGCAATTTATCTTTCAAATGGCTGGTGGTAGACATCATAGATGTACATTTGCTGGACACACATTCACTTATATATCTCGTCTCTTAAGATAAATTGTTTAACCCTCAAAATTTGCTTGACTTCTCCGAGATAAATTTGTTTGCAATCTTTCCTTTTCTGCTTACAATTAAGTTCGTGAGACTCTTTTGGAATCAATGGACTATTCCATGTTAATCAAACTTGCAATGTTGAAGGTGAGACGCTGGTGGGACAAAATACTTCAAGTTACAAGGCTGCCCAATTTGAGCACAAACAAGCTACCATAGAGAGAGGAGATTCTCCTGTAAGAGTTTTGCAAGAAATAGCTACAAAATGTGGAAAAAAGGTGTTGCTGAATGACTTATATTCCTGCTTATATTAGTATAAGACGTGTTGAAAAGGAAGAGATTCAAATGGTAAATATTGATATCAAGGAGTTAACTATTCTTTCTCTACCTTATAGATGGAGTTTCGTACTGCTCTTTCTGATATGACAGAACTGCAGTTTTCTATTGAGGTAAGAATATGGTTAACAATGTTGTTTTTGGGACCCAAATACCATTTTTGTTTTATTTTCATTCATATACTTTTTCACTAGTTTCGTTTCTTGGATGATTCTTTCAAGTTAATCTATGTAGGCATGATTCCTATATAAAGATGTAGGATTCCTATTTTGGTTCCTTTTTTTTCTTTTAATAGGGCCATACTGTTTCATGCCATCTTACCTCAGTTGTGCTTTGGTTAGCATAACTGATATATCAAGACTCAGGACATTTATTGGATGTAGCAGAAGAATGTTTTGGTACTAAATTGACACGACTCTGAAATTAAACCCTTAAAAAACAACAATCAAGTCTTATCCTATTAGGTGAGATTGACTATATGGATCTTATTATGTCATTGGACTCTATCCCCTACTATATCATTATTTATATGGAAATGAATTTTATTTTATTATTGTTAACCAAGTCTTTGTTGGTCTTTCTTTCTTGTATAATATGCATATTTGTCATAGTTCCACATCGTTTAAATGAAACATTTATTGGTCATTTAAGTATATATTCATATCACCTTAAATGTGCTCTCGAAGTTTTCCCTCAATATATGTAATCCTAACTTTTTTTCTAATGTTATTATTTCTTATCTTGTCCTTTCTCATATGTCCGCATATTCACCTTAATATTATTATATTTGAAACTCTCATCTTCTGCTAATAAACTTGAGTCATAGTTTAACATGATGCTCTCCTTAATTTTAATCATCCTGTTTATACTTTATGTAAGTCATCTCTCGTAATCTCTTTATTTTTTTTTTGAAAAACTAATCTTAAATACGTTTAATATAGACAACTCATCATCACCCATATTAACAATTAGCTCATTACGTTTAATATTGCTAAATTTAAATTCTATATATTTTGTTTTTATCCTACTAAGCTTAAAACTTTTTGATACCTTGTGGACTTTGAGAATAGGGATAATGAAGGAAAGGAATGAGGCCCATGGGATCTAGGAGGAGCTCAAGGATGCGGGAGCTCAGATACTCGAGAGCTTAGGTACTCGGGACCTCGAGCACTCAAGAGTCAGGAACATGGGAGGTCGGGAGCTTAGAAGTGGGAACTTGAGAGTCGGCAAAATGGGAGTCGGGAGCATGGGAAGTAGGGAGGTCCAAAGTCAATAACTCAGGAGTCGAGAGTTCGGGAAGTCGGGAGTTGAGAGGTCAGCAACTCAGGAAGTCAGGAGTATGAATCTGGGGATCACCGAGGGATTCCTCTCAACAACTATCACATTCGGCCCCCCTAACAGTCCCTCCCAATGATAAATCCTGAATGCGTGATGTTAGGTGGAGATTTCCTATAACGGTTGCCCTCCTAACAACCCATTAAAGGGCACCACGGGAAAAGAACCCTGGTTGGCGAGAAGATTCAAAGTTATTATATAAAGGTAGGTTGAGGTAAAACAAGCTCGGGCTTACATTCTACATTCCATTTTTTCATCTTCTCCTATATGACTTGAGCATCGGAGGGGCGTCGCTAGAGTATCGACGCCCTCTGACCTGTGTTACATTTAATAGAATACTATTGTGGTTGGATCAAACTTGCTCTAAGCGAAAGAGGGTTAAAAGCTGACCACAACAGTTAGTGTCATCGGTGGGAATTTTCGAGGGAAGACGTTGAGATTGCAATCACAGGAAGTTCCTTCTTTGGCCTTCGCTTCAGAGGAGACCCTCATAATCTTAACCCATGGCCAGCCGACTACGATAGCGAAGAAAGTGGTGGAGGCATTGACCCAAGGGAGTCGGAGAGCTAGCCGTATCTCATTCAATCGTGCCTTAAGAAGCAAAATGTCCTTTCTCCCCATATTCGGGGAGAAAAGGGGGTCAAGGAGATGATAGATCGACATAGGGCCAAGTGTCGACCCATATTCTCCTGCGTTTCATTTGTGACGAACAAGAAGAGAGTCAACTGGTGGCGCCGAAGTCAAGCCGGAGACCTACCTCCTCCATCGAAGAAATTCTACGAGAGGAACTTCCCTCCAGTTTCTGTGCTCCCCGTATGAGAGAATGCGTTGGTTCGTTTGACCCGAAGGAGCATCTCTGTAAACTTGAAAATGCAACCCTCCTATATCAATACTCGAACACCATCAAATGTCGAGTGTTCGCCACCACCTTAGTAGGATCGGTCCAAAAGTGATTCCGACTATTGAGCCCAAACTCTTTGGCCTCTTTTGAAGACTTGTGCGAGGTGTTTTTGCGACATTTTGCTAGCTGTAAGAAGCATCAAAATATGACTTTTAGTCTATTCAACTTGAAGTAGGAGTTGGCTGAACCTTTGATATAGGTTCATTTGGGCTGCCCTTGAAGGCTTGATTGTCACTCCCATGGCGATTACCCAGGGGTTAAAGGATGGGGTATTTTTTCATTCTTTGGTGAAAAACCCTCGAGCGGCTATAACGAGCTACTTGTCTGAGTAGTGAAATACATTAATATGGAGGATGTCCAGAAGGCTCATCATGCTTACAAAAGATTAACTTCAAGTTCGAACTTGGTTGAGAAAAGCATCGCATCCCGGGCGACACCACCAAGACCAGATAATTTCAAGCCTTTTCCAATAGAAACCTCTCATGGGAGTGACAATGACCTAGTACCCTCTATGATCCAGAATTGCTTGGGGTG
Source organism: Wurfbainia villosa (assembly GCA_025175895.1). Lineage (NCBI taxonomy): Eukaryota > Viridiplantae > Streptophyta > Magnoliopsida > Zingiberales > Zingiberaceae > Wurfbainia > Wurfbainia villosa. Next base: position 118,893,391 of record CM045987.1, on the reverse strand, counting down.
AGAGGGAACAGAAGAGATGATGTATTGCTATAGTCTATTATGAATGTTTGTGAAGTCTCGTCTTTAATAAAGAAGTATGTTCACCTGCCCAACCAAGGCAAATCGTAAGCCCTTGATTTGACCAGTGTGTTTATGAAGTGAGCTTCCCTCGAGACAGTGAAGCAGGAAGGAGAGCGCTTTACCTGACCAAGGCAGATCATAAGCCCTCGGTCTAGCCGAGTGCATTTGAAATGTTGTTATATGAAGAAGTGCTCACACTCAGCCTAGCCGAAGCAGTTCGTAAGTCCTCGGCCCGACCTGAGTATTTTTTTGAAGTGTGATTGCTTGACTAGTGGTGAAACGTATCAGCTCAGCATAGTCGAGGCAGTTATTAAGCCCTCGGTCTGACTTCAGTGTCTTTTTATGAAGTATAGTTATCCCGACTAGTGGCGAAGCAGAGAGGAGAGGCGTATCAACTCAGTCCTACCGAGGTAGCTCGTAAGCCCTCGATCCAGCTTGAGTGTCTTTCTATGAAGTATGGTTCCCTCGACTAGTGGCAAAGCGGGGAGGAGAGGCATACAACTCGATCCAGTCGAGGTAGTTTGTAAGCCTTTGATCTAGCTTATCTTTCTATGAAGTGTGGTTCCCCCGACTAGTGGCGTAGTGGGGAGGAGAAGCGTATCAGTTCGACCTAGCTGAGGCAGTTTATAAGTCCTCGGTCCAGCCCGAGTGTCTTTCTATGAAGTGTGGCTTCCCTAACTAGTAGCGAAGTGGGGAGGAGAGGCGTATTAATTCGGCTCGGTCGAGACAGTTCGTAAGTCCTCGGTCCGGCCTAAAGTGTCTTTTTATGAAGTGTGGTTCCCCCAATTAGGGCAAAGCCAGGAGGAGAGGCGTATCAGCTTGCCTCGACTGAGACAATTCGTAAGCCCTTAGCCCGGCTAGAGTGGGGAAGAGGAGAAGTGTTGATGCCCAACCGAGACATTTCGTAAGTTCTCGGTCCGACTAGAGTGGGGAAGAGGGGAAGTGTGGTCGCCCAATCAAAGCAAATTGTAAGCCCTTGGTATGACTCGAGTGTCTTTCTATGAAGTGTTGCATTTTGCCCTACAGTGACAAACAGTGATATATGAAGTGTTGTATTCTGTCCGACAAGGAGAAGTGACGACATATAAAGTGTTGTATTCTGTCCGATAGGGAGAAGCAGTGACATCTGAAGTGTTGTATTCTGCCCGATAGGAAGAAACAGTGATATATGAAGTGTTGCATTCCACCATACAGGGAGAAGCGATGATATATTAATTGTTGTATTCCGCTTGATAGGGAGAAGTGGTGACATATAAAATGTGGTCATGTATAACTGAGACATTTTGTAAGTCTTCGACCTGGTTGAAGTGCTCTAATTTCTCCGGGCATGTGAAGTGGGGAGGACTTTGCCCAGCCGAGGCAGTTTGTATGCCCTAGGTCCGACTGAAGGGCATTGAAGAAGTAAATCCTCCGGACCTGTGAAGCGGGGAGCACTCTGTCCAGCTGAGGTAGTTTATAAGCCCTTGATCCGATTAGAGTGTGTCAAAGAAGTAAATCCTCCGAATCTATGAAGCGAGGAGGACTATGCCCACCGAGGCAGTTTGTAAGCTAGGTCTAGTTGGAGTGCGTTGAAGAAGTAAATTCCCTCGGACTTGTGAAGCAAGGGGGACTTTGCTAGCCGAGACAGTTCTTAAGCCCTCAATCTGGCCGGAGTGCGTTGAAGAAGTAAATTCTCTTGGACCTATGAAACTGAGAGGATTCTGCCCAACCGAGGCTGTTCGTAAGCTCTCGGTGCAACTAGAATGCGCCGAAAAAGTAAATTCCCTCGGACCTGTGAAGCTAAGAGATCTCTGCCCAACCGAGGCAGTTCGTAAGCTCTCAGTTTGGCTAGAGTGCACCGAAGAAGTAAATTCCCTCAGATATATAAAGTGGAGGGGATTTTGCTCAACCGAGATAGTTCATAGATTCTCAATCCAGTTAGAGTGTAAATTCCCCTGGATTTGTGAAGCAGTGAAGACTCTGCCTAGCCGAAGTAGTTTGTAAGTCCTCAGTCTGACTGGAGTGCTTCGAAGAAGTAAATTCTCCCAGACCTGTGAAGCGGAGAGGACTCTGCTTAGCTGAGGCAGTTTGTAAGCTCTCGGTCTGGTTGGAGTGTGTTGAGAAGCATTAGGTATAGTTGAGGCGGTTCTTAAGCCCTCAATCCTACCCCGAGGTTCTTATACGGAGTGTTGTTATGGAGTGAACTACTTTATTAGGCCTAGTCAAGGCGGTTCGTATGCCCTTGGTCAGGTTGGAGTATTTTCATATAAAGTGGTGGTATAGAGAAATGTTTCATTCACCTAGTTGCGGCAGTTCGTAAGCCTTCGATCCGGCTTGGTCATTTCTTTTTATGAAGTGTTGTTCGAAGCAAAATATTTTCACTTGTCCGACTAAGACAGTTCATAAGCTAGACCAGGGTTCTCTTTGTTGGAAGTATTGTTATGAGATGAAGTCTCTAGAGTGCGGAAGAGTAGAGAAGTATTGTCGTCCAACCGAGACAGTTCGTAAGCACTCGGTTCAGCTAAAGTGGGGCATATATGAGAAAGGACCTGTTGACGTCAGACTTATTCGAAGCGTGTGACTCAAACTTATTCGAATCGTTTGGCTATTTCGAGGAGGAGGGTGGCTAATGATACGACTAGAAATGGATCCTCGACTAGATACTTGTGGACTTGGAGAATAGGGATTGTGGAGGAAAGGAATGAGGCCCGTGGGACCCAAGAGGAGCTCGAGGATGCGGGAGCTCGGATAATCGGGAGCTTAGGTACTCGAGGCCTTGGGCATTCGGGAGTCGGGAGCATGGGAGGTCAAGAGCTCATAAGTGGTGAACTCGGTAGTCGGGAGCATGGGAAGTAGGGAGGTTTGAAGTCGGGACTTCAGGAGTCGAGAGCTTGCCAACTCGGGAAGTTGAAGGAGTCGGGAGCTTGGTAACTCAGGAAATCGGGAGTCACAGGAGTCGGGAGTCAAAGGTGTTGGGAGCTCGGCAACTCGAGAAGTTGAGAGTCGAAAGAGTCGGGAGTTCGACAACTCAGGAAGTCGGGAGTCGAGAGCATGAATTCGAGGACCATCGAAGGGATTCCTTTCAACAGCTGTTACATATGATGCCCCTAATAGTCTCTCTTAATGATAACTCTTGAACACGTGACATATTAGGTGGAGATTTCATACAACGGTTGTCTCGTAATAGCCCATCAACGGGCACTATAGGGAGATAGCCTTGGTCGGCAAGAATCCTCAAAGTTATTATATAAAGGCAAGTTGAGGTAAAACAAGCTCTGGTTATATTTTTGTTACACTAGCTATATTCTATATTTCATGTTTTCATCTTCTTTTGTCTGACTTAAGCATCGGAAGAGCATCGTCAGAGTATCGACATCCTCTGACTTGTGTTACATTTGACAGGATACTGTTACGGTCGGATTGAATCCGCTTTTGGCGAAAGAGGGCCAAAAGTTGACCGTATCACTTTTCACTTTTAGTGTTTTCCATTAAAATTCGAATTTATAATTCACTCATTCATGTATCTTATTTATTAAAATAATATCATCTACAAATAACATCCAATATGATATTATGTCTTGGATATGTCGAGTGAGTTCATTTATGATTAGTGTAAAAAAACAAGGACTTAGAGTTGATCCTCGATGTAATCTTATATTTATGGAAAATACTTCTATTAATCTGATTGAAGTTTTACTTTTATCATTATATCCTTATATATATTTTTAATTATTTTAATATACGTCAGAATTCTGCAAATAATTTTCATTGCGACTTTATCATAAATTTTTTCTAAGTTATTATGTGTACGATTTGCTTTCATTTTTGATATTTTTTAAGTAGTTATGAGAAAAGGTGGATAGCTTCTATTGCAATTAACTATGTTATATAGAGAAAAAGAAAAGAATCAAGGAAAACATCTCACAGATTAATCAAAGGAAAATTTTATTAAATGAAAATTGATTAATACAAAGAATTATGATATTTCACATTATCAATTAAACTAGAAAAGAAATATCGCTAATTGGAAAATTTAAATAAATTCTTACCAAATTAAAAGAACTCTTACGGAGCTAAAAGATACCAATTTTTCTATGCTTAAACTAGGACAATTACCAGAACCAGTTACAAGTTCATCCTTCAAAAATTAAAATTGGTTCCTTGTTTGCATTATTATGTTGGTGCTACTGTTGTTTCTAGTAGGGGTATCTCGTCTTTTCTAATGGGAAAATAATTTGGAAAATATTATTATACTTTTTCTTTCTTATGGAATTTGACTTTGTTTTTTATCTTTTTTGGTCACCCTTTTCAACGGTAGAGAAAATATCTTAGTTTATCATAGGGTGTGGATGATGTCTATGCTTGTGTAGTATAACCTATGATAAAATCAACATGTGAAGACAAAGGCTAGAAATTCTCAAGTAAATTGGCATATCGCCCAATTTAAAAATAAAACTTATCTTTAGATAAGTTGACTTGTCAAATTCAGTAACATTACAAATTATTTTTCTCTTAATATGTTCAAATAAATTAGGTTTGAATTATGCAAATGCTTCTAATGTAGATGAAGAAATTTGAGTTCAGGAATGCAAAATGAGAATTTATTGTATTACTAAACATTTTATAATAATCATTACTCTCACTATAATTTTCTTCCCATAACTAGTTGATAAAACTCTTATATGCAAAGTAAAGCTCTCAATTTGATAGATAGAAATAGGAAAACTAAAAATATAAAAAAATTGATTTAATTTACAAATTTTAAGTTGATACCTTGCATTCTTAGTTTATTATTAGAAAGTTAACAACAATTTTAGGATAGTTGATCATGAAAATCCCAATGGAAAATTTATTATTATGGGTTTTCCTTAATATGATAAATCCCTTGATGGGAATCTCTTACCGTGGAAATTCCTTGATACAGGGACCAATTTTAGGAATAGAATATTTTAACTTATTCCTTTCTATTATTTTTGTTTATATACATAATCAATGTACAATGTATATATATACTCATTATTGTGCATAATAAAATATAAAAAAAAGACAACTCGGTTTGCGAAGTTTCCGTCATGTAAGGTCCTAGAGAGATGTCTATTATATGCTATCTTACCTTTACAAGAGACTATTTTTGTGATTTAAATCTGTGACTTTTAATTTGTGACTTTCGGGTATAGCAATTTTATCATTGTGTCAAGGTTCCCTTTTATTGTGTATAATAAAGTATGCAAGTGAAAATTTCATTCCACGTTTTATAACATGGTATTGAATCTCTGTGGTTTTGTACTTTTGTATCTCTGGGGTTTTCTTTTTTGGCATTCATTGCCAAATTTTTGTCTGCTCCTTTTTGGCTTTCATTATTGGTTTATTGTTGGCTTTCATTGTCGATATTTTTTTCTTCTTCCTCTTGTCGTGCCATCCTTCATAGCTGATATTTTTTATATTCTGTGATGTCTAAGATTGCAGAAACAAACTCTTCCTAACGACCTCCTAGAGAGAATACCTTAGGTTACTTTAATCAAATTGAAATTGAGAAGCTTCGAAGTTTATTAGGGTCATTAGAGCAGTCTAGTGGTTCCTGTTCATTAGCATTCTCTGGTAAGCCTCTTTTTCATGGATTACATGCCGTAGATCATTTATAGAAGATTCTTGGGTCATTGACTAAGGAGTTATAGATCACATGACACCTTCCCCGATCTGTTTTACAACGTACTCACCTTGTCCTAGCAATAGAAAAATTATTATTGCTGATGGTTTTGTCACCATGGTGGTTGGTATTGGTCACGTTCAGTTGAGTCCATCCTTGTTATTAAAAGATGTACTTCATCTTCCGAAATTGTGCACTGGTCTCTTGTCTATTCATAAATTAACTTGTGATATGATTGTAACGTCTTGTTTTATTCTTCTCATGGGGTGGCACACCATGAGAAGGGTGTCCAGCTTGACTCTTAGGTATCCACGGTTTGATCCCTAGCTACGGTGAATTTACAGGATTTTCCTCCTAAATGGAGTTGAGGCTGCCCACGTGAGTACTTGCAATCAAGTGTGTGTTTGTCGTTATTCTCCAACACAGAAAGGCTACAAGTATTATCACCCACTTGCACGAAAATTTTATCTCCGTTGTCACTTTTGAGGAAGGTCAATCATTTTTTCTTAGCTTTATCTTCAAGGGGAATCTAGCTTTATTGAGGAAGATAAGATAGATCTACAATTTCTTGACCTTATTTATTTCAGTCCAAATCATTTTCACAGGAGTCGTTCCTATAGCTTAAATTGTCTACACAAGAACCCAATCTTGCGCAAGTCCAAAATTCAACCTCTTCTCCTATTTATCTGATTATGGTTCACCTATTGCCTTTAGAAAAGGGATAAGAGAGTGCACTAAATATCCAAGATATTCGTTAGCAAAATCAATGTCTTTTCATAGCTTTTCTTTATCTCACAGGAGTTTCTTAGCAAATTTAAATGACATCCTAATTCCTAATTCCTTATCTGAGGCTTTATCCAATGAGAAGTGGAGAGAAGCTATGAGGATAGAGATGAAGGTACTTGAGAAAGAACAAAACATGGAAAATTGTGGAGCTGCCATAAAATAAAAGAGCAGTGGGATACAAATGGGTGTTTAATGTGAAGTACAGGTCAAATGGGTCTCTAGAAAGATATAAGGCGAGGTTAGTTATTAAGAGTTATACACTATCAAGAAACATTTGCACCTGTGGTTAAGATGAATATAGTGAGAATTTTATTGCCCTTGGCCGCAAATTTCATTTGAAATTTAAAATAATTTAACGTAAAGAATGCCTCCACCATGCATTGGAGGAGATATCAAAGGAAGCAAGTTTGCAAATTGAAAAAAGCATTATATGGATTCAAGCTATCTCTAGGAGCGTGGTTTGGCAGGTTTACAAAGGTGCTCAATAGTGGGTATAAATAGAATCAAGGTGATCATATATTATTCATCAAACACACAACTTCGGGAGAGTTACTGCTCTACTAGTGTATGTTGATGACATAATTGTTACTGGAAATGATGGGAAAGAAAAGGAGGCCTTGAAAAATTGCTTGGCAAAGGAATTTGAGATCAAAGACTTGGGGTGCTTGAAATACTTCCTTGGGATAGAAGTAGCTTAGTCTTGGCAAGGGATCTTCATTTCCCAACAAAAGTATGTGGTTGACCTCTTGAAAGAAACTTGTAAATTAGCATGTAAACCCGTTTCTACTTCGTTTGATCTGAATCACAAACTTGGAGAGGTGAAATGATGATAGGGGCGTAGACAGGATTTCAGAAATTGGTTGGGAAGCTAATATGTTTAACAGACACTTGGTCAGGTATTGCCTATGTTGTGAGTGTGGTAAGTAAGTTCATACATAACCCTAAAGAAGTTCATCTACAAGCTGCAAATTGAATATTCCACTATTTGAAAACTAATTCAGAAAAAGGAATTTTACTCAAGAAAGGTGAGGGGTTGATTCTTGAAGCTTACACTAATGCAAACTATGCAGGAGCTTCGATTTATAGACGTTTCACAATAATTTATTGTATGTTCCCAAGTGGTAATTTGGTCACATGGAGTAGTAAGAAACAAAACGTGATAGCTCGGTAAAGTGCAGAAGCAAAACTTAAGGCTATGCCTCAAGGTGTGTGTGAATTATTGTTGTTGAAGATCATCCTTGAAGATTTCAAAATAAAATGGGAAGTGCTTATGAGACTATATTGCGATAATAAGTAATCCATCAATATTGCTCATAATCCAATACAACATGGTAGGTCAAAGCATACGAGATCGATAGACACTTTATAAAGGAGAAGTTAGACAACAAGTTAATTTGTACTCTCAATGTGCTTACAAAGGAGCAATTTGTAGATGTGTTTAAAAGAGAACTTGATGGACATGACTTCTCAATGATTATATCCGAGCTGGGAATCGATGATCGATTCATCAGCTTGAGGGATTTAGGATAGTTGATCATGGAAATCCCTTGATATGGGAAATCTCTTATCATGGAAATTTCTTGATACGGTGATCAAATTTAGGAATAGAATATTTTAATTTATTTAATTTTTGGTTTCTATACATAATCAATGTACAATGTTTATATATAATCATTATTGTGCATAAGAAAGTATGCAAGTGAGAATCTCATACCACATTTCTTGACATTTATAATGGTTGTTTTGTTCAAATTTTTTTGGCCTTGTTGGTTAACATGAACGAGTAATAATTTGTGAGACTAAGTCTTGATTATATTAAGTTGGTTAATCTCGAAGGAGTTAAGTCAGGAACCTTGTTTTCCAAGGTTGCATTATCAAGAGGCTCATCTAAGGTTTTTTGAAAGCTCTTGTAAAATTTTATTAGAGGGTACCTCTAAGATGTTATCAGAGGGTTTTACTAAAATGTTATTAGATAGTTCTTATAAGATGTTATATTAGAGGGCTTTACTAAAATGCAATTGGTGTGAATTTCTTAGCTGAAGCTATTTATGGATTTTTAAGCTCAATTTCTTTATTTCAAATAAAATTTTTCTTTGATTGTGAGTGAAGGAACTTTGGATGTTATTTTAGAATTCATTTCGCTTAAATAAGGATGTTTTGGGATAAATTTATTGGGTTTGAGGGCTGACATTAGTGGTGCAAGTGATGTATCAATAATGGTGAAGCATGCACGTGTCGGAGGGATGGGTAAGGCAAGTGGCTTCTATTCTAGGAAGAAGTGTAGTCCACGTGTTGGAAGATGGGGTGAAGGGTGTATCTGGAGATCGCGACGTCAACAGGGAATGACAACAAACAAGGGAGATCACGAGTGACTTCAGTTCTTTCAAGGGCAAACTCTTAGAAAAACAAGGAAAAACTAGATGGACAAAAGACGAACCTGGTCTGGGCTACCTTCTTTGGAAGGTATGTAATTGTAGGAATCTGTAGATGTTGGGCTTGGGCAGGGTAGCAATGGTTGTTGCAAGGGATTTAGTGATGGTGATTATGGATGGATTGGCAATGGAGGTGGTAGGCTGGTGGATAGTTTGATGATGAAAGATGGTGAAGGCAGATGAGATGCAAAAGAGGTGGTAGATGAATGAGAATATGGTGAGAAGGGATCAATAAGGCATTCGACTCTTATACCAATTAATGTAAATACCAAATCAAACTCTTAAAATACAATGAAAATTGGACAGAAAATTGGGATAGAATTGATAAAACAGAAGAGAATAATTTTCTTGACAGTGAAAAAAATCTCATAAAGGGGAGAAATTCCTCACAAAGAATTAACAAAATTCTATTAACTAAAGCTTTCTATTATATTGATATAGGCGCAACTTTAACCAAATTAAGAAAAAAATAGACCGTAATCCCATTCAAGATTATTACCAAATTAAAAGATACCAATGCCTAAAATAGAAAATTACTAAAATCAATTTATTGTTTTCTTCATTTTAATTTTTTTTGGCGTCAAATGGTAACTTAGGCTCATCTTCTTAACTATTGCCAACGTATGATTGAAGAAAGAAAATTGAGTAGCTTAACATGTAATTATGAAAATTTTGAAGGATTTTATTGATGACTTCTGCTTTTTCCTAAGTATCTTGAGACACATTCATTTTCTTTCTAGATTTGGTTTGTCGGGGAAAAGTTAGGTGATGGAGTTGGAAAAACAAGGAAGGAAGCGCTACAGCAAGCTGCTGAGATATCCCTTAGACATTTGGCTGGTACATCTTTTGCTACACTAACACTACTGGAATTATCAAAATCTAACCTAATGCTAGAGGACATTCAATACTGATTTTTTTTCCGGTTCATAATACTTGTTTCCATTTCATGAAGTGGTGCCAAATCCTTTTACATTGTATAAGAATTTTTTCTGTGCACAGAATGATATCCTCATTTTTTGTTCCAGAGAAATACTTGACGACTTCTCTCACTGGCCCAAATATTGCAGAAGGAGATACATATAAGTTCTCAGAGAACAAGGAAAATGATCTTATAAATGATTCATGTTCTTTTGGTTATCAGCCATGTCCCAGAAATGATGTTTTGCTAGTCACAAGTACTTCAGAAGATTCTCGTACAATGGATCAAAGATCGCTCGGTTCACAACGACCATCTTCTGTCACTTCCTTCAAGGAACTTGTCTGTATCACCAATTCTTGATGGCATTTCTCTGCATATTAGAGTTTCTTCCTCATATATTTTATTGTTCTTTTTATTCAGTGTATTATGGAGGGTTTTAGCCTTGTTTGTAAAGATGAGTCTCTAGCTTCAAATGTTGCAGTTAATAAAGAGGAAGGTATCTACACAGGTTATTCTCCAACCTTTAACTTTATTTTTTATATTCTAGTCTGAAGTAAATAAATAATGGAGTAATTATTCACCTGCAATGCCATTATGGCTACCATATTATTTCAACTGCATTGTCATCATGGCTACCATCTTATGTCAACTGCAAACCACGTAGTAAATACTTTGAGAAATTCCTAGAAACTCATTTACCAGACACGAAATTGTCTGATCTCCTGCTGCATATCATTTCTGAGTTTGCTTAGTATTTGCAAGTTAAGTGGGACTGTAAACCATTTTATGACCAACTATTTTGGAATACATTTGATATTTTGTCTGAAGCTAATAAGCCTATAAACCTCTCAATCTATTCTCATCTAATTGTTATGGTTTTTGGTAAACATCCTTTAAAACCTTTCCTGTGTCAAATTGTTAATCAGTGATTGACCAAAATTATTTTTTTCTGGGTTCTCGCAGCTAGTCAGTACCCAAATTTTCAGGTTCTCTTTGGGATCATTCCTTGAGGGTATACACATGGTTGGCAACATCAGTGCCAATATTGGAATTTTTAAAAACTTATATTTCAGCAGCATTAGATTAGTGTAATGGAAATTGCTAAAAAAAAATGAAATATGGATATAATAAAACAATAAATTTTAAGGAATTTCTATTGTAATTAACTCAATTTATTTAATATAATTAATTACATTCAAAATCTGAGTTGAGTTAATGTAATTGTGGTCGATTAATTAGAATAAAATTCAATTGATCAGATTACTTTATAATTTTAGTTAATTATATTAGATTCAACATCCGTTTTAAATTTATTTAATTGTAATTAAATTAATTAAGTTAAAATATGATTTAATTTAATCAATATGATTAATTAAATTAATTTGATCTGTTTAAAACTCTAATTTATTTTGATTAAAACCAAGGTTTTAAATATCGAGCCGTACCGAAGTTTCGGTCAATGACCGGAACGATATGGTTTCGGTATCGTATCGTGCGTGCCGATAAAGTTTTGATAATATAAATTAATTAATAATTTATTTAATTAAATTTACGATTTAATTAATTTATATTATATATAACATTTTAATTAATAATTTATTTAATTATAATTATATTATAATTTCTAATAATAGTTAATTATATAATTTTAATTTTTAATTAACCTGGGATCGCGGATCGTGATCACGAGATCGCGATCCCACGATCGCGCGGTGATCGCGATCGCGATCCTGCGCACGCGGGATCGCGATTGCCGCCTCTGCGTCGTCGCCGTCTTTGCCTTCACCGTTGCTTCCAGGTACACTTCTTCCCTTCTCCTCCGTCGTCTTCTCTTCTCCTCCATCGTCGGGCATGCATTTTACCGAAATCTCGCGGCCGTTCCGTTTCGATCCCACGTCAGAACGAAATATTTCATCAGTTTCGCCCGATACGAGTCGGCTTTTAAAACCTTGATTAAAACACTTATCTTATTCTTATTATTATTTATAATTTAATTATTGGCATTACTAAAAATTAGATAAAACTCTTAACTTGCCTTCATGCCTCAAAACTCATGAACAATACTTCTCTAACTTGCCCCATCCTGTGAACAGCCAAACTCACACACATCCATGACGGAACAGAACTTGCAAACAAGGGTGCCATGAACTTTTCCTATGCCTCAAACAAGTACTCCACAATCTCTCCAACTCACTCCTTTCAAACAAGGTACCATGTCTTTCCCCTGTTCTCCTTTTTGTCCCCATCTCACTCAATTCCATCTGTAAAACTTCTAGTTTTGCTGATTTTCAACAAATTTGTTGATTTCATAATGTTGCCTCAGTAGGAATTGGATTCGACTTGTCTGATCCTGATGCAACTTAGTTAATCCAGATCGAGGTCGGTCTGATTTTTCCGACCATGGTATACAAGAAAAGATGCCTTTGTTGGAAAAATTGGTTCCTGTATGAACTGTCTAGGTCCTTTTGATAGGAACTTCAAATAACTCAATCAATGACATTTATCTCTGGAATCTTCTTCAACTTATGACTTGTAGACAAATTTTCTAAAGCTTTCTTTAGTTGTATTTAAAAGAGAAACAAAGTAGTTAGTTTAAGTTAAAATGTAATTACTTGTTTCAGGTAGAAATAGCAGGTCAGATATTGGGATCAAGAGTCGGAACAACTTGGGATGAACTAAGATCCAGGTGCTATGCTTTCTCTTCATCCCATGCATTGTGATTTAAGGAAACTTAGTGTTACATAGGATGAAACTGTGAATGGTATGATATTGATGAGGTTGAAATATTACTGCAAAATGGTAAAAATGATATATATATATATATATAGACATTACTTGAATAAACAGTATCATGCTCTATCAATGACCAGGTAATTCAAGTCTTCATTTCTTTGCCACTTTTAGTGCAATTAGCGTTATGATGATTTGTCACTTAAATCTACTCTTTTTTCATGTCATCCTCAAGAAAAGTTAAGTTATTTACATAACTAGACAAAATTGATCTCTTTGTCCAGGGTGTTCAATTTGTGTTGGTCGAGTCATAGTAAACATAATTCCAACCTGTCCTTTTATTACTTGGTTGTTCAACTCATATTTTAGATAAACCCGATCTCTTGTTTGAGAAGTCATGCTTGTCACTCTAATCATAAGTTATGTGTGATTTGGAGGATGGGGTGGGTTTCCTGTTGCTACTATCCTGGTTTTGCCTCTGATTTATACTGAAAGAATGTGTATATGGGGGAGAGGTGATTTGGCGGTTCTATGGTTCTGTTGTAGATGCTCATTTGCTAATTTGCTACTATCTGCAGCTGTTCCATGGGATAATGTTGTATATTTTTTCATCACTATCAATTTATTTATCCAATCTTAAGATTGCATCTTTCCTACAGGCTGCCGAGGAAGCCCATGGAATGTTGAGGTTCATGCTTGGCCAATTCACTCGTAAATTCTCTAGTTCACCAAGGTGAGAAAATTATTTTATTTCGAAGTTTCAAGATAAGATAGGTATTCTCTTTTTCAACTTTTATGATTGAAAATTCCCAAGCAAGAGAAAAGTTGCAATAGGTCTCAGGATATGCTATTTTACTTATTAGGAAAAGAACTCACATGGAAAAGTAGTTGAGATATATCCCTATCCGAACTTGAGGTCAGACCCAAGAGGTGCTCGCCTTATTCTCACTTTCTAAGGAAGCTCAAAAATTAATCCTTCATTTATATTTAAATATTAAATATTAAATATTAAATTAAATAAACAAATTGAATAGTCGGATACGAAATGAAAATGCAGAATTTAAATTGGATTGGGTCCAATTGAAATCCATTGAGTAGGCATGGAGATAAGGATTACATTGGTTCAAACCAGAGTTGATTTGGACGTAATTTGGTCCAGTTATGACCGAATCAAATTCATGAGTAAATCAATTCAGTTGGTTTAAAATGAATTAGGGTATTTTTGAGAAAGCTTTGTCTTTTCTCTTTTTCTCTCCATGTATGCAACAACCTGAGGCAATGCCGCCTACATCTCCTTTTTCGATTTTTTCCTCTTCCCTGTGTTTTGTTCTTCTTCGAAGACTATAATAACGTTAGCAACGTTGCTATTTTCTTCTTATTTTTCCAGCCAATCAATTATCGATAGCAACTAACTTTCTTTGTCTCCCGGTCACCAATAGCAAAGCATCAAGAGCAATAAGTTTTTGTTTTCTCTCTTCACAACAATAATTCCTCTTTTCACAACAGTAATTACTAACAACGATTTGTAGCAGTCCTTTCTCCCCCTTCTTACTCAAACTATTGCTTGTTCAATGCAGCAAGTGTTGCTATCTGCCATCACTTGTTGTCGTCTGCTGGAGCTAACAAACTCTTTAGTGCCCCTGTTCAAAAAAGTTATTGCCCGTGTACAACTACTGATTGATAAATGAATTTCTTGATTATCCCTTAAACTTCTTCTCTTTCTCCCTCTTATTATTTATTAATTTCTTATAAATGTATTCTTATTCTTAATTCTTATGCATTGTTTTTAAATATTTTTTAGGTATAATATATAATCATGACTTCGAAACATTTATCTGAATTTCAAAAAAGAAAAAGAAAACAAAGAGAAGAGACATTTATTCAAAGTTAGGTTGGAAATATTAATAAATACTTTAATATCGATAACAAAATGGCTAGGGAAAAGAAGAATGAAAACATGATCGATGTTGAAGAAGAAATTGTGAATGACTTGGATGAAGAAGATAATGATAATATTTTTGATGTTCAACCTAAAACTATAGACCAAGAGAGCCCTTTACATTTGAATATTGATGATCTTGGAAAATGAAAAAAAATGATCAAAATCTGAGAGATATTTTAGTGGAAAAAGATTCAACTAGAATTGATGGCATCTTGTTTCCTAAAGATAAAGCTAGTAGACATTTTGATGCATTGTATTATGAACGGATATTGCAAAATGGAGAAAAAAAAGATGGAAAATGACTAGTTTATTCATCTTCCATGGATAGAATATTTTACTTTTATTGTAAGTTGTTCATAAATCACAACAACATGAATGCAATTAGTCAATTAGCATAATTTGACTCGATGTCTTATAAAACATGAAGGAAGTAAGGAACATATTGGTTGTATGTCAACATGGAATGAATTGGAAAAAAAAAAGAATGGAAAATTAAGGCAAGTGATGAAAGCATTCAAATAAAAATCAATAAAGAAAAGAGCATTGGAAATTAGTGTTAAAAAGGTTAATTGTTGTTTACATATTTGCAAAAAATAATCTAACATATCGAGGAAATTGTGAAAAGTTTTATGTTGAGAAGAATGGTAACTTTTTGCAAATGATTGTTATGTTTGATCCAATAATGCAAGAGCACATATGGTGTATTCAAGCACATGAGATACATTACACATATCTTGGTCTAAAAATTCAAAATGAATTGATTTAGATGTTGGCAACTGAAGTAAAAAACTACAATTCTTAGAAAAAAAATCAAAGAAGCAAAATATTATACAATTATATATACTAGATTGCACTTCAGGCATAAATCATGTGGAACAAATGTCTCTTGTAATATGTTGTGTGGATAATTCAACGAACTCTGTTGTGATAGTAGAATACTGGATAGTTTTTTTGAAAGTAGATGACACTTCTAGATTTAGACTTTTTATTGAATTAAAAAATGTATTTAATGATCTCGAGTTTAGTATTGATGATATAAGAGGGTAAGGGTATGACGATGGATCCAATACGAAAGGAAAGTATAACGGGGTGCAAAAAAGATTATTTGAAATAAATCATAGAGCCTTTTATACACCTTGTGGATGTCATAGTTTAAATTTGACATTGTGATATGACTAATTGTTGTTCTAAAGCTGTCTGTGTCTATGTTTGGAGTGATACAACTTATTTATACATTATTTTCCTCTTATACCAAACATTAGAAAGTTTTTAAAGATCACGTAGATGGTCTGACAGTTAAGTTATTGTCACAAACACATTGGGAAAGTCATGTTGAAAGTGCGAAAGCTATAAAACAACAACCACCAAATCTTATCCCATTAGGTGGGATTGACTCTATGGATTAATGGATCCATGCATTGAACATTTACTTTAGTTTAATGCTGACTAACAATGTAACGCAAATCTCCTCGTTTATCTGGGCTTGGGACCGACCATGACAGGGTTAACTTGTCAGACCTTCTATGTACGAGATATATAAGTTGTATAGGTGATTTTAGACAGGAGCTAGCTGTATGGACTCGTTAATATAGGTGATTTTAGACAAAGTCCATAGGAGTTAGCTGTATAGGCTTGGTCAAAAGTCTAAAAGTTGAAGTAGTTCGTATATAACTCCATCTAAGGATCTACCTAGCCAATTACTAATATGGTCTGCGAGATTATAGAATAAAATGGATCATGAATTGAGGTCCCAAGTTGTACTAAACCAACGACTCACAACAGAAATAGAGAGGGGGAGAGAGAGAGAGGGAGAGAAAGAGTAGCTTGGAGATGATCAACAGTGGGCACAATGTGCATGACTATGGGTCATGAGTGCTGCAAGCAATAAGATGGATCAGGGAAGAGCCGAGAGATCAGGGTGACGAAGGATTAGTGCATGTAGAGAGAGAAAAAGGAATTAAATATAATTTTTAACTTTTTAAAAAACCACTATCTTGATTAAATACATTCGACCAACCCATTCTATATATAAACTTGGTTCAATGTAAACTTGCCCAAAATAGATCCAATTCCAGTTCAGTTTGAGCCCCCACTTCATAATCAACATATTTACTTTATGAACTGCATCTAACTAAACCGACTTCTACTCAATCTTAAAACTCAAAATATTGGTTTGATTTAGCTTAATTAGTTTTCTTTTATTTTTTTTAGAAAATAATTTAAATATGATAAAATTTGGTATCTATTTCTTGGAGAAAGGTAAATATATTAAGTTTAGAAATCGAGAATTACATGCTAGACATCCAGAAACCGAAAGACGTGTATTTGGATCTTACGAAAAAGTTTTATCAACGTTGGGTGTATTACCCTCGTCCTGACATTTGTGCTTAGTTTGCCAAAAAAGAAAAACCATGCAAAACATAGCAAGAAAATGCGCTTTCATCAATTTACTACTGCCTCTATAAGATGTATGAAATACATGCAACATCCTCTTGGCGGTACTTATTTCTTGACACATGCAGCCAGGTTTTTACCTTGCTCCACAGGGCTTTCGTGACAGGGCAGCCAAAGAAAAGATGGTCAATGGATTCCTCAGTGTCCTGGCACAGCAAAAAAATTTTGTTTGGTTCATAGGAAATTGCATCCTTCATTCCAAGTTGACCGTGGGTGAGCAGCCACAGTGTGAATCTGTGCTTGGGCATTAAATATGACTTCCAAACAACTCGCACCCAGTCTTTAGCTTTGCCTCTTGGTTGGAAAAAAAACATACACCTTTGCAGCACCGCAGGAACCTACTGCATACCAATCTGCAAGAGAGCTTTCTGCTTGGACCGGCCCTGCTGTCCCCTCTCGTAAATTATCACGGATGAGCAGCAATCTTTTGATAAACGGCGAGTCCGATGGCTTGGATTGCCACTCCCACAATGGCACACGGCTGAGATATTGGTGGTGAAGCCATCGTATCCAAAGTGAGTCCTTTTTGCGCTGTATATTCCATAGCACCCTGCAGAGAAGGTCTGAATTTCATACTTTGAGATCACGTACGCCATATTCTCCTCCAACTGCCAAAAACATGATGGATCATGAGATGGGCGGATGCTGTATCATCCAAACAAAAGAGTGGCACAAGGAATATATCTTGTCGATTACCTCACATGAAATTGGCAAAATTGAAAGCCAAAAGCATTCAACTCTCTGCCAAACCATCTTCACCAGCTCCAACTTCTCAGTATAAGACAATGTATGGATTCGTCCCCTCTTGTGAATAGAAGGAGATCATTCGTATAGGCTGGATGTGTGATCTCAGCAGCCACACACATCGGATAAACATGGAAACCCGGATCTCTTGATATGCATTTATGTGATCTTGAGAGGAATTCAATACACAGCCCAAAAAAGAGGGGGGAAAGGAGGTCCCCTTGTTGAAGGCCCCTTGCACCTTTGAAAAAAGCTTGGTTCCATTAATTCCAATGGAAAATGAGACTGTCGTGATGCATTCCACTATCCAACTTTTGAACCGGCAAGGGAAGCACAGGCCAATTAGCACAGCTTGTACAAACCGCCAATCCACTGTGTTGAAAGCTTTTTGAAAGTCAATTTTGAGTACATAGCGCGGAGAGATTCGCTTCCTTGTATATTTCCGCAAGAGGCAGAACATGGATATTGTCCACAATTGACCGATCTTGGACTAAAGCTATCTGAACAGGATCCAACAATCTGTCCATTACCGTTGTCAGCCTGTTTGCAAGGAGATTACTTTGTACACAACCGTGCAATAGGATATCGGTCGATAGTCTATGACTTGTGGGGCATGATCTGACTGGGAATCATCACCAGCAAAGTATGATTTCATTGCTTTAAGAGCCGACCTGATGCAAAGAACTTTCTCACGGCAACTATCAAATCTGTTCTGATTGTATTCCACGCCACCTTAAAGAATTTTGCTCCGTATCCATTTGGGCCAGGTGAGTTTTCATTAACAATGTCAAGTAGAGCCTTTCGGATCTCCTCAGGGGTGATGTCATGAGCCAAATTGAGCTGCTGCTCATCAGTAAGCACTGGTCCAGACTGCAGAGTCTGACCGTCCATTGCATTGCACAGCGCCATCCTTCCCAGTAATTCTTGCAAATGACTGACGAACTCCTCGCCAACTTGGGCCAGACTTATGGTGTGCTCCGCTGAGCTTCTCACTGGAGCCATGATAGTGGTATGCTTGTTGTTTCGCATAACTATATCATGAAAAAACTTGGTAGATCGATCGTTGTTCTTGAGGTATGTACATTTCACATGTTGTTGGTAAAATGACCTCTCCGCCTCAGCAAGCAATGTCGGCCAGGACTGAAGTTGACTATAATTTGGAGGCTTATCATCCCCTGAAAGTGGTAGTCCTTGGGCAACCTCTTAGTCTCCCCTGGCGCAACGGGCGTGCTATGAAATGTGATGGAAGTGTTGTCTATCCAAGGATCGGAGTATTCATTTTAAACACACCATCTTTTCCTTTTCCTTTTCCTTGAGAATGAATTACGCTGTGCCGTCCACTGTCTCAACCCATGACTGCCAATAAGTCTTAAAAAGGCTTATGAAGAGTCCACGTATTGTAAAACTTGAATGACTTGTTTGCTCGGCGAGGTTTAGCAAGTAGCGATATAATGCAACAGGATTGATTGGATAGGCAACCCGGAGGAAGTAAATCTGCATATCCATGAAAGTTTGCCTTCAACCAATACATGTTGACTAGTGCACGATCCAACTTATAAGAGATCGAGCCATTTGTCCATGTTAGCCTGCTCCCAATCTATTGAAGATCAACTAAGTTACAACTATGCACAAAGCTTTTAAGATCCTACAGTCCAATGAGAGGGAATATTCTCTCTCAAATATTTATAGTCCTGACCACATCATCAATCAAATATTCTATTCCTCAAATATTTCAAATTTCACAATGAAATATACCACAAATCAAATATTTATGGATCTCATTCATCAAATATTTCATTTTCAAATTTTATTAAATCAAATATCTCACTAATCAAATATTTATGGATCCCATTGTCATTTTATTAATTTACATTTAATTTTAGATTTAAATAAAATTAATTGTATTTTTAATTCTTTAACTTAATATATTTCATCTATAATTTATTCATGAATATTTTTCATTTAATATTTACCCAAGAAACGATACAGGACTTACAAATTTTAAAATAAATAATACAGCATACAAATATAAATAGTTTACAAATTTGAAATTGAAATAACTAAATATTTCATAAATGATAAATAAATCATTCACTTGTCGCGACGACATGTTTCTTAGATGTGTTCAATCAAATCATGACGAAGCTAATAATACACTTGAATATCAAGTATTTCATAATTTTTTTAAATGTATTCAACAAATACAATAGTTGAGCTTTAATTCGCTATGATAGTAACTTGTTTTTTCGCGATCTCAAATCGCTATTGCATGACTTTTGTCCTCCACAATCATGTTGTATATATGATTTCTTTGCATTTATCTATGAATCAATGTTGCTTTGGACCTCTTATAATTGTCCAACAAGGCCTTGGGATTACGATGTAGCAACAGGACGTCCAGTTTGGCTCCCAGACACCCACGGTTTGATGCCTAACTACGGCAAATTTATAGGATTTTTCTCCGAATGAGGTGAAAAATCAGACAAGCTGAAGCTGTTTGCACGAGCACTCTCTAATTTATCTCCTTCAAACGTGAGACACTTGTAGGAGGGTCGTTAATGTGGCGGTTCCATATTTTCTTATAATTGTCCAATGAGTTTGGAGCATCCCAAATGCTTGCTCGAACAGTCTTTTGTCTTTAAATTTCATTCTATTTAGAACCTAGGGGCAAGAAAAATTCTTGATGAAAGTGACTCATTCCAGATATATATCATCCGTTAGTAGTACCCTTTCATATAATATGTACTGTTCATAATAAAATTAATCTCTGCTGCATTTCCTTTTAAGACATCATTAAAAATAAGTGATTCATTAAGCATATTGATGTTATTATGTGATCTAACAACTCAAAAAAAAACCCATATCATATCCATAAATCGACAGTTGCGACTGTCTCAAACACAATTGTTGGGTAGCCATGATCACCTCATGTGTATTGTGCCCTCCATACAATCGAACAATTTTGCTAGGCGCAATACATGCAATCAAGACTTCCTAACATCCTAAGGAAATCATATTTTTGTTCATGCATTTCAAGCAAAGGAGCAATGTCAATTACATTAAGTTATCATAAGTATTCACCTCCATATATTTGCATCACACATTGACAAAAGTTAGGCAAATATTCAAGGCCAATTATTTCACCCATCCATAAGTACTCATCCAATTGGTCGGGGGAACTTCCATACACCAATTGACGGATAGCCATCGTGCATTTTTAAAGCAGTGACAAACCTTTTCTCCTAGTTTCATATTCCCTCTATTTAAAATATCCACTAGGATGATTTTTCAAACCAGTGACTGTGTGCAAAAATAACTCTTTTCTTATTCGGAATCATCGTCGAAACATGTCATCGGTATATACCAGCTCAATAGACAAATAATTATTGACAAGTTGATTGTGTCCAGCTATACGTTCTTTGTTAATTGATATTTTTTGTGTATTCTTATAATAATTTTGTATGAATTTTGCCACTTTAAGTTGATTGTGCACTACCATCATGAATAACGCTTCACTAGGATCTGATGTTGTATGACTCATTGTGTCTTCGAGAATATTTTATGTGTGAGTTTGGTTAGGATCTTGAGATATTTTAGAACAAATGAAGACTTTAGTGTGGGAAAGAGGAGAAATAATATGGTGTGGAAATTTGTGGATGCTTCATCTCCTACTTTTATACCAATTTTGTAACGGTTGATTTGTAATGACTAGTTTATATATAACATTAATAATCGAAAATTCGATTACACATACTAAAACACATGATATGAAAATAGAAATTAAAAAACAAAAAACACAGAAATGACAAACCATATTAAGTTAACAAAACAAACAAATTCACTTCATGCTCAATCTTTTCTTCAGCAGTTCACATATCGTCAGATGGTTCTAAAATTGTTCATCTGTCATGCCTCGTGTATCTATTACGAGGAGTTATGTGCTTAGAAGAGCTGGTCCACTTTCTTACTGTTATTATGCTTCTCCAAATGTGCTACTGATTATTGCATAACTTGACTCAATTAAGCAATTAAAGTCACTCTTTCTTTGTCTTTCCTTTTTGTCGCTTTCTATCCCATTAGACAAGATCATACTTTTCTATCATCTACATCAACAGTTATGTTGGGATTAGAAAAGTCAGCATGTGCACTTGATGATTTTGATATCCTTGCTTTCTTTGCATCTTTTCGCCCTAAGAATTGAGGAGCGTACATCAGACTATCTTTCACACATTCATATTGAAAAGTAGATTTAAAAGTGCTCTTGTATTCTTCATAAGTCTGCACCATTAAATCCTTGCAACTCTATCCATTTGGTCGATCATTGCATCATTTATTATAGATTCCATTATATCTACTCACAATCTTTTTCACCGAAGCCCAATATGATTTTGTTTTTTTTTTGTAGTTCTCTTTTTAACTCCCTTATCTCGATTGTTATTGTAGTATGTTATCATCAATTTCCAAAAAAAAACTCATTCTTCTAGGCATTACCAACTATTAGATCTTCGCTCATGATTATGTAGGTTGCTACAAGGAGCTATCATTTATGATTGTCTACACTGTTTGCTTGCTATGATCTCCATTTGATTCGTTGCCCATCTTGGTTGCCTTAATTTAGAGTAATATTATCAAACCCTATTTCTGATGAGAATGAAGAAAATTGTGAATCGGGGACTGCATGAAGTGTTTCTACTTTTATTATTGTCACTTGCATCAACACTAGTCTTTCTCGATTCATTTGATTGAATTCCTAGTGATTGAAATAGATTAATTCAGATGGAGCTTGTATGAAATATTGACTATTCTACCAATATTTCAAGGGTCATACTTGAAATGGAGTTCAAGGATCGCGTTGCTCGAAAAATTTAGATAATTTTAGAAATTATGATAATATAGTGGTGGATATGGAAAAGATTGAAAATTATATGGGCGTTGTGTGGGAAATCGAAATTGAGGATCGAAGAGATTAGGACGAACTCAAAAATTTTCTCCACTTGAATTTTTGTCGATATTTGAAGGCTTCATCAAATCTCTAAAATGATGAATGGAATTTTTATCCATTGCTCTTTAAATTTTTTGATATGTAATGCCTTTTTACGGTGAAAGGCGAATAAAAAAATTATGTATATATGGGGAAAAAAATTATAGTTTTCCAATATTTCAAAGAATTGAATGTTGACAATGTTCTTGCTAAACGTTCACAGTAAATTTAAAAAATAAAATAAAATAACAAAAAAAAAAGAGAGAGTTGTAGCACAGGTGGGCTTTTGCTATAGGGCCACTCATACACTTCTTCTGCAGCTTTTTATTGAAAATAACAAAAAGTTTTTCCGTGATTTCAAATATCCCCATCTCCATTCCTTTCCATGACGTAGATTTGGAGATGTTTGAGCAGCACTATAATAAATTTGATTCTCCGCGGTGCGTCGTCAACTGTGATATAATGTACGATTAAAAATAGTTTTTATAATGCACCTAATCAAGTGTGTTACGAATAGTAATTTAATTTTACAAATAACAATACGTATTAAAAGATATATTGTTAAAAATTTACTATTTACAACGTACATTAATATATACTATTAAAAAATTATTATACACAACACATATTAATTTATATTGTTAAAAATCTATTATTCATAGCGCACATTAGTATATATTATTAAAAATTTATTATTTACAATGCACATTAATATATATTATTAAAAATTTATTATTCGTAATGCACATTATTGTACGCCATTAACAATTGATTATTTACCGTCCATAATATTGTCCACTGTTAAAATTTAATTATTCGCAGTACACATTGTTCTACTCCGTTAAGGCCTTGTTTGAGAGGAGAGAGGAGTGTAAGTAATGGAAGAGAAATGGAGGGGAGGGTAAAAGAAGTTTACACCCCAAATTGGGGTGTAAAAAAAGTTGAGCTTTTGTGAGGAGGAGGGGTATAAGTTCACCTCCATTCCCCTCCCTTTCTCATTCCCTCACTTCTTCCCAAACAGGAATTGTCTTTTTCTCTCCCTTAGTTACCCTTACCCTTCCATTACTTACACCTTCCTCACCTCCTCCCAAACAAACCCTCACGCCTTGTTTGGGAGGAGGGGAGGGGAGTATAAATAATGGAAGGGGAATGGAGGGGAGGGTAAAAGAGATTTACATTCCAAATTGAAGTGTAAGAAAAGTTGGGTTTTTGTGAGGAGGAGGGGTATAAGTTCACCCCCATTTTCCTCCCTTTCTCCTTCCCTCACTTCTTTCCAGATAGGAGTTATCTTTTTTTCTCCCTTATTTACTCTTACCTTTCCATTACTTACACCTCCCTCACCTCCTCCCAAACAAGCTCTAAAAGTGTCTGCGCAGTTAAACATCATGTTACGCTGCGCTGTGTTTCTATATCTAGGTCTTTTCTTTCTCGCCGCAACACATCGCGAGTCACAAGTCACGAGAAAGCTCCGCACATGTCTTCTTTCACCACAGTGGTCGCGAGAAAAGCCCTTCACCCCGTGATCACGAGAAGCCCCTTCGCCGCTCACTCGACCCTCACCCCTCGTCGTGCGGTCATGACAAGCTCCTCGTCGAAGCCCCGCGATCAGCTCCTTGAAAGGCTTGAGCATCCCCTCGCTGCGTGGTTGCGACAAGCTCCTCATCGAAGGCCCACCAGTAGCTCCTCGTGGAACCTCCTTGTCGAACCATGGTTCATCGGAACGGTTGTGGAATGGTCGTTTCATAATCGGAATGACATGCGTCGTGCCAATTTTTCGACGAGTAACAGTGGTTGTCATGGAACGCCGTCGGCGGGCGTTATAACGGGAAAAATAACGGATTGGAACGGTTAGAACAGAACAACAGAGAAAGGAAGGAGGAGGAGGTGGAGAAAGAGTTGAGTGCGGTCGGAGTGACGGCAACGGAGGGTAGGGAGAAAGAAAAGCAAGGGAAGAGGCGGCGACGGAAGCTACGGAGAAAGAAAAGTAAGGAAAGAAAAAGAAGAGGAAGAGGAAGCGAATGGAGAATGGACACGGCCAGATATTTCACTTATTTGTTGGAAATTTTTACTTTACCTCCAATGACTTTTTTAATTAACCCTATCATTTCATTATTATCATCTTATCATCACTATTATAAATATGATTAAAATACATTTTCTAACTAAATGAACAATTCTTTAAAATATAATAATAATTAGTAATAATAAATTATAGGGCATTTCAATACTACTATAGATTTTTTAATCGGTCCGTCTTTTCGACTAATTAAAATTTCGATAGACTTTTTATCAATTAATAAAAGTTTTATTTTTCATTAATATATTTTAATATTATTTTACTTAACTACTATTATAATTAATCTTCTTATTAAGCCTTATAATTTTTATTCTTAATTTTTCTCTTCTAGATCAATTGACTCTTTCGCTTGTTAATTAGTCTATCTCTCTTCATGATGTATGATTCATTTCTTATATCAATTTTTTTCTTGCAATTACTATTACTCTAAGTTTATTAGTCAATGCTAATATTTATGGATGATTAATTAGATTTATTCTTCAATTAGATCATAAAGTAAACAATTTTATTTTAAGATACTTAATAAAGATAAGTTTTTAATTTTTTTTATTTAATATACTAAGTTATTAAGGATGTATTGATTTTTTTTTTATGATTTTATATGTTTTTTATTGTTAATGTAATTTATGTATTTATCTAATTTTTTTTTACTAATTCTTTATTCTTTATTTTTTATTTATAAATCCATTCCGGGATCGTTCCGCGAAATAATTTTGGATCTGGAACGGTAGAATCCGCATCGCGATCGTGACCGTTCCGACGAACCATGTGCCGAACCTCCTCCATAGAAGGATGGTCACAGACCTAATGTGCCTTCTTGCTCCTCCTCTGACGTCACCACTAGACAAGCGCCTTGCAAGGTTCGAAATTGACCGATAGTAGTTTGTTTATTCGCTTGTTACTCTATAATCTTCCAGAAGCTTGCTCGACAAAGGTTCCGGTAAGAGAGCTTCCCCCTCCTCCTCCTCTTGCTTAGTAATTAACTGATTATCTTTTCCATTCTTTGGTTGCTCTCCTGGATCGTCATCTATTTTTTTTTTTTCAATTTAATCATTTTTCAAAGAAAAATTGTAGGATGGTTTACATATCCCCTTTTCTTCTATGCGAAGAAAACACTTTACAACACAGATTAATACGATTCCAGCTCACAATCTTATCCTACTAGAATCTTCTTACGACTATGTAGTACTTAAAGCTAAAAACACAACGTGGTGGAGAACAGGTGATTTTGTCCTTTGTGTCCAACCATGGGTCCATCATGTTTTCACAACCCGAAAGAAGGAGTCCTTTTAGTGACATCTTCCACAAGCTTTACAGCTGTTTCCAGTTGTTCATCCATCTGAATGATCACAGGGTACCAGTCTCCTTCCCAATTCCTTCTGGTACTCCTACGCTGGTATTCTTTCATTTTTAAGGTATGGATAGATTTGAATTCCTGAAGTGCTCGGACCGCCTCACAGGCTACTTGCTGGTGGAGTTTATGGAGTTGCCCTTCCCTTTCATGAAGCTTGTCCAGGGTGATTCCTGTGGAATGTTGCTCACGGAGTTCTGACAGTAGTTGTTCATAATCATGAAGGATTGGGTAATTATTTGGATTGCTGCAATCAGTTGCTCCTGAGCCTCCTGATTGGGCCTTTCCCTTAGCTCCTGGATTGTGGGGGCTATATGTTGCAGGTTGTTGACTTTGTCATCCCGCCATTCTGCAAGAATAACATAATTAATTAATCGGGAAAGAGTATCAGCTAATTGATTATCTCTCCCATCAATATGCTCAAAATGTATGTTAATGCCAGTGCCCGTGATATAATCTGAGAAGGCTATCCATCGAACTCAAGAAGGCTTATTGCTTGATGATTTGTCAAAAAAAACTTATAATAGTCTTATAGTCAGTGCGAATAATTAGTTCCTCCTTGTCAAGATAGTATATATTCAAGGCTTCCAGGGTATTCATAACTGCAAATAATTCTACATCAATAGTGGATTTGATAGGGGAAAACTTGCCGCTTGCATATGTGCATATGCGCTCAATTTTTCTGGGATCACTTCTTCCCTTTTTCCATTTGCATACCCCTCCCCCCATCCTTCCATGCACCCATCGACTTCAAGGATAATGAAGTTGTCTTCTGGTAGTACTTCCAGGGTTGGCAATTGCTGCACTAACTCTTTGATTTGTCTGACTAGAATCCAGTCCTAGGAATTCATTCGCCTTTCATCGGTACTACTGGTTTTGGAATATAAGGGCTTAATAATTTGCCAAGATTAGGAATGTAGTTCCTTGCGTAATTAAGAAGTCCCAACCACGAACGCATGCCATGCTTAGTTTGTAGTTCTTCCTCCTTGAAGTTTGTGATTTTGGAAATAATACGTGGTTGGAGCTTAATTTGTTCATTACCAAGGATTGCCCCTAAGAACTCGACTTCAGGTACAACAATCTTCATTTTTGTTGGGCTTAGGACCAGTCCATTTCTTTTGCAGATGTCTAGCATTATCTCCAAGTGCTTCATATGATCTGTTTCATTCTGAGAAAACGCTGGGATGTCATCTATGTAGACAGCTATAAATTTTTCCATACCTTTAAAGCAACAGTCCATCTTTCTTTGAAATATGGTAGGGGCATTTTTAAGCCCGAAGGGCATAACTAGCCATTCGAAGAGTCCCTCTGGGACCCAAAAGGCCGTCCATTCGATAGATTCCGGATGCATAGCAACTTGGTGAAATTTGCTTTTTAAATCAAATTTAGAATAAATCTGACTAGAATTGACCTTCTTGATAATAGTATTAATACCTGGTAGACTGTATTGGTTCTTGTGTGTCAGATCATTCAGCCGTTTATAATTGAATACCAGTCTTTCTTTGCCCTTAATTTCCTTCCCAGTCTTGGGATCAATTGTCGTTCCGGATCTGACTATGATAGCAGTGGTTCTGTGGCGGCTTTGGCTTGGCCTGATCACTTTAAGTTCCAGCAAGGCATTTATGTGTTTTGTGAAGGATTCCTTTTGCTGGGGTGTCAGATGCTTGAGTGGCCTATCTTCGATGGTGAAGTCAGGATTTTTGATATCAAGTTGACAAACAACTTGATTTTTGGCCCAGTGGAGAAGGGAGTTCTCTCCTATGTACCCTTGCTCCTTCAATTGTTGAAGCAGGGGCTGAAATTTTTTCCTTTAGCTTTCCGGGAGTTTGGCCATTTGAATACTAATTTACCATTTCTTGTATCTGGATATACTCCTCTTCATCAAGTTCTAGTTCTGTTATGGCCACCGCTACAGAAATTGAAGGCAAAGTGTTGATAGTAGTTAAGTTTTTTTGTAAAAGTTATAATATTTCCTTCTATCTGGACACCTCCTTGCAATGCACGAATAAAGTTGCAGCCGATTATCATCTAGATCTTGTCCCCCAGAACCATTAGGAAACTATAGGTGTAAGGGATACGAAATATGTTTTTGCCAATATGCATCCGCCCTTGCTTTAATTTCATCCTGGTTGTTTGCTGGGAGTTAATCCCACTGAAATGGATAATAATATTGTATTCTCTTCCAAAGCTTCTTTTGGGACAGAGTTTGAGTCAACACAACAGGTGGTAGCTCATGTATCCAGGATAGCTTTTAGCGTGAATCGAGGTATTCCCGGAATGTCCATGTCCACCTGCAAATTATAAAGCATGTTTTTTACAAACCTAGGTCTCTGTTCTTCTTGTGTCTTCATGTTAAGTTTGCAGGTGACCTCCTCGTATAAGACATTTGTTGTCTCTTCTTCTTCTTCTTCCTCTAGTAAAATCCCTTTCCCTTTATCTAGTAATGAGAAGTCTTGCTCCAAATCTTTGGTTAGTAACAATTCTTCATATAGACGTTTATAATAAGTGACCTCTTTTTGCAATCTTTCTATCTTGCCACAACACCAAGAAATGTAGTATTGCTGTTCATGGAGTAACTTATTTGGAAAGAAAGGGGCCTGCATGGCTAGGGGAACAGGAACTTCCTTGTTAAAATAATAAGGTCGACACAAGTTGTAGACTGTCATCAAACACTTCGGGCAATGAATTCGTGCCCTATGTATCGTAGCCCTTTTGCAGTAGGTGCAGTTTTCTGGTTGCGGAGGGTAGATTATCTCATTCAAATACCATTCATGATTGCAATTGTACTATTCATATGTAACTTTGACCCTCGGCCTGTAACCACCGTCTATTTGTCCAAGCATATAAATTGTTTCATCAATGGTTAAGGTTTGTATTGACCTTTGGAAATCTTCACCCTCAGAGATACTGAAGATGGCATCACTTTGTACCTCACCTTCCTGCACAGATAGTATATCACAATCCTCTGGTATTTCTAGTTGCTTAAATACCGCTACCCTTCTAATATTGCACTTATCATTTGGGCATTCCCGGGCAAAATGACCTTCTTGCCTACATAAGTAGCATCTGCATTTCTTATTTCTTAGCAGATGTTTTCTCTTCTCTATTCTCGCATGAGATTCATGCGGTTTACCCTTGTAGGTTCCACTCTTTCATAGCCCATATCTTTTGTGTGAGGGATTTTTATAATATCCTGGTATAGGGATCTGGCTATAGAATGACACATTTTTCAAAGATCGCTTAAATGCCGCATTCTTACATTCTTGCTCCAAAAATTTGTAAGCAAATAATATCCTTGGGATAACTCCCATAGTTAATCCTGAATATTTTTCATCAAAAGGTGCTTTAATTCGACTACCCAACTCACCTGGCATCTTGAGCCAGAATTTTTCTGAAAGTTCAGGTCCAGTAAATAATCGTCCTGACTTTGAGGTAAGCTTAAGATAATCATTCATATATTGCAAAATATTCTTCATGTTGTCGCAGGACAATTTTTCTAGGTCATGGTAAGCTGCGTCCTGAAGAACCATGGATCCTTGAATAGGGTCCTCAGAAGAAAAGACTTGCCTCATTTGTGAAAGAATATGTTGAGTCCCTCTCCTTCCTTCTGCAGCACTGATGAGTGCATCATATTCAGCGGGGTATGTCATACGCCACTGAATCCATACCAACTTTTCAATTTCCCCAAGCAAATTTTCCATATACTCTATCTTGTCTCTTGGGTCTGTGAATCCTTGTGTTGCTACATGGTTTAGGATAATAGATTCCCATTAGGAAAAGACGTTATGAAATAAATCCAGTTGTTTAGGAATAACAAATAACGCTCTACCCTGCTGCTATGCAGATGGAAGGTTCCAGAATTCCGTAGTGTTATCCCATCGAAATCTTACATTGGGCCTCCTTTGCTCCCATTCTGGTTGAGCTGGTTGAGAAGACGACCCTAGGATTTCACCTACCGGGGGATAACCTGGTGGTCCCATAATTGTGTCCACTAGGGGTCTATAAGGAGAATTTGCAGTGCTTGTTAAGTAAATTTGTTGCACTTCTGGTTGTGTTAAGAGACATTGCAGACTTGGATATGCCATTTCTATGTTTACGACTATCAGATTCATCCCCCCACCACTATCTGCTGCGAATGGATTGATAAACTCATTGTCATATCACTGGAAGAATCCCAGATTGGGAGGTCACTAGTGATGGTCGAGAGTCGCACCAAATACTGGATACGCTCAAGGTAATCATCAGAATCATCTACTGAAAGATCCCTGGGCTTGTAGTTCCTATAGGGTTTTTAGTTGGACTTTCCTGAAGAACCGAAAGCCGATGTCGTTCTTTTGGCATTAGCTTGTCAAAAATATCCAGGTCCTGTTGAGAGGTAGTGGGATAGACCTAGGGGTTAGGGTGAAGGTCATAGGGGGCATGGTTAGATGTAGAGGATTGAGGTGAGGATAAGGGAATTGGAGGGGATGCGGATGAAAATCTGTTGGCTCCTCATAAAGTTGGCATGAGGGAGGGTACCTCATAAACCTCTAGATGGATAATCTTTTCAAAGATTATATGTACAACTGCTTGCCCCCCGTGGATAAAAACTTCATCATCAGAATGACTAAATAAAAAAATTCTTAACTTGCCTCGATAGTCACTGTCAATGACACCCGCTCCGACGCTTAATCCTAGTCGGTATGCTGCTCTAGATCATATAGCGATTCTGCCATACGTTCCCCAAGGTATTTCCATACAATAATACGGTAATATGCTGGGATCGACTCAGCTTGCTTTGAGAAACAAAAGAAATAAGGAGTATAATGAACAAGAACTCACAGATTCTAATAACTTCTCAAATTACACGCTTCAAGACTTCTTCACAACTTCTTCACTCGAATAACCACACTTCCAAGGGTCAATTAATGCCTTTCTTTGTAAGAAGCAAGCAATTGTTAACTACCTTCTGTGAAATTCAGCAAATCCTTTCATTCGTGATAATGTAAGAATCCTATTCCTTTGTTCCATCCATGCATATGAGAAGTTA
Organism: Wurfbainia villosa; assembly: GCA_025175895.1. Classification (NCBI taxonomy): domain Eukaryota; kingdom Viridiplantae; phylum Streptophyta; class Magnoliopsida; order Zingiberales; family Zingiberaceae; genus Wurfbainia; species Wurfbainia villosa. The sequence continues at coordinate 118,862,260 of CM045987.1, read as the reverse complement.
TTCATCCCTTGTTCTTGTGCCAACTTGAACAGTTCTAGTTGCTTTTGCTGTTGTCTTTCACTTGTAAGCTTTACACTCATTACATTTTTGGAGTCATGTTTTTTATTCCTTGTGATAGTTTTTTCAACATCATTTTAGAAAACACGGATAAATGATATGAGATTAAGAAATGGGGAAATGCTTACAATTACAGTCAGAAAAGCAACAGTCTAATTGAATATAATATCTCTTTGTAGAACTGTCCTAGAGTTTTGTTTGCTATGGTATTTACCTAATTGTGTTTATGTGAAGACACAGGTGGGAAGTTTCCACTCACTAAGAAATTCATGCACAAACTGACAATTTAGCACTATCTCACCACTTCCTCACATCCCATGCCGTTTCAGGTTTAGAACAGTCACACACTTTATAAGGCTCAGATATAAGCTTTCTTTGATATCATGTTCAGTCCTAGGAATGGCCAAATCTAAACTTAAAAAGCTAGCCACTTAGGCGGGTGATATGTGAGTATATTGACAAGTTTTTTCTCTATAATCATGCTTATCTAAGAAGAACCAAGTGCTTTATAATGCAGTTTGTGATATTTTGTGCAACTTTTCTTTATGAAAATTTTATATTATTATATGCTTGTATTTCACTTGGAAACTATTTTTTTAATACCACCACTTGAAACCACTGTCACTGGAAGCAAAATTCATATTCAAGTTAGATAGATTAAGATGGAAATGATCTTATGATTCTAAGCACACTGATCACTTTGTCTGTATTAAACATTTACAAATCCAATAAGTGCCATAAGAAGCCAATTCCATCACAAAAAAGTTAGGAGGAAAGTTGATCATTAATCTTTTCACTTGTTGTCAAAACTTCTATCCTCACAAAATTGTCAACTTTTCCAGTTGGTAAGCGGACGAAGATATTGAGTCGATTTCCTATGATAAAACACCACAAGTTGCTGTCTGAGGCCTACAAATTTATCTCATCCCTACTCTTGCTGTGTTAGAATGCATTCATTTGGTAGATGTCAAGAGCTTCAATTCTTTTGCAACTATACTTGGAAAATTGTTAGACGTCATGTTGTAAATTTCTTTTTTTTTTTCTTTGTTTGGTTATGCATTTTTCTGGTTAACATAACTCTTATCCTTGTAAATTAGTTTTGTTTTTCTTTGCTGTTTAAATGCATTTCACTCTGTAAATTAGTTTACATCTTAATTGTAGAACTGGTTCTACACGGAGGCATTTGCAATTAGTCCATATGCTCCTGAGTATGACATAGCTGGGATTACAGATCCTTTTTCTTACATATCCGAGTTCTTAGGCTGATGAGAATGTTGGGCCAAGGAGATGCAGATACCAGTGAATATATAAATGATATCCTTGCCCAGGTAAGTTTGCTTGCATATTCTTAGCTTTCTTCAATTTTAAGATTTATACAGTTCTGTAAAACTAATAGCCACTTATTTTAGTTATGAATAAGTAGTACTAGCTAACTTTTTTTGTATCGATCAAATCGTATATCATTTTCTTTAATTTTGAGGACTATGTTTTGTGAAATGAGTAGTGAATCCTAACATTCTTTTTTGTGTTATTTCTTTTTTATAGGTTGCTTCAAAGACTGAATCAAATAAAAATGCTGGAAATGCTATTCTATATGAATGTGTTGAAACTATAATGGGCATAGAAACCACTAGTGATTTGCATGTACTTGGAATCAATATTCTGGGCAGATTCTCGTCAAACCGTGACAACAACATCAAGTTATTTTTATACCATTGCCAAAGGATTAAGTTTTTTGAATTAGGACAATCAAATCTGAGAATTTCTGTTTGTTTATTGTTAAAAGGTTTTTTGCTCGGAATCAATTTAGAAAGTGAATTGCAGATACAATGCATAATATAGTAGAGTTTGTAAAATTAAATTGCTAGTGATGGCATTGGTAGCGGTATTAGAAATTATATTGATGGCGATAACAATGTATATGGTGAAAGAAAAAATAACAATCTAATATTACAACTCTAATAACCAATATCAAGTTTCCATTGAATATTATTGTGCCAACATATATTTAATTTTACTGCAATAATATCAATAGTGAACACAGTTATGTAAAAATTAAATTTTATGTTTTACTTTCTCTTATTACAAATAGCATGTTTTGTTATACAAATATATTTAGTTATCATTAATAATTGTTTATTGTTATACAATTAAAACTAAAGAATGTGAGTTATGGAGATATCAGTGGTAATAGTAAATGTAAGCTGCTTCATTGGTCTGTTGATGGAGTTGTTACAGAAGGTCGAATTGCATCGACGGATCCAAAAGCAAAAGTGTATCACATTCCTCTTGGTGGATATTGTTGGAAAGTTTGGATTGATAGAGTTTTTGTGGAGAAGATGGATCTCATTCGACCAAAAAAAGAAATATTTTTTCTTGAGGATGTAATAAGGAGCACAGTCGCTTAATTATCAAAGTTTATAGTTTTGTGTTCTGACATAGATTCTATTGTTTTGTTCATATACTTGTTGTAATAAAGAAATCATGTAAGTGAATTTCTATTATTAGTTTGGATTATTTTTTCGGACTAAGTGAATTATTATTTTCTTTAATTGTGATGTTGATGATTATCTTTAGTATATATTATAATTGTTTTAGTTTTGGTTTTATAATTATGTATGTGATCTTGTAATTTTGTGTGGTATTAGAACTGTGTAGTATTTGTATGTGTATTGTATTATAATTGTTTGAGTTTTAATTTTATAATTATTTATATTTAGTATTATAATTGTGTAAAGTATATGTATATTGTATTTGGAGATTGCACTTAACTACAACACGTATCACGCGGTCATGTGCTGTGAATATACTTAATCGCAGCATGCGACTGTGCATTGTGAATGCACTTAACCGTAACGCACGGCTACACGCTGTCAATATCTTATGATTTTTAATAATTTGATAGTGTGTAGCATGGGATGTGCATGGCGGATAGAAAAATTTTGCACTGTGAAAAATTAAATTTGTTATAATACAATCTCTCTCCGGTGAGGAACTTACGTGATTACTGGAGAAGAAACCACCACAGCAGCAAGAAAAAAAAAAAACATAGCTCCTACAAGCAAGTAGGGCTCGTACCTCCTTCACAGCACCAGCACACTAGGTCGCCTCCTCTGCTGCTTGCACTTCACCCACCCGCCGACATGCACGTCCAGGCAGCACACCGATGCATTGCCCCAGCTTCGCCCCGCAGATGTTGCTCTGCCTGCCTGCCCACACGCACACCACACGGAATGCACAACTAGTCCACAGCCTGCTGCAAGACACACGCCACACCTTCGACCGCCACGCGCCAAAGCTGAGCACTAGCAGCAGCAGCGACAGCAGTACCTTCCTTCGCCCAGTAGCAAGCCTTCAGCCAGCCTCACGTCTTCCAGCCTCTTCTTGCTCCCCAAGAGAGAATCCTAGAGAGATGAACGAGTTGGATATATACTGCTTATCCTTTTCTTCTTTTATATCTTCTCTCAACTTTGGGTCGAACGTTAAAAAACAACTAAGGTTTGACATAACACTTTGGTTAAAGAAAATTTATTTGATTAAAAAAAAAATCATTTTATTTGATTAAGAAAAAAATTCATTTTATTGGAATATCATTGAAAATTGGTGATGGTTGCAATATTTTTGCATTGATTAAGCTAGTCTATTTTTTTTTTAAAAAAAAAAAAGGCTGTTCAGTTAAATTTAAAGGGATAAAAAATATTCACATTCAAATTTGATTTTCTAAAAAAAACTTGAATTTTAAATTTTCAAATTTGATAGTTTGAGTTGAGTTTCATAGTCGTTTACATAAAATTTTTATACAATTAACTAAACAAATAAAATTGCAAAAAATTAAAATTTAATTTGAATTTAAAATATAATATTTTACACTCAATCTCTCTATTTTCTTGGACTCTACTAATTGTAGTCATGTGGAAGAAAAATGGAAAAATTAAAATCTAACGACATAATTTTGAATTATTTCATTGCATTCAAAAGTTTTGTTTAGATTTTATGAAACAAATTACGATAAAAAAAATACTTAATGCTAAATTTTTTTTATCAAATGTTGATTAACAAATTTAAAATGTAATATGCAAACCCATAAAAGTATATCTTAAACAATGAAAGTGTTCCAAGCCTTTATTTAAACATGAAATTGCTTCAATATTGTAGAAGTTGAAAGCAAAGAATGCCTCAGTTTACATAAAACCATCGAAAGTCTCGTTCTCTTGTTGCTTGTTCTAGCGTTCTACTATAGATTATAAGGGTAGATTATTGTAAAATGAAAGTAGTTTAGAGTGCACAGGTTACTAAAGCTAAAAATTAAATTAATTATTTGCAATATTATGTATTAGAAAATCTGATTAATTATTAAAAAAATAATTTGATGCACGAAACTCCCGTGTCAAGAAAGAATTTATTATATGCAATTTTATCTGCATTGTAAGAGATTTTTGTGACTCTGAACTCTTGATCACCATGTCACATATTGTCTTATATAATTTATTAATTGCAATTTGAAGTTAATTAAAAGGTGCTATTTATGTTAGATAAAATTAATCATGTTATTATTGATAATAGAAATAAATATGTATCCAACCTGTACCAACACAGTAGGCTGCAGCACTAAAACTATCATATCGGTTAGAAATCTAAATTTGGTGCAACTTAATTTTTTAACCCTTGAAATGGTACAAGTTGTGACCTGGGAAGGCAAACGTCCTAAGTAAATTGCCTTATCTTCAACTTTGGAAAGGTGGAGATTACATAGGTTTACCAATTACCAATGACGAAGAGTTGCAACCTTGGTGGGAGCAGGTGAAGAGACGTTAGTTACTGGTGAAGGATACATTATCCATATGACCCCTAGCAATAGAAGCGATGTTATCTTGTGAATGGAGATTGATACGGAATATGTAATATAATATATTTGATTAGCGATCGATATATACTTTATTATTATTATTATTATTATAAGAGTGATTATATTTTTTATTTGATGTCTATTATTTGTTATAAGAAATATAATTCATATTATTATGAAATGATAAAAATACTTTATAATTTCGTCCGAATGTAATCAAAATCTTAGTTGATTCTATGTGATTCGTCATCGTCATCGTCGATACTCGGTTGCTCGTCACCTATCTCCGATAACCATAATCGTCGACATACAATGGATGACGATCGATGATCACCTACCGATCAGTGGTCGGTTGACAATCGACGATCAACGGTTGATCGATAGCGGTTGATCAGTGACTGACAATCCCCAACCGTCGATCGTCGGTCGCCGACCAATTTGCAACCGTCGATTGGTCGGTCGCCGGCTACCGGCTGTTGGTCATTGGCCGTTGGCCAGTGGTCGACAGTCGATCGGTCCCCAACCATTGACTGATCTCCATTCGTCGGTCGACTGTCGATCGCCGATCGCTAATCGTCGGCATTCAACGGGTGACGATCGATGATCGCCTACCGATCAATGTCGACAACCGACGACTGACGATCGGCTGACGGCTAGCGATTGACCGGCGACTGACGGTCCTCGATCGCCGACCAATTTGCAACCGTCAATTAGTCGGTAGCCGATTGCCAGTGGTCGACAGTCGATCGGTCTCCAACCGTCGATCGATCTCCATTTGTCGATCGACTATCGGTCGTTGATCGCCAATCGTCGGTTGGACGTCGATTGTTGATCGTCGGCCGATCGTCGGCCGATCACCGATCGATCGTCGATCGTTGGTCGCCAGTTGCTGGCCGACCGCAGCGACCGTCGTCGATAATCGTCGTCAACGACTATCGAAAAGCAATGAGAAAAATAAAAGAATGATATATTTATCATAATAAATATTGAATCCGTAATGTAATAGAATTACATATTTTTTTCTTTATAATCTAAATTACGAATCTTGTTTCTTTTTTTGTAATCTGATTATATTATATTACGTCTTTAAAATATTATCAAATAAATTAATTCATCTTATAATATAATTTTAATTATAAAATTAATTACTCCTCACTGAATGCAGCCTCAATGTCTCGGTAGCTAACCATCATTCTCTATCATAAGCAGCCTTTTAATCAAGAGGAAGGTGGTTTTGGAATAAGGTGGTTTGTCTTCCGTGCAAGCCGTACGTCGATCAAACTAGACCTGGCCAAGGTCCGGGTCAAATCCGGACCCGACTCGGAACCGGACCGTGGTCAACGGTCCGATTAACCGGGTCAACGGGTTTGACCCGGACCCGTGACCGGACCGCCTAATAGGCGGTCCGGTCCCGATTTTTTAAAAAATCGAACCGGAAAACAAAAAAATCGACATTTAAAAAAAATAATAATAATGGGATTTCGTGGCCGAGCACGGGCGTGTCGCAGACACGATATAGGCGCGGTCATTGCTTTCTCGCACGACACGGGCGTTGCGCAGACACCGAGGCGCGGTTGCTTTCTCTCAATACGACACGGGCAAGTGTCGCATGCATACCGAGGCGTGTTGTTTCGTCTGGTCACTTCACTACCCGCAAGACTAAAACGACACGGGCTTGACACACCGAAAGACAAAGCGGGTCGATCCGGCTGGTCGCTTTTTTTTTTAAAGAAAAAGAACCGACGACCACGATTTTGTGGCGTTAGCAACGGCCGACTGGTCGGCCCACCGACCGTGGTCGGCCGTTGGAATTTTTTTTTTTTTTAAGTTTTTTTCCCCTACAAATACACCTCCATTCCCTTTCATTTTTTCACAAATCACAACTTCTCTTCTCTAATTCTCATTCCCTCATTTGCTTTTAAGTCTCAACTCTCAAGTCATATTTTTACAAATGTCTGGAGCCGGATCAAGTCGTAAGAGTGCGTAGGTGCGTAAAGGAAAGAGCATAATGCCACCACCGCCGAGTTCGAGTTCGAGCAAGGCGGCAATTCCTCCATTCGATATCGGCGCCGACTATGATCTTGATATTTCGGTGATGAATTTCAAATCGTCATCATCAAAGTCAAGGAAGTAGGAGCAATACATCCAGTACGATGGCGGGTTCTACGGCTACAAAACCAACTCGAGTGCCTCGCCCCGCATCCGATATCTTCACCAAACATTTCGAAAAAGTAACGCTCCCTTCCGGTGATATGCAAGCAAAATGCAAATATTGTTCGAAATGTTACAAATTTCAACAAGGAGGAGGTTACGGAACCCTTACTCGACACGTGGAGAGAAATCATCCGGTGGAAATTGGTATTGATCGTTCTCAAACTCAAATTCCGACATTCTCTTCTCAATCGGGTTGGGGTAACGAATCTAAACTCTTTAAATTTGACGAAACTAGATTTAGAGAAGAAACTGCTAAATTTTGTGCAATTGAACAACTTTCTTTTAGTTTTAGTGATAAATTATCTTTTGAAAATTGGCTTTCTACAAGTGCAAATCCTTCTATTAAACGTATCCCAAGAAATACTCTAAAACGTACACTTTTAAAATTAGTCTTAGAACAAAAACAAGAATTGATTAAAGAATTTTCTAATTTAAACAGTAAAGTTTCTTTGTGTTCCGATATTTGGAGTGATTATTGGCAAAGTTGTTCATATATGAGTATTACTTGTCATTGGATTGATAATAATTGGGACATTCAAAAAAGATTGTTAGCATATAGATGTTTTAACGAAACACACACGACACAAAATATTTCACAACTTATTTTTATTATTTTAGAAGAATATGGTCTAACTTCTAAAGTTTTTTCAATTTCTTTTGATAATGCTAGTGCAAATACCTCTAGTATTAGTGAACTTATTGATATATGTAAACCATCAATAGGTGGAAGATTTTTTCATATTAGGTGTACATGTCACATTTTAAATTTGTGTGTTCAAGATGGACTTAAAAATTTAGGATCACATATTCAACCAATTAGGAGTGCAATTCATTATTTATGGACACATCCTCAAGTAATGAAAGAATGGAGAAAATTTTGTAAAATAAATGGCATGAAGCCTAAACGGTTTGCGTGTGCGCGTGACGTTCCAACTCGTTGGAATTCTACTTATAAATTGTTGTTATCTACTTTTGAATATAAAGATTTATTATGTATGTTTTTTCATCAACATGTTCAATCACGTGATATTTATTTGTTTTCAAATCAATGGAATATATGCACTAGTATTTGTGAAATTCTAAAAGTTTTTAGTGATGCTAGTGACCAATTATCAGGTGTTTATTATCCAACTTCACATTTAATTTTAACACATTGTTGTAATATTGCATGTATTTTTAATGAACATATTCAATCAAATGATACTTATTTATCTCAATGTATTTATGTAATGAAAGAAAAATGGAAAAAATATTTCTTAAACATTCCTGAAATATTTTTATGTGCTTTTGTTTTAGATCCTAGACTTAAATTAGATGGTTTGCAAGATATGTTAGCATTATATTATGAATCTTTAAGCCCTATTACCGAAACTGCTCCTAATATTCCTTTGATTTTGTTTAATATTAAAACACATTTACATGATATTTATAATGAATATAACATTAAATATGGTGAACAAATTATTGGACATGAAACACATCAATCCACTACAACTAGTATTATTACTTCTAAACTCACTAAAGCACAATTGTTATTAAGACAACGGACTAAACGTCCACGAGGATCCTCAAGTTCCAGTCAGGAACTTGAGAATTATTTGACTACTTCTTTTGATTTTAGTGATGCAGATGAAGAAAGCTTCGACATTCTAAAATGGTAGTCGCAAAGAACTCAATTATTTCCAATCTTATCTATAATGACAAAAGAAATTCTAGCTTGTCCAGTTTCAACGGTTGCAGTGGAACAAGCTTTTAGTATCGGAGGAAATACATTGGACGATAGACGTTCTAGCTTAAGGCCGAAAAATTTAGAAGCGCAATGTTTACTCAATGATTGGTCAAAAGCTGCAAGTCGAACCCAACATATTAAAAGTGACGAAGAAGACCAAGACAAAACAGAAGGAACATCCGGAACTACGACGACGGGAGGAAATACCGAATACGACTGAAATGTATTTGATTTTTTTATTGTAATAGATTTTTTTATTTAAGTCTAAGATGTAATATATTTTGTATTGAGATAATGAAATATTTGATAGAGTTTTTATAAGTTTAATTGTGATTTTTTTTTTATTTTAATTATTTACATCATTTTTTATTTTTTTTATTTATTTAACTAAGACGACGATTAACCGGATCGGACCCGGACCTGGACCGGATCGGACCCAGACTTGACCCGGACCCGGACCGGAACCGGCGGTTCCATAACCCAGACCGTAACCGGTCACGAGCGGACCGGTTAAGGGTCGGTATTTTGTCAACCCGGACTCGACGGTTTCGACCCGGACCCGGATCGAACCTGGACCGTGGCCAGGTCTAGATCAAACCTTGTCTTATAGGAGGGTAGATAGTATGCCATGGTTCTCATCGGCAAGTGGTAATGGTAACCAGCGGCTTTAATTTCTTATCCTAGTCTTGTCGAAGGGAGATGATGAGTATTGAATGGTGATGAATCTCTCTAGTGGCAGTGGTTGATGAGGACAGGGTTACTATCAACTCTGAAAGCAGCAGGGAGTGAATGTATTTATTGCTCTGTTGCTGCAATAGATTCCTCAGTAGGTGCTTCAGTTGTGATTGTCCATGAGGGCTTGGTCGAAAGCTCAAAGTGATGATCTCTGCACAGTGCACAGTGCACAGGCAATGAGATGGTGAGTATGAACAATGATTTATCCAAGGTGGAGTGGATAATTAGGACTTGTTTTGGATGATTTATCCAAGGTGGAGTGGATAATTAGGACTTGTTTTGGATGGACAATAAAAACCTACATAGCTAACCTGAAAATTCAGGATTTTTTTAGAGTTGAGTTTTGAGACTTATATGTTCAAATTCAAGTTTGGGTCTGTTTTTCTGGCTATTAGCTTTTCGCACATCTCACCTACAGATCTCTTGATTTTAAGGAACCAAGGCGTATATGGGTAAAAAAGCATCAACCAGCAAAAATGCAATAAATTTGCAAGGCCAGAATCAACGTCTAACTACTCAGATATATTATTGATTTTTTTTTATTGATGCTGATGCGGTGAAGAAGATCTGTTAACTTCCTTTCGATGCGATGAAGCACGAAGAAAGTTTAGGGAGTTCTCTTCGGCCGCAACAGTAAAGATGAAAGCGTAAAGCAGAGAAGCGCAAACCCACACAGACAACAAAACCAAGACACAGGATGTAACGTGGTTCGGAATAAAGATTCATACTCCACGGAGGTGAGCTCTCTCACCGGATGCAGTGCCAAAGCACTTTCACTATGAACGTCCTCCTTTACGGAAAGAAACTTTCGGAGGTGGAGGAGAAAACCTCTTACAGTCAAATCGAGATACAAGAAAAAGTACACGAAAGGCGAAAATCACTACTCTCCTTCTCCGGCGAAATGGTAGCTCTCCTTCTCTCAATGTGTCTTCGTTTCTTGCTGGTTGAAAAAAATACGGATCCCCCTTCCTTCTGTCCTCTCCCTCCCTTTTATTCTCCTTCTCTGATCAGTTATTGCCTCGCAAGCTTTCCCCATCGTACACATGGCCACCACGTCCACTTGGAGAATAATTCTGTTACAGATACGATGAGCGAAGACTCCTCGGAATATTGTGTGAGGACCCCCCCCCCTCTTCCTTCTGTTGTATAACACATTCTCATCTATATTTTGGGAAATAGACTAGCCTGTCCCTTTTAACCATTTGCCTTCGGTGAAACTAATCTAGACCTATAGCTCACGTGTGGCATAGCCTTTGAGCTCTTTAGCGGCCCGAACCGGCTCCCCTTCTTTCCGCACCAAACTACTTCTGGACAAACTAGGTCGAGTCGATTTTCATCCGTCCCATCTGCTTCTAGGCCTACTAAGCCGAACCGATTTTCGTTCATCTTCTAGCGAAGCGATCTCCATCCTTGCTTCGTCGTGTCAATTACCTTGACTGGTCCTTCCGTTCCAATTATCTCAAACAATCGTGCCCGAACCATTCTTCCTTATCTTCTTCGCCGAACCGATTATTTGGTTTGGGTAGGGTATTGCGCACGAGCCCTCTTACCCGGTTCATAGAGAAAAAGGTAACTGCAGTATCATTAGTCAACCCCCAAAATAGTCAAGCGAAGCCATAAGCTTGACTATATAAAGCCTCTACTCCATCCTTGGCCCACCAATTCAAATTCACTCTCCTCTTATAGCCCCACCTTATATATTTGAGGCGGCCTAATGGACACATAGGCCCCGCTTCTCTCTTTCTCTGGTATAGTCGAATCGTCGCGCAAAACCCTATATAAATCTCCGTCTCTTCCTTTTATGCATGACTTAGCATGCCTAACAATCCCGCCCTTTCTGCTTCTTCCCTCCAGCGGTTTCCTCCGGCGGCATTTCAGCGACTCAGCCTTTCCTTTTCCACACGTTTCTCCTTCAACCCTCAAGTAAGTGCTCTACCCTGTTTTATACCTATGACCCCTAAGACCACTACCTCGCCTCCTTGGTATGAGCACACCATCACACAACTAAGCTGCGACCATTATTTCTTTAATTTTAAAGATCGGTTCATAGATCCTTCCATAAAATGTTGTTTCACTATTAAGATTCACCGACCACACCGTCCTCCCCCCGGTCTGACCTACTTCTTTTCCGAACAGTTCCTTAATGACTTGTTTCTACCTGCGCCCTCCCCCTATATAGAAATCTTAGATTTTTACGGGCTGCCTCTAAACCAATTTACCCCCAATTCTTTTTGCATTTTATCGGGGGCTATTATAGTATTTCAACACCTAAATCTCCCTTTATTCCCTCAAATATTCCACTGCTTCTTCCAATTAAAATCCTCCAAGGCAGACCTTTTTTACCTTTCTAGCCGCACGGACTGCCAGTTCTTAATGAATATGCCTACTTCCTATAAAGGATGTGAAGAATTGTATTTCTTTGTTCAGCTTCCAACACCTCTACCCCACTCGGACACCTGGAAGCTAGAACTCCCTGAACTACCTCCCTTCCGTGAAATAAGGACCCAATGTCCTTTCTCGGAGGTTTATAAAGTACTAGGAGAATCCCATTATTGCTCAAACCATCTGATGAAAATCCCTCTCCTAAGTCACTTCAGGTTGTTCCCTTTCCCCTCAATGGCCCCGGATGCCATAGGTAGGATGACATTCACACTTTAATATAGTTTCTTATTTATATCGGCCATCTTTCTTATCAATGAATTCTGCAGATAACCTAATGCAGGACGCTCTAGTAAAGGAAGAAGAGATCGAGGCTGCCAAGAAGAAGAAAACCTCTACCAAGCGAGGTAAATCCGTGGCAGTCCCTTCTTCCCCTCGGAAGAGATTGCAACTGATTAAGGAAGGAGCTCCCAGCTCGTCATTTCCTCCTTCGTCCTCTTCTGATCAACATGAATCCCTGCCTCTAATCATTTATGAACCGAGGATGAGGGATACCACCTTATCCGCCCCATCCTCTTCTCCCCAAGGGGGAGATTCTCCTTCCCATTCTCCTGTTTCATCCTCCCTTCATCGTGATTCTCCCACACCTTCCCGAACCGAATCTGTCTGTCCCTATTCCTTCAGAAACATATACCCTTGCCGCCCCTCTTCAGCAAGCAGGCCTCGCTCCCCCTTCGGAGGGAGAAAATATTCTTTCCCCGAGCCCTTCAATGGCTACATTGGGGTCCCTGCTGAAGATCCGTCACCTTTCAGAGGTGAAGTTTTTCAACCAATCAGGCATACAAGGCCCTTGCGACCAAGTGAGCAAACTGTTGGCTGAGGTAATTACTTTCCCTTTTTACCTTCAGCATATATATACATGTATATACAACTATATGTCAACACTTGACGATTGCATTCTCTTTCCTTCAGGCCTTGGCCAAACATAACAAAATGATATCTCAAATAGCCCAATTTCAGTCCAACGTGGAGACGCGCCACTTTGCTTCCTCGGCGCACCAAAAGCAACTCACTCAGCAACTGAGCGAGAAGGAGCAAAAAGAATCAGATCTGAGGGGTCAATGTGAAGACTCCATGACGCAATTGACCTTGGTTCATAGTGAAAAGGAGGAGCTTCAACGAAAAAATGAAGACCTCGAACAACAAATCTTCTTGCAGTCCAGCGAGCTTCAGCAGGTGGATCTTCTCACCCATGAATTAACAAGGTATAAAAGACAGCTTGGGGATGCCATTATTCAAGCTGCTGATTCTTCAATTACAATTCAGCAGCTTCGACAAGAACGCCAACAGCTTCGGCAAGAACGCCAAGCGTGGGAGGCCACCCAAAAGTCTTGTTTAGAGAAGTGTCAAGAACTCTCTTCAATGGTGGCTACCCTTCCTCAAGCCCTATCGGCAGTGGCTCGGCAGCAAATAGAACTTCACCGAGAATACTCCGAGGCTCTTTCGGCTCTGGGTCAGTGAGCCATAAAAGCAACAACCGAGAAAGATGCCCTGGCAGCCCAACTAGCCGAAAGTCAGGCCCAGCTAGCCATGTGTCAAGCTCAACTAGCTAGTTGCCAGTCTCAACTAAAGGAGCAGGAGGCTGACCTGAAGGGATGTTATGTCAAGAAGGGAGTGGATCTATTTATACTCAGCTTCGACGGGTCCTCGTCCTTAAATGCTGAACGAGGATATCCTCCCCCCGGCACGGACACTAGCTATTTAAACCCCGTCGACGCTTTATCCAAGTGCCCCCCCTCCCCCCCCGAATTTTTCGAACTGTAATTTATCACATCGTGATCCTTATAATGACTTTTTAATGTTGAATAATGTTTGTGTTGACCCAGCTTTTTGTTGTTCATCTTGGTATAGGTTGGGGATTTTAGATTGGTTCCGTGCTTCCTTCTTTTTTGCAATTGTGCCCCATCTTCCGTCTTCGCATGGAGCGATTACATTCTTCGCTCGAGAACCCACTCGGAAGGTCCCGGATGATCTTCTTCATGCCCGACCCAATTTTGGCTCGATTAAAGATCAAGTTACTTCGGTCTCTTGATCTTCTTCATCTACCTTGCTGCTCCGGGAATGATATTTTGACAAGTACCTATGCTGATGCCATTATGATATTAGTCTCTTCATCTTCTTCTCCTTCCCGAGAACGAATGTAGTTCTTCTTCCCTCGACTATAAATTATCATCCCTCATGTCTTCTTCCTTCCATCTCACTCTCATGGCTTCGGCGGAGTACCCCATTGAGATTTCTTCAGATTCTAACTCTTTTGAGCTGCACGACTGGACCACTGAAGACTCAGAGGAATCTGAGACACGTTCGACGGCAACTTCAGCCTTTCGCCCCCTTCCTTTTCCACCTTTAACCACTGTTCCATCCCCTCCGGCAAGGAGGTCCTTCCGAGCACCCTTCCCTTCCTTCCGCAATCGGGTATGGAACCCTCCTCTGACGTGGGAATACACAATAGGAGATCCGCGGGCCTCTGTTGAACTTCCTCCACTTCCGCCGGCCCTGACATTCGTTCCAGTCTCTCCGGCGAGGATTCATCCGCACTCTGTTGATGAAGCTCCACCAGGGATACCTCCCGCTCAAAGCGATCTCTACAGAGTCATCTTGGCGCCTTCCCCCTCGGAGGAGCCTCCTAACAATTCTCATATTAAGAATAATCATAAAAAGCCTAAGTAGCTTAAATGATGTAACTACTCTCAAGTATGTTAATAAAAAGGAAGAAAGGAATTGATGTCAATTCTTGTCGTTTTCTTGTAAAGGTAGGGCCTCTGCCATTAGAAAAGACTGCAATCTCATCTGAACATACTTCCTCTTACTGCTTCCATGGAGTTCGGACCATCTCTCTCATAGTTACTGCACTAGCGACTTTTCACCTACTGTCTTTACATTTCCCCTTCTTCACTAGCATTTATTATTTTTATTTCCTCTACGAATAAATGCACCTTCCTCCTTCATCGTTATAAGGACCTCCAACCATCACTGCGCAACACCCATCTTCTCTTTTCTTTTCTCCTTGCCATGGAAGAAACTTCTGAACAGGGCAACAGTTCTTTTCCTTCCGAGGAAAAGACCGAAGAACAATGTTATATCGCTAACTTGGAGGAACAGGTGAGATGCCTACAGTGGCGATTGAGGGAAGCTTCTACCGATAACTACTCTTTGCGCCAGCAACTAGCAGTGTCCCAAAAGGACCTGTCTAAGCACATCTTCCTACAACAATCTTACCTTCGGCAACTATGATACCAACCCCAGCCACGCAAAAAAACTCCGTCAGTTCCTCCAAATAAAAAACTGTAATGACTTATATATAAGGGTTTCTTTTGCTATTTTCTTCTTGTGAAGGAATTGTAATATGTAATCTTTCCAAAATAATAAACTTTCTGTAATGTAAGCCTTCACCTCTACTTTTCCCGCTTATCTTCTTCTTCCAACATTTCTCGAGCTATGTCAAATTCTATCTTCCTCGTATGAAAATCACATAAATGCACCGCCTCTTCACCCTTTCATTGCACAGGGATCACACATATACCTCCCCCGTACGAAAATAAAATGACATATAAATGAGGGAATACTCAGCTCTTCCGTTCCGCCACCGCACGGGGATAAAATAGTATATAGTTGAGGAATGAACTCAACTCTTCCATTCCACCATCGCACGGGGATAAAATAATATATAGTTGAGAAATAAACTCAACTCTTCCGTTCCACCACCGCACGGGGATAATGTTGGATCGAAGCGAATCGCTAGAGGGGGGGTGAATAGCGATAAACCTTTATTTTCTTTTCTTTCGGTAGACGATTCAAAAATACTTATACGCAACGGAAAGGTAAATGTAAAGTAAAAAGAGACAAGGGAATTTTACTTGGTTCGTAGCATTCAGCTACTACTCCAAGGCCCTAGCGGTCCTTGACCACGTACGGAGAGCAAAAACACTAAAGAACTCCTCCCCGTTAGAGGTAGGAGTTTAATCGATACAAGTGAAGCATAAATCTTGAGGTAGAGGGACACTCCCCCTCTCCTCGTTACGATAAAAGCTCCGAGAAATGAAAGTACTAAACTGAAATAAAAACTTTAACCAACGTAATAAAATGAAAAAAATAAACCTAGACGTCGGAGAAGAAGCACTTCGTTGTCGGAAGGTTGTAGCTTGGCGGAGGCTTTTGGAAGCTTAGAATTGATGAAGAAACCCTTTTATAGCCTTTGAGCCTCTTTTCGAGAGGAACTTCACCCAATAGAGTTTTGGCACATGGCTCCTTGAAAAATGGTGATAAGGCTTGACTCCTCGAGGCTGATCCTTGACCATCAGTCGAATGCTAACCTCCGACAGTCGATGGTTGGACGGCAGTCGAGTCCTCCAAGCTGGCAGTCGACTGATGCTAGCTGTAAGGCAAAGTTAGCTTAACAAAAACATTATTTTGACGGCCTTCGACCGTCCGATCTCTACCTAGACCACCTATAGGATGTCTTTGGTCGGATCTACGCTTAAGATCATCCCCGTAAAGAGGATACGACCTTACTTACGCTCATACACACGAGCTTACCTCGATACTTATTGTGTTGCTTTTGCTTTCGGCCTTCCACTCGATTCCTTCGACTCCCTCCGAAGTCACTCGAGTGTCGCCCGACCACCGCGGCTTCCTCCGGGTATCGCTAGCCTTCAGTTCCAGCTATAGCAATTTTCTACACACTCGATTTAGCTCATGAGATAACGACATGAGCTTAACTTCGTATCGTTTGCTATAATCAAAATTCAGGTTCGACTTAGGTGCCTACTGCACCAACAGATAAAATAATATATAGTTGAGAAATAAACTCAACTCTTCCGTTCCGCTATCGCACGGGGATAAAATAATATATAGTTGAGAAATAAACTCAACTCTTCCGTTCCACCACCGCACGAGGATAAAATAGTATATAGTTGAGAAATAAACTCAACTCTTCCATTCCACCACCGCACGGGGATAAAATAATATATAGTTGAGAATTAAACTCAACTCTTTCGTTCCGCCACCACACGGGGATAATAATAATGTATAGTTGAGTGAAAACTCAATTCTTCTGATCTGCCACAACACGGGGATAATAATAATGTATAGTTGAGTGAAAACTCAACTCTTCCGATCCGCCACCACACGGGGATAATAATAATGTATAGTTGAGTGAAAACTCAACTCTTCCGTTCCACCACCGCACGGGGATAAAATAATATATAGTTGAGAAATAAACTCAACTCTTCCGTTCCGTCACCACACGGGGATAATAATAATGTATAGTTGAGTGAAAACTCAACTCTTCCGTTTCACCATCGCACGGGGATAAAATAATATATAGTTGAGAAATAAACTCAACTCTTTCGTTCCGCCACCCCACGGGGATAATAATAATGTATAGTTGAGTGAAAACTCAACTCTTCCGTTTCACCACCGCACGGGGATAAAATAATATATAGTTGAGAAATAAACTCAACTCTTTCGTTCCGCCACCACACGGGGATAATAATAATGTATAGTTGAGTGAAAACTCAACTCTTCCGATCCGCCACCACACGGGGATAATAACAATATATAGTTGAGAAATAAACTCAACTCTTCCATTCAACCACCACACGGGGATAATAATAATGTATAGTTGAGTGAAAACTCAACTTTTCCGATCCGCCACCACACGGGGATAATAATAATGTATAGTTGAGTGAAAACTCAACTCTTCCGTTCCACCATCGCACGGGGATAAAATAATAGCGACCAAAGCCTTCTGTATAAAGAGTGCGCTGCTTTCGTGCCGCTATTCTTTCTTTTTTCATCCTGAAGGTGAATACCCTCATCCATCCCCTCATATGAAAGCAAGGGTTTTAACAAATAACGGGTCATCAGAGGAATAAATCATCAATTTTCTTCTTCTTAGGGCCTCCCTTTCTATAAACTAGGAGCCCAATAGCCATCGCAAGCCCATTCCCCCCTCCTTTTATAGGGGGAATTTCGTATTTCCTTTCTTCTGTTACCGTCATTCCTTCCGCCTTTTCGTCTCCTTCTTCTTCGTCTGTTCTTCTTTCCGCCGCCATCCTCCGGTGCCCCAGTCACTAACTCCAGCGCTTATCTTCTTTCTCCAACGGGCAGGATGCATTCCTCTTTCTACCGAGAAATAGCAAGTTGTTACTCACACATCAAATGGGGTGAGGGTCAACCGCCAGCATCAGCTTCACCCTCACCCTCGTCTATTACCATCCCACCTGCCTCATCTCTCCCTTCTTCTCCGCCTTCGCCTGAAACCCTTGTCCCATTCGCCCCAGTTGAAACTGGAGTAGCCAACCCATCCTCATCTCCCATGTTACTTATAAACTCTAACTCTCCCATTTTCTCCCCCTCCGCCTTGGGTATTCGGAAGTCGCCCCCTCTCTCATCACAACTTGAAGATGAACCCAGAGAGGTGGGGCGTCAATGCCAGTCGACTACAGACACTTCTGCATCCCCGCCTTCTCTTTCCCCGAAACATTCCATCGCCCCTGAACCCATTGTAGTTGATATTCATCCACTGCCCATTCCCCCATTGCTCATAACTTGGAGAGCCCTTCACCTTCTATGGGCACTAGCCCGGGTCCTTCCACTTTTCGCCTTCCCAGTGAAGAGTTCTCCATCCCGATGCTCTCTATATCTTCCTCCCCAGATTCCTCGCCAAACCAATCCCCTTCCGTAAATTCTTGCGTGCCAATCTCGCAGCCAACCACATTGAACCTTCCACCTCAGGCTCTCAATTCTTTGCCCCCAGCCTCTATCCCTTTGAGCCTCCTTACCAGTGCTCCTTCTTTTCCCTTCGAACCTCTGACACAACCTCTGGCTCCTACCCTTCTCTTCCCCATTATAAGTGAGCCTCCACCTTTTGTATCATCCATCCCTTCTTCTTCCCCTTCTCCTCGGAATCTTCGGATCTTAAATTTAGAAGAACTGATCCCCCGGATGGAAGGCCTGCGCTATGCTCTAGAATTGGTATGTTTCTCAAATCGAATTCCTTGACTTTCCTCATTGAATGACTTCTTTTTGATAAACGACTTACAGGCCCTTACCGACTATCAAAAATTGGATCGCTCCCTCCAACAGTATTGAGCTCAATCTCTGAAATGGGAACATCAACAGCGGGAAGATCAGATAGCTGCTCAAAGTCGAGAGCATATCTTGTTGCAGCAACTGATACAATGTCAGGAGCAGCTGGTAGAAGCTCACTGCCAATATCAGAAAGATGCCGACATTATAGCGGCATTGCGAGAACAACAGCGGGGTCATACAGAATCACTATCAATCCGGCGGGATGTTTAGTCGGCACAGTTTGACAAAGAGGCCTCCCCTTCTCAAGAATTAATAAGCCTTCGAGAGCAAGTAACAGAGCTCCTTCGGGAGAAGCAACGGGATTCTGACATCATCGCCCACCTGTGGGTTCAGCACCAGAAAGCGGAGGACAAAATAGGGGACCTCCGCACCCGTCTATGTAAGGAGGTACAAGAAAACTCCTCCTTAATAACTTCTAGGGCGCATTCTCACGCCTGTATACGTAGGCAAGAAACATCCCTTCAGAGACTAGCCAATGAGCTTGTCCGCACCAGATCCTACATTGAGGCGGTAGAAGGAATTTCAGCTTCAATACGCCAGAACATGATGGATATGACTAGTCTCCTTCAGCAGAACCAAACTTCCCGAGCAGATGATATCTCGATCCTGGTGGACGCCATTATGGAAGTATCCCGGCGCTATAGTGAAATGCGCCGAGCCCTCCGGGAGCAACAAGAGAAGTGTCACAGGCTCCATCGGAACCGGAGTCCTGACCGCCTGAATCGGCAAGAGCGATTGGTCATCCTGATATGCGCCACCTATCAAGACAGGTTTAATGAGGCGGTTCGGCAGTATGCTGATCAAGGACTTCCCCCTGCGAACCATCCCACTCTCTCCTTAAATTGGGAGGCCGACTTTCGACGTTATCCTCCCGATCGATTTAAGTTATAACTTGATGTATTCCTTCGGGACATGACTCCCTTTTTATCTTCTTTTCTTTTCATAGCTCACTACAAGGACTATAGTACTACTATAAATAACTCATCAATCAAACTTGGATTCACTATACATCTAATCAATACAACAAATTGTCAAGTACATCCCTTCGGGAGCCCCCCAACTCCTTTTCTTTTATCCATCACTCCTTATATAGTGTGAAAAGGTTTCAAGTGGATAGCGTTCCAGGGTCGAGGAAATTCCTTGCCATGGTCATCCTTTAGATAATACGTTGATCCTGCTATGCGACGCGTCACTTCATAGGGCCCCTCCCAGTTTGGAGCTAACTTTCCAGGATCTCCAGCGGGATTAACTTTACACAGAACCAAATCCCCCTCTTCAAATCTTCGGGGCATCACCTTTCTGTTAAAGGTTTGCTGCACTCTCCGCTTGTAAAACTCTGCTCGCCTCCGTGCCGTCTCCCTCTTTTCTTCCACCAAGTCTAACTCAGTGCTTCGAATAATTTGGTTCTGCTCTGGCTCGTAAACTTCCACTCGGGCGCTACTTAAAAGGGCTTCCACCGGAATAACGGCCTCTGTCCCGTATACTAGGCTGAAAGGAGTATCTCCCGTTGCAGTTTTTGGTGTGGTTCGGTAGGCCCACAAGATTCCAGGCAGTTCTTCCACCCAGTTTCCCCTCTGAGCCCCTAATTTAGTCTTCAACCCTTGAATAAGAATTCTATTAGTGACTTCAACTTGCTCGTTAGCTTGGGGGTGGACTACCGAAGTGAAAACTTGCTGAATATTGAGACTTTAGCACCATTCTTTGATCTTCTTGCCCTAGAATTGTCGTCCGTTATCGCTAACTAACCTTCGGGGAATATCGTACCGACAGACAATATTCTTCCACAGGAATTGTATTACAGCATTCTCAGTAATTTTGGCAAGAGGCTCTGCTTCCACCCACTTGGAGAAATAATCCATAGCCACCAATAGGAATTTTTTCTGCAATGGTGCCACAGGCATATAACCCACTATATCCATTCCCCACTGATCAAAAGGGAATGAAGCAACCACAGCTTTCATTAATTCAGCCGGTCATTCGGATCGGTTACTATGCTTTTGACAGGCTGGGCAGGTTTGCACTATGTGAGCTGCATCTTGTTGGAGGGTAGCTCAGAAATATCCCTCTAACAAGGCCTTCCTC
This sequence comes from Wurfbainia villosa, assembly GCA_025175895.1. Taxonomy (NCBI): domain Eukaryota; kingdom Viridiplantae; phylum Streptophyta; class Magnoliopsida; order Zingiberales; family Zingiberaceae; genus Wurfbainia; species Wurfbainia villosa. The sequence goes on along the minus strand of CM045987.1, from coordinate 118,841,063 downwards.
GCCAAATCTCTCTCTCCCAAATGATTACTACAGCAACCTTCGTGGATCTCCCGAAGTACCCATTCAGCATCCTCCTTTCCTAAACACTTCAGCAGGGGCCGTCCAAAAGATGTTTTGTATAAGTCTCCATTTAAGAGGGTGAATCGTTTGACTCTGCTTATTAAAGCAGATGCCGCCCCTTTTTCTTCCGGGACCTTTCCATGCTGTAGATAAGCTATGATGTCAGTCCTCCAATCAAGGATTGGATCAGGTTCGGGCATAGCCTCCTCCACATTGCATATCGTCAGAGAAGTAGGGATTTCCACGCAGACCGTTTCAAATGACTTTACTCCTTCTATCGTGCTAGCCAACCGAGCCAATTCATCCGCCTTCCCATTATTCTCCCTTGGAATCTGCTTCAATAGGACCTGACGAAAATGAGTCTTTTCTTTCTCAAAAGCCTTCAAGTATTTGTGCAGTCTTTCTTCTCGAACCGTGAAAGAACCTTGAAGTTGTGATACCGTTAACTGAGAATCCGAGTGGATTATAATTGAGGTGACCCCTACAGCTTTGGCAGCCTGTAGTCCCGCTAGAATGGCTTCATACTCTGCTTCGTTATTAGATGCCCGATATCCCAGGCACACGGCTATGCGCGCCTCCTCTCTATCAAGGGAAATTAACAAGACTCCAACTCCGCTACCCATGGATCCCGAAGAACCGTCCACAAATACATTCCATGTATCTAACCCTTCTTCTTTTGTTGACGAGCTATTTTCTGAACCAACAGGTACTTCAGCCAGAAAGTCAGCAAGCGCCTGAGCCTTGATAACGGTTCGGGGTTGGTAATGAATGTCATATTCGCTTAGTTCTACCATCCATTTAGCCAACCTCCCGAAAAAATTAGGCTTGATGACCACCTTACCCAATTCACTATGAGTCAAAACAGTGATAGGATGAGCCAGAAAGTATGACCTCAATTTGCGGGTTGTCAAGACCAGAATATATGTCAACTTCTCCAGCTCTGTGTAACGAAATTCAGCCCCCTTCAGAATATGGCTGGTATAATAAATAGGCTATTGATGAGAACCTTCTTGCTTCAGCAAAACTGAACTGATAGCTCCCTTTGAGACGACCAAGTACATCCACAATGACTCTCTTGCCATTGGCTTGGCTAGTAACGGAAGTCCAGCTAGATACTTCTTCAACTCTTGGAAAGTCTGCTCGCACTGATCATCCCATTGAAACTTGGTAGCTTTGCGCAGGATCTTGAAGAAAGGTAGCCCTTTGTCTGCCGATCTGGCTATAAATCGAAATAAGGAAACAATCCTCCCCACTAACTTTTGAGTCTCTCGCAAATTAGTGGGTGACTTCATATTGCACAGTGCTTGCACCTTCTCTGGGTTAGCCTGCAGCCCCTTCTCAATTACTATATATCCCAAGAATTTCCCGCTTTTCACCCCGAACAGACATTTTTTAGGATTCAACTTCATATTATACCGTCTCAATGTAGCGAAAGTTTCATTTAGATCCTTAACCAAATCCCGAGTGGTCTTTGATTTGACTAGGATATTGTCCACATAAACTTCCATATTTTTCCCTTTTTGCTCTGCGAAGATCTTATCCATGAGTTGTTGGTAGGTGGCCCCCACATTTTTTAGGCCGAAGGCCATTACCACATAAGCATATAACCCTCCTGCCGTCACAAAACTAACCCTCTTCTGATCTTCTCTAGCCAAGGGTATTTGATGATATCCTTGGTATGCATCCATCAAGGACACCACTTCATATCCCACTGTAGAATCCACCAATTGATCAATACGAGACAAGGGGTAGCAGTCTTTAAGGCACGCTTTATTCAAATCGCGAAAGTCAATACACATCCTCCACTGCCCAGAAGGCTTGGGGACCAAGACTACATTGGAGACCCACTCAGAGAATTGGATTTCTTTCACATGATCCGCTTTTAACAATTTATCTACTTCCTCGGCTATAACCTTGTCCTTCTCAGGTCCAAAGTGTTGCCACTTCTGTTGGACAAGTCAGACTCCTCTAGTTATGTTGAGATGGTGTTCAGCAACGCGAGGGTCAATTCTCGTAAGGTCATGCACGTCTCCTGCGAAGATGTCTTCATTCTTCTTCAGGCAGGCCACTAACTCCTCCTTGGCCTCCAGCTGCTGTGCCACCCGTGTGGCCTTTCCCGGAGCTATCTCCACCAGCTCCCCTTCCTCTATCTTGTCCGCCTTGGGAGGAGATTCTTCCAGGATGCATACATCAGAAATGACGATGGCCTTTCCTTTGGGGTCATCGGTTCGGGCTTTCTTCTGATCATCCCGGACCATTTACACATAACAGCTCCTAGCGGCTTTCTGCTCGCCTCGGACTTCTCCCACCAACTGTCCGACTGGGAATTTCACCTTCTGGTGGTACGGGGAAGCCACCGCCTGAAAAATGGAAAGGAAAGGACGACCAAGAATGACATTATAAGTGGACGGAGCGTCCACAATGAGAAAGGGGATTATACTGGTTTTTTGGCTGGGCATTGTGCCCAGAGTCTGGGGCAATGAAATCTACCCTATGGGGTGGACCACATGTCCCGTGAACCCGAAGAGGGGTGTGACCACATCTTCTAGCTGGATATTTCCCAGCTTCATCTGTCCAAAGGCCTCCTGAAAGAGGATGTTGACAGAGCTTCCTGAATCAACTAATACCCTATCCACTTCGTAGTTGGCCAGGGAAATGCGGATCACTAAGGCATCCGTGTGGGGCAGCAGGATGCCTCGGAGATCTTTCGGCCCGAACGAGACCGGTAGCGCGGTTTGGACAGTCTGGTCGGTGATGATGGTCAGACTTTCCACGAGGCGGGCGTATGACTTCCGTGCCCGATTGGAGTCTCCATCAGTGGGTCCTCCTGCAATGACATGAATAACCCCTGTGTGGGGGCATTATTTGGATCGAATGATGAGCCCTCACCTGATAGGCCTCCTTGAGAAATAATCTCCTGGGACGGAGTTTGGGGGTCCAGAGGGAAAGTAACTTGCGGTGGTTGGTTATATGGCCCTGGACGAGCCACATTAGGTCGTTGCCCTCGCCTTGCCGACCCTCCCGTCTGAGGCCGCAATTGTGGGTAGGCAGCTCGAAGGCGCTCCAACTCCTCCTGCAGCTTGAAACATCGGCCGCTAGCGTGGCCATACTCCATGTGGTACTGGCAGAAGAATGGGGCGGGAGGATTGCGAGGTATCCTTCGGTACCCTGAGGGTCACTGTAGTAGACCCTGTTGATCATAGAATTTTATCTCCCGCTCCTTCCAAGTCCTCGCGGGAGGAACTGCATCGACATCCATAATCTGTAATGGTTGCGCAGGGCGAGCGCCCTGTAGCAATATAGCAGAGTCCGGGAGCCTCCAAGAAAGAGGCGCATATCCCGAGGGGCGCGGGAGGCGGGGTGATTTCTTTCAGCAGGGATTGTTGCGGCATCTCTTTCGGCCCTCCGCACTTTCAGTTCCTCTTCCTCGTTGATGTACTTTTCTGCACGGTTTAGCAGCTCCTCGTAGTAGTTAGCGGGCTTTATCAAAAGGGAGCTGAGGAAGGGGCCCTCCCTCAACCCGTGCGGGATGACTACTCTGAAAGCCTCCGACCTCGCGGAAGGGATGCTTCTGGCGGCGGAGGTGAACCGATGAAGATACCCTCTAAGTGATTCTGAGGACCCCTGCGTAATGTGCAGCAGGATAGAGGCGTCGTGCTTATACGCCTTGCAGCTGGCGAACTCTTGGCGAAACATCCCCTGAAAATCAGCAAAACAAGTGATAGACCCCGGGGGCAGGGTGTTGAACCATTTTTGTGCCAAACCGATTAAGGTGGTCCGGAAGACTCGGCACTTGAGGGCGTCGGTCTAGCAGTGGAGCGAGGCTGCTCCCGCAAATTGTAATAGGTGTTCTTCCGGATCTGTTGAAACGTCGTACTTCTCTACTTGGGGATTCCGGAAGTATGATGGGGGGACTTCTGAAAGGATATCCATGGTAAAAGGGCTGGGCTCATAAACCTCCGGGGCCCTGGTCGACCGGCTTTCGCCCTGTTCTTCTCGTCGATTCTGGGTTAACAGCAGAGTGTTCTGATGTACTCGTCCTCCCAACCCTTCTCTAGGCAATGCTTCAATGTTAGTGGTTGTACGGGGTTGAGGAGGCACCTCTGGTGGTGGTCCGCGGGAAGAAGGTTCACCAGAATGAGGATGAAGATATCCTGTCCTTCTCCTTTCTCTAGCGAGGGCCTCAGTCACGGCGTTGTCCACCAGGGCTCTCAGTTGTGATGGTAGTATTGTAATGGGGTTTTCCTCCGCAGTGGAGGCAACTGGGTGTTGTATTTCTTCTGGCTGTATCTCTAGGTCTTGCTCAAATAGTTCCCACAGATGGCGCCAACTGATGCGGCGAAGAAGATCTGTTGACTTCCTTTCGATGCGATGAAGTACAAAGGAAGCTTGGGGGGTTCTCTCCGGCCACAATAGTAAAGATGAAAGCGTAAAGCAGAGAAGCGCAAACCAACACAGACAACAAAACCAAGACATAGGATGTAACGTGGTTCGGAATAAGGATTCCTACTCCACGGAGGTGAGCTCTCTCACCGGATGCAGTGTCAAAACACTTTCACTATGAACGTCCTCCTTTACGGAAAAGAACTTCCGGAGGTGGAGGAGAAAACCTCTTACAGTCAAATCAAGATACAAGAAAAAGTACACGAAAGGCGAAGATCACTACTCTCCTTCTCCGGCGAAGTGGTAGCTCTCCTTCTCCCAATGCGTCTTCGTTTCTTACTGGTTGGAAAAAATGTGGATCTCCCTTCCTTCTGTCCTCTCCCTTTCTTTTATTCTCCTCCTCTGATTAGTTGTTGCCTCGCAAGCTTTCCCCATCGTACATGTGGCCACCACGTCCACCTGGAGAATAATTCTGTTACAGATACGAGGAGCGAAGGCTCCTCAGAATATTGTGGGGGGACCCCCCGCTTCTGTTGTATAACACTTTCTCATCTACATTTTGGGAAATAGGTTAGCCTGTCCCTTTCAACCATTTGCCTTCGGTGAAACTAATCTAGACCTATAGCTCACGTGTGACATAGCCTTTGGGCTCTTCAGTGGCCCGAACCGGCTCCCCTTCTTTCCGCACCAAACTACTTCCGGACGAACTAGGTCGAGTCGATTTTCATCCGTCCCATCTGCTTCTAGGCCTACTAAGCCGAACCGATTTTCGTTCATCTTCTAGCGAAGCGATCTCCATCCTTGCTTCGCCGTGTCAATTACTTCGACTGGTCCTTCCGTTCCAATTATCTTAAACAATCGCGCCCGAACCATTCTTCCTTATCTTCTTCGCCGAACCGATTATTTGGTTTGGGTAGGGTATTGCGCGCGAGCCCTCTTACCCGGTTCATAGAGAAAAAGGTAACCGCAGTATCAGATGCCAAAGTATCCTAATCTTCGATCCGACTAATCTCTAGGAGTCATCTAAAACCATTTCTAAAATCTGTAGGTTCTTCCAACTTCGCATATTCGTAATAAATCTTCGACAAGAACTTGTGTTGGATCATTTGAATTTCTTTATGATTCATTTGCAGTAGCACGATCTTTGACGGATTAAACACATCATTAATGATATAACTCATAACCATGGAGTTTGGCGGACGTTATAGAATATGAAAAAAAGATACCATTGAGATAACCAATATTAAAGGATTTTAGAAATGGTTTTAGATGACTCCTCCTTGATTTAGCTTATTTTAAACTCACTACTTCCTAAATAATGTAGATTTTAATAATCTTAGTTTATGTGTGAATTGCACTATTGAGAAATAAATCAAACATAATAAGGAGAGTCACAAGAAGCACTTGATTTCTTGAAATTATATACTAATGTATATATGTGGACCCTTTGATACATCATCTATTGGTGGAGAAAAGTATTTTTTTCACGTTTTTTTGATGATTTTTCATATTATGAATATGTATATTTGCTTATTGAAAAATTCCAAGCAGTAAATATTTTTGCAGCATAATGAGGTTGAAAATAATTAGACAAGAAAGTAAAAAATTGTAAAGTTTGATAGAGTGATGAATAATACTATGAGAAATTTGATAAAATAGGACAATATATAGGTTGATTTGCAAAACTTTTTTAAAAAATATGGCTAGAAGATAGGATTGTTTGCTGCACATTAGAGATAGGATTGTGATCTATTAAGACTGATTAGCCTACTTAATTAGAAAGAAATTCATTGAAGCTTAATTTCAAGCCCACTCATGGGCTCTAGTGGTTAAATCCCTTGAGCAGGTAATAATTGGAATCGTGACTATCAAAATAGTCAATCATCATCAGTAGTTGGGACTTAAAGACTCATTGTTGTTGTTGCGATTATTGTTGATATAACTGGCTAGTGATCCGAGTTAGAATTGCAACTGGTGGCCTTATTTGAAAAACAAAACAAAACAAAACAAAAAGTCCGGAGAATAAAGGCTATTATTGCAATCATCGTTGATATAGGAGATTAGTGATCCGAACTTGATGGAGTGGGTGGTGTACTAGAACTGCAACTAGTTGCAACTTGGCATCATTCAAGAACCAAGTGACTCAGTCAGTGAGAAGTTGCTTCTAAAATTAGGGCCAAGTTGCTTGTAAAAAATTCGAGTGAGACAATTGATAAAACGCTTCGAGGGAATTATCGTCTTCTGTTGACTTTGATGTTTGAGGTGTTCAAGGATTCCCATTTTCAAATTGTTAGTCAATGGGTTTCTGAAAAGTCAAGGACGAGATATTTGTGGCTCTTACTGTAAAGAAATATGCACAGACAAAGGTCATAATCTTCACCTCCTGTTGAAGAAAACACGAAAACAAAAGTCTGAATTTGAAAAGAATTAACTATTCACATGTGCTTGTTACTCCCACCATAAATGGAGAATAATTTCGCATTCAATAAAAGTACAAAAAGATTCTCTTGCAACTAAAAATTTCATTTCATCTCAATACACCAGGTTGTTCCAAAAGGATTCCATGCGAGCTCTTCATAATCAGCAAATGTATTTGGAGCCGTAAAACAGCATATAATCCTCACAATTGAATGTACATTTAGGATTCCATCCAAACCACACCTGAGTTTGCCACCTGACTTAGACTACAAGACAACTTGGAAATGCTGGAATTATGAAGGTAAAACTAGCATGATCCTAAAAGCAGAAACTAAGAAATCTCTCGGGCGCCCCCTACCAACCATAATTCTTTTTTTTCCCCTAATAGGCAACATCGTCAATTAACATGTTTGTGTTATATACCCTGGTTCAAGTAGTAGACTGATGCCAAACAAAACAAATGATGGCAGGAGACTAAAAATACACTCTGCAATGAGATGTATATATGCACATGGTTACTAATCATATATATTCCACCTAGGATGCTGAAGAGTGGACGAGATTTAGCTCTGTTGGCATCTCCGACTAGTCAGCTTGTTATGCCTCTGCCTAAGCTTCCTAGGCAGTGAATAGGCTAGGAAATGACCAAAGGTGTAGCTTAGTCATGGGACAGGAGTTTCATTTCTGCAATATCTCCAAGAGGATGGAAGTCGGTGAAATGACTGGGAAATTTCTTGCCTGAAGCGCGCTTATGTGGAACTGCAGACAGTGGCCTAAAATTAAAATGCAGCAAAACAATATGAGAGAGAATTTGAAAGACCGTTTGGATGTAGGCTCACGTACAAGTGTATGAACAACTATCAAAAAAATAGCACAAGAATTATCCGTTGAGCAACCGAGAGTGACGTAAACTCCGCATAATATGTTAATAAAGCCCTATCTAATTTGCAATAAACCATACTGTTCGTCCATGATCCTATTGAGCGGAGGTCCACAAGACCACATGCTTGAACAAAAATATAATTTAGACGTCGGATAGACATTAGTTCACTGTTCATTGATGTCGTGAACCAGCAAAATGCAATCCAAGATTTCCCCACATTTATCCATTGATGTTATTAAACACGGTCCACATTTTCCGTTGTAATCCAAAGTTTTGGCAAGTAGTTGAGAGCAGTAAACGATTACTAACAGTGCATGGAGCATGACAGCGCCATTGTTTAATTTAGTCGTTCTTAAAAAGCTAGTGCATGAAGTACTGTTCCTGCTTCCAGCCAGTTAACATCCATATCTACCTAATTAATATCCCTGCCTCAACTTCTCTTCGTGCCGATTCTTCTCGTCCTGCAAATGGATTGCTGAATGTGAGTTTCTTCACAGATTTTGAGACAATAGAGGGGACAAATTGGCGCACTGTTCTTTAATGCATTACAGGAACGGTAACCAATTTTCACCAAAAGACGAGGAAACCTAAAGAAAAATCACGAAACTAAAATAGCACTACCATATACTCAAAAGTTTACAAATAGGCAAAACATAACTCCTATAGAATTGTCATGTTAACGTTTTTGTGGTTGGCATTGACATTCGTAACATTACATGCATAGGTTGCATATGATGAGCCATAAATGACTAGCCTACAAAGGTACCAAATCATCAGGAATATTTCCCATTAACATTTGACCGAACTAGTCCTTGATAGGAGACTCAATCCTCGATGATCAGTCAGTACTTTTGAATGTCAATGTTAATATGAATATGTGAAGGAATGATGTCGTTCTAGACTTCAACCTTTCATCAGGCTAAAGATTAAAGATTGTGTTCTCATCCTAAGTCAAGGAAAGAAGATATAAACATGCTCTAGGTGATTAGAAGGTTTCCTTCATCAGGACTTCAGCTGAGTTGGTTAATTAAGCTATGTATTACCTTTTGCATTGTTATAGGATAGTAGAGTTCATAATAAAGTCCATTTGCTTACTCTATTGCTCGTGTTACATTTTCAAGTTTCTTCTTCAGAGTAATGATTCAATAAATGTAATAATGAATTTCCATTTAAGAATGGACTCAATAGTTAAAATAACCATGGGTGATTTGTGGGCTTCTGCGACTTAATTCAATATGTTTCATACTTTTGGGGAAAATGTCTTGCATAATTTTGTATGATTCAGTTCAAATCACCAAACACAAATTCAGCAGTAAATGTCTAGATGAGTTAAATTTTTTCTAACCAATTAGTAGCAGGATATTTCAGGTGTTAACAAAATAAACAACTCTACGTGAATAAAGAATGAGTATTGAGCGCCAGACCTCAAAAGATTTCTTTAGATAGTCAAGCTCCTTGTCAAGATCATCGATTGCCTGTGCATAAGCTTGTGTCGGAGAAGATTGACTTGTTGTTTGAATCTGGAAAGAACAAACCGATTTTATTTTCTCTATTGCATGAATGCATACTGAAGAAAAAAAAATAATGCAATGCCAAATTGACCCTTCCAACACACAAAACTGACAAAATTGAATTTTAACCAATGCATATTCCTTGTTTCCATTAATTGTATTCTGATATAATCAATAACAATATAAAAGGTAACTGTAATACATACCCGAACTATAATCTTGTACTGCAGAGGATGAGGGAGCTTGTAGCCTGCAAAGAGCACATTAGGGTCTCTGTGCAACTGCCTACAACGACAATATGGCATTGTTTTATTTAATTGTTAAAAAAAAACTAACTTCAACAACACTATAATAAAATGAAAAAGTCAAGGGGTTCACATTCGAAGGATGTTTCCTATAGTGTGTTCTTCACGTTCAATAGTGAAAGCAGCTGCATTAACAATTTTGGTGTCCCTCTCATATGAAACCCTATTTTTCAAGCAAAAGAAAGTCACATGATAAGGAACCAAAAGATGCTTGACAAGTCAGAATAATAAAGTTACAAACGTCCAACTTGTTTCATATCACCAAATAAGAACCGATCTATCTACAGTCAAGCAAAAGCATTAACAAATAAACATTGGGGCAAGAGGAAGAAAAGAAGACTGGCAGTTTTTCCTTACTTTTTAGTTCCTTCAGGCACAACGAATCGCTCATAACGGTCAGGAGCATTCATCCTTCTCCACCTCCAGATATGAATGGGAATGAGAAAGATGTGATTTGCTACAAATCAATACAAGTAGAGACTGAGATAATCACATGACACTAAATGACAAACATTCATTGAGCAGAACATCATCAATAATGTCATGCCCCGCTCAATTTGGATCCACAAATGGTGGACTTCTTCAGAGTGCATGATTTGAATTAATGTCAGTGCAAACTTGATTAAAGCACATACCTCCAACAAGGAATCACAACCAAGGCAGAAATGTAGTCAATTCAATTGAGCAACCAATCTGTAACTAAAGACAAAAATAGAAAATAAAAATATGCACAATGTATCAACAATAAATGCAAATGAATTAAATTTCTTCTAGAAGAATATCTAAGTAACATTAACAAGCCTTAAGTTACCAATTGTTTTAAGATATCCCCCATTACAAAGTTATCACCAATTATCCAGCTTTAAGTTCTCACCAACTAATAAACTTTAAGGCACCAATGATTAGCAGCTTTATGTTAACATCGATTGTCAGCTTTAGGTTATTAATACTTATCCAACTTTAAGTTGAAACCAGTTCTCGACATTAAAATTATCAACAATTTATCAACTTTAATGGTACGTTTACTTGCATTGAAAGAAAAGAAAAAAAAAAATCAGAAAAAGGAAAGAATGAATTCATGAAGAAGGAGACAAAGAAAGTAGGGTAAAAGCTTGATTACTTCAAGGGTGGAAGGGAAAGAAAAAAAACCATTTCTCCACCCATTCCTGTGCTTAATTAGAAAGAAGGAAAAGAAACAAATAGTAAAAGATTAAAATACCCTTAACCAGAATTGATATATAATTGATTTATCTCAGTTTGAGATCAATTGATGTCATCTCAATTATAGTACAATAGGTTTTGGATACAATTGATTCTCATCTTAATTCTAAGAACTTGAGATCAATGTTTGCTATAGAAATTGATATCAAATTTTAAATTTTGATCTTAAATTTAAAATTTAAAATTTGATATTGACCTCGTTCCAATCTATTCAAGAGGGAAACCTGTTATTAGACAACTGGTTTCCTTGGTCTGAAATGGGCAAATGATTGTGATACATTGGTTATGAATTAATTTTCACAGTTAACAAGGGTCTGTATCTGACAAAATCAAAGATTTTCTAACAAATTTTACAATGTACATAGAACCACAATCATATTAGGAAAAAAACAGAGCAAGGTTCACTTTAATTCGTTTGACTTTCATCAAGGGCTAAGTTGGAACTTATTTTACTCATGACTAAAAATTTGTTAATAAAAATCAACAATTTATTTAAAAAAAATCATAAAACTGGTGGTCAAGGTTGAATTTCTAAATTTGTTTAAAAAAAAAACTAATTTGACAAAAGAATATTATGTGGACAGACATACTAACTAAAAAGGTGCGATATGATTCAAAATTCAACACATTTTTAGTTTTCAAATAAATTTTATAATGTACATGTGAATCTCAATCGTCTATTTTTAATTAATAAATTAAAGCATATGATACATGGAAGGAATGATGTACGTGTTGTTTGGGTCCCATAAATGTTGAGTAGCTAATAAAGCAGTAATATATATTGCTTTGAGGACCATTATATATTTCTTGCTACAATCCCAATGGAATAAATATCCAAAGGATCGAAATAGGTTCAACAAGATAGCCATGGTATAATCCTCTAAGAGATCAATCTTGGGGATATATCAAACAACAAATCATGGAATGGCACAATTGTAAATAAGTAGATTAAATCATTGAAGTCAAATTGAGAGTTCATACAAAGAGAGCAATTACACATTGTAATGATATAATAATATTCTCTTTCCCTCTCATGCTCTCTCTCTCAGTAGCACTATGATTCTCTTAGGCCTTGCTCCATAGCTGCATCACCCATCGTCAGCTCATCCCCTTTCTCTCAATTCAACAACTTTCCATTACAAGCGGTGGCTCTTGGAGGGAAAAAGAGCGGTCTCACAACCCACTACAAATTATAAACCTGAGCACTACTCTTGTGGACTTAATTCCACACATGCACCCATAACAGATGGGTATCGAAGTCAACCATGGACAGTGACATCATGCAACACTTGCTTGTTAAATCAAAGTAGACAATTTAAGTGTTAGCAAAAATTAACATCGATCAACCAAGTGAAATAAAGAAGCAAAAAAAAGCTATAGACAACTATCACATCATTGGCAAAGATGGAAACTATACAAATGACCCTCAAAAGGATTGAAGAACATGGTCACAAACCTGACCCTAATCCCCATACGACCAAAGCACTTAAAGGGATAAGATCACACTAGTCATCCTTTCTTAGAGCTCTTCCCTATGGTATAGGACTGCTCAAGGGACCATCAAAACCTCTAAAATTTAAGTTTCCTAGACATAACAACATTGAAGATACTCTTCATTGGCTATCTAAGTGCAAGCACTATTTAAGTGTTAGGGAAGAAGAAGAGGTGGAGATCATTTCTCATTTCCTAGCATCCAGAAGGTGAAGCACAAGTTTGGTTCCTAAAGATAGAAAGAGATAAACCAACCTTATCATAGGAAGCTTTAACAATCTGTATGATGATGGTTTAAAATTTTGAACCATGCCAAAGTTTCAGTTTAGGACTAAAATGATATAGTTCCGATACCACATTGTACCATGCTAATACAGTTTTGACACTTCTTTAAATATAAAATATATTAATTAAAAATATTTCATTAATATTTGATTGCTATAGATATTTATTATTGAGTTATTTTTAAATGTTTAATTTAAGTGTAGATATTATCTCATGAAATATTTAATGCTTAAAAAAAGAGCAACTCAGAGCACGAAGCTCCCGCCATATGGGGTTCCGGAGGATCGATTGTACGCAGCCTTACCTTGCTTTGCAAGAGGTTATTTCCCGAGGAAATATTTAATGCTTATTAAGTAAAAATTGATTTAGGATTAACTGAAATCCACCAAGTTTATACTACATTTTATTTGAATTTATTTTGATCAGGTTAAAATTAAATCAAATTTATATAAAATAATATAATTTATTAGTAGGAATCTATTTTATAAAATTAGAAATTATATTATATTTAATTTTTTAATCTTTCTTAACAATCTGAGCCTTTGCGCAATGGAAGTCACAGATTCGAATAATGAAAATAATCTGTTACAAAAACAAGATAAGACTATGTACAATAGATCCTTCCCCAAAATTCCGTATTGACAAAAACTTCGTACACCAGACTACCTTTTTTCTTTAATCTTTCTTAACAATCTGTCTTTTATATCCTTAAGGGTTTTTTTTTCTATGTTTACCTTGTGGATGTATAAAGGGAAAGACAATCATCCTTATAGAGGTTTTTTTTCCTACTTACCTTGTGAAGAAATAAAGTAGAGAAAAAAAATTAATCATCCTTAAAAAGTTTAAAGAGGTATAAATTCCACCCATGTTGACCGACATAGGTCGGTCCTTAAACCCATGTATATGATATCTACTTTAAGCCACCAAAGAGAGAACAAATTGAAGGAGCTAGCCAAGCTCCACTTAACATGCTCAATATGGGAGTATTTAAGTGAGTTCGAGAACCTCATCACTCACATTGGAACCTTTACAGCCCAAGAGGAAGATTTTTATTTCCAAACTACTTCAGCCCCTATAAATAAAGGTTCACTACCCAAAAATGTATTGGAACCTAGACTACTTAAGCCCGATTGGCACAAATATAAGCCCAAGAGATGAAACTTCAAATGTGTTAGCAGTCATAGACAGCCAATAGATAAAGCTCACCCCCAACCATTTGATGCTTAACCAACACAAAGATGGTCAAGCAATGTGCAAGGGGCCTCTACTTTAATTGCAACAAATCATTTCAACCTAACCACAAGTGCCAACAATTTTTTTTATGCTGGACGGAGTGAGTGAAGAAGGGGAGACAAAAGAGCCTCCTAAATACATGATAATGGAAATCCAAGGAGTGTCACAATTAAATATAATGGTGCAATCATACTCCAAACGGTCAGATTTGACTTTAGATTTTGATGTTTCTGCAAAGAATTTAAGTTACACCTTGCATGTTGTGTTTGATATGTATGATTAAGTGCACCGGAAGTTGTAGGACACATAAGGCGTAAAGAACTCATGACTCATCAAGGTCAAGCATATGAATGATGACTTGGTGCGGCCAAGGCGACATGTCAAGTGGCTTAAAGGTCTGGAAAGCTTAGAGAAGGTTGTATGAGGGGACCACACGGACTACAAGACAAGAAGGACTGAGGTTGTTAAATATTGATTTTTATAAAGGAAAAAATTCAATGATAAATGGAAAAATTTAACAAATAATAAACATAATTGTTAAACACAAAATTTAGGGAGGCAAATTGAAGTCAGAATGGATTCCGATTGAATCCATTTGGATAGGTACATAGATAAGAATTATGTTGATCTAAACTAGGATCAATTTGGAGTTGTTTTAGCCAAGTTATAGACGAACCAAATTTAAACCGGTTCAATCGGCTAAAACGAATTCCTTTCTCTCGTGCTTTCTCTCCTATCACCACTAGCCACGAAGCCCTCCACGCTACACATGTCGATCTCCTCTCCTCTCTTCTCCTTCCTTAAAAAACTATAGTTTCTTCTTCCTTTTCCCCCCCAAACTCTAGCTAATAGAATTTTCTTTTCCTTCTCTTTCCAAACAAATTCCTGCCCCAACAACAACCACCCTTTTTCCTCTCCTTGCTCTCTCTGTGTTGCTACAGCAACCACCAGAGTTAGCCGGAGCTGAGGTGTCCTAAGGCAATCGCCTTAGATGTTTATTTAATAAAATCCACTATTTGAGTGTACGTTTTCTATGTATGTGATTAGATCTTCAACTCATCTACTGGAGTTCACAATATAATACATAGCATGAGAAAAATTATAATTGGATCACAATTAGTGGATATTTCATCATATGTAATTATGTAAGTATTGAAACAATATCTAGTCAATGAATCGATGAGATTGGACATCATTAATTCTGTGCAACTAACACATGTTATACTTTTTAGTTTAGCCAAACACTTGGTACTCACTGGGTGGAAACATAGGAATGTTGAGAGCGAACATGTTAATGCTCGTTAGGGTAACTAATTCATTGGAGTGACCTACTATGAGACTTCATATGATCATAATTAGAAATCTGAACTGTAAGAAATGCATATACGAATAGCAAGAATTTGAATAGTGATGTGATCATAATCAAGAATCTAAATTGTAAGAAATGCATATACGAATAGCAGGTATAAACGATACCGAATAACATGGACAGCGAAAGAGATTGTATAGACATCAAATAGATCATCTCTAAGATCAAGCAGATAAGTGTCAAACTCAAGTAAGATAACGAGCATAGTCAAGATAATGATACTAACAATAATAACATGATTTATACACTAAGATCAATGATCTACAGAGGTCAAATGAGGAACTATCCACCTAATATGTAGAACGTTGGTTGTCTCCACGTCCATATGTCTGTCTCAAATCAAAATCTTGAAATCATAGAACACAAAATATTACTAAGTTCTATTATAAATTTAACGATAGAATCAAATCCTAAATCGATTACTAATCCTAATTAATTAACCCACTTAATCAATCAACTCAGCTTGATCAATTCTATACCCAATTATGCTGTCAATAATCAGTCATTATCTAATCCACCTAATTAACCCTAATCAACCCTTCCTATAAATCCATATACTGGACCTCTACCAACAAAATAACTTCTTCCATTAGCTGTTATTCAGCAACCCAATACTAAACTCGGTTGTAAAAATTAATCTACAACCATAACGTGTTCAGATCAGGACTCACCTAGCACAACTTCAATCACGAAGCCTCCTGATCCAAAGATAGGGTATCAGGATTGATTCAAGCTGCAGGATTAGGGCAAAAGAAAAACCCTCTGATAACCTGTAAATGCATGGATGTTTATTTCCCTTTTATCTCCTATTTTCTGAAACCTTATTCTAAAGACCAGAAATTCGAAATGGCTACTACTCCACCTTTCTGAGTGGAGGATAAGCTTCTAATGGCGGAAGTAAACAAGGAAAACCAAACTATACTTACAGTGTGGTTGAAATCACTGCAATCGCGTACTGCGGAGCCTCGATCGGCCACGGAAAGGCAAAACGAGGTTAGCGGTGATCGATCTGCAGAAAAATCAGAGCAATGAAAACAACGCTCCTAGTCGAAAGGAGGAAGAAGGTAGCGGTGTCAAAGTCGTGTAATCACCAGTGACTTTGTTGCTCAGTAGCCACCAAGGGCGACAACTGGTGCTCGCTGGAGAGACGCGGAAGAAGAGGACAGAGGCAGAATTGCTCGTGGCTGGGATAGCGGCGATCGACCGTTGGAATCGCAGTGAGGGGCCAACTGCGCTCGCTGTCGTCGGATCGACGAAGCGCAGGGAAAGTCGTCGGCGCGAGGCAACTTGCAACGGAGACGAGAGGCGGAAGGAGAGGTCGGTGGCGTGAGGAGATGGTGCGAGATTGAGATCGACGAGAAAGGGGCCGCGGTGAGAAATCGAGACTCGAGAGGGAGGAAGAGGCGGATCGGGAGGAAATGAGAAAACGAAGGGAAACATAGCTTAGGTTTCCTATTTAAATTTAGGATAATTGAAACTATTAGGTGCGTTTGATATCTGGTTCTCTCTTTTTTTCATTTTTATTTTTTATAAAAATAAAAAAATATATTTGGTTCGTATTTTTCATCTTCATTTTTCAGAAAATAAAAGAGCGTTTTTTAAAAAACTAAAAAATAAGAAATAATCATTTTCTGTTTCCATTTTCATTTTCTAAAAAATAAAAGAGCATTTTCTGGAAAACTGAAAAACAAAAAAACTCGTTTTCTGTTTTCTAGAAAAAAAGAAAATAAAAAATAGAAAATTCTCTATGAACCAAACGCCCCCTTAACTTCCATACAGGCTTTATAAAAGCTTATTCATATAAACTCTATTTAAATTCTAAAAAAATTCTTTAAAAAAAATTATATAAGATAATTTCTTCATTAATAATTGTTATTTGATTGTCATTTTATTATCGTATTTAATATTCTCCTCCATTAATAAAAATTTGATCCCTAAATTTTTCACAGTACAATGAATAAACAATGTTACACTAATCAACTCAAGTACTTTAAACGTTACACACCCTAAGTAAATAAATGAGAATATTGAGATTGAATATTATTTTTTCAGCTCCCAAATAGCTTCGAATCCATTACGCAGGTTCTCAACAGACCTTTCTAGAGTCTAAATTATTAGGATCTTGATTATGTCGAGGGGGGGGGGGGAATTGAATAGCTCTTTCTTTGATTTCTTTCTATAAATCTAGTTAGCGAAAGCAAATATAAAGAAAGATTGAAATGAACAACAAGAAGCAATGCTAACACAAGTTGTCTAACGTGGTTTGGAGATCCACTTCTACTCTACAGTGATCCTTAAGGTGGATCACTCATTGCAAGTCTTCACTAATTCTCTTTTGGATAAACCCAAGGTGGAGAAACCTTCTCTTACAACAAGAATCTCTTCTCCTTACAAGATATTTGAAGGAATATTATGAAGAAGAGATTTAGAGCACAAAAGACTTGGAGAGCTTAGGATGAGAGATATCATGTTAGAGCATTAGCCTCTCCAAGCCCCCAAAGTCAGTCGAGTGCTCAAGTCAACTACATGATTAGTCGATTGGGTCATAACCTCAGTCGACTATTCGAGTCATCTGAGCTCCTGAGTGCCGAGCACTCGAGACCAGTCAACTAGCTCAAGCTCTAGTCGACTGATACACCTTAAGTATGACTTTTTCATATTTAAATCCTAACCTTAAGCCTAGACTACACCTTCAAGTCTCTTCCTTCAGCCTCGCACCTTCAAAATCCCTCAGAGTCCACGACTCCTTCATCTTTGCGCTTGCCTTCAAGAGCTTACTTCATCTTTGTCATGCTTTAAGATCTTTCTTTGCCAAGATTGACTTGGGTTTATATTGCCAAGATTGACTTGGGCTTATGCTACTAAGATAACATACTTGGACTTATGCCGTCAAGTCCTTATCCTTGGAATTTTCTTTGACAAAACTTCACCCTTAGACTTCCCTTGCTAAGACTTTCCACTTGGACTTTCTTTTACTTGTCACTTAATATTCATATTATATTATCAATATTGGCTAACTTAAATATGATTATCCAAACATCAAAAGTAATTTATACTCGAGGCATTCTTGTATCAACAATCTCTTCCTTTTTAATATTTGATAATTATTTAAGTTAGATCTTTAAATATGCAAAGCACATAATATAAAAGTACAGATGTAAACAAAATATATCTTTCAATGAAGATTCTAATTTAAATTCTTCTCTCTCTTCCTTTGACACACATCAAAAGGTTGTCATAATCTTGTACAAGTAAAAAGTAGTGCCTTGAGTTAAGGAATAAAATAATCTTAAATCTCCCCCTTAATCTATGACACATTCCAAAGTTAACATGTTGAATCATTTATGTAGGATCGAGTTCTATCGAGAGAGGAAGGTGAATTGCGGAGAATAAAAATTTTCTTTAACTTTTATAAAACTATTATTTTGCTTTTGAAAACTTAGGGAAATTTGTAGCGAAAATAAAGTAAATAGCACAAGATGGTTTACTTGGTTCACAACCCAAGCCGGGTTGCTATTTTAAGGCCCGCAATTCTTCGAGAGTCACCTTGATAGACAATCCATTAAAAGACCCTCCGACTCGAGAACTCTCAACTTCGGAGGGGGTCGCTTTTTACAAAAAATAAGGTTAGGTAACAATCTACCTTCCCTTTAGAAATGATGTACAAAAGCTAAATGAAAGCTATAAATATATCGACACTTATGCAAATGTAAATGAATCTTGTAGTGTCGATGAATGGTTGAAGCTTTGGCGTAACAGAGCTCTTGCGGATGAGGAATGAGAATGACAACACTTCGAAGTAATAGAATTGTTATTTTCGGAGCTAATCCTCCATTTCTTTTATAAGTCTTTTCCAGTCAACTGGAACACTCTTCAGTCAACTCCAAATCAGCCTGTCAATTTGATATTTCGGCTAGTCCAGTCGACTCCAGGTCACCTGGCTTCGCTCCTCTGCAGTTCAGTAAATTTTCTATCCCAATCGACTGGAATACTTGCCATTTCGGTTGCATGATATCCGAGTCGATCACCAAATTGAGTTGCCAACTTGGCATCCCAATCGAGTAGACCCTACCCAGTCGACTGGGTATGAATTGAATGGAAACCATATAGTCACTTGGATATCTGCAAAACCATATTAGCATAATATATAGTATAATACTCGTGGCAGTAATAATATTGCTCAATCTCGATTTTTGAGTCCAACACGACCCCTCTGTAAGATCGACACCTAGCTTTATCCCCACTTGAGGACTCGACCTCACCTCTTCACTCGAGGATTACTTGCCGGCTGTCCTGTTAGACTTACCTTGCTTGATGTCTGATTTGACCCACCAGGGCTTCATACCAGTTGTCTGGTCTCCCTGACCCAGTTGGACTTCCTGTTGACTGTCTAGTCTCCTTGACCTACCCGATCTTCTGCCAGATGTCTGATCCACACGACCCATCTGGACTTTCTACTTGGTGTTTGGTCCTCCTGATCTATCAAATCTTCTGTCTAATATACGATCAACACAACCTACTAGGACTTTATATTAAGTCTACACACTTAACTCCATGTTAGATCATAAGATGATCCTAACTTTAACTATGGTTCATACATCAAAACTAAGGAGTGTTGTTCTCTGCATCAATAATCTCTCTCTTTTTTATGTATGATAACACATTAGTTAAAATTAGAGAGAATATTGCAAAATATAACAATAAGCTCAAAATGCACTATTAAGTTCACGTGCAATGCATCAAGATTAAATTGAACTAATAAGTTTATATGCAATGCATAAGATTATAAATGCAATATCAAGTTCACTTAAACCTTACTCTCTAACTTTAAACCTTACTCTCCCTCCTTTGGCATACATCAAAACACATATGTATTATTTGTTCAAAAATAATAACTATATTAAAGTGCTTATCTTTCAAAGTAAGTTTTACAAATAAAATGGTTCAAAAGGTTAGTTTAACATTTCAATTATGCATAAGTTTTTCAAAAGGACACATATGCATTGCAAGCTTTTTAAAGAATATTCCAAACTTTCCATAATTTTCAAAGTATTTCTTGAAAAACACTTTTTAAGCTTTTAAAAATTTTCTCCCCCAAAAATTGATTTTTATTTTTTAAAAAATCTTTAAAACTCCCCTATAACCAAAGCTTTTCAAGGTGTTATAATTAAGTACATAAACTAAACTTCTAAAGTTCTTAGAAAATTCAAGGTTTATCCTTTTGCAAACTAGACTAAAATTTGAAACTTCCAATATTCTTAAGAAGTATTTTCTCCTTCTCAAGAAGAGTTTGAAATTCCAAATAAACTTAGAAAAATATTTTCTCCCCCTTAATCATATTTTATATTCTTTCAAAAATGCATCATATATTTCATATTCAAGCATGAATCCCTTTTCATAATAATTGAATAAATAATATATTTAAATTTGTTGGTGCAATCGGCCCAGGTCACGATTGACCAGACTCGAGTTTGACTCGAGTGATGTTTTGATGTTTGACAAAGTGGTTTGACATAGTATGTTTGACATTGATGATTGACATTGATGTCGGTTAATGTTTTGGGGAGATTGTTTATACAATCAATCCAGGTTATAATTGACCAGACTCGAGCTTGACTCGAGGGAGACTTTGATGGTTGACTAGGGTTGACCATGTGATTATGGGAAAGTCCAAGCATGGGTCTTGGCAAGGTAAAGTCCAAGTCATGGGTACTTGGCATGGAAAGTCCAAGTGGGACACTTGGCATTTGGGAAAGTCCAAGTCTTGAGTACTTGGCACAAGGGAAGTCCAAGCATGGGTCTTGGCATGGAAAGTCCAACATGGGTTGGCAAGGGAAAGTCCAAGCTTGAGTCTTGGCATTTGAGAAGTCCAAGGGGTTTGATATTGGCGGCGTAAAGTCCAAGGGTGAAGTCTTGGCAGCATAAGTCCAATGGTTGGCGGCGTAAAGTCCAAGCGGAGTCTTGGCGGCGTAAGTCTAATGTGCCTTGGCAGTATAGACACCGTTAGCATGACATAGCCGATGGAAGCACCTGGAGGCTAGCGCGATGGATGAACAAGTCATGGATGACTTGGAGGGATCCGAGAGGCGTGAGTCTGATGGAGGTGGCTAGAAGGCTTAGGTCTAGACTAAGGGTGGTCTAGCAAGTATGGGGGCACCATACTTGGATTAAAACCTCATGTTTGAGGTTGGCAGTCGTGCGCAATATGGTTTCATTAGTGTGAGTCGACTAGGCTTGGGGTGAAAATGTCTTGTGATCATTGCTCATTGGTAGCTGATCGCTTGGTGATCGATCGCCGCCATGGGCCAGCGATCGATTGATGGTTCGACCACGAGCGAGAATGTAGCCGTGGGTAGTCGCTACGAGTTGCGTTAGCACGATTGGCGATCGCCAAGAGATCCGTTGGAGTTTTTTCAGCGTGGATCGACCCGTTGTCTCACAGCTACAATGTTGGCAGTCGACTGCCAAGTGGAAATCCAGCTCGACGCAAGCTATAAAAGGAGCTCGAATGGAGGGTTTTTATAGCGATTTTCTTGGGCGATTTGAAGGGGAATAGTTGGTGCTTTTCCAGCCTTTCAAGGCTAGTCCAAGGCAATCAAAGATTAAGCAATCCAAAGCATTTGTAAAGTATTTTCTTTACTTGTATTGCATTATATTTCATTGTATTTTCTTGTTGCTTTTAGATTATTATTGTAATCATTTGTACGAGGTTTCTCCACCTCCGGATTATTCCGAGAAGGAGTTATTTGTAGGAGATTTGAGGCCGCTAGAGGGGGGTGAATAGCGTGTGACCGTACGATGATGGAATTCGTTCGCGTTGCTTGTCTACAATCTTGTTAGTACGCAGCGGAATAAACAATAACAAATACAAACACAAGATACAATCACAACACGCACGATATAACGTGGTTCAGAACCGAAACGGTTCATACTCCACATATTGGGTTTGTACGAACCCTAGCGATGCCACAAACACCACTAAGCAATAAACTCCTTCTCGACAACAAGTCGGAGGTGGAGAAATCTCATACAATAAATTACAACAAGTAATACACAGAAATACAAGCAAAATACAAAGAAATGTAAAGAACACTTTACAAAACTAGGGTTTGAGCGCTTTGCTTGTTGGTAGCTTGGATGAGGTTGAAGGGCCCTGAAATGCACCTACAAATCGCCTTCAAATCGCCTCAAGTAAGCTCCCCAAGAACTGATGATGAAATCCTCCACGAGCTCCCCTTTTTATCTTGCGTCGGACTGGATTTCCGCCTGGCAGTCAACTGCCATAAGTCCCCAGTCGACTGCCAACACTGTAGCTGTGAGACAACGACTTAATCCACGTTGGACAAGTTCCAACAGGACTCTCACTAGTCGACTGCCAATATTGGCGATCATTTATACGCCTATGGCCATTGCCCGGATCGGCTCACGAAGCGATCGTGTTCGCGACTCACAGCGATCGGCTGCCGTCCATTAGCGATCATTGCCGACTGCCGACATCGATCGGCTTGCTCGATGAGCGATCATTGCGGAGCTTCGTTCTTAAATGTCAGTCGAACTCAAGTCGACTCACGACAGTCGAACCGACCATAATGCCAGTCGATTGCCAACCTCAAAAATGAGGTTTTAACCCAAGTATGGTGTCCCCATACTCGCTAGACCACCCTTAGCCTAGACCTAAGCCTTCTAGCCACCTCCATCAGCCTTACGCCTCTCGGATCCCTCCAAGTCATCCATGACTTGTTCATCCATCGCGCTAGCCTTCAGGTGCTTCCATTGGCTATGTCATGCTAACGGTGTCTACACCGCCAAGGCACATTGGACTTACGCCGCTAAGACTCCGCTTGGACTTTACGCCGCCAATATCAAGCCCCTTGGACTTCTCAAATGCCAAAACTCAAGCTTGGACTTTCCCTTGCCAACCCATGTTGAACTTTCCATGCCAAGACCCATGCTTGGACTTTCCCTTGCCAACCCATGTTGGACTTTCCATGCCAAGACCCATGCTTGGACTTTCCCATAATCACATGGTCAATCCCTAGTCAACCATCAAATACTCTCTCGAGTCAAACTCGAGTCTGCTTAATTATAACCTGGGTTAATTGTATAAACAATCTCCCCAAAATATTAACCGACATCAATGTCAAAACATTAATGTCAAACATACTATGTCAAACATCACTCGAGTCAAACTCGAGTCTGGTCAATCGTGACCTGGACCGATTGCACCAACAATCTCCCCCTTTTTGATGTTTGACAAAACAAACCTTGAGTCAGGCCCCTAACTCAAATTTCCTTACCAATTATCTCAAATTGGTAATCCTAAATATTCTCCAAAACTTCTCCCCCTTTTGACTAACATCAAAAAGGTTATCTCTCCAAGGAGGTCAATGTCTCATGTCCCAATGAGATCTTACAATCTCCCCCTTTATCCAAAAATACCTAGGATGCCTACCATCTTTCTAGTGAAAAGTCTCATATCACTCAAGAGAGGCAATCCTATACTCTCTCCCAATTTCCAAATTGAGTTTCTCAATATCCCATCAATTTTCCCAATTGATGATACTTTCCCAATAACTTCTCCCCCTTCAAGAAGAGAAACACATCCATCATCCCAAGATGGATAACTCCCCCTAAAGACTTGCTCCCCCTTGACCATTGCACCAACAATATCCTTGGGAAGTCCTTAAGCCAATAAGAACTTTAAACCATTAAAATTAAAGCTCAAAGTTCAAACATGAACTCTCCCCACCTTAAATTTGATACATTACCCTAACACCTCTCCTAATCCATATCCAATGAATTTTCACCCTTTCTAATGCTTTTCAAAGCATATCCTAGGGTTAGGAGTGATTAGAAACCTTTACCATAGCTGAACACGGGCTAAACAACTTTATTTTTCCCGAAATCAACTTGGTAGTTGACTACTTACAGTAATCAGTCGACTGACACTCACATCAGTCGACTGCCATCAGGCGGCAGTCGACTGATAATTGAAATTCTCAAATTTTAGCTATCAAAAATGAGTTTTGAAAAGTCATAAGTAATTCTACGTATGTCAAAAAATCACGAAATTTGATACGTATATTACTTATAAGAAAAAAAATGGGTGAAAAATATTTGAAAATTATTTTAACCATAAAATAGTGAGTTTAATACAAAACTCAAAACCATTGAAATTTTCAATGTTTTGGTCCTATTTTGTATCAACTATATCAATGGTGATTGATATCAAAAGATAGATTTCACTAAGGTTTTTTAAATTGATTTTAAAACGATTTCAAAACCTTATCTTGGATCATATTCCTTGGGCTCTATGCACATAACTTGTATACAAGCTTTTCCAATGATCCACAACTCATATAAGATGAGTTTGAGTTCACCTAGATGCAAAAACTATGCACCTTGAACTTAACTCATATCCTAGCATCTCACATGTATCTAGGGTGTATAGCATACACATACATGTCAATTTAATGTGAGATGTGGGTTTTGGTTCATTTAATCTAGGATTTCATGCATTTTCTAAGGCAACCCTACTTGATTCTCTTATAAATGGGACTTCAAGTCATGCAATTGTCCTTAACTCAATTTTAATCAATTTAGATGCATGAGATGATTATGGCATTAAAGATGACATAGATAAACACATGCTCATAATCATGATGTCATGGCATAAGATGGAATCTAAAAACATACGACATTAAACCTAATCCTAAAAGCATGATCATGACATATAGATGATGAACATAAACATGATGTCATGACATGTTATGTGGAAATCAAGGCATGACAAATAAAAAGTGTAGGTATAATGATACCTAAATTTTAATATTAGTTGCCATTTGATATGATTAAGTTTATTTTGCCATATTACTATTAATCTCTCATATGTGCCAAAAACCCAAAATGGCACATTAAGACCTCTAAACCTAAAATGTGCCAATTTAATTGATTTTTCATAATTCCAAAAATGCATTGGTACATCCTAAAATATTTTAGGATATTGATTCAAATCTATTTCCAAGATATTCATAACCTTGAAAATGACCTAAAATTCCACCTTTACCATGGTTGAGTTAACTACCCATCCAATCAAGGTTGGCACACCCTAAATCCACCTAACGTGAATCAATCACGCTCTTAGGAACCCAAAATCTATTTAAGCTACTAGGGTTAATTAGATATTCCTTAGGGATAACCTCCCTAGATACCTTCCTAATGACCCTCCTAAGCTTAGAAGCCTTGGTCATTGTGGTCTTGCCATGATTAACCTTAGGGATTGCCTCCCTAATAACCTTCTTAGTGGCCACCCTAGGTTTCCTTGAAACCCTAGCCACTAGGCACACCCCTTTGGTCAACCTTAGGGATAACTTCCCTATTGACCTTGGTCTTCCTAGACCTAGTTTGTGTTCCATAGTCAAATAGAACACTATGATAAGCCATCTTAGGCTTAGGTTTGTGACCCAAACCTTGCTTGCCCTTGGTTGACTTTTGACTCTTAGGTCCTAGGTGTTGACTTTGACTTTTGGACCCTTGACTTAGACCACTAGACCCTTGAACTTGATTTTGTATATTCCTAAGGGTCTTTTCTAGTTTTTCAAGCCTTGACCTCAAGGCTTGGTTTTCCAACTCTAATTTCTCAATTTTTGATTTCTCATTTGGTTCTTGGGTATTACCATTTCCTCTAGGCATATGCCTAGTCCATTTAGGATTAAGACCTAGGTGTTATACTATTTTCTTGATAGATTCCCTAGGTAAAATATTTTTAGGGACATTAGTCCCAAATTTCTCCTTAGTTTCAAAGTGGACACTCTTAGCTCCTAAACAATAATATTTATTGTTCTTAGCATGCTTTTCATGATGAATTGCAAGAGAATTAAAAGCATGCTTTTTAACATTAAACCTAGAAGAATGAGCATTATTGAAATGATATACCTTAGGGTTAGCCTTAGATCCCCCTACTTGTGATGCTCCTTCTTGGGCCTTTTGGCTCCCCCTAGGACATTGATTTCTATAATGTCCTTTTGAATTGCACTTGAAGCATATGATGTACTCCTTGCCTTTAGGTGTTGGGAAATCGACGTCCTTGACTTTCCGGTGGAGCTTTCCTAATCTTCTTTGGGCACTTGTTTTTGTAGTGCCTGGTTTCCCTACACTCAAAATATATTATATGCATTTTATTATTAACACATATGCTTGAGTTACCTTGGGTGGTTGTGGTGATTGGAGTGGATTCTTCATTCTTCCCGGAGGTTGAGGCTTCTTCTTTGTTTTGTTCCAGCTCCGGTGTGGATGGTCTCTCCCCCTCAATCATAGAAGTGGATGCTTCTTCCACCTCTTCTACTTCCTTCTCCGATCCGGAAGTTGACTCCTCACTTTCTTGTGAGGATGATGAAGCTTCCTCTTTGATCTCCTCCTCTTCCAAATCTTCTTGGACCGATTCGGGATTGTCGTAGAACTTGACCAACTTGTTCCACAACTCCTTGGCATCCCTATAGCTTCCTAATCTAGACAAAATGTCGTTAGGTATCAAATTAACCAACATTTTTGTTACCTTAACGGTTGTCTTGAATTTTTCCCGTTGCTCCTCGGTCCATCGTTTCTTTTTGAGGATTTCGCCGTTCTCTCCTCTCGGAGCATCAAAACCTATAATCACGGCAAACCAATTTTCTATATTCGACATTAGAAAATATTCCATCCTACCTTTCCAATACGCAAAATCTTCGCGGTCAAAGGCGGGTGGAGTCGCTATGTCATCGCCCCATCTTTCTTGAAGATCCATCGTCTTCCCTCTAGCTTCTTTAGCTCCCGACGGTTAATCCGTAGAAGAGCCCCGGGCTCTGATACCAATTGTAGGAGATTTGAGGCCGCTAGAGGGGGGGTGAATAGAGTGTGACCGTACGATGATGGAATTCGTTCGCGTTGCTTGTCTACAATCTTGTTAGTACACAGCGGAATAAACAATAACAAATACAAACACAAGATACAATCACAACACGCACGATATAACATGGTTTGGAACCGAAACGGTTCCTACTCCACGGATTGGGTTCGTACAAACCCTAGCGATGCCACAAACACCACTAAGCAATAAACTCCTTCTCGACAACAAGTCGGAGGTGGAGAAATCTCGTACAATGAATTACAACAAGTAATACATAGAAATATAAGCAAAATACAAAGAAATGTAAAGAACACTTTACAAAACTAGGGTTTGAGCGCTTTGCTTGTTGGTAGCTTGGATGAGGTTGAAGGGCCCTGAAATGCACCTGCAAATCGCCTCAAGTAAGCTCCCCAAGAATTGATGATGAAATCCTCCACGAGCTCCCCTTTTTATCTTGCGTCGGGCTGGATTTTCGCCTGGTAGTCAACTGCCATAAGTCCCCAGTCAACTGTCAACACTGTAGCTGTGAGACAACGACTCAATCCACGTTGGACCCGGTTCAGCAGGACTCTCACCACCGATCGCCAATATTGGCCGATCATTGCTCGATTCTGAGCCATATCGCTGATCGGCTCGGCATTTCTGGCTTTCGCATTCACGGTCGATCAGCTGATCGACTCCAGCATAATGCGATCATTGCTATCGACAAAGATGAGGTTTTAACCCAAGTATGGTGTCCCCATACTCGCTAGACCACTCTTAGCCTAGACCTAAGCCTTCTAGCCACATCCATCAGCCTTACGCCTCTTGGATCCCTCCAAGTCATCCATGATTTGTTCATCCATCGCGCTAGCCTTCAGGTGCTTCCATCGGCTATGTCATGCTAACGGTGTCTACACCGTCAAGGCGCATTGGACTTACGCCGCCAAGACTCCGCTTGGACTTTACGCCGCCAATATCAAGCCCCTTGGACTTCTCAAATGCCAAGACTCAAGCTTGAACTTTCCCTTGCCAACCCATGTTGGACTTTCCATACCAAGACCCATGCTTGGACTTTCCCTTGCTAACCCATGTTGGACTTTCCATGCCAAGACCCATGCTTGGACTTTCCCATAATCACATGGTCAATCCCTAGTCAACCATCAAAGACTCCCTCGAGTCAAACTCAAGTCTGGTTAATTATAACCTGGGTCGATTGTATAAATAATCTCCCTAAAATATTAACCGACATCAATGTCAAACATCAATGTCAAAACATCAATGTCAAACATACTATGTCAAACATCAAAACATCACTCGAGTCAAACTCGAGTCTGGTCAATCGTGACCTGGGCCGATTGCACCAACATTATTACATAGTGGTGTGCTTGTGGCATTGCTAGGGCTCGTTTGAGCCCGATCTGTGGAGTAGGAACCGTGCGGTTCCGAACCACGTTAAATATTTGTGTATTGGTGGTGTTCGTGTTTGTCTTACTTCGTTATTATTTTTATTATTATCATTCCGCTGTGCATAACAAGTTTTGTAGAGACGAACACGAAATATTTCCATCATAGAACGTGCACGACGCTATTCACCCCCCTCTAGCGGCCTCAAATCTCCTACAAAATTAAATATCAAAAAATTATCCTTAAAATAAATATTTACCTCTTGGGAAACTCAAATGATATAAGATTATCATTAAGTTTTGAGTAAGAGTTAGTTACCAAAATGATCGATTTGCTTTAAATCTCTTTTGGTTCATCTCCATGTACTAAGTCTACATCTGGAACCTGGGGTGTAGTCCTAGCATCTCATGCCCATCTTCGTGGGTCAATACACAAATAGGTAGTCCTAGGTATTTGTGAGATGTGATGGCTTGTCTAGATCTATAGGATCATGAATTCTAAGTTCGACCTAGGCAAGCTCAATTTTAATTTTCATAGTGAAAATAATATTTACTTAGTAAAAAATAGGGTTGAAATGATAAACCATTAAAGAAACCTATTCTACTCAGTATAAACCTAATTGTCTTCTAAGGGTACTAAACTCAACTTCTGGAAGTGGTTTAGTGAAAATGTCGAGCAAGTTTGACTTGGACTTGACGTAGTCGAGTCCAATACTTCCTTTGGCAACATGATCTCTTATGAAGTGATGTTTAATATCAATGTGTTTAGTATGTGAGTGATGAATTAGATTTTTAGTCAAGTTTATTGAACTTATGTTATCAACTAATGTTTTGACTTTTTTTATATTTTAATTCAAAGTCTTTTAGTATGTATATCATTCACAATAATTGTACCACACATTCTCCTAAAGCTACATATTCTGCCTCAGTTGTGGATAGAGCAACACACTGTTGCTTTCTACTAAACCAACTAACTAGGCATGATCCTGAGAATTGACAAACTCCACTTGTACTCTTTCTATCTAGTTTACACCCAGCATAGTCTGAGTCAGAGTATCCTACTAACTCAAAGTTATTAGTCCTTGGGTACCACATGTTGGTGCAAGAATGCTCCAATCATTAATGTATTTTGATGTTTGAACAATTATTTAAAGTTAGGCAGTAATTGTGATCTAACCATGGATGTTTAAGTGATAGAAAAATTCAAGTGTGAAGACTTGGTAAAGAGAAGTCCAAGTTGAATCTTAGCAAGGAAAGTCTAGGGTAAGGTCTTGACAGTATAAGTCCAAGCATGTAGTCTTGGCGGCGTAAAGTCCAAGCGGACCTTGGCAAAGGAAGTCCAAAGGTAAGTTTTTGGCAGCATAAGTCCAAACATGTAGTCTTGGCGGAATAAATCCCAAGCAGACTTTGGCAAAGGAGAAACCCAAAGCATGACGAAATCGAGGGAAACTTTTGAAGGCAAACACAAGGATGAAGGAGTCATGGACTCGGAGGGATCCTGGAAGTGCAAGGCTGATGGAGAAGCTAGAAGGTGAAGTCTAGACTTAGGGTATGTGTCCAAGTATGAATTAGTCATACTTGAAGTGTATCAGTCGACTGGTCTTGAGTGTTCAACACTTGAGGGTCCAGAAGGCTTGAACAATCGATTGGGGTTATGACCTAATCGACTGGTCAAGCAGTCAACTAAAGTCGACTACCATCTATGGCTTTATCAATCGACTGCTAGGGTTTAGCAATTGACTGGTCTACAACAATCGACTGCAATATATGGGCAGTCGACTAATTTAAGTGAACATGAGCACAAAAGTATTTTTAGTCGACTGATTGCTTGGAGCAATCGACTGCTGGTATGATCAGTTGACTGATCAAGTGGACATTGAGCTATGACAACCGCAGATCAAGCTTCGTCAAAAGTCATTGGATGTGGTCGACAGTAGTAGCAGTTGACTGTTGGTATGCAGCAGTCGACTGATGTCGGGCTCAACGAGCAAAAACATTCCTATTCTATAAATAGAGGCCTTGGGAAGTTTAAGAGGGCTAGTGCTCTTATTTAGATCTTTACTCTCAAGCTCACCAAGTCTTCCTCTAAACTTTCAAGTGTTCTTAACCTCTTTTTCTCAAACTTAACTCCATCATCTTGTAAGAAGAAGAGTGTGATTGTAAAGAAGGCTTCTCCACCTTGGTGTTTTCATCAAAAGGAGGTTCTAGTGAAAGCTTGTTAGGAGTGATCCACCTTACGGATTGCCGTGAAGTAGGAGCATCATCTCTGAACCACATTACATCGACTTTGTTAACATTGCTTTCTTTGATTTTCATTTCAATTATTGTTTTGCTTGTATTGCTTTCGCTAATGAACTTGTAGAAATCAAAGAAGTATTATTCACCCCCTCTAGCCATTCCAAAGGATCCTACAAGTGGTATCAGAGCCCGGATCGCATCGGAAGATCTAATCATCAACCAGAGCAAGATGACTTTTCTAGAGGGACACAATACTTCACGACCATCGCTCTTCGATGGAAACAACTTCATCTATTGGAAGAGCCACATGGAATATTACTTGATGACCAACATCGACATATAGTTCGCAGTAATGGAGGGATTCACACCATTGATTGATGGGGAGGGAAAAATTTTGGAATCTGGATGATGGATAGCTGAACAAAGAAAGAAGGCGCAGTCTAATGCAAAGGCAATCGTAACACTCTAGTGTGGACTTGCTGAGGAACAACAAAACAAGGTTGGTCCCTTCCGAAGTGTCAAATAGTTGTGGGAGAAGCTTATTGAACTAAATAAAGGCACAAAAGACTCCAGAGTCGCCAAGAGAGATTTGCTCATCAATCAATTGCAGAACTTTGCCATGAAGGGAGGAGAAATAGTAAGTCAACTACATGGGAGGTTCAAGGAACTCCTTAATGGTCTCCACTTGATTAGAGAAAATGTGGAGAACTGAGACCTTATCAGGTATATTGTTCAGGCCTTCCCTAGAACCACCTTATGAGCATCAATGGTTGATGCTTATAGGATCTAGAAGGATCTTTCTTTGATTAAGGTAGATGAATTATTTTGTGAATTTGAGTTCCATGAGCAATCTAACATGCCTTCAAAAGAAAAAGGTCTAGCTCTTCTTGTAGAAAAGGGGAAGAAGGAGGTTTTCTCATCATCCGAGTCAGAGCATGAGTCAAGTAGCGACGAAGGGTTGTCGACTAGTGAGATGGCTCACCTTGTCAAGAGGTTGTTTAGGAAAACAAGAGGATTCAAGAATAGGGATGCAAGGAAGGTGTTCCAATCTTCAAGAGGTAAATCTAGTGGTAATTCAAATTTTAGTACTAATGTTATTTGTCATGGATGTAACAAAAAGGGGCACATCAAACCAAATTGTTTTGAGCTAAAGAAGGAGAGAAAAGAAAAGAAGAAGAAGGAGAAGAAGGAGGGAAAAGAAGAAGAAGGAGGCTATGGTGGTCCAAACCACTTGGGACACTCAAAAGTGTGGAGGACTCATCCGATGATGATGAGCTTTGCCATATCACATGCCATGTGACACTCATGGCCTTGGGGGATGACACCGAGGGCTCGAGTCAAGAAGAAACTTCTTCTAGCAATGAATCGCCATCTAGCGACGATGAGGTAAGGGATTATCCCCAAGTAGAATTATTGTATAAGACTATTGCTTACCTGAAGAATGCACTAGATAAATAAAAAATCTAAGGTTAAGGATTTGAAGGTAGAACTAAAAGCAATTAGAAATGACTTATCGCTATCTAGTGATTCATGAATGCTTAAGGAAAAGAATGAACATTTAAGAAGTCAAGTAGATGAATTGAAAACATGCTTAGAAAAGTTCCCTGGTGGCTCAAAATACCTTGACATGATCCTTAGGGACCAAAGAACCGTATACAATAAGGCCGGTATATGATATAAAGCTATGGATAAGGAAGTTGCCTATATCTCTTTAATTAATAGAAAAACAACCATTAAGGGTAAAGTAAAGAAAGCATGGGTCCCAAAGAAATATTTAAATGATATTTTTGGTCCAAATGCTTGGGTACCAAAAGAATTTGTTTTTCGTATTGTTTAGCTAGGTAGGTGTGCAAGGTATGTGGATTGTGGATAATGGTTGCTCAAGACACATGACCGGGGATGTGAGCAAGTTCTTCATAATCAACTATGTTAACAAAGGAAGCGTATCCTTTGGCAATAGTTGGAAGCTCAAAATTTTAGGTAAAGGAACAATTGAGGTATCCCCTAGAATCATTATTCACAAAATTTTACTAGTTAAAAGCATGAAGTTCAATTTACTTAGTATTAGTCAACTTTGTGATGCTGGCTATAATGTTGAGTTTAATTCCACTAAAAAGGCTTAGAGGATTGCATTCCAGTTGGATATATGAAGTCGAATATTTATTATGTTGATTTATCCTATGCTCTTAACATTTCTACTAAGTGTCTTATGGCAAAAGAAGAGGAAGGTTAGCTATGACATAGGAGGCTTAGACATGTCAATATGAAGAACATAGCCAAGGTAACTAAATTGGAGCTAGTAAAAGGGCTACCAAAGATCAAGTACATCAAAGACAAATTGTGTGATGCTTGCCAAGAAGGAAAGCAATCTAAATCATCACACAAAGGTAAAACCCTAACTAGTACTTCATTACCATTGGAACTATTGCATCTAGATTTATTTGATTGTCATAGTATTCCTTCATTGAATGGTAGCAAATATTGTTTAGTTATAGTTGATGACTTCTCTAGGTATACATGGGTTTACTTTTTGAAACATAAGGATAATACCTTAGAAACAATCATAGGATTTAGCAAAAGAGTTGAAAATAAAAAGAATCTCAAAATCAAACGGATCCGTAGTGATCATGGTGGAGAATTTGAGAATTCAATTTTTTCAAAATTTTGCTTAAACAAGGGTACAAGCATGAGTTATCTTGTTCTAGAACACCCCAACAAAATGGGATGGTGGAAAAAAGAAATCGTGTCCTACAAAAGGTTGCTAGGACAATGCTTAATGCATACTCCTTACCTAGCTACTTGTGGGCGGAAGCGATTAACACCGCTTGCTTATCCAAAATTGTGTTTTAATTAATAGATTTTTAAACAAAACACCCTTTGAGTTATGGAATGGAAAAATTCCAACAATTCACTATTTTAAGGTCTTTGGATGTAAAGTCTATATTTTAAATACCAAAGACAATTTAGGAAAATTTGAGTCTAAGGCAATGAGGGAAGCCTAGTTAGATACTCATTTACTAGTAGAGGTTATAGAGTATACAATAAGAGGAATCAAAAGTCTGATGAATCTTCCAATTTTGAATTTGATGAGTCCTCTAGCACCTATCCTAGAAAATCCTCCATTGATAAGGATATCAATGACAAAAATCAAGACATTACCCAAGAACTTCAAAATTTAAATTTAGGGGGTAATGGTCAAGGGGGAGAATTAGGAGGTAATAATCAAGGGGGAGGAAGAGAAGATTCCGATGATGGAAGGAGGAAGAATGATGATGATCAAAATTAATTTGATTCACCTCCTAGGACCTTAAGGATTTATCAAAACCATCCTCTAGAATAAGTAGTAGGAGAATTATCACAAGGAGTAAGAACTCGATCTTTCCATAGAGCTCCTACTAGTCAAGTTGCTCTCATTTCTCACATTGAGCCTAAATCAATTAATGATGCATTACTTGATTCGGATTGGATTTTGGCAATGCAAGAAGAATTAGCTCAATTTGAGAAAAGTCAAGTATGGGAGCTAGTTCCTAAATTCAATGATAGCACTATTGTTACTATAAGAAGAGTCTTTAGGAATAAGTTAGATGATCAAGGCAATATCACTAGAAATAAAGCTAAGTTGATAGCTAGAGGATTTAATCAAGTTGAAGGACTTGATCATGATGAGACTTATGCTCCGGTTGCTAGGTTAAAGTCCATAAGAATCCTATTAGGATATGCCACTTACATGGATTTTAAACTCTATCAAATGGATGTAAAGTCAACATTCTTAAATGGGTTCATTGAGAAAGAGGTTTATGTAGAACATTTCCCGATTTTGAGAATGTAGATTACCCAAACCATATCTATAAGCTTAGAAAAGCTTTATATGGGTTAAAACAAGCTCCCTGGGCTTGGTATGAAAGACTATCATCTTTCTTAATTTCTAAGTGTTGGTGCAATCAACCCAGGTCATGATTAACCAGAATTGAGTGGGACTCGAGTAGGATTTTGATGTTCGATAATGGTTTATAATATGGTTTAACCATATGACTAGTGGATGGTATGGGACATCCAAGGTCATATGAGGGAGACTATTGAAGAAATCCAAGTCAGTTAAGGTTGACCGGACACTTGGTGTGGAGAAGTCCAAGTATGGTGACATGGCAAGGAAAAGTCCAAGTATGGATACTTGCTTGGCAAGGAAAATCTAAGTCGGTTAAGGGAGACCAGACACTTGGTGTTGGAAAGACCAACAGGGAGTTGGCGAGGGAAGTCTCGATAGGTCTGAGAGACCCTGTTTGGTGAGTGAAGTCCTAGACGAGGAGTCTTGACAAATGAATTCCCAGATGGGGAGTCTTGGCAGTGAAGTCCCGGAGGTGTGGCCTCTTGGCAAAGGTAGACCCGAGAGCATGACGATAGCCAATAGAACCACTTAAAGGCTAGTGCAAAGATGAAGAGTCATGGACTCGAGGGATCCGAGAGGCGTGAGGCTAATGGAAGTGGGTTGAAGACTTAGGTCTAGGTCTAGGGTGAGTATCAAGTATGAAGCGATCATACTTGGGGTGGTAAACCTCGGTGTTGAGGTATAACAGTTTGATTGGGCTTCATTTGTAGGCAAACATAAGCAAGGTGACCTCGACCAGGTCCTCGACTGGGTTGTAGTTGAGGCAACACCTCGACTGGTAAGGTGGAGTCGAGCGGTGGGACTTAGAAAGCTGAGATAGTGCTATGGAAGCACTCGACCAGCACCTCGACTAAAGTCTAGTCAAGGTGGCGCTTCGACTAGAGGCACTCGACCATCACCTCGATTGGTCGTTCTGATAGAGACACATAAGCGAGGCACACTCGACAAACACCTCGACTAGGGCCTAGTCGAGGCAGTGCCTGGACTGGATCACTCGACTGACACCTCAACTAGATTCAGGACATGCATGAAAATAACCGATCAGAAGCAAGGAAGACTCAACTAGTGCCTCGATTGGGTATCAGTCGAGGCGGTGCCTCGACTAGAGAAATGACCGTTGCATTGCAACATTCAAAATTGAGAGGATTCAATGGGGCTATTAGTAGGAAAGCTCATGGACATTTTGGGTGGTGGTTCTTGGAGTTCTTGAGGGGAAAACACTACTACTTTCCATACCTTCAAAGCACCTCAAAGCAACCAAATCATCTAGCAATCAAAAGCACTCTTAAACTAGTTTTTGTTTTGTATTTCATTCTTACTTTGTATTTGGTTGTTTCTTCTTGTAAACTCCTTATTGTAAGAGGTTTCTCCACCTCCGGATTGTTTTTAAGAAGGAGAAGGATTAGTGGTGGTGTGAATCACTAGAGTTCGCTAGGGCTCGA
The DNA here is from genome assembly GCA_025175895.1 of Wurfbainia villosa. Classification (NCBI taxonomy): domain Eukaryota; kingdom Viridiplantae; phylum Streptophyta; class Magnoliopsida; order Zingiberales; family Zingiberaceae; genus Wurfbainia; species Wurfbainia villosa. The sequence continues at coordinate 118,805,069 of CM045987.1, read as the reverse complement.
CCATGGAGTAGGAACTAGGGTTCCGAACCTCATAAAATCTATGTGTTGTGTTTTGTGCTTGTATTTGTATTTTCGCTGCGTACTAATGATTGTAAGCAAGCACAATGAATCCAAGCAAAGAAATTGACGAATTGTTATTCACCCCTCCCCCCTCTAGCGACGTCATACCATCCTACAAGTAGTATCAGAGCAAGGTTTCTTTTCAATCGGACTAATAGCCGAGGGAGCTAAAGCTAGGGGCGATGGAGTTTGGAGACGGATTTGGGTGTGATATTCAATTTCCACCACCCTATGGATTTGGAGGATTTTCTCAATAGAAGACAATGACTGAGTTTTTCTTCCAAATGAACATTGAAGAGTGGTTCACATTAATGGAAGGTTTCAAGACTCCAACGGATAAGAAAGGGAGAACACTTAATCGAAGTAAATGGACTGAGAGACAAGTTCAAAGATTTGAGGCGAATGATAAGGTAACAAAGATTTTAGTTAATTTAATACTTAATAACATTTTGTGCAAATTAGGGAAGTTCAGGGATGCTAAGAAATTATGGAGCAAGCTTGCTAAGCTCCATGATGAATCTTCAATGATCCAAGATGATGACAAGTCCAAAGGAGAAGAATGTTCATCATCCCAAGCTCTTGATGATTCAGAGGTTGAGAAGTGTTCAACTTCCAAGATTGAAGAAATTGTAGGAGCCTCTACTTCAAGGATTGAGGGGGAGGTTAGATCTTCAACCCCGGAACAAGAGCAAGAGAAGGAGCCTTTTACCTCCAGGAGAAATGAAGAAGAAGTCCAAAATTCACCTACCATTCAAAAAGGTAACTCAAATGCAATTGTCAAAAATAAAAATCATATAACATGCTTTGAGTGTAGGGAAGTAGAGCAATATAAGAGTAAATGCCCAAAAAGAGTCAAGAAGGCTCAACCGGTGCCAAGGGCCAAAGAAAAATCAAAGGAAGTCGGAGTCTAAATTCGTAAGAGCAAGGAGCATATAGTATGCTTCAAGTGCAATAAACGGGGACATTACCAGAGCCAATATCCTAGTGGGAGGCACCCTCGGAAGGGAAAAGGAGAGAGTTCAAATGTAGGGGGAGCTAAGGCAAACCCTAAGGTAAATTTGAATAATGCTCTTCCTTTACGTAATGTTAGAAAGCATGCTCATAATTTTAATGCACTTGCTATTTTTCATGAAAATCATGCTAGAAATAAATTTTATTTTTTAGGTGCCAAACATTGTAATCTTAGGGATAAGGTTGAGACCCTATCTAATAACTCTAAGAAATCTAGGCATATGCCTAGGAAGAAAAATGTCTCAAGAAACAATGGAAATTCAAAATTTGAGGTATTAGAAAAGGAAAATCAAGCTTTGAGGTCAAATCTTGAGAAAATGGAGAAGACCCTAAGGAAGATAGAAAACATGATTATAGGGTCAAATGGACAAAACTTAGGTGTTGGTAAGAAAGATTTAGTTAAGGGCAAGGAAGGTTTAGGTCACAAGCCTATGCCCAAGAAGACCATACAAACCTACCACAATATTCCATTTAATTATGGAACTAGTATTAGGTCTAGGAAAACCAAGATCACAAGGGAAGTCATCCCTAGAGTTGACCTTGGTAAGTGTCTAGTGGCTAAGGTTTTGAAGAAACCTAGGAAAGTCACTAACAAAGTTACAAGGGAAGCAATCCCTAGGGTCAACTTTGACAAGACCACAATGACCAAGGCTTCCAAACCTAGGAGTGTCATTAGGAAGGTACTGAGGGAAGTTATCCCTAGTGAGTACCTAGTAAATCCAAGGATCTCCAATAGGTTTTGGGTTCCTAGGATCGTGATACTCTCACGCTAGATGGGTTTAAGGTGTGTCAATCTTGAATGGATAGGTAGTTAACCAAACTATGGTAAAGGTGACACTTTAGGACATTTTCAAGATTTTGGGATTCCTTGGAAATGAGGTTATTATGTCCTAAAAGATTTTAGGATGTGCCAATAATTTTTTTTTGGAAGTTGAAAAATTTATCAAAATTGGCACAAATAGGTTAAGAGTCAATAGTGTGCCATTCTTGGACTTTTGGCACATTTGGGAGAATTGGATTATTATGGAAAAATGGGGATAAATCTAGAAAATGGCGATTAGGTTAAAACTTAGGTATGTTTATATTTTTGTATTATTTATATGTCATATTTTGTTTTCCATATGTCATGTCATGACATCATATTTCATTTGATCATATAAAATGTCATGATAATGATTACATTAATTATGTCATGTTTGCATTTAGGTTTATCTTTATGCTATGACATCATGATTATTGGCAAGTGCTTTTAAATTATGCACATTATTATGCCATGATCATCATTCATGCATTTAAGATAATTAAAATTGAATTAAGGACAATGACATGATTTGAAGTCTCAAGTATAAGGAAATCAAATAGTGGTGTTGCCTAGAAAAATGCATGATACTCAAAGAACTTAAACCCATATCTCACAAGAATATTAGATAGACATGTGTGTGTATTTATACACCCTATATACTTGTGAGATGTTAGGAAAATGAGTTTAAGTTCAAGGTGCATAGATGTTGAATCTAGATGAACTCAAACTCATCTCAATCATAGGTATAAATCATGAGGAAAGCTAGTATATAAGTCATGTATGCTTAGCCCATAAACCATGATTGAAATTAAGATTTTAAAAATATTTTAAAATCATTTTGAAAACCCTTGGTAAAGCCTATCTTTTGATAGCAATCACTATTGAGAAGATTGAAACAAAGTTGGCTAAAAACATTGAAGGTTTCAATGCTTTTGAACTTTGTATCATTCTTTGAATTTAAAAGTTATTTTCCCAAAAAAAAATATTTTTCCCCTATAGTGTTTGACATAAGTAATGTGTATATGAAATTTCAAGATTTTTTGAATTTTCTAGAATTATTTATGCAATTTTGAAGTTCATTTGAAAATTCAATTTCAGAAAAATCAGAAACCAATTGAGGCGGCGCCTTGACTGGAGATGATATCACTCGATTGGAGCCTTCTCAGTCGACTGTTAGAACTATTTTTGCCTTAACAATGTTGGTTTAAGCCATCTAAACATAACCCTAGGATAGCTAACTACTCCTAAACCTCTAATATGCTTATACAAGCATTGAAAGTGTACAATTTTCATTGGAAATGAATTGGAGAGTTAATTAGGGTAAAAAATCAGATTTTAAGGGAGTTAAAGTTCAAGTTTGAACTTTTATCCTTACTTTTTATTGTCTAAGGTTCCTATAGGCTTCGAAACTCTCCAAGGACAATGTTGGTGAAATGGTAAAAGGGGAGTAAGCCTTTAGTGGGAGATTATCCATTTAGGTATTATGGATGATGGTTTATAAGAAGGGGTAAAAAATAGAAGATTGCTTTTCATTTAGTGATAGATCACTAAAGAGAATAAAGACATTCAAGATGATTTTTGACTAAGGGGGAGAAGGAAGAATCTCATTGAAAATGAGATATGGTAAACCTTGGTAGACTTTTTGATGTATGCCAAAAAGGGGGAGAAATGGAAGGGATTAAGTTTAGCATCAACCCTAATATACACTAAACCCTAAAACTTTGAAATTCTAAATTGGGAACATTTTGTTATGCTTTAGCATAAGAAGAGTCAAGTTGGGTTTATGGGATAACCTAACTTGACGGTATTGTCAAACATTAAAAAGGAAGAGATTATTAGTGCAATTGACTCTGGTCACGATTGACCAGACTCGAGTGGGGTTTTGATGTTTGACAATGGTTTACAATATGGTTTGACCATATGACTAGTGAATGGTATGGGACATCTAGGATCATATAAGGGAGACTATTGAAGAAATCCAAGTCGATCAAGATTGACCGGATACTTGGTGTGGAGAAGTCCAAGTATGGTGACTTGGCAAGGAAAAGTCCAAGTATGAATACGTGGTGTTGGAAAGACCAACAGGGAGTTGGCAAGAGAAGTCCTGGTAGGTCTGGGAGACCGTGCTTGATGAGTGAAGTCCCGGATGAGAAGTCTTGGCAAATGAAGTCCCGAACGAGGAGTCTTGGCAAATGAAGTCCCGGACGGGGAGTCTTGGCAGTGAAGTACCGGAGGTGTGACCTCTTGGCAAAGGTAGACCCAAGAGCATGACGATAGCCAATGGAAGCACTTGAAGGCTAGTGCAAGGATGAAGAGTCATAGACTCAAGGGATCCAATAGGCATGAGGCTGATGGAAGTGGGTTGAAGGCTTAGGTCTAGGCCTAGGGTGAGTATCAAGTATGAAGGGATCATAGTTGGGGTGTTAAACCTCAGTGTTGAGGTATAACAGTTCGATTGGATTTAGATTGTAGGCAAACAGAAGCAAGGTGACCTTGACTAGTGCCTCGACTGGGTTGTAGTTGAGGCGACACCTCGAATGGTAAGGTGGAGTCGAGCGGTGGGACTTGGAAAGTCGGAATAGTGCTATGAAAGCACTCGATCAGCACCTCGACTAGAGTCTAGTCGAGGTGGTGCCTCGACTAGAGGCACTCGACCATCACCTCGACCGGTCATTCTAATAGAGATACAGAAAGTGAGGCACACTCGACCAACACCTCGACTAGGTCCTAGTCGAGGTGGTGCCTGGACTGGATCACTCAACTAACACCTTGACTAGATTCAGAATAAGCATGAAAATAGCCGATCAGAAGCAAGACAGACTCGACTAGCGCCTCGACTGGGGTATTAGTCGAGGTGGTGCCACGATTGGCGAAGCGACCATTGCATTGCAACATTCGAAATCGAGAGGCTTCGATGGGGCTATTAGTAGAAAAGCTCGTGGACATTTTGGGTGGCGGTTCTTGGAGTTCTTAAGGGGGAAACACTACTACTTTCCATACCTTCAAAGCACCTCAAAGTAACCAAATCATCTAGCAATCAAAAGCACTCTTGTAAAGTGATTTTTGTTTTGTATTTAATTCTTACTTTGTATTTGATTGTTTCTTCTTGTAAACTCCTTATTGTAAGAGGTTTCTTCACCTCCTGATTGTTTCTGAGAAGGAGAAGAATTAGTGGTGGTGTGCATCACTAGAGCTCGCTAGAGCTCGACCATGGAGTAGGAACTAGGGTTCTGAATCATGTAAAATTCATGTGTTGTGTTTTGTGCTTGTATTTGTATTAGTATTTATATTTTTGTTGCGTACTAATGATTGCTATTCACCCCCCTCTAGCGATGTCATACGGTCCTACACTAAGGATTTTAGAAGAGGTCAAATTGATCAAACCCTATTTATAAATTCAAAGTCAAAAGACATCTTTGTTGCTCAAGTGTATGTTGATGATATCATTTTTGGGTCAACAAATGATGAACTCCTTCAAGATTTCATTAAAAATATGGAAAATGAGTTTAAAATGAGTCTAGTTGGCAAATTAAATTTCTTCTTAGGCCTACAAGTTAAACAAACTAATGAGAAAATTCATATATACCAAATTAAATATGCCAAAGAAATGATCAAGAAATTTAGTTTGGAAAATGCTAAGGTAGTAACCAGCCCTATGTCAACCAACTCTAAGATAGACAATGGCCAAGATGGAAAATTGGTTGTTTCAAAACTTTATAGGAGTGTGATTAGTAGCCTATTATACCTAACCGCTAGTAGACCCAATATTTTTTTTGTGGTAGTTATGTGCGCAAGATACAAATCTTGTGCCAAAGAGTCCCACTTGATAGTGGTCAAAAGGATTTTAAGGTATATCAAGCTAACTCTTAATGTAGGCGTATGGTACCCTAGGACTCCAACCTTTGATTTGATTGGGTATACTGATTTTGATTATGTGGTTGCAAAGTGAATTGGAAGAGTACTAATGGTGGATGTAAATTTCTTGGATCCTCCCTTGTTAGTTAGAGTAGTAGGAAGCAACCTTGTGTTACTTTATCCACCACCGAGGCCGAATATGTAGCTCAATTACTTTGGATGAGACATACTTTAGAGGATTATGAGCTACACTACTCCAAAGTCAAAGTTTATTGTGACAATGTGAGTACTATTAATTTGACCAAAAATCCAATACATCACTCTAGGACCAAGCACATTGAAGTGAAACATCACTTCATTTGAGATCATGTGACAAGGGGAGATATTGAACTTAACTACATTGAATCTAAATCCAACCTTGCTAACATTTTCACCAAGGCTCTCCCCGAAGCGGAATTTATATCACTAAGGAAAGAGCTTGGAATGTCCTTTGTAGAGTAGTGGTATATGTTTGCATGATTCTATAGCAAAATCTAGGACTATACCTCAAAACATCTCACAAAACACCTAGATTCCATGATTTTTATATTGAGTCATTTAGACATCATGTGAGATGTTAGGAAGACACATTTGGTTCATTATGCTTGTTATAATGCGTTACTATGAACCAAAATGACATCTAGAGACATTGATCCTTAATTGGACCAATCATTGGGAAGGCTTGTGTACAATTGATGTGCATATAGCTCTAAGAACATGGTTGAAAATATCAAATAAAATATCTTTTAAACTATGTTTGTCATGTTTTGAAAAACATTTTTCAATTGTTAAGCAAAAGTGACACAAAGTTTTGAAAATTCTTTAGAGTTTTGCTAGTTTTCAAAGTTTTATCAATTTCAAAATCTAGAAAAAAATATATTTTTTTAATTTTTTTTTACTTGATATAAAATGACTTGATAAATGTGTATACAAAATTTCGTGAATTTTTCACACTTCTTGAATTATTTATGCATTTCTGAAGTTGGGCTAAAAATTTGAGCTGCATATCAGGCATGGAAGTCGACTGATGTAGTAACCAATCGACTGCTAACACTAATTTTTGAATGATCAGCTTGATGTCCTTATCTAGAGTCTAATTTAAGTTGTCCTGGACCCTATGGTATGATTAGCACAATAATTAAGGGGGAGTAGGTGTAAAATACCGTAAATAAATGGGTAAAAAATATATTAAAAATTAAATAAATAAAGCATGGTTGAGGATTTAGTTAAACCTAACCTTGGCTTAATTTAAATAGGTGTTAATGGATCTAGGGTTTAGTCTTATAGGATTTAAACCCTACCCGTTAGCTCTTAAACCCAAATCCGATCCGTGCCGCATTTTTCCTTTCGTTATCTGCGGTTTCTCATCGTGGATTAAAGCCGCGACTCTTCCCTCACTCCCGATCACGATTCTTCTCCCCGATCTGGTCGATTTCTCATCGTGCTCCCTATTCCTTTCTTCCTTCGTCGATCCATCTTCGCCGCTGCGATTTCCTCTCCTGTCGCTGCTGCCTCTTCTCTTCTACTCCCTCTCAATGTTTTGCGCGCCACCCTCCTCACCTCACCGCCGCACCGCGACCATCCACGATCGCTCGCGACCCCCGAGCAAACCACCTCGCATCCTGTCGGCCCTGCGCGCGATGACAATTGACTCGCTCCTGCGCGCGACCACAGTGACACCACCTTCATCGCCGCCTTTCCTATCATCGTCGATCGCGGCTTCCCCATGCGAGATTCTGGCATGTGTCTTCGTGGGGAGCGAGTGCCCTCACTGGGAGCTTGGAGATCGGCGACGATTTCTTCCTATTTTTCGATCATGAACTGCTCTTGCGACCTCTACCGGAGCAAGCTCAAAAGCCTGGGGTGCTAGGACAACAATAGGATTTCCAGCGAATAGAGTGATTGGGGGAGGAGTACTACCGGCGTAGCTTCAATTTGATGGTATATGTCTTGATCTCCCTCTTTCTTTTCTATCCATTATGATTCTGTGAATCGATTGCTACCGTGTGAGTGTTGGTGGCTACTGTGTGATCTGTGGGGTGGATTTCTTGTCGATGGAGTTGGCTGTGAGCAAGGAGCGCCGGCTGTGTGAGGTTGTGAAGGGTTTTATCTGTGATGTGGGGGTTGTGTGTGTCCTGTGGAGTGGGTTGGTGTTGGAAAATGGTCGGTTGCTTCTAATCTGCCTTCTAGTGCAGGTAATGAAGACAATATGAATAAGGTTGCCATTTCTTATATGGATTGATTGTGCAGGTTTGGTACACTGAGTTGGATTAAGGAAGCTAGGCTTGGTAAGTCTAGACTTGAATGTTTATGGATGTATACCAATGTTTGTATGTTGAAGTGGATCGTGGTTTACAGATTAGTAGATGGTATGGGGATGAATATGTTGTGGAATGATGTAATGGTTTAGTGTAATGGTTGGAAAATATAACTTCATTCATGTTTACCATATTGGTTGATACTGGAAGATTGGTGAACAAGGATATGTGAAGGGAAAGTAGTTAACTGTTGATTTGAGTGTTGATATGGTTTGGTGTGAATTGTTAATTGGTTCTAGTGTGTAAACTTACGGTGATATAGCCGAGGTGATATAAGATGTGTGATCGAGACTTTAACTAGTATTTGGATAATGGATGCGAATTTGAGATCGATGTAGGATTCGATTTGGTCATATTAGAACTTAATCGCAATTCATATTGTCTTGCAGGACTTTGGTTAGTGGCAGATGCTTGTACGCATGGACAACTAGCGGAGCTATTTAACAGGTGGGTAATATTCCTATCCTGGTCAGGTAGTAGCTAAACCCTGAAGTACTTCATATTATTATCAAGTTGACCTTAAATCCACTCTAGTTTTTCTAATGCTTGATACTTGCCTTTGCACTTAAATACTCTATTATTGTTGTTATCTATTCATTCATCTTTGTTATGAATTATAGATATTATGGTAAGTGGACCTATAGTGGTTTACCTATGTGTACGTAGCTAAATTCGGTTGTAAAACTGAATTGTGCAATTTAGATAAATCATCTGGGGGTGGATGATTCTAGAAGTAAAGTTGAGTTTCCAGGTTATATCCAAACATTAAAAAGAGGGAGATTGTTGGTTCAAAAATGCCCCAATCATTAATGTATTTTAATGTTTGGACAATCATTTGAAGTTAGGCAGTAATTGTGATCTAACCATGGATGTTTAAGTGATAGGAAAATCCAAGTGTGAAGACTTGATAAAGAGAAGTCCAAGTGTGAATCTTGGCAAGGAAAGTCCAGGGTAAGGTCTTGGCAGCATAAATCTAAGCATGTAGTCTTGGCAGCGTAAAGTCCAAGTGGACCTTCGCAAAGGAAGTCCAAAGGCAAGTTCTTGGTAGCATAAGTCCAAGCATGTAGTCTTGACGGCATAAAGTCCAAGCAGACTTTGGCAAAGGATAAACCCAAAGCATGACGAAACCGAGGGAGGCTTTTGAAGGCAAGCGCAAGGATGAAGGAGTCATGGACTCAGAGGGATCCTGGAGGCGCAAGGCTGATGGAGAAGCTAGAAGGCTAAGTCTAGGCTTAGGGTATGTGTTCAAGTATGAATTAGTCATACTTGAAGTCTATCAGTCGACTGATAGCTTAAACCGGTCGACTGGTCTCGAGTGTTCAACACTCAAGGGTCCAGAAGGCTTAAACAGTTGACTGGGGTCATGACCCAGTTGACTGGTCAAGTAGTTAATTGAAGTCGACTGTTGTTTGTGGATTTATTAGTCAACTGCTATGGTTTACCAGTTGACTAGTCTACAATAGTCGACTGTCATATATAGGTAATCGACTGATTTAAGTGGACACGAGAACAGAAGCATTTTTAGTCGATTGATTGCTTGGAGAAATCGACTGTTGGCTTGAGCAGATGACTGATCAAGTGGACGTTGAGCTATGATGACCGCAGATCAGGCTTCATTAGAAGCCATTGGATTCGATCAACAATAGCAGCTATTGACTACTAGTATAGAGCAGTCGACTGGTGTCGGGCTCAACGGACAAAAACAAACCTATTCTATAAAGATAGTCCTTGGGAAGCTTGAGAGGGCTAGTGCTCTTATTCAGATCTTTACTCTCAAGCTCACTAAGTCTTCCTCTAAGTTTTCAAGTGTTCTTAACCTCTTCTTCTCAAACTTAACTCCATCATCTTGTAAGAAGAAGAGTGTGATTGTAAAGAATGCTTCTTCACCTTAGTGTTTTCATCAAAAGGAGGTTCTAGTGAAAGCTTGCAGGTGATCCACCTTACGGATTGCCATAGAGTAGGAGCGTTATCTCTGAATCACATTACATTAACTTTGTTAGCATTGTTTTCTTTGATTTTCATTTCAATTATTGTTTTGCTTGTATTGCTTCCGCTAACGAACTTGTAAAAATCAAAGAATTGCTATTCACCCCCTCTAGCCATTCTAAAGGATCCTACACCACATTCCTACATTAATTGTTCCTTTAATGTATCTTAGGATTCTTTTAACATATGTTAGATGGTGATTCTTTAGCACAAGTTTGATATATGGCGCACATACTTACTGCAAGCAGTATGTCTGGTCGACTTGCAATTAAGTATAATAGACTTCCTATGACACTTCTGTAATATTTTAGATCTACCGACTTTCCTTCTTTATTACTATCTAATATTATGTATGTTGTCATGGGTGTTTTTATTTCTTTTGTATTTTCCATTCCAAATTTTTTAATTAACTCTTTTGCATATTTGTTTTGATAAATGTTGGTTTTATTTGTAAGTCGAAAAAGAAGTTTAGTTCCCCAACCAAGCTCATTTCGAATTCTTTCTCCATTAATGTTATGAATTCTTTTAAAAAAATTTGAATTTGTTGATCTAAACACTATATCATCGACATACACTTGAGCAATAAAATATCTAGGTCCAAGGTTTTTACGAACAAGGTTGAGTCAATTTGACCTTGTCTAAAACCTTTTGAAATTAAATACGATGATAATATTTCATACTGCGCTCTAGGAGCTTGTTTTATTCCATTCAAGGCCTTTTCAATTTGTATACATGATTAGGATATTCTATGTTTTCAAAACCTAGGAATTGACTTATGTATACTTCTTCTTTGATTTCTCCATTTAAAAATACAGACTTAACATTCAGTTGGTATAGTTTGAATCCTTTGTATGTCGCGTAGGCTATAACATTCTAATGGATTCAAGTCTGGCTACTAGGGCATACGTCTTATCATAGTCTAGCCCTTCTATTTGACTAAACCCTTTCGTTGCTAACCTAACTTTATTCCTTATAATTTCTTTTTGGTCATCTAATTTATTCCTAAATACCCATTTAGTATCTATGATTGATTTATTTGATGGTGAGGGTACTAAATCTCATACTTTATTTCTTTCAAGTTGTGCTAGTTCTTCTTGCCTAACTATTACCCAATCAGGATCAGGTATACCTTCATCTATTGATTTTGGTTCTATTTTAGGTATAAATTCTATTTGACTTATGTTTCGTATGGTCGATCTAGTTTGAACTCCTAGGGTTGGATTTCCTAACACTTGTTCAATTGAATGATTTGGATTTATTCTAGGTGTTCTCAAGTTTTCTTGATGTTGGGTTTGTTGTTCTTCTTCTTGTATGATTTTATTTATCCCTTATTGATAATTATTTATTGTATTTATTTGACCATTATTGAGTTCTTCTTCATCAAATATTACATTAATCGTTTCTTCAATTTTTAGGTTTTTTTATTGCAAATTCTATAGGCCCTACTAGTTGGTTGAATATCCAATAAAAATTCCTTCATCGGTTTTTGAAGAGAATTTCCCTAGATAATCTTTTGTATTTAGAATGTATACTTTACACCTAAATACTCTTAAATATTTTATTGTTAAATATTTCATAAGATGTTTTATTATGTTCTTTATTGATACCGCTGTTACCTCTTATCTGTGAATCGGGTAAGAGGGCTCGCGGGTAAGACACTATCCGAACCAAATAATCGGTTCGGCAGAGAAAGCAAGGTAAAATGGTCCTGGCGCGACCATATGGGACAATTGGAATGGGAGGATAAGTTGAGGTAATCGACACGGCGAAGCGGTGGCGGAGAACGCTTCGCTAGGAGATGAACGAGAATCAGTTCGACCTAGTAGGTCCAAAAGCAGATGGGGCAGATGAGAATTGACTCGGCATAGCCAGTCCGGAGATAGTTTGGTATGGGATGAAGAGGAGTTGGTTCGGGCTACTGAGAAGAGCCTAAGGGCTATGCCATACTTGAGCTATAGGTCTAGGTTAGTTTCACCGAAGGCAAATGGTTGAAAGGGATAGGCTTGCGTATTTCTCGAAATGTAGATGAGAAGTTGTTACACAACAGAAGGGGGCCCTCATATAATATTCCGAGGAGCCTTCACTCCTCATGTCTATAATAGAATGATTCTCCAGGTGGACGTGGTGGCCACGTGTACGATGGGGAAAGCTGGCGATGCAACAACTGATCAGAGGAGGGGTATAAAAGGGAAGAGGAGGACAAACGAAAGGGGGGATCCGCATTATTCCAACGGGCAAGAGACGAAGACACATTGGGAGAAGGAGAGCTACCACTTTGCCGGAGAAGGAGAGAAGGAGAGTGGTGATCTTCACCTTTCGTGTACTGTTTCCTGTATCTTGACTTGACTGTAAGAGGTTTTCTCCTCCACCTCCGAAAGTTCCTTTTCGCGAAGGAGGACGTTCATAGTAAAAGTGTTTTGGCATAGCAGCCGGTGAGAGAGCTCACCTCCGTGGAGTAGGAATACTTATTCTGAACCACGTTATACCCTGTGTCTTGGTTTGTTGTCTGTATTGGCTTGCATTTCTCTGCTTCACATTTTATTTTTACTGTTGCGGTCAGAGAGAACCCCCTAAGCTTCCTTCGCGTACTACTGCATTGAAAGGGAGTCCACAGATCTTCTTCCCCGTGACCGCATCAGTTGACGCCGTCTGTGGGAACACTTGAGCAAGACGTAGAGATGCAGCCAGAAGAAATACAACACCCAGTTGCCTCCACTGCGGAGGAAAACCCCATTACGATACTGCCATCACAACTGAGATCCATGGTGGACAACGACGTGGTCGAGGCCCTTACCAGAGAAAGAAGGCGGACAGGGTACCTTTACCCTCATTCTGGAGAACCTTCTTCTCGTGGACCGCCACCAGAGATGCCCCCTCCACCTCGTACAACCATTAATATTGAAGCATCACTTGGAGAAGGGCTAGGGGGGCGAGTACATCAGACTACTGCGCCCTTAACTCAGAATCAACGAGAGGAGCAGGGCGAAAGTCAGTCAACTAGGGCTCCGGAGATCTACGAGCCCAGCCCTTTCACCATGGACATTCTTTCCGAAATCCCACCGTCATACTTCAGGAATCCCCAAGTAGACAAGTATGATGACACAACATATTCGAAAGAACACCTATCACAATTTGCTGGAGCGGCCTCACTCCACTGCTATACCGATGCCTCAAGTGCCGAGTCTTCCGGACCACCTTAATCGGTTCCACACAAAAATGGTTCAACACCTTGTCCCCGGGGTCTATCACTTGTTTTGATGATTTTTAGGGGATGTTCCACCAAGAGTTTGCCAGCTGCAAGGCATACAAGCACGACACCTCTATCCTACTGCACATTACGTAGGGACCCTCCGAATCACTCAGGGGGTATCTTCATCGGTTCACCTCCACCGCCAGAAGCATCCCTTCAGCGAGGTTGGATGCTTTTAGAGTAGCCATCCCGCATGGGCTGAGGGAGGGGCCCTTCCTCAGTTCCCTTTTAAGGAAGCTCGCTAACAGCTACGAGGAGCTACTAAGTCGTGCGGAGAAATACATCAACGAGGAAGAAGGGATGAAAGTACAGAGGGTCGAACGAGCTTCTACAATAGTCCCTGCTGAAAGAAATCACCCCGTCGCCCCTCAACCGCCTCCCAGGCGGGGATATGCACGACCTCTTCTACTGGAGGCTCCCATGCCTTGGTTATTGCTACAGGGTGCTTGCCCTGCACAACCACTGTAGATCATGGCTGCCGATGTAGTTCCTCCCCCGAGGACTTGGAAGGAGCGAGAGATGGAATTCTATGATCAGCAAGGTCTATTGCAGCAACCCACGGGGTACAGGGGAGTACCTCTCAATCCTCCCGCCCCATTCTTCTACCAGTACCACATGGAGTATGACCACTCTAGCGGTCGATGTTTCAAATTGCAAGAGGAACTGGAGCACCTCCGAGCCGCTTACCCACAACAACGGCCTCAGACTGGAGGACTGACACGACGAGGCCAACGACCCAATGTGGCTCGTCCAGGGCCATATAACCAATCACCACAAGTTACTTTCCCTCCCGACCCCCAAACTCCGGCCCAGGAGGCTATTTCTCAAGGAGGCCCGTCAGGTGAGGGCCTATCATCTGATGTGAATAACGCCCCCACACAGGGGGGGGGTTATTCAAGTTATTGCGGGAGGACCCACTGATGGGGACTCCAATCGGGCGCGGAAGTCATATGCCCGTCTCATGGAGAGCCTGGCTATCATCACCGACCAGATCGTCCAAACTGCACCGCCGATCTTGTTCGGGCTGGAGGATCTCTGAGGCATCCTGTTGCCTCATACGGATGCCTTGGTGATTCGTATTTCCCTGGCCAACTATGAAGTAGCTAGGGTATTAGTTGATTCAGGAAGCTCTGTCAACATCCTCTTCCAGAAGGCCTTTGGACAGATGCAGCTGGGAAACGCCCAGCTAGAAGACATGGCCACACCCCTCTTCGGGTTTGCGGGACATGTGGTCCACCCCACAGGGCAAATTTCATTGCCCCTGACTCTGGGCACAAAGCCCAGCCAAAAAACCAGTATAGTTCCTTTTCTTATTATGGATGCTCCGTCCACCTATAATGCAATTTTGTGTCGCCCCTTCCTCTCCATTTTTCAGGCGATGACTTCTCCGTATCACCAAAAGGTGAAATTTCCAGTTGAGCAACTGATTGGTGAAGTCAGAGGTGAACAAAAAGTTACACGAAGCTGCTACGTGCAGATGGTTCGAGATGATCAAAAGAAGGCCTGAACCGATGACCTCAAAGGGAAGGCCATCATAATTTCTGATGTCTACGTCATGAAAGAATCTCCTCCCAAGGCAGACAAAATAGAGGAAGGAAAGCTGGTGGAGATAGCTCTCGGAAAGGCCATGCAGGTGGCACAACAGCTGGAGGCCAAGGAGGAGTTGGTGGCCTGTCTGAAGAAGAACGAAGACATCTTCGCGGGAGAGGTGCATGACCTCATGGGAATTGACTCTCGCATTGTTGAACATCATCTCAACATCACCCGAGGAGTCTGAACCGTCCAACAGAAGCGGCGACATTTTGGACCTGAGAAGGACAAGGTGATAGCAGAAGAAGTAGAAAAATTATTAAAAGCGGGTCATGTGAAAGAAATTCAATTCCTCGAGTGGGTCTCCAATGTAGTCCTGGTCCCTAAGCCTTCTGGGCAGTGGAGGATGTGTATTGACTTTCACGATTTAAATAAAGCGTGCCCTAAAGACTGCTACCCCTTGCCTCGTATTGATCAATTGGTGGATTCTACAGTAGGATATTAGGTGGTGTCTTTAATGGATGCTTACCAGGGATATCATCAGATACCACTGGCCAAAGAAGATCAGAAGTGGGTTAGTTTTGTAACAGCAGGAGGGTTATATGCTTATGTGGTAATGCCCTTTGGCCTAAAAAATGCGGGGGCTACATACCAGCAGTCACGGATAAGATCTTTGCAGAGCAAAAAGGGAAAAATATGGAGATTTATGTGGACGATATCCTGGTCAAATCAAAAACCGCTCGGGATTTAGTTGAGGACCTAAACGAGACTTTCGTTACCTTGAGGTGGTACAACATGAAACTGAACCCTAAAAAATATCTATTTGGGGTGAAGAGTGGAAAATTTTTGGGATATATTGTAACTGAGAAGGGATTGCAGGCTAACCCGGAGAAGGTGCAAGTCTTATGCAATATGAAGTCACCCACTAATTTGCGAGAGACTCAAAAGTTAGTGGGGAGAATTGTTTCCCTATCTCGATTCATAGCCAGGTCGGCAGACAAGGGGCTACCTTTCTTCAAGATTTTGCGCAAAGCTACCAAATTTCAATGGAATGATCAATGCGAGCAGATTTTCCAAGAGTTGAAGAAGTATCTAGCTGGACTTCCGTTATTAGCCAAACCTGTGGCAGGAGAGCCATTGTGGATGTATTTAGCCGTCTCAGAAGGAGCCATCAGCTCAGTCTTGTTGAAGCAAGAAGGTTCTCATCAGCAACCTATCTATTATACCAGCCATATTCTAAAAGGGGTTGAATCTCGTTACACTGAGCTGGAGAAGTTGACATATATTCTAGTCTTGACAGCCCGTAAGTTGAGGTCATACTTTGTAGCTCACCCTATCACTGTTTTGACTCATAGTGAATTGGGTAAGGTGGTTACTAAGCCTAATTTTTCTGAGAGATTGACTAAATGGGTAGTAGAACTAAGCGAATATGACATTCACTACTAACCCCGAACCATTATCAAGGCTCAGGCTCTTGCTGATTTTCTAGCTGAAGTACTTGTTGGTTCAGGAAATAGCTTGTCGACAAAAGAAGAAGGGTCAGATGCATGGAATATATTTGTGGACGGCTCTTCTGGGTCTGCAGGTAGCGGGGTGGGAGTCCTATTAATATCCACGAAGAAAGAAGAAACTCGCATAGCTATACGCTTGGGATGCCGGGTGTCCAACAATGAAGCTGAATATGAAGCTATTTTGGCAGGGTTACAAGCCGCCAAAGCCGTAGGAGCAACCTTTGTTATAATCCACTCAGATTTCCAGTTGGCGGTATCACAACTTCAGGGCTCTTTTATGGTTCAGGAAGAAAGATTGTAAAAATACTTGAAGGCTTTTGAGAAAGAAAAAGCTCACTTTCAACAAGTCCTCTTGAAGCAGATTTCGAGGGAGAACAATGGGAAGGCAGATGAATTGCCTCGGTTGGCTAGCGCTATGAAAGGAGTGAAGCCACTTGAAATGGTCTACGTGGAAATCCCTTCTTCTCTGATGATATGCAATGTGGAGGAGGCCATGCCCGAGCTAGATCCGATCCTTGATTAAAGGACTGACATTATAGCTTATCTACAGCAGGGAAAAGTCTCGGAAGAAAAAGGGGCGACCTCTGTTTTGATGAACAGAGACAAACGATCCACTATCCTAAACGGAGACTTATATAAGACATCTTTTGGACGGCCCCTGCTGAAGTGCTTGGGAAAGGAAGATGCTGAATGGGTACTTCGAGAAATCCATGAAGGTTGTTGCAGCAATCATCTGGGAGGGAGAGCTTTGGCGAGAAAGGCCTTGTTAGTGGGATATTTTTGGCCCACCCTCCAATGAGATGCAGCTCATATAGTGCAAACCTTCTCAACTTGTCAAAAGCATAGTAACCGGTCCGAACGACCAACTGAATTAATGAAAGTCATTGTTGCTTCATGTCCTTTTGATTAGTGGGGGATGGATATAGTGGGTCCTATGCCTGTGGCGCTGTTGCAGAAAAAATTCTTATTGGTGGTTGTGGATTATTTCTCCAAGTGGGTGGAAGCAGAGCCTTTTGCCAAAATTACTGAGAATGCTGTAATATAATTTCTGTGGAAGAATATTATCTGCCGTTACGATATTCCCCGGAGGTTGGTTAGTGATAACGGTCGGCAGTTACAGGGCAAGAAAATCAAAGAATGGTGTCAAAGTCTTAATATCCAACGGACATTTACTTCGGTAGCCCATCCTCAAGCTAACAGGCAAGTTGAAGTCACTAATATAATTCTTATTCAAAAATTAAAGACTAAATTGGGAGCACAGAGAGGAAACTGGGTGGAAGAATTGCCCGAGATTTTGTGGGCTCATCGAACCACACTAAAAACTGCAACAGGTGAAACTCCCTTCAGCTTATTATACGGGATGGAGGCCATTATTCCGGTGGAAGCCCTTTTAAGTAGTGCTCGAGTGGAAGTTTATGAGCCAGAGTAGAACCAACTTATTCGGAGCACTGAGTTGGACTTGGTGGAAGAAAAGAGGGAAGTGGCATGGAGGCGAGCGGAATTTTACAAGCGGAGAGTGCAACAAGCCTTTAACAAAAAGGTGATGCCCCGAAGATTTCAAGAGGGGGGTTTGGTTCTGCGCAAAGTTAATCCTGCTGGAGATACTGGAAAGTTGGCTCTGAACTGGGAGGGGCCCTATGAGGTGACACGCCGCGTGGCAGGATCAGCGTATTATCTGAAGGATGACCAGGGCAAGGAATTTCCTCGACCCTGGAACGCTATCCACTTGAAACATTTTTATACTGTATAAGGGGTGATGTACGGAGAAAAGGAATTAAGGGGTTCCTAGAGAAATATATTTGATAATTTATTATATTGACTAGATGCGCGGTGATCTCAAGTTTGATTGATGAATCATTTACATTAATACTATATTCCCTGTGACAAGCTATGAAAAGAAAGGAAGTCAAAAAGGGAGCCATGTCCTGAAGCAATACATTAAGTTATAATTTAAAACGATCGGGAGGATAGCGTCGGAAGCCGATTTCCCAGTGTAAGGAAAGAGCAGGATGATTTGCAGGGGGTAGTCCTTGGTCAGCATATTGCCGAACCACCTCATTAAATCTGTCTTGGAAGGTAGTGTGCATCAAGATTATCAACTGCTCTTGGCAGTTCAGACGGTCAGGACTTCGGTTTCGGTGAAGCCTACGACAATTCTCTTGACGCTCCCGGAGAGTTTGGCGCATTTCGCTATAACACCAAGATATTTCCATAATAGCATCAGCCAGAACTGAGATGTCATCCGCTCGGGAAGTTTGGTTCTGCTGAAGGAGGCTTATCATATCCATCATATTCTGGCGTATTGAAGCAAAAATTCCCTCTACCGCCTCTGTATAGGATCTGGTGCAGACAAGCTCATTGCCCAACCTTTGGAGGGATGTTTCTTGCCTGCGTATACGGGCGTGAGCATGCGCCCTAGAAGTTATTAAGGAGGAGTTTTCTTCTACCTCCTTGCACAGGAGGGTGCGGAGATCCCCTATCTTGTCCTCCGCCCTCTGGTGTCGAACCCATAGGTTTGCGATGACCTCAAAGTCCCTTTGTTTCTCCTGAAGAAGTTCTGCTACCTGCTCTCAAAGGTCTGTTAATTCTTGAGGAGGGGGAGTCTCTCTGTCAGGCTGCGCTGGTTGAACGTTCTGTCGGATAAATAACGATTTTGTATGAGCCCGTTGTTGTTCTTGTAATGCCGCTATAGTTTCAGCATCCTTTTGGTGTTGGCAACGAGCCTCTGCCAGTTGCTCCTGGCATTGTTTCAGCTGCTGTGACAGGGATTGCTCTCGGTTTTGGGTAGTTGTCTGATCCTCCCGCTGATGTTGCTCCCATTTTAGAGATTGAGCCTGATATTGCTGGAAGGAGCAGTCCAGTTCTTGATAATTGGTGAAGGCCTGGAGATCATTTATGAAAAAGAAGTCATTGAGAGGGGAAAGTCAGAGAAGTCAGTTTGAAGAACATACCAATTATAGAGCATGACGTAGGCCTTCCATCCAGGGGATTAGTTCCTCTAAGTTTAATATTCAAAGCCCCCTAGGAGAGGAAGAATAAGGGATGGATGACACTAGGGGTGAAGGCTCACTCATGATGGGGGAAGGAAAGATGAGAAAAGGAGGTTGCGTCGGAGATTCAGAAGGAAAAGAAGAAGGAGCTCCTGTAAGGAAGGTCAAAGAGATAGGGGTCGAGAGAGGAGAAGCAGAAGTGGGGGGTGGAAGACTTAGTGTGGTTGGTTGTGAAATGAGTATAAAAGAATTAGTAGAAGGGGATTGGTCCGGTGAGGAGTTTGGGGAGGAAGATATAGAGAGCATTGGGATGGAAAACTCTTCGCTGGGAAGGTGAAAAGTAGAAGGACCCTGGTCTGTATCCAAAGAAGGCGAAAGGCCTCCTAAGTTATGGACAACAGAGGAAACTGGCAATGGGGGAATATCAACTATCATGGGTTCAGGTAAGGGAGAATGCTCCGGTGGGAGAGAAGGAGCGGATGCAGAAGCGTTTGTCGTCGATAGACATTGACGCACCACCTCTCTGTGTTCATCTTCAGGTTGCAATGAGAGAGGGGGCGATTTCTGGATACCCAAGGCGGAAGGGGAAAAAATGGGAGAGTTAGGGTTTATAAGTAACATTAGAGATGAGGATGGATTGGTTACCCTAGTCTCATCTGGAGCGGAGGGGACAAGGGTTTCAGAGGAAGGCAGAGGAGAAGGGAGAGATGAGCAGGTGTGATGGTAATGGATGAAGGTAAGGGTGAAGTTGATGCTGGCGTCTGACCCTCATCCCGTTTGATTTGTGAATAACGGCTTGCTATTTCTCGGTGGAAAAAGGAATACATCCTGCCCACTGAAGAAAGAGGAAAAGCGCTAGAGTTAATGACTGGAGCACCGAAGGATGGCGGTGGAAAGAAGAACGGACGAAGAAGAAGGAGGCAAAAAGGCAGAAGGAATGACGGTAACAGAAGAAAGGAACGATGAAGCGTCCCCTATAAAAGGAGGGGTAAATGGAGTGGCAGTGGCGATTGGGCTCCTAATCTATAAAAAGAGCCCCAGGAAGAAGAAAAATGATGATTTATTCCTTTGATGACCCGTTATTTGTTAGAACTCTTGCTTTCATATGAGAGGATGGACGAGGGTATTCACCTTCAAGATGGAGGAAGAAATAATAGCGGTATAAAAGCAGAACTGGAGGTCAAGTCAGCGCACTCTTTACACAGAAGCCCTGGGTCGCTGTTATTTTTATCCCCGTGCGGTGGCGGAACGGAAGAGTTGAGTTTATTTCTCAACTGTATATTGTTTTTATCCCCGTGTGGTGGCGGAACGGAAGAGTTGAGTTTATTTCTCAACTATATATTATTTTTATCCACGTGCGGTGGCGGAACAGAAGAGTTGAGTTTATTTCTCAACTGGATATTATTTTTATCCCCATGCGGTGGCGGAACGGAAGAGTTGAGATTATTTCTCAACTGTATATTATTATTATCCCCGTGTGGTGGTGGAACGGAAGAGTTGAGTTTATTTCTCAACTGTATATTATTTTTATCCCCGTGCAGTGGCGGAACGAAGAGTTGAGTTTATTTCTCAACTGTATATTATTTTTATCCCTGTGTGGTGGTGGAACGGAAGAGTTGAGTTTATTCCTCAACTATATATTATTTTATTCCAGTGCGGTGGCGGAACGGAAGAGTTGAGTTTATTTCTCAACTGCATATTATTTTTATCCCCGTGCGGTGGCGAAACGGAAGAGTTGAGTTTATTTCTCAACTGCATGTTATTTTATCCCCGTGTGATGGCAGAACGGAAGAGTTGAGTTCATTCTTCAACTATATATTATTTTATTCCCGTGCAGTGGCAGAACGGAAGAGTTGATTTTATTCCTCAACTGTATATTATTTTATCCTCGTGCGGTGGTGGAACGGAAGAGTTGAGTTTATTCCTCAACTGCATGTTATTTTATCCCCGTGTGGTGGCGGAACGGAAGAGTTGAGTTTATTCCTCAACTATATATTATTTTATCCCCGTGCGATGGCGGAACGGAAGAGTTGAGTTTATTTCTCAACTATATATTATTTTATCCCCATGTGGTGGCGGAACGGAAGAGTTGAGTTCATTCCTCAACTATATATTATTTTATCCCCGTGTGGTGGCGGAACGGAAGAGTTGAGTTCATTCCTCAACTATATATTCTTTTATCCCCGTGTGGTGGCAGAACGGAAGAGTTGAGTTCATTCCTCAACTATATATTATTTTATCCCCATGCGGTGGCGGAACGGAAGAGTTGAGTTTATTTCTCAACTATATATTATTATTATCCCCGTGTGGTGGTGGAACGGAAGAGTTGAGTTTATTTCTCAACTGTATATTATTTTTTCCCCATGTGGTGGCGGAACGGAAGAGTTGAGTTTATTTCTCAACCGTATATTATTTTTATCCCCGTGTGGTGGTGGAACGGAAGAGTTGAGTTTATTCCTCAACTGTATATTATTTTATCCCCGTGCGATAGCGGAACGGAAGAGTTGAGTTTATTTCTCAACTGCATATTATTTTTATCCCTATGCGGTGGCGGAACAAAAGAGTTGAGTTTATTCCTCAACTGCATGTTATTTTATCCCCGTGTGGTGGCGGAACGGAAGAGTTGAGTTCATTCCTCAACTATATATTATTTTATCCCCGTGCAGTGGCAGAATGGAAGAGTTGAGTTCATTCCTCAACTGTATATTATTTTATCCCCGTGCGGTGGTGAAACGGAAGAGTTGAGTTTATTCCTCAACTGCATGTTATTTTATCCCCGTGTGGTGGTGGAACGGAAGAGTTGAGTTCATTCCTCAACTATATATTATTTTATCCCCGGGCGGTGGCGGAACGGAAGAGTTGAGTTCATTCCTCAACTATATATTATTTTATCCCCGTGTGGTGGTGAAATGGAAGAGTTGAGTTCATTCCTCAACTATATATTATTTTATCCCCGTGTGGTGGCGGAACAGAAGAGTTGAGTTCATTCCTCAACTATATATTATTTTATCCCCGTGTGGTAGCGGAACGGAGGAGTTGAGTTCATTCCTCAACTTTATACATTATTCTATCCCCGTGAAACGGAAGAGCTGAGTATTCCCTCAGTTTATGTTATTTTATTCTCGTGCAGTGGAAGTGTATACGTAATTCCTGCATAATGAAAAAATGGGGAAGTTGTATGTTTATTTAATTGTCGTATTATCCAAGAGGAGTGTAGAATTTGACATAGCCAGAGAAATGCCGGAAGAAGAAGATAAGCAGGGAAGGATATAGGCGAAGGCTTACATTGCAGAAGGTTCATTACTTCGAAAAGATCACATATTACAATTCCCCCACAAGAAGAAAATAACAAAAGAAACCCTTATTTATAGGGTATTACAATTCTTTGTTGGGAGGTACTGAAGGAGTTTCTTTGCGTGGCTTGGGTTGGCGCCATAGCTGCCGAAGGTAAGATTGTTGTATGAATATGTTCTTAGACAGGTCCTTCTGGGACACTGCTAGTTGTTGGCACAAGGAATAGTTGCTGGTGGAAGCTTCCCTCAAGCGTCGTTGCAGATATCCCACTTGCTCTTCCAGATTAGCGATGTAACGTTGTTCTTCAGTCTTCCCTTCAGAAGGGAAAGAGTTGCTACCCTGTTCAGAAGTTTCTTCCATGACGGGGAGAAGAAAAAGAGAAGATGAATATTAAGCGGCTATAGTTTGGGGTCCTTATAACGACGAAGGAGGAAGGTGCATTTATTCGCAGAGAAGATACAAATAATAAATGCTAGTAAAGAAGGAGAAACATAAAGACAGTAGGTGAAAAGTTGCTAGTACAGTAACTCTGAGAGGGATGGTTCAAATTCCACGGAAGCAGTAAGGGGAAGTATGTTCAGATAAGGTTACAGTCTTTTCTAATGGCAGTTACTCTACCTTTACAAGAAAATGACAAGAATTAACATCAGTTCCTTTCTTCCTTTTTATTAACATACTTGATAGTAATTACATCATTTCAGCTACTTAAGCTTTTTATGATCATCCTTAGTAGGAGGATTATTAGAAGGCTCCTCCGAGGGGGAAGGCGCCAAGATGACTCTGTAGAGATCGCCTTGAACTGGAGGTACCGCTGGTGGAGCTCCAACAAAAGGAGGTTGATGAGTCCCCGTTGAAGGGACTGGAACGAAAGCTAGGGCCGGTGGAAGCGGAGGAAGTTCAGCAGAGGCCTGGGGATCTCCTATTGTGTATTTCCACATCAGGGGTGGGTTCCATACTCGATTGCGGAAGGAAGGGAAGGGTGCTCGGAAGGACCTCCCTGCGGTAGGGGTTGGAACAGTGGTTAAGGAGGGAAAAGAGGGGGGATGGAAAGCCGAAGTTGCCATCGAGTGGGTCTCAGATTTCTCTATGTCTTCAGTGATCAAGTCGTGCAGTTCAAAAGAGTCAGAATTTGAAGAAATCTCAATGGGATATTCTGTGGAAGCCATGAGAGCCAGATGGAAAGACGAAGACACTTGAGGTGATAATTTATAATCGAAGGATGAGGAGTTGCATTTGTCCTCAGAAAGGAGAAGAAGAGGAAAGGACCAACACCATAATGGCGTCAGCATAGGAAATTATTGAGATATCATTTCCGAAGCAGTTAATTATTTTGAGAAGATCAAAGGTTAAGGTGGGTTAATCGCCGACTGAGCCTGAAAAATTGGTTCGGGCTAGAAAAAAGATCTCTCCAAGGATATCCCGAACCGGTTCCAAAGCAAGAAGCATCGTCCTTTCATTCATACAGGGCAGAAAAAAGGGTTGTAGTTATGAAGAGAAAGAAATGCAGGACAGACTTAAAGTTTGCGACCAATACCAAGATATGCATAGAAAATCACAAAGAGCCGTGCCAACATCAATATTCTTCAATAACAAAAGAGTCATTACAAGGATCAAAGTGTGACAAATTATAATTCTAAGAGTTCAGGAGGGCATTTGGATAAAGCATCAACGGGGTTTAAATAGCTGGTGTCCTTGCCGGGGGGAGGATACCCTCGTTCAGCATTTAAAGTCGAGGACCCATCGAAGCCAAGTATGAATAAATCTACTCCCTTCTTGACATAATGCCCCTTCAGGTCGGCCTCCTGCTCCTTCAGCTGTGACTGGCAGGTAGCAAGTTGGGCCTAACATGCAGCTAGCTGAGCCTGGCTTTCAGCTAGTTGGGCTGCCATGCCATCTCTTTCTGTTGTCGTCGCCATGACCCGTTGACCCAGAGCCGAAAAGGCCTCGGTATATTCTCGGTGGAGTTCTTTTTGTTTCCGAGCCACAGCCAACAGGGCTTCGGGAAAGGTAGCCACTAATGAAGAGAGTTCTTGGCACCTATCCAAGCAAGACTTTTTGTCGGCCACCCACGCTCGGCGTTCTTGCCGCAACTACTAAATAGTAGTTGAGGAGTCAGAAGCTTGAATAATGACATCTCCAAGCTGTCTTTTATATCCTGTTAGTTCGTGGGAGAGAAGGTCCACCTATTGAAGCTGGCTGGACTGCAGGAAGATTTGTTGCTCAAGGTCTTTATTCTTCCGCTGCAGCTCCTCCTTCTCGCTCTGAACCAAGGCCAATTGGGTCATGGAGTCTTCGCATTGGCTGAGTAGATCAGATTCTTTTTGCTCCTTCTCACTCAACCGATGGGTGAGCTGTTTCTGATGCGCCAAGGAGGCAAAATGGCGTGTCTCCACATTGGACTGGAATTAGGCTATATGAGACATCATCTTATTATGCATGGTCGAGACCTGAAGGAAAAAGGACGCAATTGCCAAGCGTTGGTACACCGGTGTATATGTATATATATATATATGCTAAAGATAAAGAAGAAAAACAATTACCTCGACCAACATTTTGCTCATTTGATCACAGGGGCCTTGTAAACCTGATTGATTGAAAAATTTCACCTCGGAGAGGTGACGAATCTTCAGGAGGGACCCTAGCGTAACCAGTGAGGGGTTGGGGAGGGGAAGATCTCCCCCCTCCGAAGGAGGAAGAGTAGGACCGGCATGCCAAAGGGGGGCGGGAGAAGGATGTGCTTCTGGAAAAATGGTGGCAAGGGTAGATTTGGTCGGGGAATGTGTGGGAGAGTCAAGAGGAATGAGGAATGAAATAGGAGAATGGGAAGGAGAATCTTCCCCTTGGGGAGAAGAGGATGGGGTGGCTAATGTGGTATCCCTTATCCTCGGTTCACAGATGGTTAGGCATTAGGATTCCTGTCGATTAGAAGAGGAGGAAGGAAGAGAGGAAGAGCTGGGAACTCCTTCTTTAACCGGGCGCAATTTCTTTCGAGGGGAAGAAGGGGCAGCCACAGATTTACCTCGCTTTGTGGAGGTCTTCTTTTTTTTTGGCTGCTTCGATCTCTTCGCCTTTTACTAGAGTGCTCTGCATTAGATTATCTGCGAAATCCATGGGAAAGAAGGGTAAGTTGATTCAGATAATAAGCTATATCAAAATACTAGCACCGTCCTACCTATGGCGGCCGGAGCTATTAGAGGGAAAGAAGACAGCCTGAAGTGACAGAGGAGTGGTTGTTTCATTAGATGTTCCGAGCAGTAATGGGATTCTCCCAATACTTTACAGACCTCCGAGAAAGGACATTGGGTCCTCATTTCGCGAAAAGGAGGCAGCTCGGGAAGATCTAGCTTCCAGGAATCCGAGTGAGGTAAAGGTGTTGGAAACAAAGGGGTTTGGTTTGTTTTAAATGAATAAACCAAAAGTTGGTTCGGTTCATTTTAACTTAAAATAGACCAACGCGGTTTGGTTTATTTTAACTTAAGTTATTGGAGCGGGTTAATGGGTTTTGGTTATGAACCAATAACCGTTAGGAGAATGTGTTCTCTATAAAAACATGGCTTAAGGGTTTTTCATGGATAACTTTTGGAGTTGGAAAACCTAGCCACCCTCTCCCTCTCTTCTCCTTGCCGTCGCCCAAGGGTTCCACGCCGCCCAGCTTTTTGCCGCCATCCACCCTTGCTATCGGCGTCCATCTGCTGCCGGCCACTCCCCCGGTGATCCTCCGGCGACTCACCTTGGTTCCGGCGACCAAGGGTTGGCCGACCATCCTCTTTGGCCGGCGCAACATCCTCCACCAAGCTGTCCTGGACAGCTTGTATCCTTCATGTCAGAGCATCGTTTGGACGACGTTTGGAGCTCCGATAGTGGCTATCTTACTGAGGATTCGATCTTCGGTAATCCTCATAGGTGGAGGACGAAGGATTCATCAAACAGTTGACGAATACCTCTCCGAAGAAGCGAGTTTTGGGGACTCATCTTGGAATCCAAATTTTGATTCGGATTGTGATCTTCTCTCGATCACATCGTCTTCGACACGAGGCTAGTGACTCGTATGAAGATGAGGCTCGTGGCTTTGTGAAGTCATCCCGACAATATTCGGTGTGGATACGGATAGAGGCGATTCTAGCAAGAGTCGCTCCGGTTGATGTCTTTCCCGCCACACGTGATACGTCAGATATACGTAGAGTAATTTCCTTTTATTGTAAAATTTGAAACTACGATTATGTCTACACATGGTGTACTATGCATGTGTGTGGAGTGTGTGTTGTAATAAATTAGATTTATTGCTTTTTATTTCTTCCACTGCGAATATGTTTACGAAATATATTCGAACACACACTCGCCGCGGTGCCGGAAACCCAACAGTGGTATCAGAGCCCAGGTTGTGTTTCGACATAATCGTAAAATTATTTTGTGATTGTTGTAATTGTATTTATGACAATTTTCTACTTTTGGAAGTTTAGAAGTATTTATGGAAATTTTTTAATTTTGGAAAGTCTAGAAGTATTTATGGAAATCTTCTACTTTTGGAAAGTTAGAAGTATTTATGGAAATTAACACTTTCCATAAATAAAATATTTGATTAGATTTGGAAATTTGTTTCCTAATTTAATTATAATTTGATTTGGGAAATCAAATCTAAAATATATTTGAATTCCATAAATAGTTTTGACAATTTAGGAAATTTATTTTCTAAATTAAATTTGACTTTCTTTAATTGAGACCTTCCATAAATAAAATATGTGATTAGATTTAGAAATTTGTTTCCAAATTTAATCATGATTTGATTTTGGGAATAAAATCTTAAACATATTTTATTTCCATAAATAGTTATGACATATAAGGAAATTAAGTACATGCCATAATTATATGCCATGTAATTGCATTAGATGCATATCATTATGCCACGCGTGTCGTGACATGTAGATGTATGTCATGCCATATAGATAATAGTTATTTGCATGCAAAGAGGATGAGACTTTAAAACCCTTATACAATATTAAAGCCTACACCTTCCATTAATATGATTAGAACCAGAGTTCTGTTTCTTGTTTGGGTTGTTGGACTCACTCCAAGCCCGGCTCGAACTTGAACATGTTCAAATCATTGGAATAGTTTAACTCTAATATGGTAAGAGTCAGAGGTCAATCGTTAGTTTGGGTTGTTGGACTCACTCCAAGCCTGGCTAATTGGTTGAATGCGCTCTAACCATATTAAAACTATTTCGCGATTAATGGGCCAACTCTAACTTGGAGCATCGATTTGTTGGACTCACTCCAAGGTCGATGTGAAGAGAGGTGAAGTTGGGTGCTATGCATATGATGCATACTTGTTAATGTGTTAACAACCCAATATATGTGTAAACATTCAATTAGTTGATAACACATTGTGATAGTTACATATACGTGATATGTAATCGGTATACTTGATACCCACCATCATAGCTAAGAATGGCTTATTGGACTCACTCCAAGGTTGTTCTTATCTATATTGGATATCAGCCCATTCAGAGATTGACCTACGATCTCCCGAATTGATTTTGAGGGTTTTTGAATTCGAAAAATGAATGGGATTTTGTAAATGTATGTGGATGCATTTTAAATCATCTTTCTCATATATGCTCGTTTTGTATTTCTAGGTTAATTGCTTGATCAAGATGTCTTTGAACTTGCGCTCTATTTTGAATTCGAATAAATTGACTAGGTCAAACTTCTTGGACTGGCTTAGAAACTTGAGAATTGTTCTCAAGGAAGAAAAGCTTGAGTATGTCCTCGAAGCGTCTCTTCCTGCCCGTCCTAGTGATGATGCAACATCGGACCAATTGTTGGCCCATCAGAAACATGTGAGTGATTTTGAGCAAGTGAGTTGCATCATGCTAGCCGCGATGGTACCCGAGCTACGGAAGCAGCATGAGCATATGGATGCTCATACCATAGTCCTTCATCTTTATGAGTTGTTTGATGAGCAAGTGAGATTCGAAAGGTTCGAAGTCTCCAAGCTCCTCTTCACCTCTGAGATGCAAGAAGGTTCATCTGTGGTACTGCTCAACATGCTGAAGACTGTGGAGCCTTCTAAGAAGCATGAGCAGGGGATAGTGCTGTTAGTTGATTCCTCGAAGAAAGGTTCTAAGAGGGAGTCAAAGGAACAACAAAAGAGGAAGAAGAAAAAGGCTAAAAAGGCAGAACCAGCTCAAAAGGGCACTTGCCATCATTATGGCAAGGAGGACCATTGGCGAAGAAACTGCAAGATTTATCTTGAGTCCGAAAAGAAGAATAAGACATCAGATGCCCCATCTTCTTCAGATATCTTCGTTATTGATTGTCATTCTATTTCCTCAGACACTTGGGTATTGAATATTGGGTGTGGCTCACATATATGTAATGACATACATGGGCTAAGGAATAGAAGAAGACTCATCAAGGGAGAGTCAAATTTACGTGTTGGGAATGGACCAAAGGTTGCTGCACTCGCCATCGGAACATATTTATTGAAACTCCCTACATGACTTGTCTTAGAACTGGACAATTGCTTTTATGTTCCTTCGTTGATAAAGAACATCATTTCTATTTCTTGTTTAAATAGAAATGAGTACCATTTAACTTTTAGTAACAATTGTTGTTACATAACTTTGAATGACGTTCTTTATGGGACTGGAACTTTAAGCAATGGTATTTATACATTGGACGTATCCAGTGACATTTTCAATATCAAAGCGAGCAACAAGCGTGCTCGAAAAGATAATCAATTAGACTCCTACATGTGGCATTGTCATCTTGGCCATGTGAGCAAGAAATGCATGTCCGAATTACACCGATGTGGAATTCTAGAATTGTTTGAATTAGATTCATACGATACATGCAAATCATGCTTAAAAGGCAAGATGACCAAGTTACCTTTTACTGGAAAAGGTGAACCGGTGGGTGAGTTGCTTGGTCTAATACATACTGATGTATGTGGACCTATGTCAACTCAAGCCTTAAGAGGTTATACATAAATCATTACCTTCACCGATGATCACTCACGGTTTGGGTATGTGTTCTTGATGAAACACAAGTCTGAAGCCTTTGAAAGGTTCAAAGAATTCAAAAATGAAGTAGAGAAACAACTTGGTAAGAGTATTAAAATACTTCGATCGGATCGAGGTGGTGAATACTTGAGTCAAAAGTTTCTAGATTATCTGAGGGACAATGGTATATTGTCTCAATACCGGACCTTGTTGGACATGGTCAGGTCAATGATGAATCACACGAATCTTCCCAAGTCCTTTTGGGGCTATGCACTTTAGACAGTTGTTTACTTGTTAAACAGAGTTCCGACCAAGGTAGTCTCTACTACTCCATATGAGATATGGGCTAGTAAGAAACCTCATTTATCTTACTTGAAGATATGGGATTGTCCTGCTTATGTGAAGCGGACTGTGTCAGACAAATTGGATGCTAAGTCTGATAAATGTCTATTTATTGGATACCCTAAGGAAACGAGGGGTTACCAATTCTATCATCCCTTGGAACAAAAGGTGTTTGTTTCAAGGAATGCTGTGTTTCTAGAGAAAGAGTTTCTCTTACAAGAAAATAGTGGGAGTGTCGTTGAACTTGAGGAGGTTCAAGAGACTCCAATAGACATTGAAAAGATACCTGGTCAAGTACCTCGACCGATGACTCATAGTGATGAGACATCGGTTGAACCTATTGTGACACCATATCTTCGTAAATCTAGTAGGACACGCAACATTCCTGAGAGATATAGATTTCTCGTAAGTGAATCGAACGACGTGTTACTTATTGATGATGAGGAGCCTACCAATTATGACGAAGTTCTGAAAATTTCAGAAAGGGACAAATGGCTTGAAGCCATGAAGTCGAAAATGGATTCCATGTATGAAAATCAAGTTTGGAACTTGGTTGATCCACCTGAAGGCATAAAGCCTATAGGGTGCAAGTGGATTTTCAAGAAGAAAACCGACATGGATGGTAATGTGATTACCTATAAGGCTAGATTGGTGGCGAAAGGATATCATCAAAAGCAAGGTGTTGATTATGGCGAAACCTATTCGCCTGTTGCTATGCTTAAATCCATTCAGATGCTCCTGGCCATAGCAGCTCATTATGATTATGAGATATGACAGATGGATGTGAAAACAATTTTCCTTAATGGAAATCTACTCGAGGATGTGTATATGATACAGCCTGAGGGTTTCACATCAGTTGATAAAACCAAGGTATGCAAATTGCGACGGTCCATATATGGACTGAAGCAAGCATCCAGGAGCTGGAATATCCGTTTTGATGAGACAATCAAAAAGGTTTGATTTTTCACAAAATCTAGATGAACCTTGTGTGTACAAGAAGGTTAGTGGGAGTACAGTCATGTTTCTAGTATTATATGTCGATGACATATTACTTATAGGAAACGATGTTTCTGTCTTACAGTCAGTTAAGATTTGGTTGTCCAAGACATTGTCCATGAAAGATCTGGGAGAAGCAACCTACATCCTCAGGATTAAGATCTATAGGGATAGATCAAAACGATTGCTTGGTCTTTCACAGTCTACATATATAGACCGAGTGCTAAAGAGGTTTAGCATGTCGGAATCCAAGAAAGGTTTCCTACCCATTAGGCATGGGATACACCTTTTGAAGTCTATGTGTCCGCGCACAGAAGACGAGAGGATTTGCATGAGTAAGATTCTCTATGCATTCGCAATAGGATCTATCATGTATGCTATGTTATGTACGAGGCCCGATGTATCGTATGCTCTAAGTGCCACGAGCAGATACCAGTCTGATTCAGGAATGGATCATTGGGCGGCTGTTAAGACGATCCTTAAGTACTTAAGAAGAACTAAGGATGTGTTCCTAATATATGGAGAAGGGGACATGGTGATAAGCGGGTATATGGATGTCAACTTCCAGACAGACAAGGATAATTCCAAGTCTCAATCTGGGTATGTATTCACCTGGAATGGGGGCGCAGTGAGTTGGAAAAGTTCCAAACAAGATACTGTAGCGAATTCTACCACTGAGGCAAAATACATTGCAGCTTTGGAAGTAGCAAAGGAAGCAGTTTGGATCAAGAAGTTCATTTATGAACTTGGTGTGGTTCCAGCCATTGTTGAAGCAATACCGGTTTACTTTGACAACAATGGAGCAATTGCACAGGCAAAAGAGCCAAGGTCTCATCAACGATCCAAACATGTGCTTGAAATGAGATTCTCATACCGAGAGAAACTAAGTTTGGTTGGACCAAACAAGGATCATGCATGAAATCGTTTC
Source organism: Wurfbainia villosa (assembly GCA_025175895.1). NCBI lineage: Eukaryota > Viridiplantae > Streptophyta > Magnoliopsida > Zingiberales > Zingiberaceae > Wurfbainia > Wurfbainia villosa. The sequence continues at coordinate 118,773,154 of CM045987.1, read as the reverse complement.
AGTCGTAATGGAAGCATGGATGGGTCGTGTCTTATGAAGACATGATGGATGAACCAAATTGGTTTGGTTCTAATCCAATGGTGGAGAATAAACCAAAGGGGTTTGGTTTGTTTTAAACGAATGAACCAAAAGTTGGTTCGGTTCGTTTTAACTTAAAATAGATCAACGCGGTTTGGTTTATTTTAACTTAAGTTATTGGAGCGGGTCAACGGGTTTTGGTTATGAACCAATAACCGTTAGGAGAATGTGTTCTCTATAAAAACATGGCTTAAGGGTTTTTCGTGGATAACTTTTGGAGTTGGAAAACCTAGCCACCCTCTCCCTCTCTTCTCCTTGCCGCCACCCAAGGGTTTCACGCCACCCAGCTTTTTGCCAGCATCCACCCTTGCTGCCGGCCACTCCTCCGGTGACCCTCCGGTGACTCACCTTGGTTCCGGTTACCAAGGGTTGGCCGACCATCCTCTTTGGCCGGCGCAACATCCTCCACCAAGCTGTCCAGTTTTGTATCCTTTATGTCGGAGCGTCGTTTGGACGATGTTTGGAGCTCCGATAGCGGCTACCTTACTGGGGATTCGATCTCCGGTAATTCTCATAGGTGGAGGACGAAGGATTCGTCAAACGGTTGACGAATACCTCTCCGAAGAAGCGAGTTTTGGGGACTCATTTTTGAATCCGAATTTTGATTCGGATTGTGATCTTCTCTCAATCACATCGTCTTCGACACGAGGTGAGTGACTCGTACGAAGATGAGGCTCGTGGCTTTTTGAAGTCATCCCTATGATACTCAGCATGGATACGGATAGAGGCGATTCTAGTGAGAGTCGCTCTGGTTGATGCCTTTCCCGCTACACATGATACGTCAGGTATACGTAGAGTAATTTTCTTTTATTGCAAAATTTGAAACTACGATTATGTCTACACATATTGTACTATGCATGCGTGTGGTGTGTGTTGTAATAAATTAGATTTATTGCTTTTTATTTCTTCCACTGCGCACATGTTTACGAAACATGTTCGAACACACACTCACCAGGGTGCCGAAAACCCAACAATACTTAGCCGTTGAACTTTGAGATGCTATATTTGATATCAATACAGTCTCGTTTCATCACTATTGCTGATTATAGATTCTATATATGTTTGATTTATAAATGTTGTATAAGTGCATGTAGCTGAGCACAATTGTAGTCTTGGTTTGGGTAATCATATTGTATTACTGGGGGTAGGTGATGGGTCTAAATGTGCATTTGATTGTCATATCATATTATTTTGCATTGTGTATCTATTGTGGATCATGTCTTCGGGGTATGGTTGAGTGGGTTATCGATAGAGTTTTGTTTATGGACTGGAGGTCCTAACATGATTGTCTATCTATTGTATATGACTCTCTGTGAAATAGAGAGTGTGTTATGGATTTATGTGTTTGGAGCTATGCATCATCACATTATATGCATGCTGTCGACTTGGTCTCCCTTGTGGTTGAGAGAGTTGTCAGTCATTACTGCCTCCTCGACTACTCGAGGTAATGGTAGCTGGAGTTGAGTGCAACTCATTTATTGTGCCACACTCATCCACTGTGTGATAGCAGTAGTTGGGGTTGTGTGCAATTTATCCTATCGTGTGGCACTCGACCACTCATGGGTAGTGACAGTTGGAGTGGTCAGCAGCAGGGACCACCGTTGTGTAGCTTATAGCTAGCTACTTACTCATACTGCCTATTCGGCCACTCGAGAGTAGTGGTAGCTAGAGTTGGGACAGTTGTCCTGTTGTGCCACCTAGGCCACACTGGGTCATGGTAGCAAGTGGGGTCTGTAGGCAGTGACCATGCATACACATTGCCATGTGTGGTGGCTCATATATGTGTGTGATACATATTACATATGCATTGCCATGTGTGGTGGCTTATATATGTGTGTAATACATATTACATATGCTTGTGAGATGTTGCATTTGGTTAAGTTATGATTGCTGCATATATTTGTACATCATTATACACACCATTTATATAATATATACTGTTGTATGTAGTGTATTTGGCTATGAGTTGGATCAGTGTGGATTGTTGTTTAGGTATGTGTAGTGTACCTGATGGATCAGGTTGTTATATGCATGTGATTAGTATTATGTTATTGCACAGGATGGACCAGGTTTGTTTATGCATTTGATTACATGTTGTTCATATGATTATGTGTTAATCATAGGTGTGATATTGTTCATGTATGTTATTCGTATATGTTATGTTGTTGTATACTTGTCAAGTTATTATGAGTTGTGTCATTGCAGACCTTCAGGTATGTCAGTACATTACATTATATCTGGTGGATCAGTTTTGTATATGCATTGATTAGATTTATACTGATGGTTATTTGATATTACCTTTAAGACTGTATACCTATTGATCTCCATATCTTTTTATAATGTTCATACACTATCTTTCATATACCACTGAGTCTTATACTCACCACCACATAACCAAGGTTTTCCTGTCTCCTAGGTAGCTGGTAGAGGATGTCGTAAGGAGCTTGGGGGTCCTATATGTCGATTCCATCTCACATGGTGCATTTTGGGTTTGAATCCCTAATGATTGTATGTTTTGGATTTTATTTTGTATTTATTCCATATTTTGGTATATGGTGGTGTTGTTATGTACTTGTCCTTTATTATGGTTTTGGTTTGACTGTTGGTTTGGATTATGTTTTCTTGTTGTGTCAAAGTCACTTCGGAGTGCATCTTCGTGTCCTTGTATTTCTATTATTTGTTAGTGTTATTTCACTGTGATTTATGGTTTGTGTGTATCATCAAATATTTGGGTCTTGTATCGGTATTATTTCTTATATTGTCACAAGAGGATACCATCCTATTGACGGACAAATATACTCTCGGGGTGTGACATTTGCAATTGAGCCTTTTTTTATAGACCTTCCTAAGCCTTCAAGATAATCATTTTCATCAAGATCTAGATCTAGATAAAACTCTATCCAAAATTCTTATCTTTGAGGTGACATTTGTCTCTTTATGAGTACACCAGTTGACTACTCCTATTGCCAGTCAACTGGCTCCAGTCGACTGTTGTACTTGAGTTTTCATCCCGTCACCTGCATCACAAGATTAATACAATATATACAATAATAGTGATGATGATAGTCTTTAGACCATCCGACTTGTCGGGAATCCGGATCGAGACATTCACAACATCGCGGGCGAAATACTTCGCACAACCATAGCGGAAACAAAAATACAAATCGGATCCCTCCAGAGATCCATGCAAAACATATAAATCATTTTCTTAGTTTAATCTAGATCTTATCTAGAAGAAGAAATATACCTTCGATGTGAGCCCTTCGCAATCTCGCTAATCCAAGAGCTGTCGGATCTCTATATGGTAAGGACAACCTTATCTCCATGGTATCTACACTGCCACTCAGCAGTTTTGGAGACACGTTGTGCTAGCAACCCTAGCAAACCACCAAGAACACTTGGAAGAAAGAAGGAGAAGAAGGAGAGCACTCTCTTCGCTTGCACGCCCAAAACCTTCAAGCCTCACCTCCAAATCAACTCTCTCATCTCTTTATCAAGAAGACTTCTTATCTCCATAATGAATACCAAGACCCTTGGTATTCCCTTTAATCAATGCATGAAAACCTCTCATCTCCTCATCATGAATACCAAGACCCTTGGTATTCCCTTGCATGATTAATCGCATGATGATAGATGACCCTTGGATTTTCTGCATGATGAATCATCTTCCATGGTTTAACTTGAGTCTAACTCAAGTTTAACCAGCTTGAGTCTAACTCAAGTCTTGGCCATTTGATCAATTGTTCTTTTAGTCAACTAAAAGAAACCATCTTCAAAACAGAATGTCATTTGTGTGTGACCCAATAGGCTCTTGTAACGTTGGCAATATGTCAAAAACCCCTTTTAGATGCATAAGCAATGAGCAACATCTAGCAATACATCATTGCTATCCAAGTTACAAGAAAGTCGAGATCCGATAACCTTTCCATGGCTATTATCATATATGACGGTGTCCTTCTATCCTTGATATCTTAGATCGATCAATGAGGCATAGACCGTGTCATCCCCTTATCGATCTTTATGTTTCTTGATCCCCAAGTAGACTCATTCAAACAAATGAGCTCAATATCTCATATTGACTCATTTGAGCATGACCATGCATTTTGTGGTCATACTCTATCAAGAGGCCAAAGATATCACTCCCGTCATATGAGAGGGATAGATCTCATCTACATCACTCACATCCCTCAGTATAATTCGTTACATACCCAGCAATCGCCGTTATAGTACACCCTGTTACGGGTGACGTTAGACGATACCAAAGTACTTAACTCTTTATGTAGGGAATCGTAGTAACTTCAAATCTAAGGACTATTCATACCAATAGTCACATGAGAAAGTATATGACACTCATATAACGATCCATGATACTTTCTCATGGCAAGTCAATTCAATACATATATTCTCCAATATATATACCCATGTGTCAATGTGATATCACATATCCATGACTTATGAGATCAAGTCATCCATTGACCTACAGGCTAGTCTCAATGTATCAATATATCCCTTTGTCTATTAATACAATACTTGACTAGGAATGTTTAAGTATAGTGTTCTCTACAGCTTCTCATAATCAATTCTACCAATTGATATATTGTAGATTATAACCTACCATTCAAGGGCATTATTATATTTATTTGGTTGGCACACGCATAAAGTAAATATAATAATCAATCTTTGCCTGTTATTAATGAAATATGATACATATGATCCCTAATCAATCATCTCATGATTAACACTAAGGGTTGACGCTAACAATCTCCCACTAGCACTAGTGTCAATCACTGTAATCTCTAAGACCCAGTGACCTAGTATGACCATCATGCTTCCTCTGTGCTAAAACCTTGGTCAAGGGATCCGAAATGTTAGCATCAGTATCTACTCTGCATATTCGCACATCTCCTCTATCGATGATCTCTCGAATGAGGTGATACCGCCGTAGTATATGTTTGGAACACTAGTGAGAATGAGGTTCCTTAGCCTGTGTTATAGCCCCGTTATTGTCACAATAAAGCTCTATAGGACTCACGATGCTAGGAACTACACCAAGCTTAGAAACAAACTTCCTGATCCAAACAACCTCCTTTGCCGCATCTGAAGCAGCAATATACTCGACCTCTATAGTAAAATCCGTGACTATGTCTTGCTTTAAACTCTTCTAGCTCACAACACTACCATTTAAACAAAAGACATATCCTGACTGCGATTTGTAATCATCCTTGTCCGTTTGGAAGCTAGCATCGCTGTAACCCTTTACAGCGAGCTCCTCATTGCCTCCAAATATCAATAAATATTCTTTAGTTCTTCTCAAGTACTTAAGAATATTCTTGACGACTATCCAGTGACTATCACTTGGATCTGACTGGTATCTACTCATCATGCTTAAAGCATACGAGACATCAGGACGAGTGCATAGCATGACGTACATAATAGACCCTATAGAAGATGCATAGGGATCTGATCCATACATTCCCTTTCTTCCTTAGAAGAAGGGCATTGAACCTTCGAAAAGCTCACACCATGTGACATTGGCAGAAATCTCTTCTTGGAATTCTGCATGGCAAAATGTTTAAGAACCTTGTCAATGTATGCACTCTGACTTAGGCCAAGCAATCTCTTAGATCTATCTCTATAGATCTTAATGCCTAAAATGTAGGCTGCTTCACCTAAGTCCTTCATTGAGAAATAATTCCCAAGCCAAGTCTTTACAGACTGCATCGTAGGGATGTCGTTTCCAATGAGAAGTATGTCATCAACATACAAGATAAGAAAGATAACTATGCTCCCACTGACCCTCTTGTAGACACAAGGTTCATCTTCATTCTTGATGAAACCAAATTGTTTGATCGCATCATTGAATCGAAGATTTCAGCTTCTAGATGCTTGCTTTAAACCATAAATGGATCTTTGTAGCTTGCATACTTTGCCAGCATGCTTTGGATCTACAAATCCCTTAGGTTGTGTCATGTACACATCCTCGAGGAGGTTTCAATTCAGAAATGCAATTTTGACATCCATTTGCTAGATCTCATAATCGTGATAAGCTACAATAGCAAACATGATCCGAATGGACTTAAGCATTGCAACTGGTGAAAAAGTTTCATCATAGTCAATACCATGAATCTGTTTGAAACCTTTAGTTACCAATCACCCTTTATAGGTATGCATAAGACCATCCATGTCAGTCTTTCTCTTAAAGACCCACTTACATCCAATGGGTTTGATCCCTTCAGGTGAATCAACCAAAGTTCATACTTGGTTAGTGTACATGGATCCCATTTCGGACCTCATGGATTTTATCTATTTCTCAGAATCTGAGCTCATCACAACTTCCTGATAGGATGTAGGCTTGTTTAACTCAACAAGAATAACGTCATCATTGTTAGACAAGAGAAATGAATATCTCTCAAACTGATGACGTATCCTATCAGACCTGTGAAGAGGTTGGTCTTCACAACTTCTTGCGCAACAATCTCATCATCCACAACACTTTGTGGTGCCTATTCAATTTCCATCTCAGTGCTATCTTTATCTTGAATTTCTTCAAGATGCATTTTACTCCCATTATTCTTCTAGAAATGAACTCTCTTTCTAGAAATACATCATTTTTAGCGACAAACACTTTGCATTGTGTGGGATTATAGAAGTAATATCCTTTCGTTTCCTTAGGATATTCTACAAAGTAGCACTTGTCTGATTTGGGGCATAGTTTATCGGAGACTTGACATCGAACATAAGCCTCACATCCCCAAATCTTCATAAAAGACATCTTGGGACTTTTCCCAGTCCATATCGCATATGATGTCTTTATGACTGCCTTAGATGGGTCATGGTTAAGTGTGAAAGCAGTCATCTCTAAAGCATATCCCCAGAATAAAGAAGGAAAATTTGTATGACTCATCATGGATCATACGATAACTAATAATGTACGATTTCTCCTTTCTGATACACCATTCCACTGTGGTATTCCAGGTGGAGTGAGTTGAGATCTAATCCCAAACTCAATGAGATAGTCACGAAAAGCTTGGCTAAGGTATTCCCCACCTCGATTTGATTGAAACACTTTTATACTCTTACCAAGTCGGTTTTGTACTTTATTCTTGAATTCTTTGAACTTTTCAAAGGATTCAGATTTGTGTCTCATAAGATACACATATCTATATCTACTGAAATCATCAATAAAAGTAATGAAGTACTGATAGCCTCCTCTAGCTGCTACATTGAAAGGCCCACATATATCAGTATGTATGAGTTCTAATGAATCGGTAGCTCGTTCGCCATGTCCACTAAATGGAGTCTTGGTCATCTTGCCTAGAAGACAGGATTCACATGTCTCATATGATTCAAAATCAAATGAGTCCAGTAATCCATCCTTATGGAGTTGGGATATGCGACTCTCATTTATGTGACCTAGGTGACAATGACAGAGATATATTTGGTTCGGATCATTAGATTTGAACCATTTGGTATTTATGTTATAGACTGGAGGTTCAAGATCTAGAAGATAGAGACCATTCACAAGGTGTGCACTACAAAAATAAATATCATGTAAATAAACGGAACAACACTTGTCCTTTATTACAAATGAGAAACCTTTCTTGTCTAAACAAAAAATAGAGATAATGTTTTTAGTCAAGGCGGACACATAACAATAGTCTTCTAGTTCTAAGATAAGCCCAGTGGGCGTGGATAAGGAATATGTTGTTAGATCGAAAAGCGTCGCTAGAGGGGGGGGGTGAATAGCGATCGAAAATCTTTCGTTCGTAATCGTTCGTTAAGGCACGAGTAAGCGAGTAAGCAGCGGAAAATAAAATGACACGTTTATTTTACTTGGTTCACAACCCGGCGGTTGCTACTCCAAGGCCCTATCGGTCCTAGACCGCGTACGGAGGGCAAAGCACTATAACGTCTCCTCCTCGTTGGAGGTAGGAGACAACGATCACAAAACCGAATATACGAGGATGAGGCAACAAGCCTACCTCACCTCGTTATGAAGAAAAACAAAGAATACAATATCAAAAATATTACTTGAATCTGCTGCCGACGAAGAAGATTGGAACTTGGCGTCACATCGGCGTTATGACGGTGTTGGAGCGTTGGCGTTGTAGGAGCACTTGATGAATAAAATTGATGTTCTTTGGAGATGAATCCTCCCCTCCTTTTATAGAATTTAGCCTCTGAATTTGTCTCCTATTTCTTTGGAATGGATCATGAATTTTTCCAAATTTTTATCGCGAAGTGGCCGCGTCAAACGTTATCCGTTTTGACCTAGCGCAAAAGTTGAATCGTCGCCATCAGTCGACTGATGCCTCCCATCAGTCGATGATACTCCCATCGATCGTGATGGGCATCACGATCGCTCCATGTCCAAGAATGATCCGGCAACCACTTCCCTACAGCAAGAGGTTAGCTCAGAAAATGATAAATACGACGGTTTCTAACCGTCTGATCTCGACCTAGACCTTCCACAGGAAGTCTTAGTCAGATCGCCGCCTACGGTCATCCCTGTAAAGAGGACACGACCTTACAATCTCTCACTCACACGAGCTTACCTCGATAGTAGCTCTTGCTTCCGGCCTTCCACTCGATTCCTTCGGCTCCCTCCGAAGTCACTCGAGTGTCGCCCGACCACCACGGCTTCCTCGTGTCGCTAGCCTTCACTCAGCTTTAATACTTTTAGACACTCGATAGCTCGTGAGATAACGATATAAACTTAACTTTGTGTCTTTGCCATAATCAAAACACAGGTTCGATTATCTAGTGCCCCTGCACCAACAATCTCCCCCTTTTTGATCTATGGCAAACCAACACAAAGTTAAGGAAAATTAAAGCATAAAACCAGTAAAGTAAATGATGAATGTCATTTTCAAAAACTCCCCCTCAACCAAAACTCCCCCTTAACCCTAGGTGAGTGTTGAAAGAAATAATTTAATTTTCAAAATTAAATTTTATGTTACTCCCCCTTAACTTTTGCTCTTCTCCCCCTTTTGCCATAAATCAAAAATTTTTTTTGGGGTTTTTGTATAAAATAGGGGTTTGAAAACAATATCGTATATGCATGCATCTAGATAAATCAAATATGAGTCCAAGCATACGTCTAGCAGTAGTTAGATAGATTGGTTCGAGGTGTGCCCTCTGCACCAATAATCTAAAGATTTATAATATAACCTTTAGGGTTAGTTTGCTCTCCCCCTTAGTCAAATATATGAAGTATAAGAGATGTAGGGGGCGCTAAACTTTGGCCTTAGAGTTGTTAAGTACAATAGTTGAGAAAATAGGTAGTATTTTGAAGAGATTGTTTTAAGTATATTTCAATTATCCTTAACATCTCACCCATTCTATGTGTCTCAGAATTTGTTCACCTTATATGTTTTGTGAGATGATTTTAAAATTAAGTTGATTAAGTGCATTTAGGTTCAAGTAATTTTATGTTAGATTTGGATTTGACCCTAGGCTTGTCAAGTTTACCTTTTCAAGATCATGGCTTCCAGGTCGTGGCGAGGCACAGGGGCCTTCTTTTATCGGATCATCGACCACTTCCTTAGACAAAGCCATTTTCAAGAAAATGATGACTTGACTCACCTAAGACTATTTCCTAGTCTAACTGAAAAGAGGCTCCCCGAGGCTCAATCTTTTCGAAGGATTTTAGTTGGTTATGTACGTGTTCTAAGTAAGTTCACAAGTTAACAAAAATTCTAAGCATGCAATGGTTTTGCTAAGTAAGCGGGTATACTATTTTAGTGTTAGCTCCCCCTGGACCATTGAACCAATATGATCTATTCAAATAATGAACTTGATCCTGGGGAATCCAAACCTTGTTAGTCCTTATATGTGAATTTAATAAAACCTTTGGGACCCATGCTTGGACTCTTTGATGACTACGATTTACGATAGACATATAAGACCTATTCGTAGTCTTTGACTTAAATCCGAGTCCGGCTTTGTTGTACACGGCTCTTTGGGTTCCAAGTAGTCGATTAAGATTCTTAGATCCCAATGTGAACCTTTCCAACCTAGCCTCAACCTCTTGAACTCGTTCTTTCAAGAGAGAATTCTCCTCCTCAAGTTTTTCAATTTGGGTTGAGTTTCCCTCTTGAACTTGACTAGTTGAAGAGGTTAGAGTAGCCTCTTGCTTGAGGGTTTCAACCTCCTCAAGTAACGACTCAACCCTAGACTCGGACTTAGTTAATTTCCTAGACAAAAACTTAACCGTATTATGTAAAGTATTAAATAAAGTTCGACTCACTTTAAGGGTATCTTTTGAACCGGATGCGTATCCGTGGCTTGACTTGAAGGTAGCTTCGTAGTCCGAGTCATCCTCAGGTTCTGACTCAAGTTCAGGTTCGGTCTCCGTGTCTGATTCAATCGATTTCGCCATGAAATCTATGTCTTCTTTGTTGTCCCAAGTTGCATGGAAGGCTTTCCTTGCTCCCTTTTTCTTTTGGTTCTCATTCTTCAATTTCCTCCTTTCTTGTCGAACTATTCTCCGCACAATGTTGACTATTATGGCCTCCTCTTCGGATTCGGATTCGGATTCGTCTTCGGGTTCGAGTTCATCTACTTGCCTAGTAGGTGGCTTGCTTCTTTGTCCTGCAAGTAGAGCAATACCTCTCTCGGCCCGGATCACGTTAGTTTGCTCATGAAGTTCAAACTCGGAAAATAATTCATCTAACCTAAGCTTCGATAGGTCCTTAGAGACCTTGTAGGCATCGACCATGGATGCCCACAAGGTAGTCCTAGGAAATGAATTAAGAACGTACCTTAGTAGGTCACGGTTTTCGACCTTGTGTCCGATGGTGTGTAGGCCGTTGACAATGTCCTGGACGCGGGCGTGTAGTTGCGTTGTCGTCTCGTGTTCCTGCATCTTGAGGTTATACAACTTATTGAAAAGAAGGTCACGTTTACATACCTTAGCATCGGACGTTCCTTCGTGTAGCTCGATTAATTTATTCCATAGGTCCTTGGCGCTAATGAATGGTCCGATGCGGTTGAGTTCCTCCTTGGACAAGCCGCATTGCAATATTTGGGTTGCTCTTGCATCGGCTTCGATTTGCCTCTTGGTTGCATTTGTCCACTTGTTGAAATCCAAGGGTTCTCCTTGATCATTGGTGGGTAAAGCAAAGCCGGTTTGGATTATTATCCAAGTCTCAACTTGTGTTTTCAAGAAACACTCCATCCGACCTTTCCAATAACGGAAATCATCTCCGTTAAAGAACGGAGGTCGGGTGGTGCTATATCCCTCAATGTGAGCCATTAAGTATCTTGCAAAACACAAATAAAAACCAAGGGGAATTCCAAGACTTCGTCTTGGATTAGTAATGCGGGAAATAATAGGAAAAAAAACAGAAATAAATAAGGAGGATAAGAAACTAACAAAAATTTGAAACTTACGACCTTCGATGTCCCCGAAAGGGTACTAAACGTTGGATTTTTGGGCTGGAAACAGCTTGTTACGGGGGTAAACCCCCCATAAGAAGTGTAGATCTTTCAGAGAGCTTCGATTTGGTGGGTAGATCGTTTCGTGAGTCCACTTGTAGCAAAAGTTATGCTCGTTTGATCGTGAGGTACTCCGAAGATCGTGAGGTACTCCGAAGGAGATTAGTACTTGCAAAAACACAACAAAAAAACTATGTACCAAGACTTGGTCTTGGATTAGTAGTGCGGGAAACAAAATCTAAGAAATATACGAATCGAAAAATAAAAGAAAACCAAAACGCGTGCTAGATTGGTGGTTTCACCAAATCTTAGCGCCCGCTCGATACCAATTGTTGGATCGAAAAGCGCCGCTAGAGGGGGTGAATGAGCGATCGAAAATCTTTCGCTCGTAATCGCTCGTTAAGGCACGAGAGTAAGCAGCGGAAAATAAATGACACATTTATTTTACTTGGTTCACAACCCGGTTGCTACTCCAAGGCCCTATCGGTCCTAGACCGCGTACGGAGGGCAAAGCACTATAACGTCTCCTCCTCGTTGGAGGTAGGAGACAACGATCACAAAACCGAATATACAAGGATGAGGCAACAAGCCTACCTCACCTCGTTATGAAGAAAAACAAAGAATACAATATCAAAAATATTACTTGAATCTGCTGCCGACGAAGAAGATTGGAACTTGGCGTCACATCGGCGTTATGACGGTGTTGGAGCGTTGGCGTTGTAGGAGCACTTGATGAATAAAATTGATGTTCTTTGGAGATGAATCCTCCCCTCCTTTTATAGACTTTAGCCTCTGAATTTGTCTCCTATTTCTTTGGAACGGATCATGAATTTTTCCAAATTTTTATCGCGAAGTGGCCGCGTCAAACGTTATCCGTTTTGACCTAGCGCAAAAGCTGAATCGTCGCCATCAGTCGACTGATGCCTCCCATCAGTCGACTGATGGGCATCGATCCGCTCCATGTCCAGCCGAATGGCGCTCCCATGTCAACGATCATGCCCGGCTTGGCCACTTCCCTGCAGCAAGAGGTTAGCTCAGAAAATGATAAATACGACGGTTTCTAACCGTCCGATCTCGACCTAGACCTTCCATAGAAAGTCTTAGTCGGATCGTCACCTACGGTCATCCCCGTAAAGAGGACACGACCTTACAATCTCTCACTCACACGAGCTTACCTCGATAGTAGCTCTTGCTTCCGGCCTTCCACTCGATTCCTTCGGCTCCCTCCGAAGTCACTCGAGTGTCGCCCGACCACCACGGCTTCCTCCGGGTGTCGCTAGCCTTCAGCTCCAGCTTTAATACTTTTCTGTACACTCGATAGCTCGTGAGATAACGATATAAACTTAACTTTGTGTCTTTGCCATAATCAAAACACAGGTTCGATTATCTAGTGCCCCTGCACCAACATATGTCCCTACAGCGATGGCGGCAACCTTTGCTCCATTGCCTACCCGTAGGTCCACTTTGCCCTTCGTCAATGATCTAGTCTTTCGAAGGCCTTGCACATTGGTACAAATGTGAGAAGAATAGCCGATATCTAATACCCAAGAAGATGAGATAGATAAATTGACTTCGATAACATGTATACCTGAGGCAGAAGTCTCACTTCTCTTCCTTTTTACCTCTTCTAGGCATAACTTGCAATTTCTCTTCCAATGCCCGGTCTCACCACAGTGAAAGCATTCCCCTTCCTTAGACACCCCTCCTTTAGGGTTTAATGCATTTGCCTTGCCTTTGCCTTTGCCTTTGGCTTGGGTATTACCCTTACCTTTAGGCTTCTGCTTGCCTTTGCCTTTGTTCACCATCAAAATGGTACTAGGCTTTGCCTTCTTAAGGTTGAGTTCAACAGTTCATAACATGCTCAACAACTCAGGTAAAGGCTTGTTAATTTCATTCATGTTGTAGTTCATGACAAATTGACTGTAGCCTTCTGACAGTGACTGAAGAACAAGGTCAGTGGCCAGCTCTTGGCCCAATGGAAATCCCAATCTCTGTAGGTTCTCAACGTACCCAATCATCTTGAGTACATGAGTGCCTACGGGAGTTTCTTCTTGCATTTTGCATTGAAACAAGGCCTTTGATACTTCGTATCTCTCGTGCCTTGCTTGTCCCTGATATAGTTGTTTTAGATGCTTAACCATACCATAGGCATCCATGTTCTCATGTTGCTTTTGAAGCTCAGAGGTCAAGGTGGCAAGCATAAGGCATGACACATCCAATACGTCAACTTGATGCTTCTTATAAGCATCCTTGTCGGCACGAGTGGCCGTAGGGGTGGGTGGTTCAGGAATGGACTGCTCTAGGATATACAATTTGTATTCTTGCTTGAGGACTATCCTCAAGTTTATGTACCAGTCCAGAAAGTTAGCTCCAGTGAGCTTGTCCTTATCAAGGATAGATCGCAGAGAGAGTGTGTTTGACGTATTTGACGATATGGTGATCTAAAATACATAAATGCAAAAATGTATCATATTTCAATCATTTAATTAGACCTTTTAACTAAATGATTCTCCCACTGGTCACAAAGTGGGACAAGATCCATATTATACCGCATCTTGAGTTAGCTTTGGCTAATCGCCCAAGACTTGTATAAGTTAGGTAAGTAACTTGTATCAATTACATCTAATGTAACTCTTGTATATCTATATAAACAACATTATTTATTCATTGTGCCCATCGCATGAGATATCTTTCTAAATTACCACTCATCTTGAGTTAGCTTTGGCTAATCACCCAAGATTTGTATAATATAGGTAGATGTCCCGTATGAGCTATGCCTCTAAGTTCATCGATCTAATAGAGAGAGCTTAGTTAAGTCAAACCCAAAGTTTAATAGTCGGACATCACAATGGACCTATCATACTTTACCAAGGTAAATCAAGTCACTTTGCTTTGGCAAACGCGCTATGATTGAACAAGGTAATAGTAAGTATTAAACTTTGGTAGGCATATACTTAAGTGACCTAATTGTGTGACAACTAACTACGCATGCATCACATATACAAGCATCGCATGCATCACATCTACAAGCATCACATGCATCACATACACACATAGCATAATCATCTTAAACGTGACATGGTTATGGCCCGAATCTACGATCTTCTCAAGCTAATGAGAAGAGAGAATGGTTAACCTAGGGATGACATCTTCTCCAAGTGCTTCCTTCGGTCATCCTATGTTGTCGGCATCCTCCTTGTAACTTCAACCTTCAATGGACTTTTCATTTCTTTACTTTGTACATTACAGAATAAGAACACTCGAGTTACATTCGAGTCTAAGTCTATTTTACAATAAAAAAAAATAGAGATGAAGGCACAACACACAGGTCGTATTATGAATTACAACATGCACATATAACACACAGCCACAATCACATTGGGTCCTAGGCCATAACCATGCACCATGCACCATATCATTCATAATGATGTAATTTTATAAAATTTATTATGAATACACACACAAATTTTAAGCCGCTTCGCCGATAAGTCGCAACACCATGACGACCCCTCCAGAGGTGCCCTTAGTCCATCAATATAAACCTAAGACCCTCATTTTCGGAGCGTCCTGTGTTCAACATGGTCGGGTCATGCCAATTGACACGACCATTCTGGGGTGATCAGAGGTGCCCACGGCCAAGTCGTGTTTTTCAATATGGTCGTGGGTTGCTCTATTTGCCAGGCCGTGCTAAAAACACGGCTGTGTTTTCCAACACGGGTTGGCCGTGTTCAACCCCGTTTTTGCCCCTTATCAACATTCCAAGCCTAAAATTCGTGTACCCATAATGTACATGTTTTGTATCTCATAGAAAATATGAAAGTCTAAATTTATATCACATATAAATCATCATAACGAAATATATGTTTTGCAAGTGGCTATGATACCACTATCGGGAATTCGGATCGTGACATTCACAACATCACGGGCGAAATACTTCGCACAACTACAGCGGAAACAAAAATACAATCAGATCCCTCCAGAAATCCATGCAAAACATATAAATTATTTTCTTAGTTTAATCTAGATCTTATCTAGAAGAAGAAATATACCTTCGATGCGAGCCCTTCCCAATCCCGCTAATCCAAGCGTTGTTGAATCTCTATACAGTAAGTACAACTATATTCCCACCGATCCACAATCGACACCTCGACCGGATACTACTCAGCAGCAACACGCAACTGCAAACTACCAAGAACACTTGGAAGAAAGAAGGAGAGCACTCTCTTCGCTTGCACGTCCAAAAACTTCAAGCCTCACCTCCAAATCAACTCTATCATCTCTTCATCAAGAAGACTTCTTATCTCCATCATGAATACCAAGACCCTTGGTATTCCCTTTCATTAATGTGTGAAAACCTCTCATCTCCTCATCATGAATACCAAGACCCTTGGTATTCCCTTGAATGATTAATCGCATGATGATAGATGACCCTTGGATTTTCTGCATGATGAATCATCTTCCATGGTTTAACTTGAGTCTAACTTAAGTTTAACCAGCTTGAGTCTAACTCAAGTCTTGGCCATTTTCTCAATTGTTCTTTTAGTCAACTAAAAAAAACCATCTTCAAAATAGAATGTCATTTGTGTGTGACCCAATAGGCTCTTGTAATGTTGGCAATGTGTCTAAAACCCCTTTTAGACACATAAATAATGAGCGACATCAAACAATATATCATTGCTACCCAAGTTACAAGAAAGTTGAGATCTGATAACCTTTCCATGGCTATTATCATGTATGACGGTGTCCTTCTATCCTTGATATCTTAGATCAATCAATGAGACATAGACCGTGTCATTCCCTTATCGATCTTTATGTTTCTTGATCCCTAAGTAGACTCACTCAAACAAATGAGCTCAATATCTCATATTGACTCATTTGAGCATGACCATGCATTTTGTGGCCATACTCTATCAAGAGGCCAAAGATATCACTCTCGTCATATGGGAGAGATAGATCTCATCTATATCACTCACATCCCTCCGCATAATTCATTACATACCCAACAATCACCGTTATAGTACACCCTATTACGGGTGACATTAGATGATACCAAAGTACATAACTCCTTATATAGGGAACCGTAGTGACTTCAGGTCTAAGGATTATTCATACTAATAGTCACATGAGAAAGTATATGTCACTCATATAATGATCAATGACACTTTCTCATGGCGGGTCAATTCAGTACATATATTCTCTAATATATATATCCATGTGTCAATGTGATATCACAATCCATGACTTGTGAGATCAAGTCATTCATTGACCTACAGGCTAGTCTCAATGTATCAATATATCCCTTTGTCTATTAATACAATACTTGACTAGGAATGTTTAAGTATACTGTTCTCTACAGCTTCTCATAATCAATTCTACCAATTGATATACTGTATATTAGAACCTACTATTCAAGGGCATTATTATATTTATTTGGCTGGCACACGCATAAAGTAAATATAATAATCAATCTTTACCTGTTATTAATGAAATAGGATACATATGATTCCTAATTTATCATCTCATGATTGACACTAAGGGCTGACACTAACACGATCTCAACTTTGACATTCTTCCAGAAGCCTAAGTTGGATCGATGCTTACGGTTGTCATCGTACTGAGGACACAACCTCACCATCGCTCCACACCCGAACCTTACCTTGCTTTACTTTTTGTCCCTTTGTCTTATTACTTAGCATTTAATCTTTGACCACATTCCTCCCGGTGTCTTTGAGCCCAACTAAGACTACTCAAGTTTTGCACACTTAACATAGCATATTAGATAATAATATGACTTAACTTTGAACATTTACCATTATCAAAACTCATGTTCGATTATCTGGTGCCCCTGCACCAACAGTATCCCTTTGAACGATATTTAAGTAGACAAAAAATATGTTAGTAATAAAGTAAGACTTGAAGGATCTATTGCAGAGGGGTATATTGTAAATGAGGTATTGACCTTCAGTTAGTTATATATGAGGATTTTGTAGGCCGGAAGAAAATAAAGATATTCAATCATCAATATGCAATTTAAGTGTTTTCTCACAGCAAACAAGAGTCTTTGGCAACCAACAAATTTTGAAATTGCCATTGACTTTGTATAAGAAAGCACATTGGTATATTCTCAACAATTGTAAAGAAGTTGATCGATATCAAAAGTAAGTTTTTACATTATGTGATTATTTTAATTCTATTTCATTATAAAATTATAAAATAATTAAGTTTTTATGCAGTGAACATCTTCAACTTTTGTCACAAAAAGTTCATTCAAATCAACTTATGCAATATCATGAGTCGAATTTTCCATTGTGGTTTAGAGATAAAATGATAACGCTAAAAAATTTAATAAATTCAGAGATCACAAATGAGTTATACTATTTAGCAATGAGACATGATGTTAAAGTTCAACTGTATGATACATGCATTGTAAATGATATTCGATATCATACGAGGTCTCATGATTCGCACAGAACTACTCAGAATAGTGGGGTCAGCGTATCATCCTCTATGATGGAGACAATTTAGATTTGTTTTGGAGTGTTGAAGGATGTTGTTCAAATATTTTACTCTTTTAGGTATAAAGTCCAATTATTCTGGTGTGAATGGTTCTAATATAATCCAAAAAAAATCTTTGGTGGAAGAGTATGATCTCTTGTGTATTGACACTTTTAAAATATGGTATGATGATGCCCCATTCATTTTGACAAACCAAGAAAATCAGATGTATTATTTAAATGATATAAAGTGTGGAGGTCAATGGAAGGTAGCGCAAAAGGTTCACCATCGAGAAATATACGAAGTAATTGAAGTTGATAAAGTATATGAAGAATTTGAAGTTGCTAATATTTTGAATATAGAGCCTAACCAAGAGATTTCATCCAATGATTCAACTTCAGTAGTTAGTGAAGACTTAGATATAACTCAACTATATAGATTAGATGTCAAACATCAACAAATAAACATATCAAATGCACAAGGGGAGCTGGATAGGAGTGCTCAAAGTAATCTTAATGATGAGGATGAAGATATTGAAATTGACAGTGAGGTGGATGATCAATTATCATTTTCAGATGATGATAGTGATTAGATTTATTTACATGGTATTTATATTGTCTTCATTTATAATTCATGTATATAATATATTTGTCGATCTATATATGATGCTTATGTCACAGCTATGTCGCTTAAGAGAATTGAGCGCCCACCAGTTGTGCCTACACCTGTTGTAGATAATGCTTCTACTAGCTAGTTGTTTGATATTTAAAATGTGTATTTAGTTTGTTATTTATTTGACTTGTTAATTGTTAATCCTTTTTCATTTATAGTTCATCTGACACGTAGGGAGACATGTGACACACACTCGGATTGACTACGCCGACAACTCGAGGAATGCGGTAAATTACCCATTACTTTTTGTAAGAGTGATGGTCATCCAATTAGGCCAAATGCAACTTCCTTTATGACAGAGTTAGGTCTATCAATTAAGAAGTTCGCTCACTTACAAGCAAAGAGTTGGAAGCATGTCCTCGCGAACAATAAAAGCATGATATACGATCGATTATCAGTAAGTACAAGTAATTCGATATTTTTATAACCAACCACTAATTTATTACTAATCACATGCAAATTCAATATTCGTATTTTTTTTAGGCTACTTTTGATTTCAGTTTTGAGGAGGGTGCATCGTCAATCAGAAAAGAGACCAACAGGTTAATAAATAGGAGGTATAGAGACAATCAAAATAATATGCATACTCATTATAAGAGTCTACTGCATCTTCCTCCTACTGAGCGACAACAACATATGTCGATCAATTTTTGTGACACACAAAAGACTGGGATTATATGTGTGATTTGTTTGAATCAGAAAAATTTTAGGTAACTCAATCTATACCAAATTTATTTGTTATATAAAAATTTAATTATTTTTGCTATAACTAATGCTTTGATTTTGATTTTAACAAATTTTTGTATTATAGACACGATATGCAACAAATGCAGAAAATCGATCGAAACTCCTATATAACTATCGCTGGGGTTCTAAATCATTCATGTAATATAGTTACGACGGTGTAAGTACAAATTTTATAGTTATAGTATATTGTTTGTTGATTATAATATTAACACATTATAATATTTTTCAGACCGATCAATTGCAGAAAAAAGATCAGATTACTGTCTTTAATAAAACTCATTATAGCTCATCAAAAGGGTGGATCATATGTATGATATGATCAATATGATTTAGTAAATTTGTTTTTAAATTTACATAATTCTTTTTAAAAATATTATTAATATATTTGTTATTCTTAGGATGATATGGTGAGACTGCGAAATGAGTACATTCAAACACAAGAAACCATACAAGATGACATTGATGCGGTCCAAATTGCAGATCAAGTCTGTGATCAGGTCCCCATTATTCGTTATGGATACATTTGAGGACTTGGAAGTGGGTCAAAACTAGTTAGATCCACTTCTTCGGATGTCACCTCTTCCTCTAAATTAACTAACACATCATTACGTGAAAATCTTGAGTCCACCAAGAAATGATTAGAAGGGACACAAGAGGAGCTAGTAAACACTCGAGTTCAATTAGCAAGCACTTAAGATGAGTTGCCATCAATGAAATCAAGACAAGATATGTTTGAAGCAATTCTGAATCGATTTACACCTACATCATTACAATCCTTGGTACATGAGTCCTCTCCAGCACCACCTATTCCTCCATCTTAGAATTTGTGAACTTGTGAACTTCTATGTTTTGAACTTGTGAAATTGTAAACTTGGATGTCTTGAACCTGAAGTTATATTTTTTATGATGTATTTTGATTATGTTATGTGATTACTTGTTAAATGTAGTTTCTATTAAGTTGTTTGAAATGTATGTTGTTAAGTCAGTCGATGAAATTTATATTACAGGATATAGAATATAAACAAATGGGGTTCTGCAAAAGCATATTTCGATGAATAGCAATGAAATTTAAACAATTCATTGCTAATATGCGATACAGGCATCAAGGGTAAGCTACACTTTGCGAAAAATTCATATATTTTCGTCACTAAATCTACCGTCAGTCGACTGGCTAGTTGACTAAAAAATATTCTGCGGACTGGGCTCTTCCACCAGTTGGTTGATACTTAATCATTTGACGGGATGCGATATATCAGTCGACTATTATAAGGATCCAGTCTACTAGAGATACTTTAGCTATCTACATAATATTTTTTAGTCAACTGGCCAATCGACTAATGATTCAAATTTAGCGACGATAATATATGAATTTGTTGTTAATATAATGACGAATTCATATATTATCGTCGCTAATATTACTAATGAATCAGTTTTAATCGTCGCAAATATATCAATTTAGTCGCAATTAATCTCAGATTAACGATGATTTCATTTTTATCTTTAATATTAATGATGAAAGTTAAATAATTCATCATTAAATCCTTTTAGTGACAATCTTATAACGACGATAATAGCAACGATATTTTATCACCACTATTATCATTTTGCGACGAATATCATATATTAGCGATGAAATAAAATCATCGCTAAATATCATTTTTCTTGTAGCGATTTGGGCCTTTCGTGGGAACCAATAATATGAATCTTTGGGTAAAAGGTGAAATTCATCACCTCGACGACCTCTACCAATTGGTCCCACAACCATTGTAAGGGAGGTAAATCACAAAGAATATTTTTTTCCAATCAAAAACTAACGTGACGGGAGGGTAGACACCATGAAAAACTTTGCAACAACTGAAAATTGACCCTTGCTCCTCGGGACAATTTTACTGTTAGTAATATATGAGAGATGTCCTAAGGCAATCGCCTTATGTATGAACCATTTATATGATAAATGAAGATTCACTATTTGAGTATACATGTTTTATGTATTTGATTGGATCTTAAACTCATTTACTGAATGTCCACGATACGATTCACAGCATGAGAGAATTTGTGATTGGATCACAACTAGTGAGTATCTCTACGTGTGTAATTGTGATGTATCGAAATTATCCCTAGTCGATGAATTGATGGATTTGGACACCATCAATTCTGTCGAGACTAGCACGAGGTATACTCCTTGGTGTATCCAAGCAGTTGATTCTCCTTGTGATGTCGGAGTTAATCGTGGATGCTAGTTATGGTAACTAGTTCATTGGAGTGACCAGTAGTAAGACTTCATATGGTTCTCTGCATATATAGATATGTCAATGAAGTTCTTACTGTAGCTTAAGTGCGATGTTCCTTTGACTTGCGGTATTCAAGTCATCTTGATCATGGAGACTTATGCTTTGACATCTTAAGCAAACATCTCTAAGGAGATGTGAACCCGGAATGATTGGGTATAAGTCGAAGTGATCGAAGGTGTTTGAATAGCCTATAAAGGATTCACCACTCCTTGCGAGGAGATGTATACCCATGGCCTCTCGTCGGATTGTTACTAAAGTCTTTGGCCAAAGCATTACATGTTTAGAGTAAAGTACTCTTGATACATGTGCGATAACTAGAATCAGTAGGATGAGGAAATGATACTTGGGCTAGGTGTGGCGTGAGTCGACTAGTGAGGTGACACTATAGACCATGTCTGAACCAAGTGGGTATAAGATGAGTGAAGGGAATGGGGCACGAATCATTCGAAATTTCTTTGAAGGGTTTGAAATAGTTACGGATCAGGTTGATCTTTTCGGTTAATTGGGGATCATGATGTACTACTAGGTGCCACTCATGATCGCTCTATAATTAATGGTTAATTATAGACGGCCAACATAAACCGAGAACCTATTTGGTCACCGCAGCGGCGTAATCCAAAGGATTTAAAGCAGGCTTGAGAATGGGATTCTTAGGCCAGAAACTAAGTTTGGTTGGACCAAACATGGAGCGAGCATGAAATCGTTTCAGTCGCAATGGAAGCATGGATGGGCCATGTCTTATGAAGACATAATGGATGGACCAAAATGGTTTGGTTCTAATCCAATGGAGGAAAATAAACCAAAGGGTTTGGTTTATTTTAAATGAATGAACCAAAAGTTGGTTCGGTTCGTTTTAACTTAAAATAAACCATCATGGTTTGGTTTATTTTAACTTATCTTAATGGAGCGGGTTAACGGGCCTAATGGTTATGATCCAATAACCATTAAGAGAATTAGTTCTCTATAAAAGAGGGCTTAAGGGATAATTAAGCCCTAATCCACAACCCTAAGTTGCCGCCCACCTCTCCTTGGAGAAATTCGGCGCCAACTCTCCTCCTCCTTGCCGCCGCCCACCTTGAGGCTTCAACCGGCATCCAGAAGGTGCTGACCTTCCCCCTCGCCAGCGTCGAGTTGCTGCCGGTGGTACTCCGGTGATCTTCTTTAGGTTTGGCATCAAGGTGAGCTCTATCTTCCCTTGGTTGGCCGGCGCCTATCTCCTCCACCAAAGCTGTCCAGTTTTCTGGACAGCTTGTTCTCCTCTCGTCGGAGCGTCGTTTGGACGACGGTTAGAGCTCCGACAGCTGCTAACTTACTGGGGATTCGATCTCCAGTAATCCTCTGAGGTGGAGGATGAAGGATTCGTCAAACGGTTGACGAATACCTCTCCGGAGAAGCGAGTTTTGAGGACTCGTCTAAGGATCCGAATTTGGATTCGGATCGTGATCATCTCTCGATCACGTCATCTTCAACACGAGGCTAGTAACCCGTACGAAGACGAAGCTTGTGGCTTAGCAAAGTCATCCTAAGGATACTCGGCGTGGATACGGATAGAGACGATTCTAGCGAGGATCGTTCCGGTTGATGCCGTTCCCGCTACACGTAATACGAAAGGTATAACGTAGTTAAATTTCCTTTTATTGCAAATTTAAATTTACGGTTATGTCTACACTTGTTGTAGTATGCATGTGTGTGTTGTGTGTGTTGTAATAAATATAGATTTATTATTTTTATTGCTTCCGCTGTACTCATGTTTACGAAACGTGATCGAACACACACACGCCGCGGTGCAGGAAACCCAACAGTGGTATCAGAGCCCAGGTTGTGTTTCGACATAATTGTAAAAATGGTTTTGCGATAGTCATAATGTTATTTCTGGAAATTTTCTAATTTTGGAAATTAGAAGTATTTATGGAAAATTTTCAATTTTGGAAAGTCTAGAAGTATTTATGGAAATCTTCCACTTTTGGAAATGATACTCCTGGTACCTTCTCTACATAATCCCCGATAGAGGGGTTAGCAGGTGACCCTAGATCCGATCCAAAATACACGGCTCCGCTAAGGAAGAAAAGGAATATTGGCACGGGCGAATGTCGGAAGCCATTGGCACGGGCGAATGTCGGAAGCCATTGGCACGGGGGAATGTCGGAAGCCATTGGCACGGGCGAATGTCGGAAGCCATTGGCACGGGCGAATGTCGGAAGCCATTGGCACGGGCGAATGTCGGAAGCCATTGGCACGGGCGAATATCAGAAGCCATTGGCACGGGCGAATGTCAGAAGCCATTGGCACGGGCGAATGTCGGAAGCCATTGGCACAGGCGAATATCAGAAGCCATTGGCACGGGCGAATGTCAGAAGCCATTGGTACGGGAGAGTTAGCGAAAGCAATTGACACGGCAAAGGAGAGACGGAAGGCGCTTTGCCAAGAGGTCGGTCCAATCTGATCAATACAAAGGGAACTTGACATGGGAAAAAGAGGAATTGGTTCGGGTTGATAAAAAGCCCTAGGGCTAGGTCACCTGTGGGCTATAGACCTCAACTAGCTTCCCTCGATACGGAAGGCTGAGGGAGGTAGTCTAGCCTAGGTTCCCGAAAAATAGAGGAAAAGGTGTTAGGCAACGGCCTGGGAGGCCCCACACAATATTCCAAGGAGTCTTCACTCCTTATCTTTGTAACAGAATTATTCTCCAGGAAGAGGTGGTGGCCACGTGTACGATGGGAAGAATCCACGACGTTACGATGAAGGAGGAGGGAGGATAAAAGGAAGGAGGCAGAAGGAGGGGGGATCCTGAAATCATTCCGACACAGCAAGAGAGAAGAAGAGGCAAGAGGAGAATGAAAAAAGGGAACAACTATCTCGCTGGAGAAGAAGGATGGAGATCGACCATTGCTACATCTCTTGTATTTTCCTTGTCTTGTAATATCATTGTAAGAGGTCTTTCTCCTCCACCTACGGAAACTTGCTTTCTGTAAAGGAGGACCTTCATAGTGAAAGTGCTTAGGCACCGCATCTGGTGAGAAAACTCACCTCCGTGGAGTAGGAATCCTCATTCCGAACCACGTTACATCTTGTGTCTGAATCTTGATTGTTGGCGTCAGTTTCTTGCGTTTCATCTACTTCATCCTCTTATTCTTTACTGATTGCGGCCGGGGAGAATCCTCTGAAACCTCCCTCCGTGCTTCACTGCATTGAAAACGGAGCGACCAGATTTTTTCCCATACCCGCATCAGTTGGCGCCGTCTGTGGGAACATTTGAGCTGGACGTCGAGATGCAACCTGAAGAAATACAACAACTTGATACTGCTGCAGTGGAGGAGCGACCCATCACCCTTCTACCATCGCAGTTGAAGGCCCTGATGGATGACGCTATTACAGAAGCCCTCGCCAGGGAAAGGAGAAGGACCGGATATCTGCATCCGCACTCCGGGGAACCTTCTTCCAGAGACCCACCCCCAGAAATGCCTCCTCCCTCTCGTACAACCGCCAATGGGGAAGTATTGCTTGGAGGCGGACTTGGGGGAAGAACGCCTCAGAATACTATGCCCTTCACCCAAACGCGCAGAGAGGAACAGGGTGAAAGTCAATCAACCAGACCTCCAGAAGTATACGAGCCCAGTCCCTTCACGATGGATATTCTCACGGAGATCCCTCCATCCTACTTCCGGAATCCTCAGGTCAATAAGTATGATGGTTCGACGGATCCTGAAGAGCACATATCTCAATTCGACGGAGCGGCCTCGCTTCACTGTTATACTGACGCTCTCAAGTGCAGAGTCTTAGAACCACTGGCTCGGCGCAAAAGTGGTTTACTACTCTGCCCCCGGGGTCTATCACCTGTTTCGCTGATTTCCAGAGAATGTTCAGTCGAGAATTTGTCAGCTGCAAGGCGTATAAACAAGATGCCTCTATGTTGATGCATATCACCCAGGGACCTTCGGAATCCCTTAGGGGGTATATTCATCAATTCACTTCTGCAGCCAGGGGAATCCCCGCCACCCGATCTGAATCTTTCAGAGGCGCTATTCAAGACGAAGGAGGGCCCCTTCCTCGATTCCTTGTTGAGACAACCTACGGATGAATTCTGAAGAGCTCTTGAGTTGTGCGGAGCGATTTATCCACGAAGAAGAAGGATTAAAGGTACGGAGGCGAGCAATTTGCGCCGCATCCCAATGAAAGAGTTCGTCCCGCTGCTCCTCAAGCACCCCCTCGGCGGGAGTATCCAAGACCTTTTCGACAGGAGGTTCCGAGGCCTTGTCCAATGCTGCAAGGTGTTCGCCCCACCCCGCTATTACAAATCATGGCCGCTGAAGTGCTTCCTCCTGTGAGGACATGGAAAGAACGTGAAATGGAATTTTACGACCAGCGAGTCTTTCTGGCGACCCTTGGGACACCGGAGGATCCCGCGTAACCCCCCAACCCCGTTCTTTTGCCAATATCATACAGAATACGACCACAGTAGTGGTCGATGTTTTAAGTTACAAGAAGAATTGGATCGCCTCCATACTGCATATCCGCAAGTAAGGTTTCAGGCAGGAGGGTCGGCGCGGCGAGGCCCCCGACCCAATGTAACCCATCCAGGGCCGTATAATCAACAACCCCAGATCACTTCCCCCCAAATGCCATCCCAGGGGGTTGTCTCTCAAGAAGGTCCATCAGGTGAGGGCCCTTCATCCAATCTAGATGACATTCCTACACGGGGAGTTATTCATGTTATAGCTGGAGGACCTACCGACGGGGACTCTAACCGGGCGCGGAAGTCGTACGCCCGTCTCATGGAGAGTTTATCCATCGTCACCGACCATACTATTCAAGTGGCACCGCCCATTTCGTTCGGACCAGAAGATCTGCAAGGTGTCCTGCTGCCCCACACGGATGCCTTAGTTATCCGTATATCCCTGGCCAATTATGAAGTGGCCCGGGTACTGGTTGACTCGGGAAGTTCTGTCAACATCCTCTTCCAGGAAGCCTTCGGACGATCACGGTGAAAGCAACTAGAAGAGGTGGCCACTCCCCTCTTCGGATTCGCAGGGCACGTGGTCCACTCGACGGGGCAAATTTCATTGCCTTTAACTCTGGGCGTAAAGCCCAGCCAAAAAACTAGTATAATTCCTTTCCTTATCGTGGATGCTCCGTCCACTTATAACGCTATTCTTGGGCATCCTTTCCTCACCCTTTTGGTATGGCTTTCCGTACCACGAAGCTAAAATTTCCGATGGGAGTGTCGGTGGGAGAAGTTCGTGGAGAACAGAAGGCCTCCATAAGCTGCTACGTACAAATGGTTTGGGATGATCAGAAGAAAGCCCGAACCGAGGACCTCAAAGGAAAAGTTGTCATCATCACTGATGTCTGTGTCCTGGAGGAATCTCCCCCCAAGGCTGATAAAATAGAGGAGGGAGAACTGGTGGAAATCGCTCCAGGAAAGGCCACACGGATAGCACAACAGCTGGATGTCAAAGAAGAGCTGGTGGCTTGCCTGAAGGAGAATGAAGACATCTTTGCAAAAGATGTGCATGATCTCACGGGGATCCATCCTCAAGTGGCGGAACACCATCTCAATATCATTAAAGGAGCCCGACCCGTCCAATAGAAGAGGCGACATTTTGGACCAGAAAAGGACAAAGTCATAGCAAAAGAAGTGGACAAACTACTAAAAGCGAGTCATGTAAAGGAAATCCAGTTCCCCGAATGGGTTTCTAATGTAGTCTTGGTCCCCAAGCCTTCGGGGCAATGGAGGATGTGTATTGATTTCCGTGATTTGAATAAAGCATGCCCTAAAGACTGCTACCCCTTGCCTCGTATTGATCAACTGGTGGATTCTACTATGGGATATGAAGTGGTGTCCCTAATGGATGCATATCAAGGATATCATCAAATACCTTTGGCCCAAGAAGATCAAAAGAGGGTTAGCTTTGTGACTGCGGGGGGAGGGGGGGGTTATACGCTTATGTGGTAATGCCGTTCGGACTAAAAAACGCAGGAGCCACCTATCAGCGCCTTATGGACAAAATCTTCGCGGAGCAGAAAGGGAAGAATGTGGAGGTCTATGTGGATGACATCTTGGTCAAATCGAAGGTCACTCGGGATTTAGTCAAGGACTTAAATGAAACCTTCGCTACATTAAGGCAGTTTAATATGAAGCTAAACCCTAATAAATGCCTGTTCGGGGTAAAGAGTGGCAAGTTCTTGGGGTACATAGTAACGGAGAAGGGGCTGCAAGCCAACCCTGAGAAAGTGCAAGCCCTATGCAACATGAAATCACCTGCTAATTTGCGAGAGACCCAAAAGTTGGTGGGCAGGATTGTTTCTTTATCCCGATTTATAGCCAGATCGGTGGACAAGGGGCTGCCTTTTTTCAAGATTTTGTGCAAGGCTGCTAAATTTCAGTGGGATGATCAATGTGAACAGGCTTTCCAGGAGTTGAAGAAATATTTAGCTGGACTCCCCCTGCTAGCCAAGCCAATACCTGGAGAATCATTATGGATGTATCTGGCCGTCTCGGAGGGAGCCGTTAGTTCGGTATTATTGAAACAAGAAGGTTCTCACCAACAACCTATTTATTATACCAGCCATATCCTGAAGGGGGCGGAATTCCGTTATACGGAGCTAGAGAAGTTGACATATATCCTAGTACTAACCGCCCGCAAATTAAGGCCGTACTTTTTGGCTCATCCCATCACCATTCTAACACATAGCGAATTGGGTAAGGTCGTCACTAAGCCAAATTTCTCTAGAAGATTGGCCAAATGGGTGGTAGAACTAAGTGAGTATGATATTCACTACCAACCTCGAACGGTTATCAAGGCCCAAGCACTCGCTGATTTTCTGGCAGAGGTACCCTGCGGCGCGGAAGATGGTTCGGCAACAAAGGAGGAGGGATCAGAGGCATGGAATATATTCGTAGACGGTTCTTTAGGATCTACAGGCAGCGGCGTTGGTATTTTATTAATTTCCCCGGAGGGTGAAGAAACTCGATTAGCAGTTCGCCTGGAATATCGGGCATCTAATAATGAAGTAGAATATGAAGCCATTCTAGCGGGACTGCAGGCTGCTAAAGCGGTGGGGGCTTCTTCCATTGTGATCCACTCGGATTCCCAGTTGATAATATCACAACTTCAAGGTTCTTTTGCGGTTCGGGAGGAAAGGCTGCATAAGTACTTGAAGACTTTTGAGAAAGAAAAAGCTCAATTTCGTCAGGTCCTCTTAAAGCAAATCCCGCGGGAGCACAATGGGAAGGCAGATGAATTGGTTCGGATGGCTAGTGCTATGGGAGGAATAAAATCCTCAGAAGCGATCCATACGAGAATTCATACTTCCTTAGCAATATGCAGCGTGGAGGGAGACATACCCGAACCAAGCCTAACTCTTGATTGGAGGACCGACATCATAGCTTATTTATGGCACGGGAAGATCCCTGAAGGGAAAGTAGCGGCATCCACTTTAATAAATCGAGCCAAACGGTTCATCCTCTTAAATGAAGACCTATACAAGACCTCTTTTGGGCGACCCTTGTTAAAATGCCTGGGAAATGAGGATGCGGAATGGGTACTCTGGGAGATCCATGAAGGATGCTGTAGCAATCATTTAGGGGGGAGAGCTTTAGCAAGAAAGGCCTTATTGGCAGGATACTTTTGGCCTACTCTTCAGCAAGATGCTGCTCATATAGTGCAAACCTGCATCGCTTGTCAGAAGCATAGCAACCGTTCTGAACGGCCAGCTGAGTTAATGAAATCCGTAATCTCTTCTTGTCCTTTCAATCAATGGGGAATGGATATAGTAGGCCCGATGCCAGCGACACCTTTACAGAAAAAGTTTTTATTAGTAGTTGTGGATTATTTTTCCAAATGGGTGGAGGCAGAGCCCTTAGCCAAAATTACTGAGAATGCCGTAATACAATTCTTATGGAGAAATATCATTTGTCGGTATGATATCCCTCGGAAAATAGTCAGTGACAATGGACGACAGTTCCAAGGAAAAAAGATCCAAGAATGGTGCCAAAGTCTCAACATTCAGCAGACTTTCACTTTGGTAGCCCATCCTCAAGCGAATGGGCAGGTGGAAGTAACTAACAGAATCCTCATTCAAGGATTAAAGACCAAGTTGGGTGCTCAGAGGGGAAACTGGGTAGAAGAGTTACCTGGCATCCTGTGGGCCTATCGAACCACACCCAAGACAGCAACAGGAGAAACTCCCTTTAGTTTGGTATACGGGGCGGAAGCCGTTATTCCGGTCGAGGTTTTGTTGAATAGCGCTTGGATAAAGGCATACGAACCAAATCAGAACCAACTTATCCGAAGCACCGAATTGGACTTGGTGGATGAAAGGCGAGAGATGGCACGGAGGCGAGCGGAATTTTACAAGCAAAGAGTGCAGTGAGCCTTTAATGAGAAAGTGGTGCCTTGGAGATTTCAAGAAGGGGATTGGGTTTTGCGTAAAGTCAATCCCGCTGGAGACCCTGGAAAGCTGGCTCCCAACTGGGAAGGACCCTATGAAATAACGCGCTGCGTAGCAGGGTCAGCGTATGATCTGAAAGATGACCAAGGCAAAGAGCTTCCACGACCTTGAAATGCCCTTCATTTAAAACTCTTTCACACTGTATAAGAAATATGGAATAGAAGAAGGGAAGTTATGAAACTCCGAAGTGAGGTGCTTCTTGAATTGATTGCGTTAATTAGATGCCTAGTATTCTCCAAATTTCATTAAGGGGTTATTTACAAGGGCAATATGGTATTATCAATACATCTTGAAGAAGAAGAGGAAAAACAGAAAGGAAATTCCCGTTTCAAAATGGGATATTAAATTACAGCTTAAACCGGTCGGGAGGATAACGTCGAAAACCAGCCTCCCAATTTAAAGAAAATGAAGGATAAGTGGGAGGAGGTAATCCTTGGGCGGCATACTGCCGAACCGCGTCATTAAATCCATCTTGATAGGTGGCGCGCATTAAAATGATGAGACGCTCCTCGCGGTTCGGATGGTCAGGGCTCCGCTCTCAATGCAGCCTCTCGCATGTTTCTTGTTGTTCTCGAAGATTTCGACGCACGTCCACATAGCGTCGCGACACCTCCATAATAGCATCGGCCAAGATAGAAACATCATCGGCTCGGGAACTTTGGTCCTGCTGCACAAGGTGCGTCATCTCCACCATATTTTGACGCATGGAAGTTGAAATCCCCTCCACTGCTTTGGAATAAGATCTGGTTCGGGCGAGTTCAGTGCTCATCCTCTGGAGGGAAGTTTCTTGCCTGCATAGGCGTGCGTGAGCATGCGTCCTGGAATTTACGAGGGATGAGTTTTCTTGTACCTCCTTGCACAAGCGAGTGCGGAGGTCCCCTATCTTGTCCTGTGCTCGCCGATACTGAACTTGAAGATGAGCGATGGCGTCAGAATCCCGTTGCTTCCCTTTGAGGAGCTCTGCTACCTACCCTTGAAGACGTAGTAACTCTTGAGCCGAGGAAGATTCTGTGCCCAGAGAGGCCGACTGGACTTCCTGCTGGGGGACGAGTGGCTCTGCACCTGGACGTGGTTGCTCCTTTAATGCTGCAATAGTGTCAGCATCCTTCTGAATTTGCTGGCGAGCTTCGACTAATTGCTCTTGGCACAGGTGCAATTGTTGTAATAGGAGTCGTTCTCGATTCTGAGCATTCGCCAAACCTTCCCGTTGTTGTCGCTCCCATTCTTGGGCTTGAGCCTGGTATTGATGAAGAGAGCGATCCAATTCTTGATGGTTGGTCAGGGCCTACATACCGGTCATGGGAAAAGAAATTGGTCAGCTAGACAAAGCTAAGGAAGCTGAGTAAGAAAATATACCAAGTCCAGAGCATGACGCAGGCCTTCTATACGAGGAACCACTTCCTCTAAGTTCAGGATCCAAAGACTCCTGGGAGAAAGGGAAGAAGACGGGACGGAAGATGCCGAAGGAGGAATCTCGCTGATAAAGGGGAAAATGGGGGCGGTATCCATTGGTTGAGGATGGAAAGAAGGAGGAGCATCATTTGGATGGCCCATGGAGGTGGTAGTCAGGGGCGGCATATCCGGAGTTGCGGGGAGAATATGTGTCACGCCTGGTTGGGGGTTGAGTTCGGAAGGGAAGACGGAAGGAGGCTGATTGGAGGAGGGATCTTGAGAAGACGAGATGATGAGCATTGGGCTGGAGGAGCCTTCGATGGGGATGCAAGAAGTAGAGGGACCCTGGTCAGGGCCCACAGGAGGAGAGGGATTCTTCAGGCGATGAGCAAAGGGGGAAGTTGGCAGTGAAGGAATATCAACCGCCATGGGTTCAGAAAAGGAATGACGGGCCGGGGAAAGAGAAGACAGGGGTGATCCAGCCTCTGTCATTGGCTGACATGGGAATACATCTTCCCCAGGTTCATACCCAGGTTGCGGGGAAGAAGAAGGTGATTTCTGAACGTCGTTGGCGGACGGAGAAAGAGAGGGAAAGTTAGGGCTTGTAAAGACCGGAGGAAGTGAGGAGAGACTAATGACCCTGGCTTCCTCCGGGATGGAGGTAGTGAGGGTCGCCGGGGGAGGAGAGGAGAACGGAGTGAATCGTATGGTGATGATCGGGAAGGTGAAAAGAAAGAAGAAGCGAAAAAGACCGGCATCCGTTGCGATTCTGTAGCGCCGCTATCTCTGGAAGAAGTTAGAATGCATCTTGAAGTCTGAAAATAAAAGGAAAAGAGATTTGGGAAGAAAGGATCAAGCGAGGTTTGGCGGAGGAGCAAGCAGATGAAGAAAAAGGAGACCAAAAGGCGAAGGGATGAAGATGGCGGAAGAAAGCGAAGACAAAAGAACCCCCTATAAAAGGGGAAGAATGGCTTACTGACCATTAGTGGGCTTCTAAATGCTGTGGTGAAAGGAAAGAAGGGTTTACATTTCTAAATGACCCATTATGTATTAAAGCCCCCGTCTGCGGGAAGAGGGCGGACATAGGCGTTCCCCTTTAGGAGGAGAGCCAAAAGAGGAATGATATGAAAGCGTTGCCTCCTTTATCTGATGGTCTTGGCGCTATACATATAAATTTCTATCCCGCAAGCGTGAGCGGA
This sequence comes from Wurfbainia villosa, assembly GCA_025175895.1. Lineage (NCBI taxonomy): Eukaryota > Viridiplantae > Streptophyta > Magnoliopsida > Zingiberales > Zingiberaceae > Wurfbainia > Wurfbainia villosa. The sequence goes on along the minus strand of CM045987.1, from coordinate 118,740,390 downwards.
AGATATCCCGTGTGGTGGTGGAAGAAAGAACGAAATCCTTGGTTATTATTTACTCTATGTATAAATTTCTATCCCAAGGCGGAAGATATCCCGTGTGGTGGTGGAGCGGAAGAACCGACATCCTTGGTTATTATTTACTCTATGTATAAATTTCTATCCCAGAGGCGAGCGGAAGATATCCCCGTGTGGTGGTGGAATGGAAGAAGATATCCTTGTTATTATTTACTCTATGTATAAATTTTTATCCCGCAAGGCGAGCGGAAGATATCCCCGTGTGGTGGTGGAGCGGAAGAACCGATATCCTTGGTTATTATTTACTCTATGTATAAATTTCTATCCCCAAGGCGAGCGGAAGATATTCCCGTGTGGTGGTGGAGCGGAAGAACCGATATCCTTCGATTATTATTTACTCTATGTATAAATTTCTATCCTCCGCAAGCGAGGCGGAAGATATCCCGTGTGGTGGTGGAGCAGAAGAACCGATATCCTTGATTATTTACTCTATGTATAAATTTCTATCCCCGCAAGGCGAGCGGAAGATATCCCGTGTGGTGGTGGAGCGGAAGAACCGATATCCTTGGTTATTATTTACTCTATGTATAAATTTTTATCCCCATAGCGACGGAAGATATCCCGTGTGGTGGTGGAGCGGAAGAACCGACATCCTTCGGTTATTATTTACTCTATGTATAAATTTCTATCCTGCAAGCGAGCGGAAGATATCCTGTGGTGGTGGAACGGAAGAACCGATATCCTTCGGTTATTATTTACTCTATGTATAAATTTCTATCCCCGCAAGGCAGAGCGGAAGATATCCCCGTGTGGTGGTGGAACGGAAGAACTGATATCCTTCGGTTATTATTTACTCTATGTATAAATTTCTATCCTCGCAAGGCAGAGCGGAAGATATCCCCGTGTGGTGGTGGAACGGAAGAACCGATATCCTTCAATTATTATTTACTCTATGTATAAATTTCTATCCCCGCAAGGCAGAGCGGAAGATATCCCCGTGTGGTGGTGGAACGGAAGAACCGATATCCTTCGGTTATTATTTATTCTATGTATAAATTTCTATCCCCGCAAGGCAGAGCGGAAGGTATCCCCTTGTGGGGGTGGAACGGAAGAACCGATATCCCCGCAAGGCAGAGCGGAAGATGGCCTGGTTGACTCATTTAAGGGTTCTACATACCCGGCAGATTGAAAAGACGGAAGATCCAAAATATGTCTCAGTCCTGTGTGAGTCTATGTGAATACAAAAGGAGTAAAGAGTGGTACAACTCAAAAGATACTGGAGAAGGGAGATAAACTAGGAAAGTTCATTACTGTGAGAGAATTACATATTCTAAGTCATCTATAAGGGAAAATAACAAACAGCGGCCCTTATATATCCCGGGCGTTCTGATTCTTTGTTAGGAGGGACGAGGAGTTCCTTGTATGGTTGAGGTTGGCACCATAGTTGGCGCCGATAGGATTCTTTGCAGAAGGTGCTTGGCAGTTCCTTTTGGGACCCGACCAGTTGTTGGCGCAGGAGCGATTATTGGCGGAAGTTTCCTCATACATTCTTTCTTGTTCCTCCAAGATAGCTATGTATCGGCGATCATTTATCTGTTCTTTAGAAGGCGAGGAATCACGCCTGCTCCAATATTACATCCATGGCAAGCAAAGGAAAAGGAGAATGATGGAAGCTATCGGGTAAAGGTCGGGTTTTTATGGCGACGAAGGGAATAGTGCATTTATTGGTAGGAAAAGTAGGGACCATAAATGCGATGAAAGAAGAGAAACATAGAGGCGATGGTAGAAGGTTGACAGGACTACAATTGTAATTAAGAAGGTCCGAATCCCCGAGAAATGATAGAAGAAGGTATGTTCGGATCATATTATCGTCCTTTTGGAAGACAAAAACCTTACTTCTACAGGAAAAAGACAAAAACAGATATCATTTGCCTCCCTTATTTTTTATTAACATATTTGAAACGATTACATTAACTTGATCTACAAAGATTTTCCATGATTACTCCTAACAGATGAAGCGGGAGATGTCTCTTCGGGGGGAGAAGGAGCCAATATAACTCTGAAGCATTCGCCTTGAGGTGGAGGAAGAATTGGTGGACCTTCATCAAAAGGAGAAGGATGAACCTTCAGGGAACTGGACGAAAGCTAGTGGAAGTGGAAGTGAGGAAGTTGATGGTGGCGAGGATCTCCCACTGTATACTCCCATGTGAAGGGAGGATTCCACACCCTGTTACGAAAGGAGGGGAAAGGAGCGCGGAAGGACCTCCCTGTAGGAGGAATTGGAGTTGGAGGGAGAGACGGGAGCGGAAGGGGGCGGAAAGCTGAAGTAGCAGTTGAGCGGATCTCCGAATCTTCCATATCCTCAGAGACCCAGTCTTGTAGTTCAAAAGATTCCGACTATGAAGAAATTTCGATAGGATGCCCTGCTGAAGCCATGATAGTGAGATAGCCGGATGAAGACATGGGGGATGAAGGATTTATAATGGAAGAAAAGGGGCATCAGAGGTTCTGGGAAAGGGGGAAAGAAGACGAAGAGATTGATATAGTTTCCAAAGCAGTAAGAGAGATAGGGAAGATCAACAGGCAAGAGCTATTTAAAGCGTCGCCCGAGCCAGAATCGGGACGGATATGAATGATATCGGGTAAAAACCCTTCCAGCGAATTCCCGAGCCAGAATCGGGATGGATATGAATGATATCGGGTAAAAACCCTTCCAGCAAATTCCCGAACCAGAATCGGGACGGATATGAATGATATCAGGTAAAGACCTTTCAAGCGAGTCCCCGAACCAAAATTAGAGCGGAGGGGAATAATGGTATTCGAGATCTCTCCGATAAGCCCGAACCGACGAGGTTATTGCATACATACGACCGGAAAGAGATAACAGTATAGAGCAAGATCAATTTAAAATTGGTTCAGAGTTCTCAACCCCTCAAGGAGCATAACAAGATGATGATAGTTAGTTATATGGACAAAGTTATCGTTCAGAAGCAAGCAAGAAGCCATCAGGGAAATTACTAAAAAAGAGAATGTTATAAATTACAGTTCGAAGAGATCGGGCGGACACTTAGCTAACGCCCCTACCGGATCCAAGTAACTAGTGTCCGTGCCGGGAGGCGGGTATCCCTGCTCAGCGTTTTAAGCCGAGGACCCCTCAAAGCCTAATACAAACAAATCTACCCCCTTCTTCACGTAGCATCTTTTAAGATCAGCCTCCTGCTCTTTCATCTGATCTTGGCATTTGGCTAGTTGAGCTCGACTTTCCACCAGTTCAGCAGCCAGAGCATCTTTTTCAGTGGCCGCTTGTATGGCCTGACAACCTAAAGTCGAGAGGGCCTCTGAATATTCTTGGTGAAGGATAGATTGCTGCTGAGCTGTCGTTGATAAAGCTTGAGGAAAAGATGCCACTATAGAAGACAGCTCCTGGCATTTTTCAATACAAGATCTCTTGGTAGCCTCCCAAGATTGACGCTCCAATTGGAGCCTGTAGCGCTCCTGCTGAAGTTGTAGAATGGTGGTTGAAGAGTCCGCAGCTTTGATCATAGCCTCCCCAAGGTGCCCTTTATATTCTTTCAACTCCCGAGCCAAGTCATCTATTTGTTGCAGCTCACTGGATTGGAGGAAAATCCGCTGCTCCAATTCCTCGTTCTTTCGCTGCAACTCTTCCTTCTCGCTCCTGACCAAGGCTAATTGCACCATTGCCTCTTCACATTGGCCCCTTTATATCAGCCTCCTTCGCCTCTTGTTCGCTTAATTGCCGAACGAGATTCTTCTGTTGTGTCACCGAGGCGAAGTGGCGAGTTTCCACAGTAGATTGAAAGCGGGCCAACCGAGTTACCATTTTGCTATGCTGAGTGGCGGCCTGCAGAAAAGAAAACTGTCATTATATTGGCATATAGTAATACTTGCGGTAAAGAGAAAGAGGAGAAGTAATGGATACCTCAGCCAGTAGTTTGCTCACTTGCTCGCATGGGCCTTGTATGCCCAACTGATTAAAGAATTTCACCTCCGAGGGGTGCCGAATTTGCAGCAGGGACCCCAACGTGGCCTTCGGAGGCACAGGAAGGGAGGGGTCTTCCCCTTCAGAGGATGAGGGAGGTTCGATACGGCGAAGGGGGGTGGGAGCAGTTCTTGAGTCAGAAGGAACAGGAGCTTGGAGGGACTCTATATGAGAAGGTGGAGGTGAATTTTGTGCAGAGGGAGAGGAATGAAGAAAATGGGAGGGAGAATCCCCTCCTTGAAGAGAGGGAGAAGGGACAGGGGAGGTACTGCCTCCTCTTCTTGGCTCATAAATGGTTAGGGGCTGAGACCTTGGTTGAGTCGAAGATGAGGGGAGACGAGCCGATGAGCTGAAGGCTCCTTTCTTGATGAGCCGAAGTTTTTTCCGAGGAGGTGACGGAGCTGCTGTGGATTTGCCTCTGTTAGTTGATGTCTTCTTCTTCTTGGCAGCCTCGATCGACTCCCCTTCCACCAAAGCCTTCTGCATCAGATTATCTACAAGATATACTGGTAAGAAAGATGAATGACCTAAAAAGGAAGTCACATTGCAGGATAAATGTCACCCTACCTACAACAACCAAAGTCGTCAAAGGTAGAGACAATCCAAAGTGGCTTAAGAGGAGTTTCTACGGATGATTGACGATAATGTAACTCTCCTAAAACTCTATACACTTAGGAAGGGACATTTGGTCCTCATTTCTGGAAGGAGGCAATTCGGGAAGGTCTACCTTCCAAGTATCGGAATAGGGTAAAGGCTCTGGAAGGTACAAAGTATAGTGCTTCCCACCCTTGTGGAAAGTAAGCGAGTTCACCGAGGTGGGATGAGCGGCTAGATAAATAAAAGAGACACCTTAGAAGACTTTAATTGGAAGAAGCAATGGAATATTTGGTCAAAGAGAGGTTCAAGTGTTGGAACACTATGTGTGCTCCCGATAGAATCCGGAAGGAGTTGGGGGTGAATTGGTTCAGGGGTAATCCGTAGAAGTTTAGGAGGTCTGAATAGACCTGTGGTACCGACAGGGATAGGTCGTTAAGAAATTGTTCAGAGAAAAAGCATGTCAAATCGGGAGGAGGATTATGAGGCCGATGCAGTTTAGTCGTAAAACAACATTTTATAGAGGGGTCTATGTAGTCGTTCTTAATATTAAAGAAATAATGGTTACAATCTAACTGGGTTATGGTATGTTCATACCAGGTGGGTGAAGAGGCGGTCCTAGGAGCCATGGGTGTGAACAAGCGAGCACTTACTCGAGGTTAAGAAGAATCGTGTGGGAAAGGAAGAAGCTGGGTCGCATGGCCTTGTAGTGAGAATCACGGGAGAAGAAGAATAGAATGGATTGTCAAGCACACTAAACGATACCTAAAAGAAGAAGGCGAGGGTTTATATAAGGTTTCGCGGATGATTTTGCCTGAGAAGGAGGAGGCGGGCCAGGCCAGCGGGCCTCCTTCAATATACTGGGGGGAGTTATAAGGGAACGGATGGATTTAAGTCGAGAAATAAAGAATAGTCAGAAACTTTATGTACATTGGGAAAGTCAAGCTTATAACTTCACTTGACTATTTTTCGGGGTTGACTAATGATACTCCTGGTACCTTCTCTACATAATCCCCGATAGAGGGGTTAGCAGGTGACCCTAGATCCGATCCGAAATACACGGCTCCGCTAAGGAAGAAAAGGAAGATTGGCATGGGCGAATGTCAGAAGCCATTGGCACGGGCGAATGTCGGAAGCCATTGGCACGGGCGAATGTCAGAAGCCATTAGCGCAGCGAATGTCGAAGCCGTTAGCGCAGGCGAATGTCGAAGCCATTGGCAGGCGAATATCGAAGCCATTAGCGCAGGCGAATGTCAAGTCATTAGCGCGGCGAATGTCGGAAGCCATTAGCGCGGCGAATATCGAAGCCATTGCGCGGCGAATGTCGAAGCCATTGATGCGGAGAGTTAAGCGAAAGCAATCGACAGCGAAAGGAGGCGGAAGGCGCTTTGCCAAGAGGTCGGTCCAATCTGATCAATACAAAGGGAACTTGACATGGGAAAAAGAGGAATTGGTTCGGGTTGATAAAAAGCCCTAGGGCTAGGTCACCTGTGAGCTATAGACCTCAACTAGCTTCCCTCGATACGGAAGGCTAAGGGAGGTAGTCTAGCCTAGGTTCCCGAAAAATAGAGGAAAAGGTGTTAGGCAATGGCCTGGGAGGCCCCACACAATATTCCAAGGAGTCTTCACTCCTTATCTTTGTAACAGAATTATTCTTCAGGAAGAGGTGGTGGCCACGTGTACAATGGGAAGAATCCACGACGTTACGATGAAGGAGGAGGGAGGATAAAAGGAAGGAGGCAGAAGGAGGGGGGATCTCGAAATCATTCCGCCAGAGAAGAAGAGGCAAGAGGAGAAGGAAAAAAGGGAACAACTATCTCGCCAGAGAAGAAGGACGGAGATCGACCATTGCTACATCTCTTGTATTTTCCTTGTCTTGTAATATCATTGTAAGAAGTCTTTCTCCTCCACCTGCGGAAACTTGCTTTCTGTAAAGGAGGACCTTCATAGTGAAAGTGCTTAGGCACCGCATCTGGTGAGAAAACTCACCTCCGTGGAGTAGGAATCCTCATTCCGAACCACGTTACATCTTGTGTCTGAATCTCGATTGCTGGCGTCAGTTTCTTGCGTTTCATCTACGTCATCCTCTTATTCTTTACTGATGCTTCACTGCATTGAAAACAGAGCGACCAGATTTTTTCCCATACCCGCATCAGGAAAGTTGAAAGTATTTATGGAAATTGATATTTTCCATAAATAAAATATTTGATTAGATTTTGGAAATTTGTTTCCTAATTTAATCTTGATTTGATTTGGGAAATCAAATCTTAAAATATTTTATTTCCATAAGTAGTTTTGAAGATTTAGGAAATTGGTTTCCTAAATTGACTTTCCTTAATCAACTATTTCCACAAATAAAATATGTGATTAGATTTGGAAATTTGTTTTCTAATTTAATCATGATTTGATTTGGAGAATCAAATCTTAAACATATTTTATTTCCATAAATAGTTATGACAAATAAAGAAATTATGTACATGACATAATTGTATGCCATGTAATTGCATTAGATGCATAACATTATGTCATGCGTGTCGTGACATGTAGATGTATGTCATGCCATGTAGATAATAGTTATTTGCATGCAAAGAGGATGAGACATAAAACCCTTAAACAATATTAAAGCCTACACCTTCCATTAATATGGTTAGAACCAGAGTTCCGTTTCTTGTTTGGGTTGTTGGACTCTCTCCAAGCCCGGCTCGAACCCGAACATGTTCAAATCATGGAATAGTTTAATACTAATATGGTAAGAGTCAGAGGTCAATCATTAGCTTTGGTTGTTGGACTCTCTCCAAGCTGGGCTAATTGGTTGAATGTGCTCTAACCATATTAAAACTATTTCTCGATTAATGGGTTGGCTTTAACCTGGAGCATCGGCTTGTTGGACTCTCTCCAAGGTCGATGTAAAGGGAGGTGAAGTTGGGTGCTATGCATATGATGCATACTTGTTAATGTGTTAACAACCCGATGTATGTGTGAACATTCAATTAGTTGATAGCACATTGTGATAGTTGCATATACGTGATATGCAATCGGTATAGTTGATACCTACCGTCGTAGCTATGAATGGCTTGTTGGACTCTCTCCAAGGTTGTTCATATCTATGATGGATATCAGCCCATTCGGAGATGGACCTACGATCTCCCGAAGTGATTTTGGGGTTTTTGAAATTCGAAAAATGAATGGGATTTATAAATGTATATTGATGCATTTTAAAAATCATCTTTCTCATATATGCTCGTTTTGTATTTCTAAAATTGATCATGTTGTCTTTTAATTTGCGTTCCATTTTGGATTCGAATAAATTGACTGGGCCGAACTTCTTGGACTGGCTTAGAAATTTAAGAATTGTTCTCAAGGTGAAAAGCTTGCGTATGTCCTCGAAGCGCCTCTTCCCGCCCATCCTAGTGACGATGCAACTCCGGACCAATTGTTGGTCTATCAGAAACATGTGACTGATTCTGAACTGACAAGTTGCATCATGCTAGCCGCGATGGAACCCAAGCTACGAAAGCAGCATGAGCATATGGATGCTCATATCGTAGTCCTTCATCTTTATGAGTTGTTTGATAAGCAAGTGAGATTCGAAAGGTTCGAAGTCTCCAAGCTCCTCTTCACCTCTGAGATGCAAGAAGGTTCATCTGTGGTACTGCTCAACATGCTGAAGACTGTGGAGCCTTCTGAGAAGCATGAGCAGGGGACGGTGTTGTTAGTTGATTCCTCGAAGAAAGGTTCTAAGAGGGAGTCAAAGGAACAACAGAAGGGGAAGAAGAAAAAGGCTAAAAGGCAGAACTAGCTCAAAAGGGCACTTGTCATCATTATGGCAAGAAGGGCCATTGGTGAAGAAATTGCAAGATTTATCTTGAGTCCGTGAAGAAGGATAAGGCATAAGATGCTCCATCTTTTTCATATATCTTCGTTATTGATTTTCATTCTATTCCCTCAGACACTTGGGTATTGGATACTGGGTGTGGCTCACATATATGTAATGACATACATGGGCTAAGGAATAGAAGAAGACTCGTCAAGGGAGAGTCAAATTTACGTGTTGGGAATGGAGCAAAGGTTGCTGCACTCGCCATCGGAACGTATTTGTTGAAACTCCCTGCAGGACTTGTCTTAGAACTGGACAGTTGCTTTTATGTTCCTTCGTTGATAAAGAACATCGTTTCTATTTCTTGGTTAAATAGAAATGGGTACCATTTGATTTTTTGTAACAATTGTTGTTACATAACTTTGAATGGAGTTCTTTATGGGACTGGAACTTTAAGCAATGGTGTTTATACGTTGGACGTATCCAGTGATGTTTTCAATATCGAAGCGAGCAACAAGCGTGCTCGAAAGAATAATCAATTAAACTCCTACATGTGGCATTGTCGTCTTGGCCATGGAAGTAAGAAATGCATGTCCGAATTACACCGATGTGGAATTCTGGAATCGTTTGAATTGGATTCATACGATACATGCGAATCATGCTTAAAAGGCAAGATGACTAAGTTACCTTTTACTGGAAAAGGTGAACAAGTGGGAGAGTTACTAGGTCTAATACATACTGATGTATGTGGACCTATGTCAACTCAAGCTTTAGGAGGCTATAGCTACTTCATTACCTTCACCGATGATCACTCACGGTTTGGGTATGTGTTCTTGATGAAACACAAGTCTGAAGCCTTTGAAAGGTTCAAAGAATTCAGAAATGAAGTAGAGAAACAACATGACAAGTGTATTAAAATACTTCGATCAGATTGAGGTGGTGAATACTTAAGTCAAGAGTTTCTTGATTATCTAAGAGACAATGACATATTGTCTCAATGGACTCCGCTATATACACCACAGCATAATGGTGTATCTGAGAGGCGTAACCGGACCTTGTTGGACATGGTCAGGTCAATGATGAATCATGTGAATTTTCCCAAGTCCTTTTGGGGCTATGCACTTCAGACAACTGTTTACTTGTTAAACAGAATGTCAACCAAGGTAGTCTCTACTACTCCATATGAGATATGGAATGGTAAGAAACCTCATGTATCTTACTTGAAGATATGGGGTTGTCCTGCTTATGTGAAGCGGACTATATCAGACAAATTGGATGCTAAGTCTGATAAATGTCTATTTATTGGATACCCTAAGGAAACAAGGGGTTACCAATTCTATTATCCTGTGGAACAAAAGGTGTTTGTTTCAAGGCATGCTGTGTTTCTAGAGAAAGAGTTTCTCTTACAATAAAACAGTGGGAGTGTCGTCGAGCTTGAGGAGGCTCGAGAGACTCAAATAGACATTGATGAGATACCTGGTGAAGCACAACAGCCGACAACTCATAGTGATGAGCAATCGGCTAGACCTATTGTAACACCACATTTTCGTAGATCTGGAAGAGCACGCAACATTCCTGAGAGATATGGATTTCTCGTAAGTGAATCGAACGACGTGTTACTCATTGATGATGAGGAGCCTACCAGTTATGAAGAAGTGCTGACAAGTTCAAAAAGGGATAAGTGGCTTGAAGCCATGAAGTCGGAAATGGATTCCATGTATGAAAACTAAGTTTGGAACTTGGTTGACCCACCTGAAGGCATAAAGCCTATAGGGTGCAAGTGGGTTTTCAAGAAGAAAACCGACATGGATGGTAATGTGATTACCTATAAGGCTAGATTGGTGGCGAAAGGATATCGTCAAAAACAAGGTGTTGATTATGACGAAACCTATTCGCCTGTAGCTATGCTTAAATCCATTCGGATGCTCCTGGCCATAGCGGCTCATTATGATTATGAGATATGGCAGATGGATGTGAAAATATCTTTCCTTAATGGAAACCTGCTCGAGGACGTGTATATGATACAGCCTGAGGGTTTCACATCGGTTGATAAAACCAAGGTATGCAAATTACGACGGTCTATTTATGGATTGAAGCAAGCATCCAGGAGCTGGAATATCCGTTTTGATGAGACAATCAAAAATTTTGATTTCTCACAAAATCCAGACGAACCTTGTGTGTACAAGAAGGTTAGTGGGAGTGCAGTCGTGTTCCTAGTATTGTATGTCAATGACATATTGCTTATAGGAAACGATGTTTCAATCTTACAGTCAGTTAAGGTTTGGTTATCCAAGACATTCTCCATGAAAGACCTGGGAGAAGCAACCTACATCCTCGGGATTAAGATCTATAGAGATAGATCGAAACGGTTGCTTGGTCTTTCGCAGTCTACATATATAGGCCGAGTGCTAAAGAGGTTTAGCATGTCGGAATCCAAGAAAGGTTTCCTACCCATCAGGCATGGGGTACACCTTTCGAAGTCTATGTGTCCGCGCACAGAAGACGAGAGGATTTGCATGAGTAAGATTCCCTATGCATCCGCAATAGGATTTATCATGTATGCTATGTTATGTACGAGGCCCGATGTATCGTATGCTCTGAGTGTCACGAGCAGATACCAGTCTGATCCAGGAATGGATCATTGGGTGGCTGTTAAAATGATCCTTAAGTACTTAAGAAGAACTAAGGATGTGTTCCTAATATATGGAGAAGGGTACATGGTGATACGTGGGTATACGGATGCCAGCTCCAGATAGACAAGGATGATTCCATGTCTCAGTCTGGGTATGTATTCACCTAGAATGGAGGCGCAATAAGTTGGAAAGGTTCCAAGCTTGACACTATAGCGGATTCTGCCACTAAGGCAGAATACATTGCAGCTTTGGAAGCAGCAAAGGAAGCGGTTTGGATCAAGAAGTTCGTTTATGAACTTGGTGTGATTCCGGCCATTGTTGAAGCAATACCGGTCTACTGCGCAACAATGGAGCAATTGCACAGGCGAAAGAGCCAAGGTCTCATCAACAATCCAAACATGTGCTTCGCCACTATCATCTTATCAGAGAGATCATCAGTAGGAACGAAATACAAATCAAGAAAATTCCCACTGAAAGGAACTTAGGGGATCCTTTGACTAAGGCATTACCTCAAAATAAGTTTGAGGGTCATGTTAGAGCTTATGGTATTGGATACCGTAGCGATTGGCATTAGGCCAAGTGGGAGTCTGTTAGTAATATATGAGAGATGTCCTAAGGCAATCGCCTTATGTATGAACCATTTATATGATAAATGAAGATTCACTATTTGAGTATACATGTTTTATGTATTTGATTGGATCTTAAACTCATTTCTTGAATGTCCACGATACGATTCACGGCATGAGAGAATTTGTGATTGGATCACAACTAGTGAGTATCTCTACATGTGTAATTGTGATGTAAATTATCCTAGTCGATGAATTGATGGATTTGGACACCATCAATTCTGTCGAGACTAGCACGAGGTATACTCCTTGGTGTATCCAAGCAGCTGATTCTCACTGGCTGGAGACATTGTGATGTCCGGAGTTAATCGTGGATGCTAGTTATGTTAACTAGTTCATTGGAGTGACCAGCCGTAAGACTTCATATGGTTCTCTGCATATATAGATATGTCAATGAAGTTCTTACTGTAGCTTAAGTGCGATGTTCCTTTGACTTGCGGTATTCAACTCATCTTGATCATGGAGACTTATGCTTTGACATCTTAAGCAAACATCTCTAAGGAGATGTGGACCCGGGATGATTGGGTATAAGTCGAAGTGATCGAAGGTGTTTGAATAGCCTATAAAGGATTCACCACTCCTTGTGAGGAGATGTATACCCATGGCCTCTCGTCGGATTGTTACTAAAGTCTTTGGCCAAAGCATTACATGTTTAGAGTAAAGTACTCTTCGATACATGTGCAATAACTAGAATCCGTAGGACGAGGAAATGATACTTGGGCTAGGTGTGACGTAGTCAGCCTAGTGGGGACTGACACTATAGACTATGTCCTGAACCAAGTGGGTATAAGATGAGTGAAGGAAATGGGGCACGAATCATTCGAGCTGCTGAAGGGTTTCAGAAATAGTTCTGGATCAACCGTTGATCTTTTCGGTTAATTGGGGATCATGATGTACTACTAGGTGCCACTCATGATCGTTCTATAATTAATGGTTAATTATAGACGGCCAACATAAACCGAGAACCTATTTGGTCACACGCACAACGAGCGTAATCCAAAGGATTTAAAACGAGCTTGAGAATGTGATTCTCAGACCGAGAGAAACTAGGTTTGGTTGGACCAAACATGGAGCGAGCATGAAATCGTTTCAGTCGCAATGGAAGCGTCGATGGGCCGTGTCTTATGAAGACATAATGGATGGACCAAAATGGTTTGGTTCTAATCCAATGGAGGAGAATAAACCAAAGGGTTTGGTTTATTTTAAACGAATGAACCAAAAGTTGGTTCGGTTCGTTTTAACTTAAAATAAACCATCATGGTTTGGTTTATTTTAACTTATCTTAATGGAGCGGGTTAACGGGCCTAATGGTTATGATCCAATAACCATTAAGAGAATTAGTTCTCTATAAAAGAGGGCTTAAGGGATAATTAAGCCCTAATCCACAACCCTAAGTTGCCGCCCACCTCTCCTTGGAGAAATTCGGCGCCAACTCTCCTCCTCCTTGCCGCCGCCCACCTTGAGGCTTCAACCGGCGTCCAGAAGGTGCTGACCTTCCCCCTCGCCAGCGTCGAGCTGCTACCGGTGGTACTCCGGTGATCTTCTTTAGGTTTGGCATCAAGGTGAGCTCTATCTTCCCTTGGTTGGCCGGCGCCTATCTCCTCCACCAAAGCTGTCCAGTTTTCTGGACAGCTTGTTCTCCTCTCGTCGGAGCGTCGTTTGGACGACGGTTAGAGCTACGACAGCGGCTAACTTACCGGGGATTCGATCTCCGATAATCCTCTGAGGTGGAGGACGAAGGATTCGTTAAACGGTTGACGAATACCTCTCCGGAGAAGCGAGTTTTGAGGACTCTCTAAGGATCCGAATTTGGATTCGGATCGTGATCATCTCTTGATCACGGCGTCTTCAACACGAGGCTAGTAACCCGTACGAAGATGAAGCTCATGGCTTAGCGAAGTCATCCTAAGTATACTCGGCGTGGATACGGATAGAGACGATTCTAGCGAGGATCGTTCCGGTTGATGTCGTTCCCGCTACACATAATACGAAAGGTATAACGTAGTTAAATTTTCTTTTATTGCAAATTTAAATTTACGGTTATGTCTACACTTATTGTACTATGCATGCGTGTGTTGTGTGTGTTGTAATAAATATAGATTTATTATTTTTATTGCTTCCGCTGTGCTCATGTTTACGAAACGTGATCGAACACACACACGCCGCGGTGCCGGAAACCCAACATTTACTGCATACACTAGCCACTTGGTCCTCCCATGGAGATAAAAAAAAAATTCAATCTTTAGAGCGAAAGGCGATTATGCTCACCCTCAACACCCCTCACTGTCGGTCCCTCGGTGATGGCGAAGGGAGATAAATATAATCACAGGGGGGAGGGGGATGTACCCCTTGACCCATTGGCCAAAGCAACGAAAGGTCGTTATGAGCCCAGTGAGGATTTTAGACCTCCGCCGAGTAGACCTGGCCACGGTCCGGGTCTGGGTCGGAACCGTCGGGTCTGGGTTAGCAAAATGTCGACCCTTAACCAGCTCGCTCGTGGCCAGTTATGGTTCGGGTTGTAGAACTGCCGATTCTGGTCCGGGTCCGGGTCCGGGTCTGGTCTGGTTAATCGTCGTCTTAGTTAAATAAATAAAAATTCAAAGAATGATGTAAATAATTAAAATAAAAAAAATTGCACAATTGAACTTATAAAAACTCTATCAAATATTTCATTATCTCAATAAAAAATATATTACATCTCAAATTTCAACATCTTGGACTTAAATAAAAAACCTATTACAATAAAAAAAATCAATTACATTTTAATTTTCATTATATTCAATCAATTTTAGTCGTATTTCCTCCCATCGTAGTTCCGGATGTTCCCTCTATTTCGTTTTGGTCTTCTTCGTCACTTTTAATATGTTGGATTCGACTTGCAGCTTTTGACCAATCATTGAGTAAATATTGCGCTTCCAAATTTTCCGACCTTAAGCTAGAACGTCTCTCGTCCAATGTATTTTCTCCAATACTAAAAGTTTGTTCCATTGCAACCGTTGAAACTGGACAAGCTAGAATTTCTTTTGCCATTATAGAATAGATAAGATTGGAAATATTTGAGTTCTTTGCAACCACCATTTTAGAATGTCGAAGTTTTCTTCATCTGCATCACTAAAATCAAAAGAAGTGGTAAAATAATTCTCAAGTTCCTGACTGGAACTTGAGGATCCTCGTGGACATTTAGTCCATTCCCTTAATAACATTTGTGCTTTAGTGAGTTTAGAAGTAATAATACTAGTTGTAGTGGATTGATGTGTTTCATGTCCAATAGTTTGTTCATCATATTTAATGTTATATTCATTATAAATATCATGTAAATGAGTTTTAATATTAAACAAAATCAAAGAAATATTAGGAGCAGTTACGGTAATAGGGTTTAAAGATTCATAATATAATGCTAACATATCTTGCAAACCATCTAATTTAAGTCTAGGATCTAAAACAAAAGCACATAAAAATATTTCAGGAATATTTAAGAAATATTTTTCCCATTTTTCTTTCATTACATAAATACATTGAGATAAATAATTATCATTTGATTGAATATGTTCATTAAAAATACATGTAATATTACAACAGTGTGTTGAAACTAAATGTGAAGTTGGATAATAAACACTGGATAATTGGTCGTTAGCATCACTAAAAACTTTTAAAATTTCACAAATACTAGTGCATATATTCTATTGATTTGAAAACAAATAAATATCACGTGATTGAACATGTTGATGAAAAAACATACATAATAAATCTTTGTATTCAAAAGTATATAACAATAATTTGTAAGTAGAATTCCAATGAGTTAGGACGTCATGTGCAAACTATTTAGGCTTCATACCATTTGTTTTGCAAAATTTTCTCCATTGTTTCATAACTTGAGGATGTGTCCATAAATAATGAATTTCACTCCTAATTGGTTGAATATGTGATCCTAAATTTTTAAGTCCATCTTGAATGCACAAATTTAAAATGTGACATGTACACCTAATATGAACAAATCTTTCACCTATTGATGGTTTACATATATCAATAAGTTCACTAATACTAGAGGTATTTGCACTAGCATTATCAAAAGAAATTAAAAAAACTTTAGAAGTTAAACCATATTCTTCTAAAATAACAAAAATAAGTTGTGAAATATTTTGTACCGTGTGTGTTTCGTTAAAATATTTATATGCTAGCAATCTTTTTGTAATGTTCCAATTATTATCAATCTAATGACAAGTAATACTCATATATGAATAACTTTGCCAATGATCACTCCAAATATCGGAACACAAAGAAACTTTACTGTTTAAACTAGAAAATTCTTTAATCAATTTTTTTTGTTCTAAGAGTAATTTTAAAAGTGTACGTTTTAGAGTATTTCTTGAGATACGTTTAATAGAAGGATTTGCACTTGTAGAAAGTCAATTTTCAAAAGATAATTTATCACTAAAACTAAAAGAAAGTTATTCAATCGCATAAAATTTAGCAGTTTCTTCTCTAAATCTAGATTCGTCAAATTTAAAAAGTTTAGATTCATTACCCCAACCCAATTGAGAAGAGAATGTCGGAATTTGAGTTTGAGAATGTTCGATACCAATTTCCATCGAATGATTTCTCTCCACATGTCGAGTAAGAGTTCCGTAACCTCCTCCTTGTTGGAATTTGTAACATTTCGAACAATATTTACATTTTGCTTGCATATCACCAGAAGGGAGAGTTACTTTATCAAAATATTTGGTGAAGATATCGGATGTCGGGCGAGGCACTCGAGTTGGTCTTATAGCCGTAAAATCCGCCATCGTACTAGATGTATTACTCCTACTTTCTTGACTTTGATGATGACGTATTTGATATTCATCACCGAAAATATCAAGATCATAGTCACCGATATCGAATTGAGGTGAATCGTTGCCTTGCTCGAACTCGGACTCGAGCGATGGTGGCATTATGCTCTTTCCCTTTCCTTTAGCATCGGCCGCACCCTTACGACCTGATTCGGCTCCAGACATTTATAAAAATATGACTTGAGACTTGAGAGCAAATGAGGCAATGAGAATTAGAGATTTAGAGAAGAGAAGTTGTGATTTGATAGAGGGAGTGGGGAAGAATTTGTTGGTGCAGTAGGCACCCAAGTCGAACCTGAGTTTTGATTATAGCAAATGATACAAAGTTAAGCTTATATTGTTATCTCACAAGCTAAATCGAGTGTGCAGAAAAGTATCAATGCTGGAGCTGAAGGCGAGCAACACCCGGAGGAAGCCACGGTGGTCGGGCGACACTCGAGTGACTTCGGAGGGAGCTGAAGGAATAGAGTGGAAGGCTGAAAGCGAAAGTGACACAGTAAGTATCGAGGTAAGCTCGTGTGTGTGCGAGTGTAAGTAAGGTTGTATCCTCCTTACGGGGATAGGCTTAAGCGTAGATCCGACCCAAGACATCCCATCGGTGGTCTAGGTCGAGATCGGACGGTCGGAGGCCGTCGAAATAATATTTTTATTTAGCTAACTTGTCATTTTAGCTAGCATCAGTCGACTGCCAACTTGGAGGACTCATTCTGTCAGTCAGTTATTGTCTGCGACGGACGATTCGGTGATCTTGCCATCGGATCGTGATGATGGATATCGATCGTGATGGTCAAGGATCGACCGAGAGTCAAGGCTTATCACCTCATTTCAAGGGGAGTGGTGCTCAATTTTGATTGGCTAAAGTTCCTCTCGAAAAGGGGCTCAAAGGCTATAAAAGGAGGGTCTATCCTAGGGTTTCATCATCAATTCTAAGCTTCCAAAAGCCTCCGCAAAGCTACAACTCTCCGACAACGAAGTGCTTCTTCTCCGACGTCTAAGTTTAAATTGCTTTTATTTTGTTACGTCGGTATAAGTTTTATTTCAGTTTATTACTTTACTTTCTCGGAGTTTTTATCGCAACGAGGAGAGGGGGAGTGTCCCTCTACCTCAAGCTTTGTGACTGTTTGTATCGATTAACTCCTACCTCTAACGAGGAGGAGTTCTTTAGTGTTTTGCCCTTCGTGCGTGGTCAAGGACCACTAGGGCCTTGGAGTAGTAGCCGAAGACTACGAACCAAGTAAAATTCTCTTGTCTCATTTACTTTACATTTATCTTTTCGCTGCATATAAGTGTTTTGAAACGAATTCGAAAAAGAAAAGGTTTATCACTATTCACCTCCCCCTCTAGCGATTCGCTTCGATCCAACAGAATTTATAGGAAAAAAAAGAATTAAAAAAAAACTTTTGCAACGACCGACCCGTCGGGTCCGAGTCGAGCCGACCCGGCGGGTCCGTCGTTGATTATCAACGGCCACAAAATCGTGGCAGACCGATTTTTTTTTTTTTAAATAAACGGTCGACCCACCGGGTCCCGTTCAGGCTGACCCGACGGGTCGACCGTTGTACAACGACCACGAAATCATGGGCGTTGATGATCAATGGCCACGAAATCGTGGCCGTTCATTTCCGTTAAATTTTTTTTATCCGATTCGGTTCGGTTTTTTAAAAAATCGCGACCGGATTGCCTATTAGGTAATCCGGTCACGGGTCCGGGTCAAACCCGTTGACCCGGTTAATCGGACCGTTGACCACGGTCCGATTTGTCAGTCAGTCCGACCGAACCTTGGCGAATCTCTCTTGGAGCATATCTGATCCACATTACTCTAGCTAATGGTCCATCCTAAGGGGACTAAAAAAAAAAAAATCAATCCTTAGAGCAAAAGGTGATTATGCTCACCCCAATGCCCCTTACTGTCGATCTCTCGGTGATGATGAAAAGAGATAAATTACAGGGGAATTGTGCCCTTTGACCCATTAGGCAGAGCAAGTGACGAATTTAGATTGAAATTTGAACGGATGCTCAATGAAATTAAACTGCCGCTAACAGAGGCACGGTGCTAATGGTCGACGGACAA
Source organism: Wurfbainia villosa (assembly GCA_025175895.1). Lineage (NCBI taxonomy): Eukaryota > Viridiplantae > Streptophyta > Magnoliopsida > Zingiberales > Zingiberaceae > Wurfbainia > Wurfbainia villosa. Next base: position 118,721,808 of record CM045987.1, on the reverse strand, counting down.
CAGGAGAGGTCTCTCTGCCACTGAGAGCAACGGAGGATTGTTCTAAACCTAGAGAGGATTTTAGACCTCCGTTGAGATTTGACTCCTGCCTTCTTTAGAGCATATCCAATTGTTCTAGCAAATAGACCATCCCAAAGGAAAAAAAAAAATTAATCCTGAACCACTTTGTGATGCATGTATCATGTACTTGTAAATGTAGATTATTTACACATGAGCATTTGTTTTTAAATATATTTTATTCTCAAAATCCTCTAAGACGGAGCTCATCGGCCAATGAATGAAAAAAACATAACAATAATGATAATAAATTTGCAATGACCTGATTATCAGGGATACAAAATCCCTTTGATAAATAATTCTTGTTGCAAGATTACCTGCGACAGGTTTTGACCTTACTGGGATACTCAATATTCTCTATCTACAAAATATAATATAATCTAATTAATTTTTAGGTATCCAGCTATCCTTCAAGCATACGAGTTCCTTGCGATTATATTCTGGATGGAGCCTGGCATATGATTTCTGGACCATTTTAGCTGTTATATCTTTCTTTCTTTCATTCTTTCTTTTTTTTTACCTTGAACGAATGTTGATCACATTGGTGAATGGAATGTGTTGGATAGCACATTAAAGCCACTAGTGACAAGCACACTAATGTAGTTTTTCCCTCAATGCCTTGTAATTAATGGCTATTTATCATCAATTATGTCGTCAAATTTTTTATTTTTGAGAAGTGCGCTTTAGTATGTGAAATTTAGGTGTCACTATCAATTAAGAATGATTTGAAATGTTTTCTGATTTCTTGCTTTCATATTAACTTTATATATATATTTTTACTCAAATGTCTTAATAGATTTCTCATTCTGCACTGATCATAAAGAAACATATTTGGAATAGAAAATGAATTAATATGTCTAGACTTTTGAATAGATTGATTACTTTTTTATTTCACTGTTATCATTGTTTATTGATAGTTAATTTCTAATGTTCCTATGGAAGGACCTTCTCATTAGCTAGTGCGATAGTAAAATTATATCAATATATAAGTAAAGATTAATCTTCGAGGATTATAAATTTTCAGAGTGTCTGTCCTTCTGTCATATTAATTTTGAGTTGGACAATATATTCTTTATAATTTATCTCCTTCATATTAATTATAGAATCGACTGATAAAAATATTGAAAATAAATAAATCATCTTTTACGTTAATTGATAATTGATAGTTAGTTTCTGTATTTATTAGAAAATGTACGTAGTTACAATCCATCTTTAGTGTCCAGATCATGAAATTGACAATATGTATATGATAATATATCATGTAAAATTCTTTTTTTTTTTTTAACTTAGTTACTATCATGCTCCATATTTTTGACTTATTACGTTTTGTTTTATATTTCATTACATTTGTGAAGAATGTGAAATACGTGATCAATTATGACTTTTTTTAATTGCTAGAGGATTATGTGCACCTAATTGGCAGAACATGCCTGTAATTAAAGGAATTAATAACATATACATTCTTTATCGCAGCTAATACAAGATTTATCAAATATCTCATCAACATATTAAAAGAAGCTGGATAGAAAATTAGTCCCGAACTTGTCACTCACGAAGGAAGTGTAGCCAGATCCATCAATCAATCTTAGGATATATATATGATTATTGATACTACTGGTACCTTCTTTACATAATCCCCGATAGAGGGGTTAGCGGGTAACCTAAGATCCGATCCAAAATACACGGCTCAGCTAAGAAAGGAAAGGAAGATTGACACGGACGAATATTGGAAGCCATTGGCACGGGCGAACCTCAGAAGCCATTGGCACGGGCGAATATTGGAAGTCATTGGCACGGGCGAACCTCAGAAGCCATTGGCACGGGCGAATATTGGAAGCCATCGGTACGGGCAAATATTGAGAGTCATTGGTACGGAAGGGTTAATGAAAGCAATTGATACGGCAAAGGAGAGGCGGAGGGCGCTTCGCCAAGAAGTCAGCCCAATCTGATCCCTACAAGGGGAAGTTCGGCACGGGAAGGAGAGGAATTGGTTCGGGTTGATGAGGAACCCTAGGGCTAGGGCGCCCGTGGGCTATAGACCTAAAACTAGCTTCCCTCAACACGGAAGGTTGAGGGAGATAGTCTAGCCTAGTTTCCCGAAAAATAGAGGAAAGGGTGTTAGGCAACGGCCTGGGAGGCCCCACGTAATATTCCAAAGAGTCTCCACTCATGATATCTGTAACAGAATTATTCTCCAGGAAAAGGTGGTGGCCACGTGTACGATGAAGATAACCCACGACGTTACGATGAAGGAAGGAAAAAGGAGATAAAAGGAGAGGAAGCAGGGAGGAAAAAAGAGATCCGACAATTATTCCTAGACAGCAAGAGAGAAGGGGACGCAGGAGGAGGGAAAAGAGGAGGACAACCACCTCACCGGAGAAGAAGGACGGAGACCTGTCGTTGTGATATCTCTTGTATTTTTCTCGTCTGGTGAGATTATTGTAAAAGGTTTTTGCTCCTCCACCTTCGGAAACTTACTTTCCGTAAAGGAGGACCTTCATAGTGAAAGTGCTTAGGCACTGCCCCCGGTGAGAAAACTCACCTCCGTGGAGTAGGAATCCTTATTCCGAACCACGTTACATCTTGTGTTTGAGTTTCGATTGCTGGTGCTGGTTTTTGCGCTTCATCTATTTCATCCTCTTACTTCCTTACTGATTGCGGCCTGTGAAAACCCTCTGAGATCTCCCTCAGTGCCTCACTGCATTGAAAAAGGGAGTAAACAGATTTCACCCGTCCGCATCAGTTGGCGCCGTCTGTGGGAAACATTTGAGCTGGACGTCGAGATGCAACCTGAAGAAGTACAACAACCTGCTACCTCTGCAGCGGAGGAGCGCCCCATCACCCTTCTACCATCGCAGCTGAAGGCCCTGATGGATGACGCTATCACAGAAGACCTCGCTAGGGAAAGGAGAAGGACCGGGTATCTGCATCCGCATTCCGGGGAACCTTCTTCCAGAAGCCAACCCCCAGAAATGCCTCCTCCATCTCGTACAACCGTCAATTGGGAAATATTGCCTGGAGGAGGACTTGGGGGAAGAACGCCTCAAAACACTATGCCCTTCACCCAAACGTGCAGGGAAGAACAAGGCGAAAGTCAATCAACCCGACCCCCGGAAGTATACGAGCCCAGTCCCTTCACGATGGACATTCTCACTGAGCTCCCTCCATCCTACTTCCGGAACCCTCAGGTCAATAAGTATGATGGTTCGACGGATCCTGAAGAGCACATATCGCAATTCGACGGAGCGGCCTCACTTCACTGTTATACTGACGCTCTCAAGTGCCGAGTCTTCCGAACCACCCTGACTGGCTCGGCACAAAAGTGGTTTACTACTCTGCCCCCGGGGTCTATCACTTGTTTCGCTGACTTCCAGAGAATGTTCAGTCGAGAATTTGTCAGCTGCAAGGCGTATAAACAAGACGCCTCTATGTTAATGCATATCACCCAGGGACCTTCGGAATCCCTTAGGGGGTATATTCATCAATTCACTTCTGCAGCCCGGGGGATCCCCGCCACTCGATCTGAATCTTTCAGAGGCGCTATTCAGCATGGGCTGTGGGAGGGCCCCTTCCTCAGTTCCTTGTTAAGACAACCTACGGATAGTTACGAAGAGCTACTGAGCCGTACGGAGTAGTTTATCCATGAAGAAGAAGGATTAAAGGTACGGAGGGCCGAACGGACTGCCACAGCAGTCCCCACTGAAAGAATTCATCCCGCTGCTCTTCAAGCCCCCCTCGGCGGGAGTATACAAGACCTTTTCGGCAGGAGGTTCCGAGGCCTCGTCCAATGCTGCAAGGTGTTCGCCCCACCCCACCATTACAAATCATGGCTGCTGAAGCGCTTCCTCCTGTGAGGACATGGAAAGAACGTGAAATAGAATTTTACGATCAGCAGGGTCTGCTACAACGACCCTTGGGACACAGGGGGATCTCGCGTAACCCCCCAGCCCCGTTCTTTTGCCAATATCACACAGAATACGGCCACAGTAGTGGTCGATGTTTCAAGTTACAAGAAGAATTGGATCGCCTCCATACTGCATATCCGCAAGTAAAGTTTTAGGCAGGAGGGCCGGCGCGGCGAGGCCCCCGACCTAATGTAACCCGTCCAGGGTCGTATAATCAACAACCCCGGGTCGCTTTCCAAACGCCATCCCAGGAGGTCGTCTCTCAAGAAGGCCCATCAGGGGAGGGCCCTTCATCCAATCTAGATGACATTCCCACACGGGGAGTTATTCATGTTATAGCTGGAGGACCCACCGACAGGGACTCCAACCGGGCACGGAAGTCGTACGCCCGTCTCATGGAGAGTTTGGCCATCGTCACCGACCAGACTATTCAAATTGCACCGCCCGTTTCGTTCGGGCCAGAAGATCTGCAAGGTGTCCTGCTGCCCCACACGGACGCCTTGGTTATCCGTATATCCCTGGCCAATTATGAAGTGGCCCGGGTACTAGTTGACTCGGGAAGCTCTGTGAACATCCTTTTCCAGGAAGCCTTCGGACAAATGCGGCTGGAAAATGCCCAATTAGAAGATGTGTCCACTCCCCTCTTCGGATTCGCAGGGCACATGGTTCACCCGAAGGGACAAATATCATTGCCTTTAACTCTGGGTGTAAAACCCAACCAAAAAACCAGTATAATTCCTTTCCTTATTGTGGGCGCTCCGTCCACTTATAACGCTATTCTTAGGCGTCCTTTCCTCACCCTTTTTCAGGCAGTGGCTTCCCCATACCACCAGAAGCTGAAATTTCCAGTAGGTCAATCGGTGGGCGAAGTTCGTGGAGAACAGAAAGCCTCCAGGAGCTGCTACGTGCAAATGGTTCGGGACGATCAGAAGAAAGCCCAGGCGAGGACTGAAGGGCAAAGTGCATCATCATCAGCGATATCTGCGTGGAGAATCCCCAAAGTTGATAAAATAGAGGAGGGAGAACTGGTGGAAATTGCTCCAGGAAAGGCCACACGGATAGCACAACAGCTAGATGTCAAAGAAGAAATTTGGTGGCTTGCCTGAAGGAGAATGAAGACATCTTTGCAAAAGATGTGCATGATCTCACGGGGATCCATCCTCAAGTGGCGGAACATCATCTCAATATCATTAAAGGAGCCCGACCCATCCAACAGAAGAGGCGACATTTTGGACCAGAAAAGGACAAAGTCATAGCAGAAGAAGTGGACAAATTACTAAAAGCGGGTCATGTAAAGGAGATCCAGTTCCCCGAATGGGTTTCTAATGTAGTCTTGGTTCTCAAGCCTTCGGGGCAATGGAGGATGTGTATCGATTTCCATGATTTGAATAAAGCATGCCCTAAAGACTGCTACCCCTTGTCTCGTATTGACCAATTGGTGGATTCTATAGTGGGATATGAAGTGGTGTCTCTGATGGATGCATACCAAGGGTATCATCAAATACCTTTGGCCCAAGAAGATCAAAAGAGGGTTAGCTTTGTGACTGCAGGGAAGGGGGGGGGGGTTATACGCTTATGTGGTAATGCCGTTCGGACTAAAAAACGCAGGAGCCACCTATCAGCGCCTTATGGACAAAATCTTCATGAGCGAAAGGGAAGAATGTAGAGGTATCGTGGGCGACATCTTGGTCAAATCAAAGGTCACTCGGGATTTAGTCAAGGACTTAAATGAAACCTTATTGCATTAAAGCGATTTAATATGAAACTAAATCCTAACAAATGCCTGCTCGGGGTAAAGAGTGGCAAGTTCTTGGGGTACATAGTGACGGAGAAGGGCCAAGCCAACCACGAAAGTGCAAGCCCTATGCAACATGAAGTCACCTGCTAGTCTGCGAGAGACCCAAAAGTTGGTGGGCATGATTGTTTCTTTATCCCGTTTTATAGCCAGATCGGTGGACAAGGCGCCTTTTTCAAGATTTGCATAAAATTTGCTAAATTTGATGGGACGATCAATGTCAACAGGCTTTCCAGGAGTTGAAGAAATATTTGGCTGGACTCCCCCTGCTAGCCAAACCAATACTTGGAGAACCATTATGGATGTATCTGGCCGTATCGGAAGGAGCCGTCAGTTCGGTATTATTGAAACAAGAAGGTTCTCATCAGCAACCTATTTATTATACCCGACCATATCTGAAGGGCGGAATTCATTATCTGAAGCTAGAGAAGTTGGCGTATATCCTAGTACTAACCGCCCGCAAATTAAGACCGTACTTCTTGGCTCATCCCGTCACCGTTCTAACCCACAGCGAATTGGGTAAGGTCGTCACCAAGCCAAATTTCTCTGGAAGATTGGCCAAATGGGTAGTAGAACTAAGCGAGTATGATATTCACTACCAACCTCGAACGGTTATCAAGGCCCAAGCACTCGCTGATTTTCTGGCAGAGGTACCTTGCGGCACGGAAGATGGTTCGGCAACAAAGGAGGAGGGATCAGAGGCCTGGAATATATTTGTAGACGGTTCTTCAGGATCTACAGGCAGCGGCGTTGGTATCTTATTAATTTCCCCGGAGGGTGAAGAAACTCGATTAGCAGTTCGCTTGGAATATCAGGCATCTAATAATGAAGTGGAATATGAAGCCATTCTAGTGGGACTGCAGGCTGCTAAAGCAGTGGGGGCTTCTTCCATTGTGATCCACTCGGATTCCCAGTTGGTAATATCACAACTTCACGGGTCTTTTGCGGTTCGAGAGGAAAGGCTGCATAAGTATTTGAAGACTTTTGAGAAAGAAAAAGCTCAATTTCGTCAGGTCCTCTTGAAGCAAATCCCACGGGAGCATAACGGGAAGGCAGATGAATTAGCTCGGATGGCTAGCACTATGGGAGGAATAAAATCCTCGGAAGCGATCCATACGAGAGTTCATACTTCCTTAGCAATATGCAGCGTGGAAGGAAACGTACCTGAATCAAGCCTAACTCTTGATTGGAGGACCGACATCATAGCTTATTTACGGCACGGGAAGATCCCTGAAGCGAAAATAGCGGCATCCACTTTAATAAACCGATCTAAACGGTTCATCCTCTTAAATGAAGACCTATACAAGACCTCTTTTGGGCGACCCTTGTTAAAATGCCTAGGAAACGAGGATGCGGAATGGGTACTCCGGGAGATCCATGAAGGATGCTGTAGCAATCATTTAGGAGGGAGAGCTTTATCAAGAAAGGCCTTATTGGCATGATACTTTTGGCCTACTCTTCAGCAAGATGCTGCTCATATAGTGCAAACCTGCATCGCTTGTCAGAAGCATAGCAACCGTTCTGAACGACCATCTGAGTTAATGAAAGATGTAATCTCTGCTTGTCCTTTCGATCAATGGGGAATAGATATAGTGGGCCCGATGCCGGCGGCACCTTTACAAAGGAAGTTTTTGTTGGTAGCTGTGGATTATTTTTCCAAATGGGTGGAGGCAGAGCCCTTAGCCAAAATTGCGAGAATGCGTATCTGATTCTTATGGAAAAATATCATTTGTCGGTATGGTATTCCTCGGAAAATAGTCGGTGACAATGGGCCAGCAGTTCAAGGAAAAAGATCCAAGAATGGTGCCAAAGTCTCAACATTCGGAGCTTTCACTTCGGTAGCCCATCCTCAAGCGAATGGGCAGGTGGAGGTAACTAACAGGATCCTCATTCAAGGATTAAAGACCAAGTTGGGTGCTCAGAGGGGAAACTGGGTAGAAGAGTTACCTAGCGTCCTGTGGGCCTATCGAACCACACCCAAGACAGCAACAGGAGAAACTTCCTTTAGTTTGGTATATGGGGCGGAAGCCGTTATTCCGGTCGAGGTTTTGTTGAATAGCGCTCGGATAAAGGCATACGAACCAAATCAGAACCAAATTATCCGAAGCACCGAATTGGACTTGGTGGAAGAAAGGCGAGAGATATGACGGAAGGCGAGCGGTGTACAAGCAAAGGAATAAGAAAGTGATGCCTCGTAGATTTCAAGAAGGGGATTGGGTTTTGCGTAAAGTCAATCCCGCTGGAGACCCTGGAAAGATGGCTCCCAATTGGAAAGGACCTTATGAAATAACGCGCTGCGTAGCAGGGTCAGCATATTATCTGAAGGATGACCAAGGCAAAGAGCTTCCACGACCTTGGAATGCCCTTCATTTAAAACTCTTTCACACTGTATGAGAAACATGGAATAGAAGAAGGGAAATTATGAAACTCCGAAGGGGGTGCTTCTTGAATTGATTGTAAATGTCAAGTATTCTCCAAATTTCATTAAGGGGTTATTTATAAGGGCAATATGATATTATCAATACATTTTGAAGAAGAAAAACAGAAAGGAAATTCCCGCGTCGAAATGGGATATTAAATTACAGCTTAAACCGGTCGGAAGGATAACGTCGAAAACCAGCCTCCCAATTTAAAGAAAATGGAGGATAAGTGGGAGGAGGTAACCCTTGGGCGGCATACTGCCGAACCGCTTCATTAAAGCCGTCCTGATAGGTGGCACGCATTAAGATGACGAGCTGCTCCTCGCGGTTCGGACGAGCAGGGCTTCACTCTCGATGCAACCTCTCGCATGTCTCTTGTTGTTCTTGAAGATTTCGACGTACATCCACATAGCGCCGCGACACCTCCATAATAGCATCGACCAAGATGGAGACATCATCGGCTCGGGAACTTTGGTCCTGCTGCACAAGGTGCGTCATCTCCACCATATTTTGACGCATGGAAGCCGAAATCCCCTCCACTGCTTCGGAATACGATCGGGATCGGGCAAGTTCAGTGCTCATCCTCTGGAGGGAAGTTTCTTGCCTGCGTAGACGGGCATGAGCATGCGCCCAGGAATTTATAAGGGATGAGTTTTCTTGTACCTCCTTGCACAGGCGGGTACGAAGGTCCCCTATCTTATCTTGTGCTCGCTGGTATTGAACCTGAAGACGAGTGATGGCGTCAGAATCCTGTTGCTTCCCCTTGAGGAGCTCTGCTACCTGCCCTTTAAGACGTAGTAACTCTTGAGCCGAGGAAGATTCTGTGCCAAGAGAGGCCGACTGGATTTCCTGCTGGGGGACGAGTGGCTCTGCACCTGGACGTGGTTGCTCTTTAATGCTGCAATAGTGTCAGCATCCTTTTGAATTTGCTGGCGAGCTTCGGCTAATTGCTCTTGGCACAAGTGCAATTGTTGTAGCAGGAGTCATTCTCGATTTTGAGCATCCGCCAAGCCTTCCCGTTGTTGACGCTCCCATTCTTGGGCTTGAACTTGGTATTGATGAAGAGAGCGATCCAATTCTTTATGGTTGGTCAGGGCCTACATCATCTGGAGTCGTGGGAAAAGGAATTGATCAGCTAGACAAAGCTAAGGAAGCTGAGTAAGGAAACATACCAAGTCCAGAGCATGGCGCAGGCCTTCCATGCGAGGAACCACTTCCTCTAAGTTTAGAATCCGAAGACTCCGGGGAGAAAGGGAAGAAGATGGGACGGAAGATGCTGAAGGAGGAACCTCTCCTATGAAGGAGAGAAGGGGGGCGGTATCCATCGGGTGAGAATGGAAAGAGGGAAGCGCATCATTTGGACGACCCACGGAGGTGGTAGTCGGGGGCGGCAGATCCATAGTTGCAGGGAGGATATGTATCTCGCTTTGGTTGGGGTTGAAGTCACGGAAGGAAAAGGCGGAAGGAGGTTGATCGAAGGAAGGATCTTGAGGCAGCGAGAGGATAAGCATTGAGATGGAGGAGCCTTCGATAGGGATGCAAGAAGTAGAAACCACAGTCGGGGCCCCGGGAGGAGAGGGATTCTTCAGGCGATGAACCAGGGGGGAAGTTGGCAGTGAAGGGATATCAACCGCCATGGGTTCAGAAAAGGAAGGACGGGCTGGGGAAAGAGAAGACAGAGGTGGTCCATCCTCTGTCATTGGCTGACATGGGAATACATCTTCCCGAGTTCATCCCGGGTCTTGGAAAGAAGAAGGCGATTCAACGAGCGTCGTTGGCAGAAGGAGAAAGAGTGGGAAAGTTAGGGCTTGTAAGGACCCTGGCTTCCTCCGGGATGGGGGTAGTGAGGGTCGCCGGAGGAGGAGAGGGAGAACGGCGAGGTGAATCAGGTATGATGGTGATTGGGGAAGGTGAAGCGGAAGAGGAAGCGAAGGGCTGACCAGCATCCCGTTTGCGATTCGGGTAGCGGCCTGCTATCTCCTGGAAGAAGTTAGAATGCATCTTGGGGGTCTGAAAAAGAAAAGGAAAAAGAGGGGCTGGGAAGAAAGAATCGAGGAAACGAGGTTTGGCGGCGGAGGAGCAAACAGATGAAGAAGAAGGAGACCAAAAGGCGAAGGGAGGAGGATGACAGAAGAAACGAAGACCAAAGAACCCCCTATAAAAGGGGGAAGAATGGGCTCGCAGCCATTAGTGGGCCTCTCGTCTGTGGTAAAAGGGAAAGAAGGGTTTATATTTCTAAATGACCCATTACGTACTAAAGCCCCCCATTTGCAGAAGAAGGGGCGGACATAGGCATTCCCCCCCCTTTTTTAGGAGGGAAACCAAAGAGGAATGATATAAAGGCGTTGCCTCCTTTATGCTCATTGCCCTGGCGCTATACATACAAATTTATCTATCCCCGCAAGGCAGAGCGGAAGATATCCCCGTGTGGTGGTGGAACGGAAGAACCGATATCTTTCGGTCGTTATTTACTTTATCTATATAAATTTCTATCCCCGCAAGGTAGAGCGGAAGATATCCCCGTGTGATGGTGGAACGGAAGAACCGATATCTTTCGGTTGTTATTTACTTTATCTATATAAACTTCTATCCCGTGGTGGTGGAACGGAGGAACCGATATCTTTCGGTTGTTATTTACTTTATCTATATAAACTTCTATCCCCGCAAGGCAGAGCGGAAGATATCCCCGTGTGGTGGTGGAATGGAGGAACCGATATCTTTCGATTGTTATTTACTTTATCTATATAAACTTCTATTCCCGCAAGGCAGAGCGGAAGATATCCCCGTGTGATGGTGGAACGGAAGAACCGATATCTTTCGGTTGTTATTTACTTTATCTATATAAACTTCTATCCCCGCAGAGCGGAAGATATCCCCGTGTGGTGGTGGAACGGAAGAACCGATATTTTTCGGTTGTTATTTACTTTATTTATATAAATTTCTATCCGCATGAAGCGGAAAATATCCCGTGTGGTGGTGGAACGGAAGAACCGATATTTTTCGGTTGTTATTTACTTTATTTATATAAATTTCTATCCCCGCAAGGCAGAGCGGAAGATATCCCCGTGTGGTGGTGGAACGGAAGAACCGATATTTTTCGGTTGTTATTTACTTTATTTATATAAATTTCTATCCCCGCAAGGCAGAGCGGAAGATATCCCCGTGTGGTGGTGGAACGGAAGAACCGATATTTTTCGGTTGTTATTTACTTTATTTATATAAATTTCTATCCTCAGCGAGCGGAAGATATCCCGTGTGGTGGTGGAGCGGAAGAACCGATATCTTTGGTTGTTATTTACTTTATCTATATAAATTTCTATCCCATGAGCGGAAGATATCCCGTGTGGTGGTGGAGCGGAAGAACCGATATCTTTGGTTGTTATTTACTCTATATATATAAATTTCTATCCTCAGAGGAAGATATTCCGTGCGGTGGTGGAGCAGGAGGAGGCGGGACTTCCTCAGTGGTATATCACTTTTTGTCCCCGTAAAGGGGAGGGGGGGAGTTGAAATTCTTGTTTAATTTTGTATTGTTGTATTCCTGTGAAATAGCAGGGTTGACTCATTTAAGGGTTCCATATACCCAGCAGATTGGAAAGATGGAAGAGCCGAAATATACAACTCCGAAGATACTGGAGAAAGGAGATAAACTAGGAAAGTTCATTAATGTAAGAAAATTACATATTCTAAATCATCTACGAGGGAAGATAACAAACAGCAACCCTTATATATCCCGGGCGTTACAGTTCTTTGTTAGGAGGGACAGAGGGAGTTCCCTTGTATGGTTGAGGTTGGCCCCATAGTTGACGCCGATAGGATTGCTGCAGGAAGGTCTGCTTGGCTAGTTCCTTTTGGGACCCGACCAGTTGTTGGCGCAGGGAGCGATTATTGGCATAAGTTTCCTTCAGCTGTTGCTGTAAACACTCCACTTGTTCCTCCAAGATAGCTATGTATCGGCGATCATTTATCTGTTCTTTAGAAGGCGAGGAACTGCTACCCTGTTCCGATATCCTATCCATGGCAAGCGAAAGAAAAAGGAGAATGATGGAAGCTATCAGGTAAAGGTCGGGGGTTTTTATGGCAGTGAAGGGGGAATAGTGCATTTATTGGTGGGAGAAGTGGCGACCATAAATGCCAGTAAAGAAGAGGAAACGTGGGGGCAGTAGTGGGAAGGTTGACGGGACTACAATTGTAATTAAGAGAGTCCGAATCCCCGAAAAATAATAGAGGAAGGTATGTTCGGATCAGACTACCGTCCCTTTTGGAAGACGGGAACCTTACTTCTACAGGAAAAAGACAAAAACAGATATCATTTGCCTCCCTTATTTTTTATTAACATATTTGAAATGATTACATCAGCTTGATCTATAAAGATTTTCCATGATTACTCCTAACAGATGAAACGGGAGATGTCTCTTTGGGGGGAGAAGGAGCTAATATGACTCTGAAGCGTTCGCCTTGAGGGGGAGGAAGAACTGGTAGACCTTCATCGAAAGGAGAAGGATGAGCCCCCGCCGGGGAAACTGGAGCGAAAGCCAGTGCTGGTGGAAGTGGGGGAAGTTCAACGGTGGCACGAGGATCTCCCACTGTATACTCCCACGTGAAGGGAGGATTCCACACTCGGTTGTGGAAGGAGGGGAAAGGAGCGCGGAAGGACTTCCCTGCCGAAGGGGTGGGAGCTAGACGGAGAGGCGGAAACGGAAGAGGGCGGAAGGCTGAAGTAGCAGTTGAGCGGGTCTCTGAATCTTCTATATCCTCAGAGACCCAGTCTTGTAGTTCAAAAGATTCCGACTCTGAAGAAATTTTGATAGGTTGCCCCGCTGAAGCCATGATAGACAGATAACAGGATGAAGACATTAATGGAAGGGAAGGGGCAACAGAGGTTCTGGGAAAGGGAAAGAAGACGAAGAGGTTGATATCATTTCCAAAGCAGTAAGAGAGATAGGGAAGATCAACAAGCGAGAGCTATTTAAAGCAAATTCCCGAACCAGAATCGGGACAGATATGAATGATGTTGGGTAAAAACCCTTCCAGCGAATTCCCGAACCAGAATCGAGACGGATATGAATAATACCAAGTAAAGACCTTTCAAGCGAATCCCCGAACCAAAATTGGAGCGAAGGGGAATAACGGTATTCGAGATCTCTCCCACAAGCCCGAACCGCCGAGGATTATTGCGCTGTACGACACGGGAAAGAGATAACAGCATAGAGAAAGATCAATTTAAAATTGGCTCCGAATTCCCAACCCCTCAAGGAGCATAATGAGATAATGATAGTTAGTTATATGGACAAAGTTATCGTTTAGAAGCAAGCGAGAAGCCATCAGAGAAATTACTAAAAAGAAAATGTTATAAGTTACAGTTCGAAAAGATCGGGCGGACACTTAGCTAACGCCCCTACCGGATCCAAGTAACTAGTGTCCGTGCCGGGAGGCGGATATCCCTGCTCGACATTTTGAGCCGAGGACCCCTCAAATCCTAATACAAACAAATCTACCCCCTTCTTCACATATCGTCTTTTAAGATTAGCCTCCTGCTCTTTCATCTGGTCTTGGCATTTGGCTAGTTGAGCTCGACTTTCCGCCAATTCAGCTGCCAGAGCATCTTTTTGATGGTTCGCAAAGTCTAGAGGGCCTTTGAATATTCTTGGTGAAGGAGGGATTGCTGCTGAGCCACCGAGGATAAGGTTCGGGGAATAGCCGTTACCATGGAGAAAAGCTCCTGACACTTCCTCGCATAGGATTCCCTGGTGATTGCCCAGGCTTGACGCTCTAGGTTAAATTGGTGACGTTCTTGTTGAAGCTGTGTGATAGTAGCCGAAGAATCAGCTTTTTTGATCATGGCATCCATGAGATATCTCTTATACTCTTTCAATTCCTGAGTCAGGATATCTACCTGTTGCAGCTCGCTAGATTGCAAGAAGAGGCGCTGTTCTAATTCCTCATTTTTTCGTTGCAGTTCCTCTTTCTCACTGCGAACCAAGGCTAATTGCATCGTGGCATCTTCGCATTGACCCCTAAAGTCCGCCTCCTTTGCCTCTTGTTCGTTTAATCGTCACGCGAGCTCTTTCTGTTGCGACACGGCGGCAAAATAGCGAGTCTCCACACTAGATTGGAATCGGGCTAGGTGGATTACCATGTTGTTATGTTGAGTGGAGGCCTAAAAGGAGAGGAAAATTATCAGCCTACATCAGTATAGGGAAATACCCATAGCAAAGAGGAGGAGAAGAAGGAGTAATACCTCTACCGGCCAGGTTTGCTCACTTGCTCACACGGGCCTTGTATACCCGATGGTTAAAGAATTTTACCTCCAAGGGTGTCGAATCTTCGAAGATCCCGAGTGGCCCCTGAGGAACCTGGAAGGGAGGGTCTTCTCCTTCGAAGAAGATGGGGGCCTGGTACGGAAGAGGGGTAGGAACTCTCGAGCCTGATGGCGTTGGAGCTTGGAGGATTCCTTATGAGGAGGCAGGGTGAATTCATGCGGAGGGGGAAGAATGCAGAAATTGGGAGGGAGAATCTCCTCCTTGGGGAGCTAAAGAAGAGGCAGGGGAAGTGTTGCCTTCCCTTCGGGGTTCATAGATGATTAGGGGTCGAGCTTCCGGCTGGTGGGAAGACAAGGGAAGGAGAGCTGATGAACTTGAAGCTCCTTTCTTGATAAGCCGCAGCTTCTTCCGAGGAGATGACGGTCATTGGGATTTGCCTCTTTTAGTCGGTCTTCTTCTTCTTGGCGACCTCGATCGACTCCTTCCACCAAAGCCTTCGCATCGGATTATCTACAAGATATACTGGTAAGAAAGATGAATGCCCTAAAAAGGAAGTCACATTGCAGGATAAATGTCACCCTACCTATAGCAACCGAAGTCGTCAAAGGTAGAGGAGACAATCCAAAGTGGCTTAAGAGGGGAGTTTCTAGCAGATGGTTCGAGCAGTAATGCAACTCTCCTAAGACTCTATACACTTCCGGGAAGGGACATTTGGTCCTCATTTCCCGGAAAGAAGGCAATTCAGGAAGGTCTACCTTCCAAGTATCGGAGTAAGGTAAAGACTCTGGGAGTTGTACAAAGAAATATAAGGCTTCCCAACCCTTGTGGGAAGTAGGCAGGTTCACCAGGAATTGGCAATCGGAACGACTAGACAAATAGAAGAGGCCTGCCTTAGAAGACTTTAATTGGAAGAAGCAATGGAATATTTCGGGGGTCAAAGAGAGGTTCAAATGTTGGAACACTATGTGGGCTCCCGATAGAATCCGGAAGGAGTTGGGGGTGAATTGGTTCAGAGGTAGTCCATAGAAGTTTAGGAGGTCCAGATAGACCTGTGGTACTGGCAGGGATAGGCCGTTAAGAAATTGTTCATAGAAAAAGCATGTCAAGCCGAGAGGAGGTTTATGAGGTCGATGCAGTTTGGTCGTGAAACAACATTTTATAGAAGGTTCTATGTAGTTGTTCCTCAGGTTAAAGAAATAATGGTTGCAATCTAACTGAGTTATGGTATGTTCATACCAGGCGGGTGAAGAGAGGGTCCTAGGAGCCATGGGTGTGAACAAAGCAGAGCACTTACTCGGAGGGTAAATAAGAATCGTGTGAGGAAAGGAAGAACTGGGTCGCCGCAACACCACCGATGAGAATCACGGGAGAAGAAGAACAGGCTGGATTATCAAGCACACTAACCGATACCTAAAAGAAGAAGGCGAGGGTTTATATAGGGTTTTCCGCGACGATTCAGCTGCACAGAAGGAGAAGGAGAAGCGGAGCCCATGGGCCCAGTGGGCCTCCTTCAATATACTGGGGGAAATTATAGGGGAAAGGATGGATTTAAGCCGAGAAATGAAGAATAGGTCAGAAACTTTATGTACATTAGGAAAGCCAAGCTTATAACTTCGCTTGACTATTTTTCGGGGTTGACTAATGATACTCCTGGTACCTTCTCTACATAATCCCCGATAGAGGGGTTAGCGGGTGACCTAAGATCCGATCCAAAATACACGACTCAGCTAAGAAAGGAAAGGAAGATTGGCACGGGCGAATATTGGAAGCCATTGGCACGGGCGAACCTCAGAAGCCATTGGCACGGGCGAATATTGGAAGCCATCGTATGGGAGGGCAAATAAAAGCAATTGATACGGCAAAGGAGAGGCGAGGGCGCCACAGAAGTCACCAATCTGATCCCTACAAGGGAAGTTGGCGGAAGGAGAGGAATTGGTTCGGGTTGATGAGGAACCCTAGGGCTAGGGCGTCCGTGGGCTATAGACCTAAAACTAGCTTCCCTCAACACGGAAGGTTGAGGGAGATAGTCTAGCCTAGTTTCCCGAAAAATAGAGGAAAGGGTGTTAGGCAACGGCCTGGGAGGCCCCACGTAATATTCCAAAGAGTCTCCACTCCTGATATCTGTAACAGAATTATTCTCCAGGAAAAGGTGGTGGTCACGTGTACGATGAAGATAACCCACGACGTTACGATGAAGGAAGGAAAAAGGAGATAAAAGGAGAGGAAGCAGGGAGGAAAAAAGAGATCCGACAATTATTCCCAGACAGCAAGAGAGAAGGGGACGCAGGAGGAGGGAAAAGAGGAGGACAACCACCTCACCGGAGAAGAAGGATGGAGACCTGTCGTTGTGATACCTCTTGTATTTTTCTCGTCTGGTGAGATTATTGTAAAAGGTTTTTGCTCCACCTTCGAAAACTTACTTTCCGTAAAGGAGAACCTTCATAGTGAAAGTGCTTAGACACTGCCCCCGGTGAGAAAACTCACCTCCGTGGAGTAGGAATCCTTATTCCGAACCACGTTACATCTTGTGTCTGAGTTTCGATTGCTGGTGCTGGTTTTTGCGCTTCATCTATTTCATCCTCTTACTTCCTTACTGATTGCGGCCTGTGAAAACCCTCTGAGATCTCCCTCAGTGCCTCACTGCATTGAAAAAGGGAGTAAACAGATTTCACCCGTCCGCATCAATTATTTAAGTATTTTAATTATTTTTCAAATAATATTGTTAGATTATTTTTCATATCATGAGATTTATATGATCAATATTTTTAATAAAAAATTATATTTTAAAATTGATGATTTGAATGTCGTTATTAAATAAAATTAATTTATGTTAATATATATTATAATTGTGCATGAATTTAGATTAGATGTTGTAAATAAATATTAAATTGATTAGTATTAATATTGTAATTATATATTTAAATTTCGATCGTTAAAAATTATACTGTAATATGCTAATTTAGCAACGAAATTTAAATTCCGTCGCTAACCATTAACAATAGGATAAAAGACGACTAATGAAATTGATCACTAATTAATTATTAAATAAATTTAGCAATCCATTAGGAATTGGACATCTTAAAATTATAATTTTCTTGTGGTGTATAAATCAACTCTATCATAGTGCTAAATGTTTATCTACTCTAAAATCGTAAATGTGTTTCTGTGGTCTCTACGGAGATGACATGGTGACTAAGATACAACAGTGTTTGCAAAAATGACATGGGGCGATTCCGGAGGAGGTCTAAAGTCTTTTCTTGTATTCAGATGACCCCCCCCCCCCCCACGTGTATTGATCACCACGTCAAGACCCATAGAACCTTTCATGATTTACCTCCATCACAATGGTTGTGGGACAGATCAGTGGAGACTGTTACATTGACAGTTCCAATCTTTTACATAAGTAAATGCATTTTTGTGCGTGAATAAGCCTATAAAATCGGTAATTTACCAAACAGCGTACGTGAAATTTAGAATTGCCCAAACAATGTCTCATACTTTCATATTTACCAAATAGCGCACTTAATTCCCTTTTTACCCATCCCACCAAATAGATCTGCAGCACAGTAAAATTTCTGAACGTGGTGTTGGGAATTCAAATCTCAGCACCACAGTTATATTGCAATCCCAACACCACCACCGTTGTAAAATACCGGAGGAAAAAATATATATAATATATATATATATATATATATATTCCTCGGTAATTGATAAAATACCCTATGGAATTTTTAGAAATTTTTTTGGATTTAAACGAAGGTTTTACAAATATTTTACGGGGATAAAGCAGATAGGCTTTTGTAAAGCCTGTTTAGACTATCTAATAGGAATTAATAGGTTTAATTAAAAACCTATTATATTTCTTCCGTTTTCCCGATCGGTCGTTTCTACTCCTCTGTTTCCCTTCGCTGACCCCTCCTCTTCGCCATCGACGCTCAGGCATTTCCCCTTTGCGACGTCTCCCATTTCAGGTTCTCTTCGTCTCCGAAGCAACCGCCGACCGAAGCATTTCCCTCTCCTCCTCGCTATTTTTCTTCTTCTCGCGAGCTCCTTGTTCCTCTCGCGGCCCTTCAAAGTCTGCCGCCCCTTTTCCCTGTCAGCGACGACCGACCACAACTGCCCCTTCGCTGCAAACGACGGCGACCGACCTTGACGGTGCCCACGGATGAGCCACATCAGCGAGCTTGGATCGACGACATCTGCGGCGTGTTTTGGTCAAAGGCGGGACTTCGATCTCGCTGTTTTCATTGGGTCGCAGCAAGCGTTCAGGAGTGGTGAGTTCTGCCGGAGCAAGTGTTGTGTGCCGGTGGACAAGGGATAAAGGGGGAGGGTCGCCGGTGAAGTTGAATTTAGGTATACCTCTTGGCTGCCCATTCCTTATTTTCACTCGATCTTCGAAGGGATCCATTTGTGATGCATTCCGTTTGTGATGGCAGTAGGTTGAGCACAATTTCTCCGACAGACTGAGCGATGGGGGAGGAGAGCTGCAAGGGAAGGTTGTTGTTGAGGGATTGTCTAGTGCCGGTGAAGCTTCAATTTCTGGTAAGAAAGATCACTTCCCCTGTTGTTATGTACATTCCATTCGGGGGTGATGGTTATGGGTTTGATTTTCGAAGTGTTGATTTGGAGTGTGGTTTCCTCAGTGGAGCAAGCTGCTCTTGTTGATTTTGGAGGATGAACGACAGTAGGGATGAACTTGTATAATAAATGACTTCCGATGCTAAGAAATTCTGCAGTGGGATGTTATCTCCAATTCGATGGTTTCATTGAGTTTGGTTGAGCTCCATTGCAGCTACTCTGCACCTCGCAACCAACTGTTCCTATCATTGCGAGCAGCACCAATTGCTATGATACGATTGTGTCGTTGAATGGGTAAGAGGTGGGTGCTATGGATTGACTGTGGGTTAATTCGTTAGTTCCATATGTTGATTAAATGGTAGGATGAACAGATTTAGTAATGTAAGATTTGGTTTATCTGTTTTGTGCAGATTGGACTCACCTAGGTGGATCAAGAAGTTGAGCAGATAGAAGCTAAGCTTGGTAAGTAGGATTTGGGTGTTCATAGTGGTGTATCGGTTTGTTTAGTAAACTGATCTGGATGTGCTATAATTATGTAGTGATGATAGTGCTTGTTCATCGTGTGGTGATGTTTGATTTATTTAGGTTAAAGGGAGACTGGATTCTTTAAGCAGATCAAGAAGTTGGATGATTTGGAAAATGGATTTGTTCTCCCGAATTAGCCATG